>CM021106.1:383128558-383856880 GCA_007115665.2 Sequoiadendron giganteum | reverse complement strand
TTTCTAGTGATTGTTTACTCTTTTTTAGTGGATGAAAGGGCTATGATACATTTATATGTTAACTTCATTTAAGTTAAATTAATGTGGTTATATACTAATTTTATCTGATCCCCTATTTTATGTGTTTAGGGTTAGGTCAAGGAAATTAATGTTCAAACTCAAGCCTACCCATTAGGTGTGAATACTTTGTCTTAACTATTATAGTTGCAATTGTCTTCTTCTGATTGATCTTCCTATGTTTAATTGTTTTGTTGACCTTATGTTTTAGATATCCTTTCTCTCTTTTGAAGGTTATTGGTTCTTGGTGTCTTGTGCCTTTTGTTTTTTTTCTTGGATAAGAATAGAACCTATCAAATTGGTGTTTGTATGATTATTTGACGCATGTGGTATGTTTCTTGTATTTGCAGTAGTTTGTAGAGGTGTGGTAGGTTGTCTGTGTACCATAAATTTTCTCTAAAAGCTATAAAACTTTTGATATGTTAGTTCATGTTCTCCTTGTATTCAAGCCTCAAAAAATTCTTCACTATTAGTACTATCACTATCACTTTCTAACTTAATTTATCTAGAGCTATTGGGATCTTCTTCTTTTATGGTGGGTAATCTTGAGATAGAGTAGAGGTTTCATGGATCTTCATCTTCCCTATGTTATGAAATTTCCTCTACATATGTTCTATCTTCTCTTTCTCCTAAGGGAATGTGTACTATTCTATTCTCATCTACCAAAGAGATTTCTTCCTTCCTAGAGTCTACTATCCTATTGGAATTTATAAACCATTTCAATCTAAGCAATTATCTAAAGGTGTTGAAAGCTTCTTTCATTTCAAAAACTATAAAACCAACAATTTATGTAACCCATTTTATGTTTACCTCCACATTTTTTCATGCTACTAACATTTCCATTCTATAACCATCATCTAGACTAATGTTCACGGGTGTTCTAATTAACTTAGGTTTTTCTAGCCTCTCCTAAGTAGTTATTACAATGATATTAAGGTCTGCACCTAGATCTATCATTAAATGTTTAACTTTATTATTATTCAAGTTTTTGGTAATTAATAAAGGACAATTATTCCAATTCTAGTCTTCTAAAATATGATATACTTGTTGTTTTTGTTTATTCCACTAGTTTCCTAAACTATTTCAATTTTACTAAAAGATATTTCTATTGAGCCAATGAGGCTAAAATCTTCAACATCATCACTTACTCTTCTAAAAAGTATGCTACCTCATCTCTTTATTGTTGTATAGTTTGTTTACTTTATTTTTCCACTATTTTATCATATTATTTCTCATTTCGCCAGAAGTGGCCATACTTCTCTTCTTCCAGTTTTTTTTTTTTTAGTAATTTATTCAATCTCCCTTCTATGTCTTTCAATATTTATTCCTTGTCTAGTTAGCACTGTAGCTTTATTTTTCTTTTCTTTGTATTTATTCTTTTTTCCTTATTTGTGGTGGTTGTTCTCTAAAATTATCTTCATTTGATTTGTCTAATGACCAATTCTCTATTATGTGGAAAATTTTGACTCCTTGTGATATCTTCTAATCACTCTAGCTCCTTTATTATCTTATAGGTAATCACTTCTAGAACATGTTGCATTATGATAATACTATTGTGCCTTGTCACATCTAAATATATCATGTGAATCATTTCCAAAAAAAGGACATTTTCTCCTCTTCTCTGCCCAAGATTCAGTGAAAAAATGACCTATTTTTTGTAGTTGTAGTATGCTCCATCACTCCTTTGGTTGTTATTTCTATCACATACTCTTCATCCTTTACAATTTGATTGTTTGTTATTGTAGACACCATAATTTGACCACCCCCATATGGTAAAATTCCTCCCCTTTTATTCCTCTATCTCCCATCCCTTATCCATGCTAATTAAATAATTTATCATTTAATTAATTTCCCTCTTTTGCTAAAGTTCCTAAGGTATTTAATTAAATAAATAAATACTTCATCATTTATCCCCCTTCCTCTCTAAATTAAACAAATACTCTAGTTTATTTAATTTAGTCACTTGAATTTATTAATTTAAATTGATTTTTAAATTAATTATTTATCTCTCCTTGTCCCATCCTCCATAGTTATTCTTTAATCCAAGTTAATTTAATTAACCTATGATTGTGATGTGCACACCCCTTAATTAGGATTAGTGTCACATCCTCCATAATCCTCCACTTGCCTTAATCTTTCATTAATTAATCTAATCCCTTGTTTGTACAACCTAATCACTTGATTAGGTCAACCTAATCCCTATGCCATTTATGGCATATCTCGAACTCAACCTTCTATTAAATGCTTTCTCCTTTTGGAGAAGGCAACCCCTTCCCAATGTGAATTTTAAATTCACTTTTATTTCCCCTAGGCCCTTTAAGAACTTTGTAATTCCTTAAATGTCTCATCACCCACTCCAAGACCCCTTTATGAGGATATCTTGTCCCACTCCCAAGGTACCATAAAGTACCTCCACCTCATCTCCCCTTTTGACACCTCATCTGCCACATGTCAAGTTGTGAGGGCTTGTGAGTTCTCAAATCACCCTAGCCCTTGATATTGTCTATGGTGGCTTCATCTTGACTATCCATTGTTTAGTGGAACTTCCCCTAAAATTAGAGGAATTTTCTTTCATTTTTATTCATTCAAAAATTCATTCATGCACTCAGGCAATCAAGCATTGAAGCACCCAAACCTCCATTGTTGCAACACTCTTTATATCCATAGAAAGCATCCACTGCAATACCCAGTTGAATCATTGCATTCCTCATCATGCCACGATCATTTAGAACTAGGTTTTATGCTATTTTCTATTGAAAGGAGCACACAAATCAAACGAACAACAGGGCCAACCAACTCATCAACTTGGGCAAGGTAAAATCATTCTCTTTGTCATATGTTTTGTTCAAGTTCAACTAGGCTAATTGTTGAGGTGTTGTTTGTGTTTTTCCTTGGTTGCATTCATTCCTTTTTGCACTTTTAGACGAGGAAAATTCACCTGCACACATTTCTAGAACGCCTAGTGGGACCCACATCACGGGTTTGCACTTTCACGTTTTTTGTTGTTTGAATTTTGTAGGTTTAGAATTTACATGCAGAGGTGAAACCACCCTAACGAGAAAATTTTCTTGTTACAAAGGTGAATCTACAACTAACGGAGGTGTAAGCAAGTTTGCATTTTTTGCAAAAAGGGGAGAATTTGATATCAAGGGCGAATTTTCTTGAAATAGGGGCGAATTCATGAAGGTTCCTGGTGAATTTGAGATCAATAGGAAAATTTGAGATAAACAAAGGTAGGAGAAAATTCACCCATCCTTATAAATAGGCAAATTTGATAAGGAGAAAAGGTGAATTTTCCAAGACAGGCGAATTTGACTAGCAGGAGAGGCGAATTTTCCCAATATAAGGGAGAATTTGAGGTGAACTCGAGACTTAAACTTTTGAATTACAGTTTCATTTGATATTTTTTTTAGGTACTAATCCGCTAACCCGTCTGTCTATGAGTGTGAGATTTCACTAATGATCTATGCAGCTTGTCCTCGTTTGTCCAAGATTGGTGGTGCTAAATTACTAACGTATTTTCTACAGGGACGATCGATCTAAGACCCATTAGTTAGTCTGTTTGTTGATTTTCATACTAGCTAGGTAGGTGCAGAATTAATTAAAAAGTCAATTAACATTGTTTGTTGTGCTTGGGAGTAATGTAATGCCCCACCAAGTAACCTTAAAGGAAGTTGCAATTAACATCATAAGCAAACAAATTTTTTTTATAAAGTGCATTTAACATACACATTCACTTACTAATTAACAACAACCTCTAAGGCTACAAGGTTAAGATTACATAAACCCACACATACATATTACATATAACCATAGCCTTATGAACTTTATGAAATAAACATCATACATCATAAGAATACCACATAACATAATAAGATAATCAACCAAGATACAATCTCATAACATTATCTTAATCCAATAGTTATATCACTCATTCCCAGAATGAGGCAATAGTACATAAGATTACAATTACATAATTCCACCTCATAAACATAAGAGGGATAAAATAACTTATACAAGTTAAAATATTACAATGCAAGATAATACAACAAGAACCACGAGCTGTCCATCTGGATGTCTCGCCACCAAGTACTGAAGATCGATGGGGACCCAATGGTTTTGGTGCATGTTCCACCCAACCAATGTGGTACCCTAAGGCCCACCCCCCATGCTAGGAGATAGTAACAAAGTAACATGGACAAAGATCTACTACCTCTAACCAAAGGCAGACTCAAACTGACTCATACTGTTATAACCAACCAAATGAATTAACAAGTACAACTCATTCACCATACAAGTATGAATCAAGTACAACTCAAGTACAATACAAGTACAAATCAAATACAATACATGTACAAATCAAGTACAATACAAGTACAACTCCAACATCACTGACATAGGTCACATTGCTTCCAGACATAAAGTAGATCAAGTATGTTCAAATAACTATACACATAAAATAATTAACAACAGTTGTCATAGATAGAGTGTCATCGCAAGGTTTGTCATGAGATCTCCTGGGCATTCTTAATAGGCTCCGACACAAGTAATCCTGGTGGCCTCAACTGAGATCCCGACACTCATACTCACTCATGCGGAATCAACTACCTCTCATGAACTAGATAGTTGATCTTGCCATTCCAGACCTTCTCACTCATCCCAAGTCTAAACAAGCCCTTGCGTCTATGAGTGAGGATTAAATTATCTTGATTAGTGAGAAGTTAGTCCTAATCTTCTAAGTACATTATTTTAATTATCACTTGTTTAAATCACTCCTGAAGGTTATCCAATTTACCTCTTTAGACTTTGGTGCCTAACAAAATCCACTCTTCTATTCGACAACACACACCCAAACAATCCACCAAGGGAACCACAAGTGCAGACCAACTAGGCATCATAATCCACTCCAACATAAAGAGGATACAAATAATATAATTCACTCCAAACATCTTGGAGGCAAAAAAACACATAGTCCACTCCTTTCATAGGAGGCAACAAGATGAAACCACATAATAAGGTCACTCCATACAAGGAGACACAGATCCCATAATCCGCTCCTAACCCAAGGAGGTGCAAACATCCCCGTTCATGAAAACCGGGTAAAACTGAGAAGACGCCATGCACTACTCAAGGGAAAACAATTGGATGGCATAAAGATTCAACAACCCTTATCCTCTAAGTTCTTCTGGAAGACTTATAATTTAGGATTAACACTAAATCCCAAAACCAACAATGCAACTTGACAACATTGCAACAAAAGCATTCAAGTCATCAATCAAATCTAATATTTGGATTTCCTAAATCCATACTCATTCAATAGGTAGTGTTGACAAAGTCAAAGACATGATAACTAGATCATCTAAAATAATCATAACCTCTATTTCCCTTTTCATTATTGGAAATCTAAAACAATTAAACTTACTTCCCTTTACTGAATACAGAGAATTAAATCTTTTAAGATAATCATGAGGAAGATACTACTTTTGGATATACTAAATCCATATCTCTTTCATAATCCAATCACAATGATTCAATTAATCTAAATAGAAATTAATAAATAACATAATTGATTGCCTCATCAATAAAACAACTTCTTAATTTACTTTTAAATCGACACAAATCCATGCAAGTAAATTCTTTCCATTTCCTAACCAAATCTTACATCTCATTCAATTTTCTATTTAACACATTCAATCACTTTAATATAATAACATATTGTTTCTCTATCCATTTTCCATATACACTAATCAATCCAATTTTAAATCTCTATTCAATAATATATTGCATTCTTTAAATCAAATATTTAACTCTTTCAATTAAACTTTAACAAGCCATTTTAAAATAACAATAATTTCCCATATGTTTATAATTTTAATTCCACTAATCTAATATACAAATTTTATTTAAAAATAATATAAATAAATATAATACTTTAATATTATAAATTATAATATAAAATATTATTAAATAATATTTTAATATTATAATAACAATACATAAAATATTAATATTTATAAATATCAATTTATTATTATTTTATTTTCAAAGCAGCCATGGGAAAATAATTTAACAATAGTCTCATGTTTCAAGCATAACTCAAAAAATACGATCTGGGTATTTGAGATTTTTGGACAAGAGTAAGAAAATTCCAAAATGCAAGAACCCTTTAAATTTCCTGAAAACCCAGTTTGTGAAAGTGAAGTTATAGGCGACACAATCAGACCATTTTAAGATGAAAATTATAACTATACTGCAGATTTTAAAATCCGTTTTTTAATAATAAACAGAAGGTTTCATTTTCTAAAAACATTCCAAATGCATTTTTCAATTTCTATGTTTAATTTCAATAACAATAAAATCGATTTCCCCAATAATTTAAATTCAACTAAAGTTTTCACAATTTTCACTCAAGAATTTTCACAAGCAAAGTCTGTAACTTTGTTTAATTCTTTTCTTCTAATATCAAATTTGTTTTTTAAAAGAGATTTAACAAACAAATCTTTAATCACTACTATTTAAAAAAAAACAATCAAGAACAATAAAACACAAAGAGGAAAACCTGGTACAAGAAACTATAGGAAGAGATGAATTTTTGATGCAAGCCTCCTCCAAAGATTTCCTGAATTTTCTTCAATCCTTCAATGAATCCAATCCAAAATCCAACAAATGCAAACAATCTTTCCTTCAATAAATTCTACAATCAAACTTTCTTCAAACCCTTGTGCAAATTTTCCAAAATTTCTTCCCTGCTGTAAAAATGTATTTTTTTCCTTCTAAAAGATTTTTCTCCCCTAAAATTAAAACATGTATTCTTTATAAATCAAAAATACCTAATACAACCCTAATTCACATTACATGCAAATTAGATATTTCAATTTCAATTTCAATTTCAATATTTACAACCCTAATTCACATTACATGCAAATTAAATATTTCAATTTCAATATTTACAACCCTAATTCACATTACATGCAAATTAAATATTTCAATTTCAATTTCAATTTCACTTTCAATTTCAAATTTCAATTTCACTTTCAATTTCAAATAATAAATTAATTTCCAAAGTTGCAACCAATTTCTCAAATAAACATTTAATTACAATTTCTAATTTAATTCCCACACGTTGGAATTAAATTCCAAAATTAATTCTAATTCTTTTATTTCCTTTCATTCTCTTGCATCACGTTTAATTAATTAATTTAATTATTTAATAACTAAATTCAACCCCTTGGATCAAATTTAATTAATTAAATAAACTAAATATAATTAATTAATTTAAGTATAAACTTTTATCCACATTGCATTATTTAAATTAAATAATCATCAACATGATTTAAATGCAATTATTCTAAATATCTATTTCCAAATCAAGAATGCTTCAGAATTAAATAACATCAAAACAAGACAGACAATGACTCGACACACACACAACTGACGACACACTAAGGCTAAGGCATAAACTTGACACATGTTACCTAGCTACTATCTTCCGTTCAACTTAACCGTTGGATCGACACGCTCAAACCTGTGAAACCAGGTGGAGTCGATGTCATGTACCTGTAATCCTACAACCAAGTAAACAACATCATACAATATATCCAGCATATAATACACATCGTGAAGAAGAAATTACAGATTCGTAGGGCGCTCGCAAGCAAGTGATGTGAAACCATCCTCTTCACCAATACACTCATCGAAACTGACACTTCCATCATAATTCCAATAATCTCATAATAACATCTCATGTTAACTCTACAACATCATTAATCCATAATACATGTGAAACAATAATCAAATAACTACATCCCACAATAATGTTGTCGCTCAATAGTACAATCAAAACATTATAACAAAATGTATCCAGTATCAAAGTAATTGCAACCAAACATAGCATAAAGCAACTTGAACAAGAAGCAAAATAGAGGGGTATTACAAGTAACCTATTGATGTATCCACTCCCCTTGCACCTTTAGGCAATCTTGGGTGACGAGAAATCATAGTTTTCTCTAGTCCAGTCTAGTCTACCTAGGAGGTGCTAGTGCATCTAAGCTCTCCCATTGCACTACGTGCGAGCCAGGGGACTAGCCAAAGCATCTAGTATCTTCTTTTTTTAGCGAGACCTGCTTGGGATTTCATCACTTAGGGGATGATTCCAACCATGTGTTATCAACAGGGTATATAAAGGGGAAAGAATGAAATTTGTACGCCAATCCAATCACGTCATGTTTAGCTAAGCGTCAAAGTTAGGGTGATACCTAGATAAGACGTGCAAAGTTGGTCTAAGCTTCTAGTACGTCATTGGGGCTCCCAAATCACACTTGTGATAGGCCGGTGTTCACGGTTGTGCCTCACGTACCTTGCATATATCAAGGATGCACGAGATAGCCTTGTATAGCCTAGATAAAGACCCATGTTTCAGCCATGACTTGGTGTAGTGTAGGGGATGCAAATCATACCCGAAGTTACTCACCACATACTCCCTTAGGTTGAGATAGGAATCCTCATGGTGGACTGCAATAGTCCTCAAATGAGAGTGTGAAGGTGAGCCTATGGCATCTATTGATGACCTTGTGCCATTGGAACACTAGCTATCTACCTTCACGAGAAAGGGTGATCTAGAGAACCATCCCAGTATCATAGAGTATTAACCTTGGGTTGTCTACTCAAGGTGGTGGGCCTACATCAAGTTTACAAACCCTGATCACTAATTCTAGGATTGTGCTACCTGGAGTGTATTCATTGTGCGATACCAATGCTTTTATTTTCAGTTGAGTCAGTCCAACCTTCTGTCTGTTGTTTACCATGCTTTTTGTCCTTTTCCACAGTCAGCTCCTACCTTCAGAGGTAAATTTTCTTCATACAGAGGTGAATTTACATTGTAGATAGGAGAATTTTCCCTACAAAAGGGTGATTTTGTGTTTGAGTTCAGTATTAGGTCATCCCGTTGAGCCAATTTTCCTTGGTCAAAGGCAAATTTCCCTATGGGTCTCTTTTTAGGCGGCCTCATTTTCACCTGTTCTCTAGAATAGGTGAGTTTTTCCATCCCTTAGGAGATTTTGTCAGTCTTCACCTGTCGAGTTCACCTATTCCCATAGAATAGGATAATTTTCCGTCTTCGGGGGTAAACCTACTATTCGTAGGGGTGATCTCATTTTTCGGTCCAAGTCTTCCCATCTGTTTGTCCCTCTAGATAGGAAAACCTATCATCCACATGGGCAAATTCATTCCCACCTATGTCTTCTTCATTCATACCAAGTCAAGCTTTAGGTGAATCCGTTTGTCCGTCAGGCAATCCCATTTTTAGGCGAATCTGTTCTCGTCTGTACTATCCAAGAAATAGGTGAATTTGTCACTTTTTTGGGTGATTTTTCTAATCAAGACTACCTATTCTTCTCTCATGTCCCATGGTTTTAGGCGATCCCACCTATCAAAGAGCTGATTTTGTCAGGGTTTTAGGTGAACTTGTTGTTAGATAGGAAAAATTATATATCAGATTCACCTGTTTTTGGTACATCCTTCAGGGTTAGATGATTTTTCCTCGCAAGTTCACTCATTTTTGTGTCCTCATTAGAGATAGGTGAAGTTGCTTTACATATTCACCTATTTCTTGTTCGATCCCTAGACATAAGCGAATTTACTTCTTCCAAATAGGTGAATTTGATCAACACAGAGGTGAATTTTCCTGTCCTGAATAGGTGAAGTCGTGACCTAAAGAGGTGAATTTTCCTGTCTTGAATAGGTGAAGTCATGACCTAAAGATGTAAATTTTTTATACATAGAGGTGTATACACTGCCCATAAAAATTCCAGAGAGAATCCTTTTGGCCACTGAAAGCCTGATGTTTTCCGAGATCAAATATTTTTAATCATCATCCAATAATTGTCACTTTAGTCTGTCTGCATTTTCCAAAAGAAATCAATTCATTAATCAAATCATATAGTTGCATCTTAGATCATCCTTAGGTTCTGGTGGAACCTTTAAATTTTCCTAGTTCCACTTAATGAAAATTGAGGTTTAACCCCATTGAGGGTTTTGATCTTGTGAGGTTTTCATGTCTATGTCCTTTTTGGCTTCGAGTTTTCTATTTTTATGTTGACTGGTTGAGTCATTTTCCAGTCATCTAATTAATTCTTCATGGTCCCAAGTCTCATAAGTACCGTCCCTTTCATTGTCCTACCCACCATGACTAGGTCATCTTCTAAAATAAGCTTTGGCGCACGTTCTTATATTTTATCCTTAAGTCAGGTTTGATTTTCGCATCACCCATCGCCTGTCCATTTTTAAGTTTTGTCAAGAAACCCACAATGAGCGATGTCCTTCTCCTTTGGTATCGGATGCTTGCATGTCATCACATGTTTGTTTGTGTCCTTGAGGAATTAATGTCCAATGAGCGATGTGGTCAATATTTTGACCCATCGCTCCCCTCTTAACTATCACAAGTTGTTTTGTGGAGGATGTTGTTGAACCCATGACGAGTGATGGCTTGGCTATATTCCATCGCTAGGGTATGATGTTTCATTGGATGGGGCTGGTTAACTTGGGGGCTAAAGTGCGATGGGAATTGCGATAGGGTTTGGTGCCAATAGAATACTTGTGGTCTTCATCCCTGGCTCCACCATTATCATGTGTTGCTCATTGTGGGTTGGGATGAAACCTACAACTATTGATGGACTAGGTCCTTTCATCTCCATGTGCTCGTTTTATTGTGGGATATGAAAATGCTAGTGGGTATCAAAGAGCGATCAACGATGCGGTTAGGTACCAATGGTAAGGATCCCTGCATGATTAAGGTCAATAATTGATGTTTCATCGCTGGCTTCTTAGCCATCGCTAGATGAAACATGTATGGCAAGGATGAATTGGCGACGAGTGATGTTTTCTGTAACTATGGATTTTCCCTACAAGATTAGATGTTAGCAACACACATGCAAATACCTAAATCCACAATAATAATGAACTGCAAAGTGAATAACATGAAAACAAAATGAATGATCTCACCCAAAAGTCTTCATTCTCGATGGCTGACCTCCATTATACCTTCTCAAACTTGTTGTAATAATGATGTTGCCCTCAAATTTTATGTTTGAGCAATATTTGATAATGCTAAGACCAAACAAGTGTTGAAGGATTTGAGTGACTATGCAAATAAAACTAAGTTCTATAAGAAAAGTAAAAATTTGCAAAAGATAATGTTAGACTAAAATGACTCTAAGCATGAAGACAAGAGATAGAAGAAGAAGAAGAAGATGAGATGTAGATTGTAGATAAAATTAAGAGATATTCAAGATGAGGAAAAAATTGCCATTTTATAGAAAATGAAATTTTGGATGAATGGACGAGATTGAAGATTGATAAGTGCCTTGGAATCTATGGTCAAGATTCAAAATAACAACCCCTTAATTAGGGTTAGGGCAACTTTAGGGTGAAATTCAAATTGAGTGGATGAGATTTAATTTAAGAAATTAAATTAAATTAAATCAAGGAAAGAGAATAGTTGTGACAGTGAGATAAGAATTAGTAAGTGAAAAAGGATGAGTTAGAAAATCAAGTTATTTTAGAAATAACTTAATTTGTGTAGAGAAATGTGATTTTGAAATTAATATTTTAAATTAATTCCAAAATGGTGAATTCATGTGACAATAAATAATAATAATTTAAAATTATTTACTTGGAAAGAGGGAAATTGCCAATTTAAATACAATGCTTTTATTTAAATTTAGAAAGAAAATCAATAAGACAATTTGGAAAATTAGAAAGTGGGTAATTTTAAATAAATGACTTTATTTAAAATTAGAAAGAAAGTTTTAGAGGATAATAATTAAATAAATAATAGGAATTTATTTAATTGTGAGTAGACATAAATAATTAATGATGTATTAAATAAATAAATAAAGTTTATTTATTTAAATAATCAGGAGGAAGTAATGGACTAATAATAATTAAATAAATTTAGGAATTTATTTAATTATAGAGTGACATAAGGAATTAGCAACGTATTTAAATAATAATGTAAATTATTTATTTAAATAGCCAGGAGGAATAAAAGACGTGAATTAATTAAATAATTAAGAATTATTTAATTAATAGTTGACATTGGACTATAGGACATAATTAAATATTTTAATTATGTTGAGACAAAGCATGATAAGAAAAATTTGGTTTGTAGGTCTAGCCTATTTTTATGTGTCTACATTTTCCTCTCTTTGTCATAATGCAGCTTGTCGCATTGTGGCAAAAAAAATAAGTCAAAAATATGCCCCAGTGCAAAATAGGATGAGGAAGAATGACGAGGAGGGTTGCGATATGCCCCCTCGAGAGGATAGTTGGGTTCGGATAACACGAGTGTGCTCTCGAAATGGATGAGAAAGCTAGAGAATGAAGAAATAAAAGAAATTTTAGCATGGAAGACATGGATGTTAGTGTGGAGAAGGAAATGCAAGTTAGTGTGGAAAAAGAAATGCATGTTAGAATCCTTCAATATTTGCCAAGGTACTAATAGGTGTTGCTCGAATTATCATTGGGTGGTAAAAATGACACAAATGGACAACAAACATCAGGGGATGACATAGACCAAGGTGTGCAAGGTCATCCACTTGAAAAACAAACAATCATCGACAAGGAATTTCCTAACTCATACTAAGGGCCAAGTTGCCCCAGTCTTTTTATCAAGACAATCCCCAAACAATAGTCAAAGAAAAACAAAATAGGTCATGAGACATCATCGCACCTCTAAATCCTTCATGGGACATCCTCGAGGTAGCCAGTAACATGACCAAAAGACAAGTCAATAAAAAGATAAGACAAAATATCCAAAAATTAGTAGCCATTTAATTGTATTGCCAATGTTTGTTTGCCAAAGATTAATTGTTTGATAGTTTGACAGTTTTGATGGTTTGACAGTGCCTAAGGTCAGGAAGGACACATCTTGAAAAGGAAAATGACATTTTGACGAGGTCCAAATCCAAGGACGCATCTTGAAGAGGACTAAAAAGTGACGAGATTGATATTTTGACTAATGTTTTGGCAAGTTGACTAATTTTGACTGTATGATTGATTGGCTTATGTTGTTTGATTTTGACCAATTTTGGCATTCACGTTTCAAATGACTATGCTGTGTTTGAGTTTGACTATGTCTGAATTATTTGACCGATGCGATGATTGTGACAAATGCCATAATTTTATGTGGACAAACCTAATGTCTCGGGGATTCAAAGGTGAATCTTGCCTACGTAGAAAATGCATAGAGACAATGCAATTTGGACTGGGATAAAGATTGACTGACATGACTGACTAGACTGATGGGACAAGCATTGACTTTGACTCTATTTTTAGGATTTTGACATTGATTTGGATGTTTTTGTGTTTTCTTCAGGACATTTTTCAATTTTTAGGTCTTTTTTCAAGACTTTTTTTGGTTTTTAGGTCTTTTTCAAGACCTTTTCTAATTTTTATGACTTTTTTAAATTTTCTGGATATTTTATGACTTTTTTCAAGACATTTTATGATTTTTATGACTTTTTTCAGGATATTTTATGATTTTTATGACTTTTTGATGTTTTGTGAAAATTGTGACAAATGCATGTGAATGATGTCGACGCACATGAATCCAATGATAACCATGATTTTGCTGCTAGTCAAGTTGAATACCAATTGATAGGTGATCATGACAATGAAAACATTGTTTGACGTGGGAAGGACACATCCCGAAACAATGTGAAGATGACAATGACATGACAAGAGGATAAAAGTCTACAACAGGGCCAGGGACAAAGTCAAGGAATGTTTTTGGATGATGTGCCAAGTTGCCATATTGTTGCATTTGGAATGACTTGGTGAGGACTAGATGGGATGATGAGGGATCTTTAGACCATTTACAAGGGAAACCAAGATGGGTGATAGGTATAAAAGGACAATGGATGGCTTTGGTAAAAGATAGGATACATGGATGGCTTCGACTAGGATAATTATCATATGGTATCCAAAGATGATGTTGCATAGTGAAAAGGAGGCTATGAAGGTAATGAAATGATATTCAATGAATAAGGTATGACCAAAAGATAGACATGTCAAGAGTTTTCCCAAAGCATGACCTGTGTTTGTATTTTAGTCCTTATCAAGATCAAAGTCGGTGGGAAAATGGACGAAAAGTGATAGGGTTTAGATAGATATATGGAAATTCCATAGGAAATGTGTCATGTGGAGGGTAAGGGAGATGAGACAACTTGCCCCTAAGTGCAATGGTCCACATAGATGATTTATTCTACACATGATGCTTGTTTGCTAGGTTTTCATCATGGTACTTATCCAAAGGGCTTGTTGGCAGGTTTTCACTGTTGGACAAACTTTTTCTCTTTACTATTTTTGTCATTTTTATTTTTTGGTGTCACCATGACACATGTTTGCCACGTTTTCATCAAGGCGACAATTTTTTTGATTTTTTCAAAAAAAAAAATGTATTTTTGTATTTTGTCAGATAGCCTTGATGCTTTAGATGACCACTGACTTTCCTGAAGCCTTTGATGGTGTCGATGTAGAGACTGGTGCCATGACATGCCAATAATGACCTTTCTAAAGTATTTTCCTTGTTATGATGATAGCGCTTGCATACAACTGATTGATGTCATTGTGATCTTTGTTGATACTAGAGTTGGCCTTATCAGAATGCGCACATCATGATAGAGTGCCATAAGAGTCCTTATGATAGAGAGTTTTTGTGAAGATGTGACAGATTTGTGACATGGTATGTTTGAACTTTAGGCGAGATATGGGATTATGACGGATGATGGTAGACATCGGAGGATTGTTTGGATGTTTGGATGTAGCCGTTTTTATTCTCCAAACTTTAGGTGTCGGGTTAGGATGGTTTTTGGAACCAACACTTTTATAGGAAGATCATCTATGTGTCCCATGGAGGCAAGTGTCTCATTTTTGGAAGTGTCAATACTTGAAGTCTGGATGGAATCGTCTTCAAGTGTTTCATCATGAATGGCATAAAGGTCAAGGAGTGGATTGTTTTGGACTTTTGGATCAATGGTAGGGTCTTGGTCAAAGATGGGGTTGTCTTAGATGACATGGTTATGGATGGAGTCTTTGCCAAGGATATGTGTGTTTGGTATGCCATGATTGTCTAGGAGGACTTCTTGAATGGATTTAAAGATAGGGTCATGAGATGGAAAAATTTGATCTGGACATGAAGGGGGAGTTATGATGTCATGCTTTAGATTTTCCTTTTGACATGTATCCTCAAGTTTATGAAATGGGATGGGACTTTGGAGACCATGAATATTTGTTCTTTCATGACTAAATGTATGTTGATATGGAGTGTCTTGGAATGGATTGGTGTATGATGGACTGGGATAGGATGTGGAGGTTTGGAAAGGGTTAGTGGATGAAGGACTAGGATTGGATGTGGATATAATATGGATAACGAACTAGGATATGATGTGGATGAAGGACTAGGATATGATGTGGCCGAAGGATTAGGATATGATATGGATGAAGGACTATGATATGACATGGATGAAGGACTAGGATATGACATGGAAAAAGGACTAGGATATGACATGGGCAAAGGACTAAGATTGATGGATGGTTGATTTCCCTTGTCAAGGTTAGGGTGGGTATGACTAATGGAAGTTTTTTGTGACTTAGTGTCATGGATGGTGTTAGGGGACTCTTGATAGTAGATGGATAGAGGACTAAGACTTATGGGTTATTGGTAAGAGGGATAGATGGATGGAGGGCTAGGGGTTGTAAATTTGGACTTGGATTGGAGGTATAGTGTTTTGAAGTTCCTAGCCAGTTGTGCTTGACCATTACTAATGAATTGGCATTCAATTCAACTAGCAAGCATGTCATAGTGACTTGAAGACATGATGGTGGATGTAATGAGACTAAGACTATGTTTTTGGTCTTTTCTGGAATGAGTGCAATGATGCAAAGGAAACTAAATAAGGAGACTAAAATGTAAAGGATTCTAGGATGCACTCAATTGTGTTACACTTAAGGAGAGGTACACTCAACCATACAAAGCTTTGGCAATGTCTCAATTTTTGGAATGTCAATAGACTTGTTTGAAGGACAAAGTGATAAGATGACAAGGTGACAAGGTGAGATTTCCACACTAGACTTATGAGTTGGAAACGTCTCACAAGAGGACAATGACTATAGATAGATTTGTTTTTGACTTGGTTCAATGAAAACATATTTTTGAGACAAAGGTTTGACAAAATAAGGAAAGTTTTCCTATCCCAAAGTGTACAAAATTGAGGACTTAATACTTTGCCTATGTTGAAGATGATGGTGGATTGTAAGCCAAATACAAACTAAAAATGTAAAGATGGATGAATTTGAACAAGTTTTTTGGTTTCAGATAGAGACTGCTGAAAAAAGATGTCAGGAAATCTGTTTGCAAATGTTTGGTCTCAAATTTTTAACAGTAATAATATTTTTCCAGTTGACAAGAAAATGTGTCACAGTTTCAAATGCGTCGATCCAAGAAGCAATTGCATCGTAGGAAGGAAAATGCATTGCAGAGTAGTTAGATGCGTCTCAGATTCTGGAAAATGCGTTGTAATATGGCAAATGCGTTGTAGGATTTAGCAGGTGTTGTACAAAATGAAAAATGTGGCATTTGAGATGGCCAATGCGGTTCAAAAGATCAGTTGTGATGTTTGAGCTAGAAAATGCGGCGTATGACAGTCAATTGCGTCGTTTAAAGTTGCGAATGTGGCTCGACAGAGTAGTTGTGGCTCAAAATTAAGCAACTATAGTTTAAGATGGCAGATGCATCACAAAGCTGGATTTTGTACAAAAAAATTGGTAGATTACAAGGAATTTTGTTCTGTTTTGCAGTGTTGTTTTAGATGTTCATTTGTTCATTTTGTCTAAAGACACTTGGAAAATACACGATGTAAGAAAGTTACAAACAACCACATAGAAAAAATTTACAAATCCCTATAGATACAGACAATATTCTTTTGGATCCCACATAGATTTTACTCCAACCACATATTCTTAGCGGATAAATCTAGAAGCTTGGCCCCATGGGCTCCCCCTTACAATGCACTCACTTCTTAGGGAAACCAAGCTTCCAACCCCAATGGATCTCCCATGGCAGGTTGATCATCTCTACTAAAAATTGCACAGGTGTGGGTGCATTGGCAACAACCGTTGCTGCACCAGAAAATATAAGGTTTTGGGTTACACTAAAACAAGGGTTTTAGTTCGGGCACTCGTTCAAGGGGCCATACATGGGGCAAAAGATTAAGCTCTATTTAGGAGGCACTCCAACCTAGAGAGGTTAAACTCAACAGGGTTTGGGGGAGTACTACTTGATCCGTATGACATATCTGCACTCATAATCCTAGGCTTTCCTTTAGGATTCACATTTGTATATTGGGTGGGAGTAGCTCGGCTAAAGAGCTTCATTGCTGGTTTGAGTCGTTTTGGGGTGAGTACTTTTTCCCACCAAAGCAAGCCCAATTTCTAAAGTTATAAAAAGCGAGCAAACATATTCGTAGTTCAATCAATCTTTGTTGAAAAACAAAGAGAGAGCACACCAATATGTTTGACTCACACTCACATGGTTATTCTTTTTAAACCCAAATTGAAAGTGTGAAGGTGTGATAAAGTAACTAAATCACAATACACATCAAAAGCACATTCATTTTAACTGTTTATAGTGTTATCAAGCAGGGGGTTCATTTTAACTGTTTGTAGTGTTATCAAGCAGGGGGTTCATTTTAACTGTTTGTAGTGTGAGCTAACTAACAATTCATTTTAAACCCATGGAAAGCATGATTGTTCTTTTTAAACCAATGCACATGTGTGATTATTCATTTTACCCATGAGTGAAATGCAAAATTTTTGGATTAAATTGAATATAAAAACCAATGAAATTTAGTTAAACTCCAGCTTTAAACACATTGTCACCCACATATTAGTAACTCAAAATCCCTATTCTAGAAGCAAAAAAACAAGAGGAAACTGAAAAAGACAAAACAAAAAACCTTGTTACTAGTCAGTTGCATCGCAATAGAGTGAATGCAACTCAATATGGAAGATGCACTGTTCTATCTGGCAGATGCGGCTGGATATGTCTATTATGGTTCGGCTTCTATCAAATGCGGCTTGGGATTGTAGTTGTGTCACTCAGGTAGTCAAATGCATCACGACAGAGTGGTTGTGTCGTTGGCACAAGAAAATGCGGTGCAACAAAGCACTTGTGTCAAGGGGATTGTCAAATGCATCATTCCATACACCCGTACCTGCAAAAAAAAATGACAAAATTTTTTACGATAACTTGCAAAAACATGTTAAAAGCGTTGGGTTCACCAATGTAACTATGGATTTCCCTGCAACATTAGATTTTAGCAACACACATGCAAATACCTAAATCCACAATAATAATGAACTGCAAAGGGAATAACATGAAAACAAAATGAATGATCTCACCCAAAAGTCTTCATTCTCCATGGCTGACCTCCATTATACCTTCTCAAACTTGCTGCAATAATGATGTTGCCCTCAGATTTTGTGTGAGAAATATTTGATAATGCTAAGACCAAACAAGTGTTGAAGGATTTGAGTGACTATGCAAATAAAACTAAGTTCTATAAGCAAAGTAAAAATCTGCAAAATATAATGTTAGACTAAAATGACTCTAAGCATGAAGACAAGAGATAGAAGAAGAAGAAGATGATGAGATGTAGATTGTAGATAAAGTTAAGAGATATTCAAGATGAGCAAAAAAATTCCATTTTATAGAAAATGCAATTTTGGATGAATGGATGAGATTGAAGATTGACAAGTGCCCTAGACTGTTTGGTCAAGATTCAAAATAACAACCCCTTAATTAGGGTTAGGGCAACTTTAGGGTGAAATTCAAATTGAGTGGATGAGATTTAATTTAAGAAATTAAATCAAGGAAAGAGAATAGTGGTGACAGTGAGATAATAATTAGTAAGTGAAAAAGGATGAGTTATAAAATCAAGTTATTTTAGAAATAACTTAATTTGTTGAGAGAAATGCTATTTTGAAATTAATATTTTAAATTAATTCCAAAATGGTGAATTCATGTGAAAGTAAATAATAATAATTTAAAATTATTTACTTGGAAAGAGGGAAATTGCCAATTTAAATACAATGCTTTTATTTAAATTTAGAAAGAAAATAAATAAGACAATTAGGAAAATTAGAAAGTGGGTAATTTTAAATAAATGATTTTATTTAAAATTAGAAAGAAAGTTGCAGAGGATAATAATTAAACAAATAATAGGAATTTATTTAATTATGAGCAGACATAAATAATTAATGACGTATTAAATAAATAAATAAAGTTTATTTATTTAAATAATCAAGAGGAAGTAATGGACTAATAATAATTAAATAAATTTAGGAATTTATTTAATTATAGAGTGACATAAGGAATTAGCGACGTATTTAAATAATAATGTAAATTATTTATTTAAATAGCCAGGAGGAATAAAAGACGTGAATTAATTAAATAATTAAGAATTATTTAATTAATAGTTGACATTGGACTATAGGACATAATTAAATATTTTAATTATGTTGAGACGAAGCGTGATAAGAAAAATATGGTTTGTGGGTTTAGGCCATTTTTATGTGTTTACATTTTCAAACTATTGTTGGGATTTGCTCACAGTTGTTGGATCGACAATGTGTGTGCCAAGGATAAATAGCCTCGGGATAAGGCTGGGTACGTGGCAGTTTTGAAGCAGTTCTTTGCTGTTTCTAAGTACGACCAATAAAGCAAGTGGTGATCCTTAGTGATCCTCATTGATTGAGCTTTAGTCTGTGATGATCAATGGTTTAGATGCAACATGCCAGTGATTGATTTTTTAGTCACGCGAGCGAACCAAAGTGGCCATTAATTGCAACATGCTAGGAATTTATCTGTTTAATAAAGATTGTCCTTCAAACTATTCACCATTCTGCTTTTGAATTTGTGCTTGTGGTTAATTATCACAAGTGTTGAGCAGTAATTTCCATCGTGTGGTGAGTTCTTTCAAGGGTGGTGGGCTAGTGCCTCGACGACTATGCTCTTCTTGTTGCGTTTTGGCAACCTTTTCTGCGTCTAGTGCTGGTGCAATTCACTTTGTTTTTATCTTGGGATCTCTTGGTGAGTGCTACCTATTTTTTGTGTATATCTAACCTGTGTTACTAACACAATGAGTCAGCCGACCTTTTCCTCCACACCAATACATAGGTCACATCGTTTGAGTTTGCAAGAGCCACTGGCTTATAAACCTGAGCAGATAAATATGGTCAAAGAATCACCTATCATCCCGAGAGAAAAGAGGAGCGCTTAAATGTGAGAAAGGAGGGTTGTTGTTGTTAGAGATAGTTATAATCTCTGACCATGAGCCTATGCAGAGCAGTTGGCCCAATGTGAGAAGAAGGAATCTGGGTTGTTTGTGAAAGAATTAATGAGGATGGTGGTAGGCCCTAAGGTTTTCCCTAGCAAATCCAGTCCTCTGGTAGTGATAAGCGACAACTCTTCAAGAGAAGATGAAGGGTTTGGCTTTGATAGTGGCTATTGCCTTGTTTCCATTGTGCCTTATACCAATTCAGATGAAGAGGTGGTGGTTGAAACTCCACTCTCTGTGAGGAGGCCAGGTGATGGCATCCACCCAACTAGTAACAAGGTTGGGTGATGCCCGTGTGTCTTGATTGGTGGTGATGGGGTCTTGGGTCGATGATGTGGTTTCTGATGGGGGTGTTATGAGAAGTTTTTTTTGTTGTTTGGCGTGATGGTGACTTTTACTATTTTTTGTAAGTGTGGATTCTGATGGCGATGCCTTTTGGAAGGCTTGTGTGGCATCTCCGCCCAATGATTTCACACCTCTTTTTTTGTTTTGCTCTCTTGTAATACATGAATGAAATGATAATTGTTCGGGGATAAAACCCCATGAGGCAAAATTGCCTCAAAATTACCATGAAATGTAACTGAAATGAACCCTTTGCTTGTTGCTCCCTCAACTTATAAAAGGGATTTCAAGGTTCATTTTAGGGACCAATATCTTTTTTGAGTCTAAAAATGGCTTAGGTGCTGGTTGAATGTAAATGGAGTATAGAATGTATATATGACTTACTAGGGTTTTTTCTTGGGTTTGAATCCCATACATGATGATCTTAGATTATTTTGCATAACTCGTTGATAGTATGATGAATATGTAAAATCAGGATATCTGCTCTCCTATGTGTGACTATTGCAATATTATGAATGAGAAACCAAGTGTTTTATCATTTGTCTTTCAATCCTTAATTGAATGTATGATTTCTTTTCTTGTTTTAGCCTAAGGGGTTGATTAAAATACTTGAAAGGATTTGTAGGTTTGTAAGCAGTCACCTAGGATTTTGATAAGAAGTAGTGTTCTCGTGAATGAAAATTTTTCATAATGTAAGGAATTATGGGAAGAAGCCATTGATTTCATGATTTGTGCATTACTGACTATCATGTGATCAAATTCGTGCCCAATGGATGAAGCACACGTTTGTTTTATGAATATCTCTATAATTTAGTAGGATGCCCAGTATACCTTGTCAAAGACTCATAACGATGTTGAGATTAAATCAAATTTTGATCGTTCTAAGATGCAAATCCGAAACGATGCCCTATTCCTAGAAAATGTGGGGTTATTTGTGTAAAGCTAGCCAAGCTTTTGCTAAATAATATTTATTTGTGTGTTGAGGAACACATCTGCGCTGGATGTTCACTCATTTGGATAAATTTGTGTGAACTTTGCTGGGAAGTACCCTCCTTGGTCCCGTAGAGCCTAAAGTGTAGGGGTCAAGGGTGTAAACCCCCTTTACCCATCGAGTTGGTCATTCATTTGTGAGATGCTTGACAATGAAGGATGGCTACCTTCTAGAGCTCTTTCAGGGTGTACTAGAAAACACACCAACAAAATTGGTGACTTTGTTGGGGACCCAATTCCACTCTCCAGACGTAGATCTTGAAATCAAAAAGTCAAATGGTGTAAGTAGTATGGACGCATTATTCATACCTTAAAGAATTCTTCATCTTGGTCAAGAATGGACTGCAACGTAACTCAAAAGGATATGAAAGTGACTCCGTTGAGGAGTTAAACCTAGAACGTGCTAATGTAATAAGAAATTTTGCTTCATTTATTTCCTCTCGGTGGGAGGTGGTGACTCTAACTAAAGAACCTAACACGAGTGATGCTAAAGCTCCAGATTCGTGTGCTAAAAGAAAGGCTAAGTGAATGTTGCAAGAAGGCCAGGTATTAATGTATTACTATGTTAACGAATGATGAGAATTCTTTTATTTTCAAAAGTGTAAATGATTTCCCATTAAGTGAAAAGAGCACGAATTAAAGGAAATGGTAGTTAATTTTGCATGTTTTTGAATGAGGGCTGTGAAATTATATGTAGTTATAAAAGGAACATGTAAATCCCGATCCTAAGTAAGTAGAGCTTGGAATTTATTGTATGAAGAGCTTGGGGATTTGTTTAAGTAGAAGATTTTGAATATCCCTAGAAGTGTATGTAACAAGACTTGATAGAAATAACAAGATGTCTATTTAGGCCATGCTTCCTGAAAAGGATGTAAAAAATGGGCCCCCCTTGTCCCATCAAGGAGGTTTCAATAGTGAATGGTACAAATCTTTAGATTTCAATAAAATTTGTGGGTACCCAAATGTTGTACCAAGATTAGGAATAAGATACCAATATTTAAAGGTAAACATGTTGAGTCAACAAATCAACATCTGTAGGACTTTGTTGATGTGATGGGAGATTATGAGGTGACCTTTGAAGATGTAGTTATGAAACTGTTTGTTCAATATTTGAAAGGAGATGCTAGAGATTGACTATCGTATTTACCTGTGCCTTCTATACACTCATGGAGAGAATTCAAATTGGTGTTCATGGAACAATTTGGAGAAAGGATTGATCTGGTCCTGGTTAGACAAAAAATTATGGACATGGAAAAGAATGAAGAGGAGCTGGTCCCTTTATTTAATCTTCAGTTTTCAAAGGTGATAAGGGAGATCCCAACACACATAAGACCAAATGACACTGAATGTTAGGTTGTGTACTTGGGAGCATTTGATAGAAAAATGAGTTACTTGTTGAGAGATAAGGAACCTGCAACACTACAACAAGAATATCAAATTGCCATAGACATTGAGAACAATTTGAAATACTCAATGATGAGGGAAGATTTCAATATTTATGATGAGAACTTAAATAATCCCCATGATGCTACCATGATAGACGAGTCAGTCAATGGTGAGTTAGATAGGAGAATGAGATTTGTGTTGTCTCTAGCCCATCAATAGCACCACAAGAAGGTTATATTGTGGTTGAAGGGGATGGTGTCCCTGTGCATGACATAGATGATGAAGTATCTATAGTTTGGAGGTTGTGTGACATGCAAAGGAATGAATGGGAGTCCCTTGACCATCTTCTCTCAAGGTTCAATGATTCTTTGCTTGATGTACCTAAAAAGTGAAGGCTCAGTGCTCTGACATGCACTGATTTGTTTTGTGAATTATATCAACCTGGATTGAGTGCTCTACCAAAAGAGGTAAAGCTCCATGCCTTGAGCCAAGTCATTGATTGGATCAGGATCATTGAGAGGATTCAGAATGACCAGGCAGGACAAATATCATATCAGAGTGATGTTGAGGATACACATTACCAAGAGGATCAAGAATCTTTGCTCTGAGAACATGATGATTTGTTCGAACATGAACAATGTGTTGGTAATCTTGTTTGTCTAATGAATGATATAGTTATTGAGGTACCATACTAGGATGGTGAAGTGGTTCCTGATTTCCACCCTTGGGGTATTGTGAGAGACAAGAAGGAGTAAAAGGGGGTATCACTTCCTAGCTGAATTAACGATCATGAAACACAAAGTAGTGGTTCCTCTGGTGATGAGATGGATTTAGACTACAGTTTTTTTGGATACAAATCATCTTATGTAGTGGAGATGGGGTCTATAGCCTCTGATAGGGGACATGTTGGTGATCATGAGGGGATTCAAGTGGTCGAGGCTGGAATTTTTTCCTCGTATGATGAATTTTTAGAGTGTGGTTCCATAATTCTGAGTGTAAGTGATGAAGATGATCTTGATGAAGACTCTCAAGGTATGAGAGATTTTGACCTAAATACCCAGCTAACAGGGGTGGATGTAAGTAAAATGAGAATATGGTACAACCCCCTGTATGATGAATCTTCACCAATAGATGAAAATATAGGAGTTGATTCTTATTGGTGTAGGGGTAATCCACTATTTGTTGCAAGCTCTGATAATTTCATAATAGATATGCCCTGCAAAGGTATTGATGATAACATAAATGTGGTGGTCAAGGGTAAAGGCCAAGGTGATATGAATGACTCACATTTTGCTATCACAACTGGTGATTTAGATAAGTTAATCCTCCAAATGGCAGATAGGCATAATGATCAAGATAATTCAGTATATGCCTATTGTGATGAGCAAAGATCTAGTGTGCATGCACTTGATTTGATATGTTATGGTGACCAGTACAATTGTGTGCTGGAATTTTTTGTAGACTCCTTAGCTTCTGGGCCTCATTACATGTTTGTTTTTGCTAGATAATAACAATATTCCTTTTTATTGTAAAAGGGATATCATTAGCAATGATTCATTTCATTTTAACATCACAAAAGGTGACTCCAGTTTGCACCAGGGTATAAATGAAGAATTTCAAAATAATGTTCTGGAAAGACACCAGGAAAGATATGAATATTCTATCTTACCATCTTAGTCAGATGGGATTTGTGTTTTTTAGGCTGACGAAATTAAGAACATCATGCAGGACAGGAGTGGGGATGCCAATTGGAGTAGTTTGAGTCACCTTGGCATGCTTGATCCATGGGTATGTCCACCACAAAAACAACATGACAAGGTTTTTGATAGGGGTAAGAATTGAGTGTTCTTTTCCATTTGGTGGTAGGGGGCCATCAAACCACATCAAAGCAAGGACAACTAAAAGAAATCGTAGGATTGAATTGTTTGTATTCAAATGGTATGCTTCTATCAGAGATTCTAAGATCTTGCTATGCCTGCCAGAGGCATACATCCCCAATTGGAGCCACTGGTGGAACCTTTAAATTTTCCTGGTTCCACTTAATGAAAATTGAGGTTTAACCCCATTGGTCATCATCCTAGGGTTTTGATCTTGTGAGGTTTTCATGTCTGTGTCATCTTATTAACCCTTCATGGTCCCAAGTCTCATGAAGTACCAGACCTTTCATTATCCTACCCACCATGACTAGGTCATCTTCTAAAACAACCTTCGGTGCACGTACTTATATTTTCTCCTTAAGTCGGGTTTGATTTTCGCATCGCACATCACCTGTCCGTTTTCAAGTTTTGTCAAGAAACCCGCGATGAGCGATGTCCTTCTTCTTTGGTATCAGCCCCTTGCATGTCTTCACATGTTTATTTATGTCCTTGAGGAAGTAATGCTCGATGAGCGATGCAGTCAACATTTTGACCCATCGCTCCCGTCTTAACTATCATTAGTTGTTTTGTGAAGGATGTTGTTGAACCTACGACGAGTGATGGCTTGGCTATATTCCATCACTAGGGTGTGATGTTTCGCTAGATGGGGCTGGTTAACTTGGGGGATAATGTGTGATGGGAGTTGTAGTAGGGTTTAGTTTCAATGGAATACTTGTGGTCTTCATCATTGGCTCCACCATTATCGCGTGTTGCCCATTGTGAGCTGGGATGAAACCCGCGACCGCCAATGAACTAGGTCCTTTCATCTCCATGTGCTTGTTTTATCGCGGGATAGAACAATGCTAGTGGGTATCAAAGAGTGATCAATGATGTAGTTAGGTACCAACGGTAAGGATCCCTACATGATTAAGGCCAATGGTTGATGTTTCATTGTTGGCTTCTTAGCCATCACTAGATGAAACATGTATGGAAAGGATGAATTGGTGACAAGCGATATTTTCAAACGGTGGCTGGGATTTGCTCATGGTTGTTGGATCAATAGTGTGCATGCCAAGCATAGATAGCCTTAGGATAAGGCTAGGTACGTGGTGGTTTTAAATCAGTTCTTCGCTATTTCTAAGTATGACCGATAAAGCAATTGGAAATCCTTAATGATCCTCATTGATTGAGCTTTAATCTGTGGTGATCAATGGTTTAGATGCAACATGCTAGTGATTGATTTTTTAGTCATGCGAGTGAACGAGAGTGGCCATTAATTGAAGCATGCTAGGAATTTATCTATTTAATGAGGATCGTCCTTCAGACTATTCACCATTCTTCTTTTGAATCTATGCTTGTGGTTAATTATCATAGGTGTTGAGCAACAATTACTGCTATGTGGTTGTATGACTAGTAAAGCAAGTGGCAATCCTTAATGATCCTCGTTGATTGAGAGTTAATCTGCGGTGATCAACGGTTTAGATGCAGCATGCTAGTGATTGATTTTTTAGTCGCATGAGCGAACCAGAGTGGCTATTAATTGAAGCACACTGGGAATTTATCTATTTAATGAGGATCGTCCTTCAAACTATTCACCATTCTGCTTTTGAATTTGTGCTTGTGGTTAATTATCATAGGTGCTGAGCAATAATTGTTGTTGTGTGGTTGTATGACTAGTAAAGCAAGTGGCGATCCTTAATGATCCTCTTTGATTAAGATTTAATCTGTGGTGATCAATAGTTTAGATGCAGTATGCCAGTGATCGATTTTTTAGTCATGCAAGCGAACCAGAGTGGCCATTAATTGAAGCATGCTAGAAATTTATCTATTCAATGAGGATCTTCCTTCAAACTATTCACCATTTTGCTTTTGAATTTGTGCTTGTGGTTAATTATTAGAGGTGCTGAGTAGTAATTGTTGCTGTGTGGTGAGTTCTTGCCAGGGTGGTGGGCTAGTGCCACGATGACTATGCTCTTCCTATTGCATTTTGACAACCTTTTCTACATCTGATGTTGATGCAGTTCATGTTGTTTTTATCTTGGGATCTCTTGGTGAGTGCTACTTTTTTTTGTGTATATCCAGCTTTTGTTACTAACACAATGAGTCAACCGACCTTTTCCTCCACACCAATATGCAGGTCGTGTCATTTGATTTTGCAAGAGCCACTATCTTATTAACCTAAGCAGATAAATATGGTTGAAGAAGCACTTGCCATACTGAGAGCAAAGAGGAGCGCTCAAAAGTGAGCAAGGAGGGTTGCTTCTATTAGAGATAGTTATAATCTTTGACCATGAGCCTAGCAGAGCAATTGGCCCAATGTGAGAAGAAGGAACTTGGGTTTTTTGTGAAAGAATTAACGGGGATGGTGGAAAGCCTTGAGGTTTGTGCTAGCAAATCCAATCCTCTGGTAGTGATAAGCAATATCTATTTAGGAGAAGATGAAGGGTTCGGCTCTAGCAATGGCCATTGCCTTTTTTCCCTTATGCCTTATAATGATTCAGACGAAGAGGTGGTGGTTGCAACTCCACTCTCTATGAGGAGGCCAAGTGAGGGAATCCACCCAACTAGTAACAAGGTTGGGTGATGCCTGTGTCTTGATTGGTGGTGATGGGGTCTCGAGTCGATGATGTGGTTTCTGATGGGGGTGTTACGAGAAGATTTTTTTGCTGTTTGGTGTGATGGTGACTTTTACCATTTTTCGTAAGTGTGGATTTCGATGGCGACACCTTTTGGAAGGCTTGTGTGGCATCTCTGCCCAACAATTTGGCACCTCTTTTGTTCTTTTTCTCTCCCATAATACATAAATGAAATGATAACTGTTCGGGGATAAATCCCCACGAGGCAAAATGGCCTCAAAATTACCATGAAATGTAACTGAAATGAACCCTTTGCTTGTTGCTCCCTCAGCTTATAAAAGGGATTTCAAGGTTCATTTCAAGGACCAATATCTTTTTTGAGTCTAAAAATGGCTTAGGTGTTGGTTGAATGTAAATGGAGTATAGAATGTATATAAGAAATACTAGGGTTTTGTACTGGGTTCAAATTTGATACATGATGATCTTAGATTATTCTACATAACTCATTGATAGTATGATGAATATGTAAAATCAGGATATATGCTCTCCTGTGTGTGACTATTAAAATATTATGAATGAGAAACCAAGTGTTTTATCATTTTTCTTTTAATGCTTAATTGAATGTATGATTTCTTTTCTTATTTTAGCCTAAGGAATTGATTAAAATACTTGAAAGGATTTGTAGGTTTGTAAGCAGTCACCTAGGATTTTGATAAGAAGTAGTGTTTTGGTGAATGTGAAATTTTCATAATGTAATACATTATGGGAAGAAGCCATTGATTTCATGATTTGTGCATTACCGACTGTCATGTTTTCGACTTCGTGCCTAATGGATGAAGCAGTGGTGTATTTTATGAATATCTCTATAATTTAGTAGGATGCCTGGTATACCTTGTCAGACTCATAACAATGTTGAGATTAAATCAAATTTTGATCATTCTATGATGAAAATCCGAAATGATGCCCTGTTCCTAGAAAATGTGGGGTTATTTGTGTAAAGTCAACAAATATTTTTCTAAATAATCTTCTTTTGTGTGTTGAGGAACATATTTACGCAGGATGTTCACTCATTTGGATAAATATGTGTGAATTTTGTTGGGAAGTACCCTCCCTGGTCCCGTAGAGCCTAAAGTGTAGGGGTCAAGGGTGCAAACCCCCTTTACCCATGGAGTTGGCCGTTCATCTATGAGATACTTGACAATGAAGGATGGCTACCTTCTAGAGCTCTTTTAGGGTGTACTGGAAAAAACACCAACAAGTTCCATTTTCATAATTGGTTTATGGATCCCAATCTCCTAGACTCCATTTTAGAGGTTTTATCCAAGTTGTCTTAGGTGTTTGACTTCAATCATCATCATCTACATCTTCTTAGGATTTTCATCCATCCTGAGTCAGTAAATCATCTTTGGCCCAATCAATCTACTTCCATCTTGAGGTAGATTTGGTGTCGTAAGCATCCCCTTTTTAGTTCAATGCGATCAATCAACACTTTAAGTCATCTAGTCAAACCTTTGAACTTAGTTTAGAATTGAATCCATCATCCAAATCCAATTGATTATCCAATCATACTAATCATACCATCTAATCAAATTCAATCTCATCCCTTATCTAATCGATTAATCAGTCAATCGATTCATCATCATATCCAATCAATCCCTTTAATCCCCACTTAGGTGATCCTTCTTTGCATCTCAGAACATAGACTCATCCTAGTCACCTCGTAGTTTTGCATTTTCATGCCCGTTACCAGATCACAAGCAAATAAAATCATGGCGAAATAACAAGCTCAAGGTACCTAGCCTAACATCTCTTAGGATCCTAATAATGGTGGCTCATCACAATCTAGTACTAAGGTCCAAACCACATCACCTCCTACTGATGAAAGCATGGTCAATCAACCTGAGGTTAAAATTGATGAGTATCTCAATAATCATGTTAATCTTCAAAAATGACAGATTGCCTCCTTAATGAGCATGGGGATAAAATCCTCACAACCTTGATCATGAAGGGCATCAAACCACCAACGGGATTTGAATTATCCAAATATGTCAATACACCACCTCCCACATCTCTTGTGTCTCAAGATCCCTAGAATTCATAGAACCCTCCTAGAAATTCTTACATCCACAAGGGTCCTTGTGTGGATAATTGGTATCAACGAGGGTTTGGTAATGTCATGATGTACCAAGTCATGGACCCCCTCGAATTCTGATTATAGTTGTGGGAGCATCACCTGATCCAAATGATCCCCTTGCATATGGTATGCCATATAATTTTCCTCCTCTGCCACCTTTGAATGCCCCACAAGGTTTGACCCTCATACTGTCTGCACCACCTCTCTCGCTTAATCAACCAAGTCAACCACTAGTGAATATTGGGGGCAATCCTTTTGCTATGTTACCACCATTTTCGAGATCAACACCTACTTCCAATTTTCTGCCACCTTCGTTTACCTCTCAGAAACCTCATCAAAGCAACATTCCATCTTCACAACCGCCACAAGGTAACCCACAATAATCTCCACAAAAAATGCCTCAACACATTCCAATTCCATCTCAGCCGCACCAACAACAAAATTCATATTAGAATATATCTATTCCTTTGCAACAATAACAACCACCCCTGAATCAATAGCAGGGTAATCCATTGCAACCCCCTCATCAACCACAAGGTCCTCCACATCAACAAATACCATAGAAAATACCACCCTTCCAACAACCGCAGTTCACCCAACAACCTCAAATCCTGACTCAACCTCTTTACTCACAACCTCCACCCCACCAACAACCTCTTCAACAACCACAAATTTGAACATAACCTCAACAATCCAACCATTCAATTCCCAACCACATGGATCAGTACTTATACCATCCACAAAGTACTTTCTCTAGACAACCTATTGCATCCAATCCAAACCCCAATTCAAACCTTGGTTATGCCAATCATAATCCGCAATAATCTCAATAGTAGCCATCTTACACTACCTCTTCGTAACCACAACAAAATACTTCCTACTAGCATCCTAATCCACAACAGCCTACATATGTGTCCCAACAATACACTATCTACAACTATTAGTCCAATCCATATTATGCCTCACATCAACAACCTCCTTATCAACAGTTGACATACCAACAAGGGGCTCCCTCTTCTTATTACCAAATTTTTCCATCCTACCATCAATTCTACACCAATCCGCCATCACAATCCACCTACACCAATCAATATCAGTCGACTCCTTCATATACACCTCCACCATCCTATGATCAAACCATGTATTCTCCATCCTCACCTTACCCACAATATGCTCCTTATAATCAATCCAATCTGACAAATCCATCTACATCAATACCCCTTAATAAAGAGTTGTAAGAGGTAAAAGCCGCATTGAAATACTTACAAACAGGGACCTCTTAAAAGTCTTTCAAGTTTGAAGAGATTTGTCCCTATCCATTTGATCCTTCAATTTCGCTCATTCCTTTTCCCAAGCATTTTGAAATGCTAAAATTTGACAAGTATAAAGGAACTAAAGACCCAAAGAACCACCTTCAAGAGTTCTATTCACATTGTCAAGAATTCCTGCACAATGAAAATTATCTCCTATGGTTATTCCCTAGGAGTTTAATGAGGGTGGCTCTTGATTGGTGTATGGGTCTTCCAAAGGGATCCATATCTTCTTTTGTGGATCTTTCAGAGAAATTTTTCACACACTTCTCCTTCAATTTGGAGAAGGATATTGATACCCTAGATCTTTTGAAGGAGAAACAACATGAGGGTGAAATGATGGAGACTAGGTGTCTCCCAACTTCATCAAGAGGTTAAGATCCTTCACATGGTCATAAGAGGAATCTAACACGATTAAGATGCTTACAAAAATTCAACTTATCACCAAACACTCCCTAAAGGCTTCTAGGACTCAAACACACTTTTGGAGATCTCTTTTAGAGAAGGTCGTACAATGGCCAAAATAAAATTCAATTTAGACTTCCCACAAACCCAACATAACTTTTCCAAAATATTACAAGTGACTTGTTTGACACAACCTTGAGAAACAACAAAATACCCCTATTTTTAGGACACTAGTTAGCCTCAATTTACAAAGGAGGTCCCTCCTAAACTCTCCAATTTCACCAAAAATCTACTAAAAGTCACTAATTATGTGTCAAAACTCCCAATTCCAACATTTATCCTCTGATTTAAGACATCTAGGGCATTGTTCAATCAAACCCTCAATTTTATGCAAAATAGAAAGGGTTTATTGAAAAACTATATACCCAAGCTTATCAAATCTCACCAAGGCATGAAACACCTTTCAAATACCTTGCACAAACTTCAAAAACCAACACAAGACTTATTTTATCATCAAATCACCAAAACCTTACTTTAGTTTCTCATTTTCTCATGCAAAAGGCTCTGCCCAGCCCTAGGGAATCACTCCAAAGCCACCAAAACATTTATTTTATTCTCCTAACACCTATGAACATCTAAAATAACTTATTAAATAAAAGTCCTTTGAGAAACATATTACCACAGTAGGAGGAATGGCTATTTCATTGCTTAAAACCTCGAAACTGACCCTTACTAGTTTTGCATAGGCAGTATCAAGAAACTAAGGAGATATTCCTCTAAAATTATTAAAGGACTCTCAAAACTAAAGGAAATGCAATATATGACATGTCAGCACAAATTACCACTAGTCTCAGATCATAAAGTGCATGTACGAGCTTGTACACAGTAAGGAAGGAGCAAACCATAGAAAATCTTCTAAATTTGTTTGGATTTTTATTGGAATTCACTTCAAAAGAGATCAACAACCTTCATTTGAGCCTCTTGAGGCCCTTAAATACACTTCCAATCCAAAACCAACCTCCTCAATGTACCTAACCAACTTTTAAACTTCTTTGTCTCTTCATATTCTCCTAAAATTGCAAAATGACAACTTTTATGCATTGACAACTTTACATCTTTTTGCACATTTTTTAATCTTTGAACTCCAAACACCCAAATACATAGAAAATTGTCTTTTTAGGCCTTATTAAAATTATCTAAACTCTAACACGCTTAAACACACCTAGACTCACCCAAAATTCACCTTGTAGCATTATTACCATATCAAATTGTGCATCATGGTTGTAGGTGCTCTTGCACCATAGAACCCCACTACAAAAAACTTATGCCTCATGAGTTGAGGCCAACACCATCTTTCCCAAGATTCATTGAGATACCACTGGTTCATAAGCCATTTCCATTTCTCCATGCCTTGTGCTCCATACTACCCTATATTTGTGACTATGTGTATATTTGAAAATGACTGTGGGTTTAGATTCAAACCTGATGTCTGCCCCATTTCCATACCTTGACCAAAAATCTCTTGTTTCCCTACATCTTTCCCTGCACACAAACAATCATTAGTAGTCTCATACACTGTCCTCTCCCCTAAGTCAATTCCTTGCTTGCAAATTCCCTATTTTTCTTGTCCTTGCCTCACTGTCTTATCAACATTCCCTGTCACTGTCTTGTTAGACTTTTGTGCTTCTGTACTTGCAGATGTTACTTGTCTCTCAACTTTATTCATAGCCACATGACACTTAATGGTCCCCACCACAACATTCTCTTGCTTATTCACTGTCAAACCTTGGTTACACCCTATTTTTTCCTTCATACCTTTTGTCATTTCATTTACAATCTTAGGACAGTTTACAACATCAAAATGTTTGTTTTCCTTCACAATATTTATAGGTTATTTCCTTCCACACATAATGACCTTCGCCTTACCCTTGAAATCTTCTACAAGTGGACTTAACACAAAAGAAAAACCATCTTTCACTATGGTGTAGGTATTTTCCCTACCATCATACAAAGCTCTCCTATCATACAACCAAGGTCTACCTAGGAGTATGTGACAACAATCCATTGGAAGAATATCAAAAACTACACTGTCTTTATAGCCTCCAATTTGGAAATCAACTACTACCTTCTCATTCACCAACAAGGACTGACCATCACTTAGCCATGACACTTTATAAGGAAATTCATGAGGAATTATTTTCAAGTTTAACTTATTCACCATCTCAGTAGACACGATGTTCTCTATTGAACCAGATACAATCACAACTCTACATACCTTGTTTCCACACTTAAAATTAGTTTTGAAAAGGCTCTTCCTTTGGAATGGCTCCACCTGTTTTGCTACCTTCATTACTATCTTCCTCACCATTAACATTTCTCCTATTTTAGGATCAAACCTCTTACTTGTAGAATGATTTCTTTCACACTCCTCTTGAACCAATTGTGCTCTCCTATCAATTCTCTTTTCACCACTTGATGAACTACTAGCTCTTTTAGGAAATTTCCAAGATGGATGACCAAATTCATTGCATTTGTAACATATCCTTGCAAAATCATTAGAACCTCTTCCACCACTAAACCTTCCTCTACCTCTAAAACCACCTCTGACATCAAATAAATTGTTCCTTACCTTTATTTTCTCCTTCTTGTTCTTCACTTGGTTGCTTTGGTGAAAAAATTACTCCTCTTCCTCTTGCACTAGTACCACCTCTTCCTTTAACTTATTTCTCTTGTCTTCTCTTTATCTTATCTTCAACCTTCAATGCCATTTTATAACATTCCTCTACATTTCTAGGACTAGTCAAAGCCAAAAAATCCTATGGATTCATTCTTAAGCCACCCAAGTACCTAGCCAATTTCTCATCTTCATTTTCATTGTGATTAGATCTCATGTTCAATCTATAAAATTACTTAGTGTAGGCCTTTACATCCATTTCCTTTTGCCTTAAATTTTACAAGTTCTTAAACATTTGAATTTGATAATCTGAAGGGAGAAACTTACCTTTTAGTTTAGATACCATCTTGTCCCAATCCACAATCTTAGACTTGCCTTGCTTCCTTCTCTCTGATTGTAGATAGTCCCACCATACAAGTGCATGATCCTTAAGCTTTGTTTTGGAAATCTTCACTCTCTATTCTTCAGGAACCTCTTGACATTCAAAATAGTTATCCAAAAAAGCTATCGAATCTAACAATTCCTCTTCATTCAAATTACAAAAAAAATTTTGCACATCAATTTTTACCTTGTATTTGTCACCTTTTACTGCCTTTATCAAATTGGCCATTCTCCAATCTTCTGGATTAAGTTCTTCTTCAACATCTTTAAACTCTTCATCATTTTCTTCCTCTGATTCACTTCTTTAAATTGCTTCTCTTCTCTCATTGGTTTCTAAGGCTGCCAATCTTTCTTTCAATTCTATGATCTCTTTAATCTACTGATTCCTCAAATCATTCATCTCTTTTGTTGTATTCTTTTCTTTTGGAGGCATATTCTCAATCTTGCCTCTTCACCTTCCAAGCTTTCTCTCACAATCTTCAACTTTCTTCCACGAGAATCTGGTACCTTCGCTCTAATACCACTTTGATGTAGACTAGGTGGCTCCCAACTTCATCAAGAGGTTAAAATCATTCACATGGTCATAAGAGGCATCTAACAAGACTAAGATGCTTACACAAACTCAACTTATCACAAAACACTCCCTAAAGGCTTCTAGGCCTCAAACACACTTTTGGAGATCTCTTTTAGAGAATGTCATATAATGGCCAAAAAAACATCAATTTGGACTTCCCACAAACCCATTACAACTTTTCAAAAAGATTACAAGTGACTTCTTTAACACAACCTTGAGAAACAACAAACCACCCTTATTTTTAGGACACCAATTAGCCTCAATTGACAAAGGAAGTCCCTCCTAAACTCTTCAATTTCACCGAAACTCTATTGACAGTCACTAATTATGTTTCAAAACTCCCAATTTCAACATTTATCCTCCGATTTAAGACATCTAGGGCACTGTTCCAACAAACCCTCATTTTCATGCAAAATAGCAAGGGTTTATTGAAAAAATATATACCCGAGCTTATCAAATCTCACCAAGGCATCAAACACCTTTCAAATACCTTGCACAAACTTCAAAAACCAATAGAAGACTCATTTTATCAATAAATCACCAAAACTTTACTTTGGTTTCTCATTTTCTCATGCAAAAGGCTCTTCCCAGCCCTAGGGCATCACTCCAAAGCCACCAAAACATTTCTTTTATTCTCCTAACACCTATGAACATATAAAATAACTTATTACATGCCATTGATCTGAGAAACATATTACCACAATAGGAGGAATGGCTATTTCATTGCTTAAAACCTCAAAACTGACCCTTACTAGGTTTGCATAGGTAGTATCAAGAAACTAAGGAGATCTTCCTCAAATTATTAAAGGACTCTCAAAAATGAAGGAAATGCAAGTTATGACATGTCACCACAAATTACTACTAGTCTCAAATCATAAATTTCTGGTACGGGCTTGTACACATTAAGGAAGGAGCAAAACACAAAAAATATGCTAAAGTCATTTGGATTTTTATTGGAATTTACATCAAAAGAGATCAACAAACTTCATTCAAGCCTCTTGAGGCCTTTAAATAAATTTCTAATCCAAAACCAACCTCCTCAACATACCTAACCAACTTTTAAAATTTTTTGTCACTTCATGTTCTCCTAAAATTACAAAATGACAACTTTTATGCATTGACAACTTTACATCTTTTTGCACTTCTTTTATCTTTGAACTACAAACACCCAAATACATGGAAAATAGTATTTTTAGGCCTTATTAAACATGATAAAAACTCTAACACCCCTAAACACACTTAGAATCACCCAAAATTCAGCTTGTAACATTATTACCATATCAAATTGTGCATCATGGTTGTAGGTGCTCCTGCACCATGAAACCTTTGCTTACTACCTGCAAAGGTGTCGAGCTTTGGCTAGTCAGATGAAATATCAACACAGTGAGAAAGACTTGGTCACTCTCTTTCTGGAAAAAGCTCGTCTAGATATGACACATAATATTAATCTTCATTGTGTCACAACCTTTTTGGAAGTCATAGAAAAATGTCCTATCATTGAGAGAGCACTCATTGCTAAGGGACAAATCAAAATATATAATCTAGATAAGGAAAATACATTGGAGATAAGTCCCGCTACTAGAACAAAAACAAAAATGTAGTCAATGATGGTGTCATGAATACCAAGCATGTTCAAGTAGCTAGTACCTCACAAAGGCCTCAGTACACTCTTCCCCAACAATCAATCCCAAATGATATATATGTGTTGAAAGGTGTGCCCTGCCCTCCTCACCATCCCAATCAAAATAATCAAGGCAACAATAAAAACTCTTTTACTGCTTTGGGAGAGCCTTTAAGTGCCTTCTTCAATAGGATTCTACAAGCAAATTATCTGATCATGTATCCAGTGACTAATCCTTTTGATGAGTCTAAACCAAAGCCAACTTGGTACAAGGAGAATGGGTATTGCGACTTTCATAAGATAAAAAGGCCGTTCCACAAACAAGTGTCAGGTACTTAAAAAATATGTCCAAGATCTCATAGATCACAAAGATATACAAGTGGATGCCAACCAGGACACCTCATCTAATGCTCAACTATAGATATACCAAAAAATCTTCCCAAATCACAATCATGGTTCTAGTACATCCAATGCTAATCCTGGGTCAAGTAACAACAATTGTCAAAACATTAGCACCAATAATATTAGCTATAAAAATGTGCCTTATAAATATGATGGTGTAATTATTTGCATTAGCTAGGAAGAGCCTCAAGTATCCATGATTCATGTTAAAGGTAAAGGTCCACAATGTCTTGTTACACCCTTTTTCACCTGTATCTCTATTCCTGGTCCTTCCACGCCAGTCTAGCTAGCTCCTATAAGTTCTCAATATAATATGCTTGACCACCTAGGAAAGACACCCACCCAAATATCCATCTTGGATTTTCTCAAGTACTCTCTTGTTCATCAAGAAATCCTAACCAAGGCTTTACAGGATACCCAAGTACTTAATGACAAAGATCCTACTTAGTTCCAAGCCTTAGTAGGACACCTATCATCAACCTATTTGTTGGGATTTAGTCAAAATGATATTCCTTCCATCGACTCCAATCATAACCATCCCCTTCACATTGAGGTCCTCATTTCTCATCATAAAGTAAAAAGGGTCTTGGTAGATAATGGATCTTCCCTTAACCTTTGTACATTGAAATCCATAAAACAAGTTGGGTACACCCATGCTGATTTGAACAACTAGGTCATCACAATAAAAGCATATGATAATGCAGAGAGGGACTCCGAAGGAATTATCTACCTTCCCATTCTGGTTGGCCCTCTAGTTCAGTACACAACATGCCATGTCCTTGATATAGACCTTCCATATAACCTTCTTCTTCAATGCCCATGGATCCATACTATGTAGGTCATCTCATCCACTTACCATCAATGCCTGAAATTCCCATTTAATGGGATGGAAGTAACCATACATGCTGATCCACAACCATTTGAATATTGTCGTGCTTTGGAAGCTTCCTTCCCCCACTCTCATTATTGTCCAAGAGTTGAAGTGGGGGAATCTCAGGCCTCATCCTCCAATCCCTCTTCCAACCCATCATCTGCTACACCATCCATTCCATCATCAACTTCTGAATCCACAATCACCAAGGTCCAAATCATAGACAAGGGTTGCGGTGAGTACAAGATGTGCATAGCTCTAAATGTGGCAACTATGCCACCATCTCCTCATACATATGGTAAACCTTCTCAGTCTAAATCAAATAAAGCAAAGAAGACAATCACCCTTAGCTCTACGAACATGGGTTCAACAACATTCTAAGATTTGGGCACCCTTCAAGATCAAATGGATGACAACATCAACCAATGGGTCTACAGAGAAGAGAATGAACCATCACCTCCCCTTGAAGAATAATTTTAGGAGGTTTATCCACATGCATCAAAGTTGGCTGAAAAGTGTAATAATCAAGGAGTAGGTCTTGTTATAGAAGAGCAAGGAAGACGACAACCCATTAAAGCATCTGTGCGACCGAGACATATAGGCCTAGGATATGATAGGAAACAAAAGGGTCATGCACCCTCCACTAGTGCCTCTAATAAAGTTAGTGTGGACAACATGGTCTCCTTACGGACATACCAAAAGAAGAGTCCATCATAATCACATATGATGATGTGGAAATATCCTCCATGTTTGACTACCTATATGTCTTTTCTATTGACCTTTCCCTACGCCATCCTGAGCTTATCGATTGGGACCTACAAAGTAGTGCATCGATCAATACCTTTCCTTCAATGGACACCTATGTAAATCTCATGGGATTGGGGGATGATGAACACCCTAACCACAAAATTAAGAAGAAACAAAATAAAAAAGGGTCATCTAGTGAAAACCTCTTTAAGTCACTTTCCAACTCATCAAAAGTCAAAATAAAGGGTGTATCCAACAATGAAAATATCGATGCGGTGCTAAAAGATGGGGATGTTCATCTTCCCCTTGTTGGAACTGAATTGTCTGAATGATATTCTATCTTGATTGAAGAAACTGAAGAATTCAACTTGGGAACCAAAGAAGATCCTAAGATTACATATGTAGCCAAGTCATTATCAAAATAATAGCATGCTACCGTCATCAACTTGTTACAAGAAGGAATCATCAATTTTGCATGGACTTATTCAAACATGCCCGATCTAGATCTCACCTTAGTGGTAAACCATTTGGATGTTCACTCGGATGTGAAAACTATCAAACAAAAGCTAAGAAAGATGCATCCACAAGTAGCTCTCCTTTTAAAGAAAGATATAGAAAATTTTCTAGAAGCCGAGTTCATCAGGCCAATCGACTATTCAAATTGGATATCCAGCATAGTGTCTATCGCAAAACCAAATGGGAGAATCAGAATTTGCACAGACTTTTGGGACCTCAATAAATCTTTTCCTAAAGATGATTTCCCTTTACCAAACATTGACATGCTAGTGGACCTTACGCCAGGACATGAGATGCTATCCCTTATGGATGGTTTCTCTGGTTATAATTAGATTGAAATTGCTACTGAGGATCAACATTAAACTACCTTCACCACTCCTTTGGGTACCTTTTGCTACAATGTCATGCCCTTCAACCTTAAAAACATAGGGGATACTTATCAATGTGCCATGACTGCAATCTTCCATGATCTCATTCATATAATAATGGAATATTATGTTGATGACTTATTGGGGAAGTCTAGAACAAGAGAAGAACATCCTAAGATCTTGAAGAAAATATTTGAGCATCTAGAGCATTATAAGTTGTGGCTAAATCCGTAGAAGTGTGTATTCAAAGTTACATATAGGAAGCTACTAGGTTTCATCATCTCCAGGAGGGGTATAGACGTAGATCCAGCAAAGGTTGAGGCTATAATGGAAATGCCCCTGCCGCATAATCTCAAGCAGCTAAGAAGCCTCCAAGGGAAGTTACAGTCCATCAGATGGTTCATAGCTCAATTAGCTAAAAAATTTCAATCATTTACACATCTGCTATGTAAAGACACTATTGTGAAGTGGGATCTAGAATGTCAGCAAGGATTTGACAAAATTAAAGAATACTTGGCTCATCCACCCATCTTGATGCCTCCTATTTTGGGTAAACCACTCTTGTTGTACATCTTGGCTACCTCAGTTGCACTAGGGGCATTATTAGCTCAACATGACGAGTCTTATATAGAGCATGCAATTTATTACATTAGTTGAACATTGGTGGGCTATGAACTCAATTATTCTCCAATGGAAAAATCTTTTTTGGTAGTTGTCTTTAGTTCACAAAAACTTTGTCATTACATGCTCAATCATCCTATCAAGCTGATGTCAAAAGTTGTTCCACTTAAATACTTGTTGTTCAGAACTTCTTTGATTGGACGCATGGCTAAGTGGGTCATGTTACTGAGTGAATTTGGCATAGAGTACATGGACCATAAGGTGACCAAAGGACAATTCATAGCGTATTAGTTGGTCGATGCCCCTTTGGTTGATTCTTATACTTTGGTAGCCAAGTTTCTAGATGAATAAGTCCTCACAGTCATAGAATCAGATAAATGGATCCTCTATTTTGATGGGTCTTACACAGATAATGGAGCTAGATCAAGTGTTTTATTTATCACCCCTTAAGGTGACTACATATCGAAGTCATTCAGATTATCATTTTCATGCACTAATAATATAGAAGAGTACAAAGCTCTCATCACTGGTCTTAGGATCATAATTCAATGGAACATCACTCACCTACAAGTCTTGGCGATTTCCAATTGATTATCAAACAAGTCAATGATGAGTTTCAAAAAAAGGATGATACATTTTTTCCCTACAAATGCATGGTAGATGACTTCAAAAAGTATTTCACCTTTATACAATTTGATAAGATCCCCAAAGTTCAGAATAAGGTAGCAGATGTAATGGCTAAAATTGGTTCCCTAATTGATATGCCTAAGGATCGAACAAACTGCGAGTTCCTCATTGAACAACTTCTAATCCCATCATACAATGTCCCTGAGAGTGAGATGGTGTGTGACATTGTAGGTCCTGAATCCCCTTGGTATCATGAAATTTACACTTACCTCCATGATAATATCCTTTCATCTGACCTTACATGAAACCAACATAAGTCCTTCATCCAACGCGCCTCTTGCTATACCATCGTAGGAGATATGATTTATCATTGCAGGTATGATGGAACTCTCCTTAATTTTTTGAAAGAATCAAAAGCTTGCACTGTGTTAGAGGAAGTACATAGTGGTGTCTATGTGGACCATTCTAATTGTATGGCCTTGGATAAAAGGATTCTCAAAGGAGGTTAATATTGGCCTGCCATGGAGCATGACTCTTGCAAGTTTATAAAGAAGTGTCTTCCCTATCAACAACATGCAGATTTAATGCATGCTCCCTCTCAAGATTTGCAACCAATTATAGTTCCATGGCCCTTTTCTCAATGGGTTTTTGACTTGATCGGCAAGATATACTCTCCATATTCTAATGGCCACACTTTCATTATCACCACAATTGAATACTTCACCAAGTGGGTGGAAGCATTTCCACTCTCCCAGATTATAGGTGTTCAAATCTCCAAATTCATCCTTTTCCATATCCTCTATAGGTATGGAATCCCGTCCACCATCATCACCAATAATGGAAAGCCTTTTAAAAATCAGTGTATGAAAAAACTTTGTGAGACTTACCACATCCAATATTGTTGGTCTACCCCCTATTACCCATAAGTTAATGGTCAAGTGGAGGCTACCAACAAAACCCTGATCAAGATCCTTAAAAAGGTGGTTAATAATACTGGTTGAGATTGGCATCTCCATCTCCATCCTACCCTTTGGGCCTATCGCACATACATTCTCACTCCTACTAGAACCAATCCATATTCTCTTGTTTATGGTGCTGATGCCATCTTACCGATCGAAGTCAAAATCCCATCACTTAGAATATCTTTGAAGAACCTCATAAGTGATGAGGATGCTCAAGTTGCACAACTTAGTCAATTGGAACTCCTAGATGAAAAATGGATCAAAGCATACACTCATTTACAATCGTATCAACATCATCTTAGGCGGAGCTACAATAAAAAGGTTAATCCTAGCCAAATCAATTTCGATGATCTAGTCCTCAAAGAGAATCAGCGTAATCAACAAGATTGAGACAAAAAGGGAAAGTTTGAGGGAAATTGGCTAGGTCCCTATGTCATCATAGCTAAATATGGTTTTGGCACATATAGGCTTGCTACACCTGAAGGATAACCCCTTGAAGAGCCTATCAAAATCATGCACCTAAAAATGTTTTATACCTAAGTCAGTTGGGTGTCCTTCCCTGAGAAAATACAAAAAAAAGTAAAAAATTATCAAAATTGTAAGAATTGGCTATGAAGGTAGCCACCCAAGATCTAGAGCCCTAATGGAAGCACAAGCATAAGAGAGATAGAAACAATATGACAAGAATAAACTATATTCTGCCAATAATGCAAATAGAAATAATGTATGTATCAATGTACAAATGTAGTAGAGACCCCTTGGTTATATAGCCAAGGTGAGAACATAGGAGGGCATAAGATTATGACATGTGTCGTTATCTTATGACATGAGACAACTGTGAAAAGCTATCACTCCACCTAAAGTGGGAAAGTGATAATGTGATAACCACCACAAAAGGTGGATCTACCATAAAAGGTGGAGAAGAATCACATGATGTGTCCACGAAAGGTGGAAATGATAAAGTGATAACATGATAAGTCCACCAAAGGTGGAAAATCTCCAAAAACTCCTATGTGGTCCCTAAGTAAACTTAACTAAGGTGTAATGATGACCTAGGACAAGGTACAAAACAATTAATTACACCAACACCCCCCCTTAAGTGCAACTTAGGGAGAATGTACACAATGCAAGATGGGTCCCGGCAACTGGGCCATGTTAGGTACCCATGTACAAATGCAATGCAATCTCTCATAAAGTGGAGAAAAGGAGAAAACCACGTGGGAAAAAACTGCCCCCCAAAAGAGAGATGAAAAACAAGAGAAAATGCTCTCAAATGTATGAGAAGGACAAAACCCCTAGAAGAGGAAAAAGTCCCCCCCATAAGAGAGAAAGAAGAAGTCAAGTGACCCCCTCAGATGAAACATCCCACACCCCCAAGAGAGCTCACAAATGATGATAGGTACTCTCAGTGAAAGGTTTGGTGAAGATATCTGCAACTTGCTCTGCCGTAGGACAATACTGCAAATCAATGACCTGCTCCTGTATCAGCTCTCGAATGTAGTGCATATGAATCTCGATGTGTTTGGTCCTCTGATGGTGAACCAGATTCTTCGAGATCTGGATGGCACTTTGATTGTCACAATGAATGACTGAAGGACGTGGAATAGTGAAGCCAAACTCAGTGAGAATATTTTGAAGCCAAATAGCCTCAGTAGCTGCATTAATAGCCCCTCGATACTCAGCCTTAGTCGAAGAAAGAGCAATAGCATGTTGCTTCTTACTCTGCCAACAAATGGGGCCAGAACCAAGATGAAAGCTATAACTAGAAGTGGACTTGCGATCATCAATATCGCCAGCCCAATCAGAATCTATATATCCCACCAAGGTAAGTCCTGTACCTGCTGCATAGTGAATCCCATGATGATGTGTACCCTGTATGTAATGCAAGATGCATTTGGTTGCCTTCCAATGAAGCTCATGTGGTTCTTGCATAAAGCGTGAAACCATGCCAACTGCAAAGGAGATATCAGGGCATGTGTGAGTCAAGTAGATGAGACTCCCAACAAGCTGACGATACAAAGTGGCATCAACAAGTGCAGTAGAACACTTAGCCTCAAGCTTGACTCTTGAAAGAAAGGGAGTCGGAGCAGGCTTACAATCAGCCATGTGAAACCGAGCTAGAAGATCAAGAGAATACTTGGGCTGAGAGAGAGATATCCCAGAAGCTGACTGTTTGATGTCAATGCCAAGAAAATAGTGCAAAAGGCCCAAGTTAGTCATAGCAAATCTATCCTACAAAGCAGATTTGACACTGCCAATGATGGATGAGGTACTCCCTGTAATGATCAAATCATCAACATAGAGCACAAGTAGTAAATGAGAGTCACCCTATCACAAAATGTAGACATTTGGATCTGAATGACACATGGTGAATCCGGCAGAGAGAAGAAAGGAATCCATCTTGGCATACCAAGCCCTAGGGGCTTGTTTGAGGCCATAGAGAGACTTCCTCAATTTGCAAACCAAAGAAGAATCGTGTATGAATCCCTGTGACTGCTCCATGTAAATCTCCTCATGAAGATCCCCATTAAGAAATGCACTCTTCACATCCATCTGATGTACAACCCAACCATGAGCTGCAGCAATAGCAAGTGTCAAGCGAATGGAGTTCATCTTAGCAACGGGTGCAAAGGTCTCTGTGTAATCAACACCTGAAACCTGTGAGAAACCTTTTGCCAAAAGCCGAGCCTTGTATTTATCCACACTTCCATCCGCTGCATACTTGGTCCGATAGATCCACTTGCATCAAACCATCTTTCTCCCCTTAGGGAGTGGAACTAAATCCCATGTGTTTTTCCTCATCAAGGAACTATACTCTTCCTCCATTGCTGAATCCCACTCTGGAACTCCTAATGCTTCCTTGAAGGACTGTGGATCGGAAGTAGTAGCAATAAAAGCATGTGGAAAATCCTGATGTTGTGACCGAGTCCTTCGAGTATCTGAAGGATCCCCAACAAGAGAACCCGCTGACTCAAGAGTCTATCGAGCCCAACGAGGTCTAGTAGGAGATGAAGGATGAGGCTCGTCAATTGCAAGTGGACCCTGCAAAGGTGTGATCTTGCGAGTTGGAGTTGAGGGAGAATCATCATCTAAGTCACTATCGTCACTTTCCACTATGGAGGAAGGAAGAGGAGGATTAGAGGCTAAGCTAGGAGAGCTTTCCTCAAAGTGAACACTCCTCTCAATGAATAACTCATGTGTATCTGGATCCAAAATTTTGTATGCCTTAACACCTTCAGGATATCCAACAAAGATGCAAGGCCTACTCTGAGGTTCCAATGCCTTGCATTTCTCTGGAGGTATGCGTGCCCAAGCTGGACAACCAAAAACTTTGAAGTGTCTCACAACTAGTTTTCTACCACACCAAGCCTCAAAAGGAGTCATACCCTTCAAAGCCTTATGGGGAACCCGATTCTGGATGTGAGTGGCACAACTAATAGCTTCTGCCCAAAATTGAGGACCAAGAGAATGAGCATGAATCATGCAACTAGCCATCTCCTTAAGGGTTCTATTCTTCCTTTCTGCAACACCATTCTGTTGTGGAGTGTATGCAACTGAATGTTGAATATCAATCCCCTCAAGAGTACAAAATTCCTCAAGTCTATTGTTCACATATTCCCTTCCATTGTCTGTGTGGAGAATCTTGACTTGCTTCCCTGATTGCTTCTCAACATGAGCCTTGAAAGCTAGAAATTTGTCAAACACTTCACTCTTGTGAACAAGAAAATAGACCCATGTGAAGCGAGAGTAGTCATCAATGAAGGTGAGGACATAGCGGGCCTTGCTGAATGATGGCACTGGAAATGGACCTGCTACATCACTGTGAACCAATTGAAGAACTTCCAAAGCTCTCCAAGACTTCCCTTTGTCAAACTTCTCTTCTGGATGCTTACCCAAGGAACAACCTGAACAAACACATTCTGAAAATCTGATTTGAGGGAGTCATGAAACCATATCCTTTGTGCTAAGCTGCTGAAGATAGCGGTAATTGAGATGTCCAAACCACTCATGCCATAACTTACTTTCTGAATTTGAATGAGTAAGCAATGCTGTAGAAGGAGACTTGGGAATAAAGTGGGAAAATGAGTAAAGCCGTGTGTTGGGATTGGCTTGTCCCACTGCAACCAAGGCATCATCCTTAAGTTCTTTGACCACAACTGAATCTGGTAGAAACTCAACTTTCTTGCCATCTCCAAAGTGAGTGATTTGGTAGATTGAAAGAAGATTGGTGCTCAAGTTAGGAACATAGAGAACATCCTCAAATGTTCCATCATCCATGACAACCGAACCTCTGCCTTCAACATCCACTTGAGTGTCATCACCTATAAAGATGTGAGGTACCTTAGATGGCTCGAAAGAAGAAAACTACTCCCTTGTAGAACCCATGTGATGAGTAGCACCTTAGTCAAGTATCCATTGTTGTGAAGAACTTGTAGTAGCCATAAAAGCTTGCCCTTTTCCTTTTGATTGTGAGGAAGTGGAAGGAGATGAATCCTTCTTCTTGTAGGCAGATGGCAAATTGATGTTGTTTTTCTTGATGATGTTTGTCAACTCATCAATTTGCTTAGTATGGCAATGATGCTCATCATGACCAAATCTCTTACAATATGAGCAATTTGGTCTTTCCTTCTTGCTTGAATTTCCCTTCTGAGGAAAAGGTGAAAAATTCCTTTTTTGTGGAGAGGATGATTGTGCTTTATCTTGTTGTGTGTTTGGCTTAAACTACTTATGCTTCTTATTGGAACTCTTTCCTTGAGTCCCTTGATTCCCTTGATTAGCCACCAAAGCTTTGGACTTTGAAGACTTGAGAATCCCCATGCTTATCAATTTTGCTTGCTCTAACATCAACATTTCTATGAATGCATCAAATGATGGAAGAGTGAAAGAACTACCCACTGTCAAGCGATGGGTTTGGAAGCTAGAAACAAATGTTGCATATTCTGATGGAAGCTTTCCCAACAAATTGTAGACCAATTGTGCATCGTTTTTGTCAATTCCACAATCCTTAAGTTGTGATCTTAACTCATTGTCTTAGTGACATAGTCTTGGATTGTATCAAAATTCTTAGGATCTAACATTGTGAGATCATTGTCAAGCTGATAACCTCTAATCTCATCAACTTGGCCATACAATTGACCAAACTTTTCCCAAGCTTCTTTAATTGTTGTAAACTTTTCAATTTGATAGATTAGATCTTTTGATACATATTTCCTCAATGTTCCAAGAGCCATAGTATTTTTAGTGAGCCAATCCAAATGAGCATGAGGATCAGATGGTGCAACAATAGTTTCATCAATATAATGAGTTAATCCTTTTTCCATCAACTTACTCCAAGCATCAATTTTCCAAGAAGCATAGTTATGTGGAGTTAACAAAGGAAACTTAGGAGAACCCATAGAAGAAAAGATAACAAGAGATAGAGAGGCACAATCACACAAGACACCCCCCCAAATTCACTCAATCAAAGAACCCCCCCAAAAAATGATGATTTGGCACTTTATACTTAGTGCGTTTACAATGGCCACTTGCAAGCCAAGCAAAGTGGGATTCTGATTTGAAATTGTTTTACAACAGCCTTAATTAGGCCACAAAAGACTCAAATAACTGATACAAAAGACCAAATTGAGATCTTGTCCTTACAAATGCCAAAATAGGCCAAAACGGACCAAGTGCTGAAAGTAAAATTTCTGATCACAATCACTACAAACTGATAGTACCACTGTGAAATTCAGAAAAAATCATGCACTTTCAAAAAAAACGGCACCTAAAAAGGAGTTCGTATGAGTCTGAACGGAGCCCCGGAAGTTGCAAAAACGGTGACAACTCAGCTACACCTGTGAGAAACTGAATTTTCTGAACAATCCGTGCATCAAACCCAGAAAATAATTACACCACCATGTAGAGCACGAAAAAAAATCCCAAATCAAAAAAAATTGCTCGAAAAAAGGACACAAAATGAGCAAGATATCTACATTTGAAAATGAACTGCAAATTCAAAACTGCAAATGGAGAGGGGTCTGCCAAACTTTTGAAAATCGTATTGCTGACATCAGCAACCTGTGAAGTTGAATTTGATGGCCAGGGGGCCATCACCGGTGCCGTCAGTCCTTTGCTGGAAAGAGTGTCAGAATATGCTCCCTGTCTGTCGGAATCTTTGTGCCGCCGGTGGAATGTGCGCCGGTAGGTGGTGGGGCTGCAGGGGAAGGACGGGGGTAGGGTGGGCCAGTGGCCGCCTGCCACATGGACACCTGCTGGTGGCTAGGGTACCGCGTGTACCACAATACCTATAGGTACGGTCTGCTGTCGCAGACTTAAAATTTTTTTTTTGATTGATTTTTTTTGTGATTTTTTTTTTTTCGAATACAAATTTTTTCAAAAAAAACTTTACAATAAATCAATTTTTCTAAAACAAAAATTCGAAATATTTTCAAATTTTTTTATTATTGAAAAATCGTATCTGACCTGCAATTATGACGATCCGTACGGCCAAGGAGGAGAAATTTTTACCAGATGGCTCCGGGCAAAGTTGTCCGATTTTGACAAATTGACAATCAATCTTAGGGTTTTTGGCCCTTCTGGATGCAATGGCAATGTCCTTTTTGGCTGAAAATGCTTTGAAAATATGGCTACCTCATGGATCTGGCAACCACCTCCGATCTTCAAACCCTTGTAGATTTGGCCTCCAATGTCCAACTGAGACGAAACAAAAGGCAAATCTCACTTTTTCAGACACTCCTGACACAATGGTGAGATCAAATCTGATGCAACAAGCTCCCAAAATGCACCTGCAATACAAATCCAAAAATGGAAAACCCCCAGAATCTGATATTTCTATGAAAAAAATGCAAGATTGCACTCAAGATCTCTCCAAAATGGCAATCCAAAGGCACTCCAATAGCTCTGATACCATGTAAGAATTGGCTATGAAGGTAGCCACCCAAGATCTAGAGCCCTAATGGAAGCACAAGCATAAGAGAGATAGAAACAATATGACAAGAATAAACTGTATTCTGCCAATAATGCAAATAGAAATAATGTATGTATCAATGTACAAATGTAGTAGAGACCCCTTGGTTATATAGCCAAGGTGAGAACATAGGAGGGCATAAGATTATGACAAGTGTCGTAATCTTATGACATGAGACAACTGTGAAAAGCTATCACTCCACCTAAAGTGGGAAAGTGATAATGTGATAACCACCACAAAAGGTGGATCTACCATAAAAGGTGGAGAAGAATCACATGATGTGTCCATGAAAGGTGGAAATGATAAAGTGATAACATGATAAGTCCACCAAAGGTGGAAAATCTCCAACAACTCCTATGTGGTCCCTAAGTAAACTTAACTAAGGTGTAATGATGACCTAGGACAAGGTACAAAACAATTAATTACACCAACAAAAATAAAAAGTAAAATAAAAATTCAAAGAATCCTAAAATAGTAAAGAGAAATAATTCATCCTATGGTGAAAACCACTCTTCGTGGTTCCTTGGATAAGTAAATTTTGTGAAAACATGGCAACAGGCACCATTCGTAGAGGGCTTAATCATTATCTACCTTGTGTCCTAGTTACTTTATGCTTTCATCCATCTTATCTTATCCTACCATCTTATTGATGCTATCCACCCTTCGACATCTTATCATTGACCACTTGGTATATTGTGATTGAGCATTGGACGATCCAAATCTACTATCTAAAATCCTAAACTTTTATCCTCCATTCACGCTTGTACATCATGTACCATCCTCAGTCTTGCATCATCACTTAGGGTCCTTCATCGTGTCGGTCCTCACTAGGTCTCATCCTTCATCCCTGGTCGTCCTGTTTACATTAAGGTGTGAGAAGTCAATTTTATTGTTCATGACCTGATAGGAAGTTATTAATATCCTTATTAGTTTCTAGTATATGAAATAGTATGGTCCGTTGATTGGTTCGGATCTGGTCTTGTTAGTCCTGCATCTTTCCTATGTCTCTTCTCGTCTTGTCCTTGGTATTTTTCAAACTACATCACCCCTACGTTTTCACGTAGGAAATGTCGATCATTTGATCAGTCCCTAGGGCATTTTCCCATCTAGTCTTTGTCCTCCATCATTCTCTGCATTGTCCTCTTTCTAGTTTATCCATGGTCAATTTTTGGTATTTTTATTAAACTACAAGGGCTCTATGCTTTCACATAGACAAGGTTGATCTTTGATCAACCCCTGAGCCCCTAGGTCTTTTGGGTGTGTCGGTCTCATGTCTTCTTGTCTCATTGTGTCATCAAGTATGTCCCTATCCTATCTGGTACTTAAAAAAAAAAAGGTCACTAGTATCATGAGGTTCGGTTGGTTTCAAATATCCTGAGTCATGTTGATCACTTAGTTTTAGTTTCCATCTCTAGTCTTAACAAGATGCATCCTTCCAATCAAACTACATCAATCTCATCCATACTTTCAATCCTGTGGAAAAGGACATTTTAAATTTATTGTGATCTTTTGATTGTTTTGACATTTTGTTTATCATTTGAGCTCCCTCATATACCTCATTAGGGTCGCCATGATCCATCATATCATGGTGTGCTTTGACTGGTAAATGTAGGGGCGTATCTTGATCTTTTATCTGCTTCTGTCTTCTTTGTTGTCTTGCGTAGTACCCACCAATATCCTCATGGTCTTTTGTTACATTGGGGCATCCTTTGTTCTTGTGGTTATCTCGATGCCTGGCCCAACCAAAGTCTTTGAGACTTTGGGGTGTTAGGATAACCTTCTTATCTGCTATGTTTGTTTCATGCATTAGACACTTATCTGCCTTGGTTCCTCATACCCTAGTGTATTGTGTCTTATGCTATAGAAAAAATCAGTTCTCCTTAAATGGAAAAATAGTATTAGGATTGCATTTCATGTCTCATCCCATTGCATTGCATTTATGCCCTCATCTTTCTCCAACCTATGAATAGTGATTTTGGTTGTGCAAACATTCATTTCCCATCTCTTTTTCTTCTCAAGAGCCACACGGTCTTGATAGGTGTAGTATCACGTCTACCACCTCACCCATATTCCCTTATTTTGATAATGATTACAAGGAAAATACTTGCCATAAGCTCAATAAACCATGATATAATAGGCCTATTAATGCCTTCCATCACTATGCATGCCCTTATTTACACTCATGCTCGTGATAATTTAATTCAGATATTAATGCTTGTAAGAAATTTAATCATCCCCATAATTTATGTAGGCTTGCATGTTATTTATAACATCGATAGTACCAAGGTCATCTCTGTAGTCAAATCCCTAGTCTATGACGTGCAACATGAGAAAAGCAAGTGAGACTGATATATAACTATAAGGAAAAGCATGGGCATCATAGAAATAGGTGAATCCAATCATTAATTAATCTTGATCCATGTAATATTAAACACAAAGAGTACAATTTCATCCCAAATGGCATCAAGGTCATCTCATCTTGCATCTCAAGTTCACTCATTGCATTTCATCTTTCATTGCATTATCATTTTTATGTGTATTTTAAGTTGTTTAGACTGACATAGATTTTTTATTCTAAGAATCTTAAATTATATGCATTTCATTATCATTCCACTACATATTAGTCAACCTCATTATATACATTGCATTATATGCATACATCACATTTTTCATTCATTACATCCTATTGCATTTCCATCTCATATTCACATCACAATAACATATCCATGGTCCACATCATGAAATTAAAAGCAAATTGATTGTACAGTGTACCTACATGCATCACCACCTGCATCAAAAAGCATTCGTAACATGATCATAACATATAATCCATCACATCTTGCATCACAAAGGTGTTAGGCCTAATTCATTTCACCCATATCATCCACATAAGCATGCCACATAAATCATCATAGATGCATACATGTATCATAACCATCTGCATATCCCATAATAAAATCATGTCTATAAACACATCTAGCACATCATAAATGCATAGTGTAAATAAGGGCCATCATAGAATATATAAATGTTAAAACATCAAGTCCATAATAAATCCCATCATACATCATAGTTACATATCCATCAACAATCATCGAATAAAATATAGGTCTATAGTGCTGCTCAAATATAGGGACCACATCAATGCATGGCATGATCTATGTTTGGTTTGCATTGTGGAACCTGTGGCCTCTATCCTTGTCTCCTATCTATACACCCTGCACCTACTAAATTAGAATCTTGTCACCCTTGTCCTCTCTAACTTGTGTTGGCTCCATCTGATCTTTGGGGGGAGTCTGGCACTGACCTTCTATGCGGGGGAGTCTCGTGGTAACTTCTATATCCCCGTGTGTGTGTCCCTCTTGATCGTGACGATGTTGGCATATGTGGTACCACTCAGATGTATGGAGGTACATGTCATGTAGGATTTGGAACCTCTCTAAAGTAAACCCCCATATAGTAGCTAGCCTCTCTCATGTACTCATCCCTCTCTGCTGCCTATTCCCTTGTACCGCTCCACCATGTTCCTATCTCGTAGCCTAGTCAAGTATCTCCTCTCCTAATCCCATACATCTTGCACCATCCTCAACTAGTATATTTGTGCTTGCATCCATGACATCTCCCCATACAGTGCCTATACCTATGCCTCTTTCACCTTTACCCTCTCTAGGATGGCCATCCCCCATCATCACCTCTACATATTTTTCCCTATCCTGGAGCTCATCCCTCTCCCTCCTAACCTCATCCCTCTCCCTCCTCATCTCGTCTCTTTCTCGCTATGCCTCATCTCTCCCCCTCAACATGGTATCCCTCTCCTCTAACATCCTGCAGGCCTCATCTGCGAGAGCCCCGCAATCCCTTTGTCCCTCCCCTTTTAAACTCTCTATCTTTGCCTGTAGTCTATCCTGATCTACCTCTGAATCCCTGAGCCTATGCTTCATGATCCCAAGTCTAACAAGATCTCCTATTAATAATATTTATGGGTCCTCAATTAGTGGTGGTTCATATGGTACCATCATGAGTGGATCCACCTGTATAGCATCCGTACACAAGGGCTGATGCTGCTCTCCAACATCCTCCATCTCTACATCCACCCTACCTCTCCTCTGCTATCAGCCACCTCTCCTCCCCCATCATATCTATCTTGCTAGCCTCCTCTTGTCCTTTGACCTACAATCGGTTGCACCATCGTGATACGCTCGGGTCTATGCTTCATCCAACATGTATAGTATCTCACTATCATCTCTACATCTGCCTCCATCGATCTCCCTGGATATGACACTAGATGCAAATCCTCCCACATCTATCTAGTAAAATCCATTGTAATCGGATCACCCCACAACCACTCCCAACTAATCTGATGAAACCTTTGAGGCCCTAGAGGGATATCCTGCTATACTTCAAACTTCCTCGCGACACTATCTGGCCTGTGAAGTTCAACGATGTGTGGGTCAGGCCCGATCAGGTAACACACAGTGAAGAAGTACCCCCTATGCCTGCTCTCATCTTCTCTCCATCCGACAAACCATCGCTCTTGATAAGGTCTCCATATGACCTAATCCCCTACAACTCATCCAATCCCCTCCTCCATCCCTCCAGATCACTCACATCCAAGTAATGCAGGTGCCAGGCATACTTTGTCCCATACTAGTATGCTATTGGTAGTGTCTCATCCTACTCCCCTACTGTCAAAACCCCTAGCCTCACCACACTAATGTGCTCCCAAGCCCACACCTAAAGCAACGTCACATGTGTAATACTGAGGGTTATCCTATAGAAAACCACATGCATGTATCTATATAATAGTGCCAATATGTATGCTCCCCATGCAAAATCCCAATCTCTTCTCTTTATAATGTGTCGAACAACCTCAATGATCTTGAGGCTGCAAAATATCCTAGTCCTATTCAGTAATAGAATCCCACCTATCAGTTTACAGAGGTATAATGGTAGTGCAGGCACCTTCAATCCCAAGCATCCGTCCAAGTCCAGGTCTCCCCCATGGATAGGGAGATCTACCCATCTAAAGATCGCCCATAGGCTCCTATCCTGCTCTCTCCCCTGGCTTCGTGTCTAGCTAACTAGGCGCCCTCCGATGGGCAGTCACAATATCCTCCATATGCCCTCTAACATCACTGTCATCTCCCCTATTGGGAGATGAAATGTAGAGGTCTCCGAGCTCCATCTCTCCATCAACGTTGTTAGTAGTGGTTGATGCGCTCTGATGTTGGGATATCCCAACATATGTAACAATCTCGCCTGTGCTAGTGCTGCATGATCCTCTTCACTCATTACCATGATGGTCGCCTCAAACAAAGCTGAGTGTCTCTTGCGAGTCCTCAATGTCTATATGTTCTACATCCAAATAAAACATTATGTCAATTTTTCATCATGCATTTTTTCTTTCTCCCTTCCCTTGCCTTGAGTTTTGGTGAATTTTCCTTTCTATAACACGAATCCCCCCTTTTTTTCATGTTTTGTAAATTCACCTTTTTTTTTTTAAGGCAAATTCACCCCTTTTTTTCTTCCTTTGAAAATTTTCCTTTTCATCGGGTGAATTCACCCTTTTCCATGTCGGAGGATTTCTCCTTCTTATTTGGCGAATTTTCCCTTTTCCATGGTCTCTGGAAAAATCGCCTCTTTGCTTGGAAAAATATCCCATCCTCCGATCCCCTGGAAAAATCATCTCTTTTCAAGGAAAATTTTCCTATTTCCACTTTGTCCATCTCGATGGGCGAATTCGCCCTTGGACGGGCGAACTTGCCCCTCCATCAAGTGACTTTGAAGTCACCTTTTCTTCCAGTGAAATCACCCCTTTCTAGCGAAAATTAGCCTTTCCATCATTCACCTCGCCCAATGGGCGAATTCACCATACAGATAGGAAAATTCACCAGTCGTGGAGAGCTCATGTTCTTCCAATCCCCCAAAAAACCCAAAATCCAACATGCATAAAAATTTACAAAATCAACTAAAATCACCAACTAGGGTTTCAGAACCTACCTGGCGGGGTATCACTTGCTCGTAGTAGAATCTGCACACCTCCTCACCTCGGTGGATGACCTCATCATCCGCAAATCCCTCGTCCTTGCTTGACCCATCAACCATCCTCGTCACTCTCCTCCTCTCTCTCTTGTTGAGTCAATTGCCAAGTGTGTAAATGGTAAATAGTAAATTTGAAATTCACTATTTATATTTTTTGACTTTTGCACCTTTTTAGCCTCTTAAATTTTGGGTAATTTTTACCCTTTATTTAACCTCTTTTTAATTCCTCCATCCCCAAGCCACCATTTGCACCCTATTTATCCATTTTCCTCAATTCAAAATCCATTCTTCATGGTTTTTCATGCTCTATCATGTGGTATCCTCTGTTTCTTCATATCGAGAAGTCACTCGGGCCCCCTTTTTATCCCCATCTACCCTCTCGAGGGGGCATACCTTGTAATTTACCTCCATTCCTCTGTTTTGTCCATTTTCTAGTGACACTGGGGCATCTCCTTTCACTTTCTATGATTAGACAACCTACACATATTTCCCACACTGGGGCATCACCTTTTAGACCATTCTTCTATTGAGTTGTCTGTGTTTTATTTTTCTTCAAAACACTGTTATTCTAACAATATTTTGAAGAGGGGTAAAATGTAGACACCAGAATTTGACCACCCCCATATGGTCAAATTCCTCCCCTTTTATTCCTCTATCTTGCATCCCTTAACCATGTTAATTAAATAATTTATCATTTAATTAATTTCCCTCTTTTGCTAAAGTTACTAAGGTATTTAATTAAATAATTAAATACTTCATCATTTATCCCCCCTTCCTCTCTAAATTAAATAAATACTCTAATTTATTTAATTTAGTCACTTGCATTTATGAATTTAAATTGATTTTTAAATTCATTATTTCTCTCTCCTTGTCCCATCCTTCATAATTCTTCTTTAATCCAAGTTAATTTAATTAACCTGTGATTGGGATGTGCACACCCCTTAATCAAAGATTAGTGTCATATCCTCCATAATCTTCCACTTGCCTTAATTTTTCATTAATTCATCTAATTCCTTGTTTGCACAACCTAATCACTTGATTAGGTCAACCTAATACCTATGCCATTTATGGAATATCTCTAGCTCAACCTTTTATTAAATTATTTCCTCTTTTGGAGAAGGCAACCCATTCCCAATTTGAATTTTAAATTCACTTTTATTCCCCCTAGGCCCTTTAAGGAATTTTTAATTCCTTAAATGTCTCATCACCCACATGTGGATAAGGACCTTCTTTATGAGGAGATCTTGTCCCACTCCCAAGGTACCATAAAGTACCATCACCTCATCTCCCCTTTTGACATCTCATTTTCCAAATGTCAAGGTGTGAGGGCTTGTGAGTTCTCAACTCACCATAGCCCTTGATCTTGTCTATGGTGGCTTCACCTTGATTGTCCATTATTTAGTGGCACTTCCCCTAAAATTAAGAGGAATTTTCCCTCATTTGTATTCATTCAACAATTCATTCATGCACTCAAGCAATCAAGCATTGAAGCACCAAAAAATTCATTGTTGCAGCACTCTTTGCATCCATAGCAAGCATCCACTGCGATACCCACTTGAATCATTGCATTCCTTATTATACCACAATCATTTAGAACTAGGTTTTATGATATTTTCCATTGAAAGGAGCACACAAATCAAATGAACAACACAAAAAATCAACTCATCAACTTGGGCAAGGTAAAATCATTCTCTTTGTCATTTGTTTTGTTCAAGTTCAACTAGGCTAATCATTGAGGTGTTGTTTGTGTTTTTACTTGCTTGCATTCATTCCATTTTGCACTTTAAGACTAGAGAAATTCACCTACACACAGTTATCTCCCATATAGACTTATGGTGGGTCATTTTGTAATGCCATGGTCTTGTCTATGTTTGCATCATAGTATTGGTTCATATGGCATCTAGGACCAAGATGTTTTTATGGGTTCTAGATTTGAAACTAGTTTATAGGACAGTCCTTCGTGATGTGACTATCCCATTCTTGGAAAGTTACACAACAGATTGAGTTTGTTTTGGTTGAAACTATCTTTAATTCTACATGTAGTGTTCCAAAAATTCTCTCTCCATGTGCTTTAGGACAATCATTCTAGAGGTGTCCTTAACTTGAGCAGTATGTGCACCAGATTTCTCTGTTTCCTCTCTTGCTAAAATTAAATTCTATATTATTATTTGTTTTATTGTAAGTTGTAACTTCTCAATATTCTCCTCCATGTCATCCTTTTGAGGTTCAAACCATATTTGGGCTTCAATGTGGTATGCCATGGTAATTAGGTCTATATAAATATTGAATATTCTACCATCCAAAGTTTTTTAATGTCTTTTTGTAGCCCAAAAATGAATCATTCTATCTTTGGTCTCTCTATTAATGGTTTGTCTAGCTTGTGATAAACTTCTTTGAATCTTTTGTCATATTATTTTATTGATTATTCTTCCCTCTATATTATATCTCTCATTTTACTCATACTCTATGCTAGAATATCTAGAGTGTCAAAATTATCTAGGAAATATTATTTTACCTCATTACAACTGTTTCCATGTTTAGGATAGGTCTTATACCAATCTAACTCCTCTTTTTTGAGTGGAGATCCAAAATCAAGTAATTCTGGTTTATCTTTGTATATATCTTGCCTCTCCCATAGGGATTCTATTAAGAATATGTGTTTTGTGGCTTCTATTGTATCTTTCCCAAATATTGGGATCTTGATTGTGGATTTCATTTTTTCTTTTCTTTCTCTAATTCCAAATTTCTAGATTTGTAGACTAGGTTTTTCTCCTTTCTCTTTCTTTACCTTTATAATAGTATAGGTTTTATACTCTACCTTTGTATTTTTCTAATTTTATATCAAAATATTCCCTTCCAAGTATTTCTTCCCACTGTACTTCTTTTCCTTCTTATTCTCTTGTTTCCTTGTCTTGCGGTATATATTCTTTTAAAATTCTTTGAATTTTACATGGTTGAGGGAATGGATCTTGGCCGGAGGGTTGTGACACTTTATCTTTTAAATTTATTATTTTTTAGTGTCATTTTATTTGTTTCTAAACATAACTCTTTACCCAAACTCAATATATATTCTCTTTAATTTTTTTTATTTATTCTTCTTTTAGTTTCCTTATACTCCTATTGACTAATTCTTCTAAATATTCTCCCTGAATTGATGGAATCTTCTCTAGAGTTTTTATAAATTCTATGAATCTATCATCCAAGCTCATGGTGAGGTTAGATAGGTCTGATATGATTATTGGACTATTAGAAGGTTGTGGTAGTGATGGATTATTTGTGTTGTTACAAGGCCCTAATAGCAATCTTCTAGATTCTTCATGCTCGTTAATGTTCTTCTTTTTACTAGTTATCAGTTGTCTTGATTTTTTTAGAGTTTTCCATTAGTCTTCTCTATTCTCTTTTCCTTTTTCTTTTGCAACACCCCCTTTGGTGCACTCAATAGCACGATGCACCCACTTCTCATATTTTCCACAATCTCTATCCTTTTGTGGTGTCTTTCTTCTCTTTTAATCCTCTTTTGTTGTCATCTTTCTCCTCCATTTGGGCTAGCCATGTTTACTTTTCTTACAACTTCAATTTGTTCTCTAATATTTCTTGTGGTTTTCTTATCTCCTTTTGACATGGGTGTGATTGATTTGTTTTTTATTAATAGTTTTATTGTTTTCCATGGTATTTTTTCTTTAGAAGTCACATCTCTTTTGAGATACCTTCTGAAACCTCTCCCCCTTTTCATTCTCCATCCCATTGGTGTCTAACCCCCTCTCACAAGGTAAGTTCCAAGAGGATAGTTATGTAGATTTTTATATTCTCAGTGATTTTTCAAAACCATTTCTATCATTTTATTTTCCATCATTCCACATAGTTTTATTATCCCATTATAGAAAATTATGAGGGATATGAGCAACCAATATCATTCTTTAATAAGTCTCTTTGGGCTACAAATATTAAATATGATTTAATGGAAAGATAGGAATATACAATTGTGAAGGAAGTGAAGAATTTTAGACACTATATGTTAGGGGCTATTATTGTTGCATATGTTCCCCATTTTGTAGTCAAAGAAATTCTAACACAATAAGAAGTTACAAGGAGAAGATGAAGATTTATAAATAAGTTCCAAGAGTTTAATATTCAAATTGTGATCACAAAACTTGTAAGAGGACAAGGAATGACTAAATTGATGGTAGAAGCTAATTTGGATGCTCCTCAAGTGAATTTTCTTGAAGATGTAATTGTGAAGGTATATAGTTTGTAAAATTCTTCATGGTATAAGGATGTAATTTATTACCTACAACATATGACACATTCAAATAGTATGAATAAAAAAGCAAAAGAGGAACTTAAACCTGCAAGCTATAAAGTATGCAATCATTGAAGTTGATCCATATCAAAGGAATAAATATGGCATTTGAAGAAACATAACCTAAACTATTGATAAAGATACACAATGGAATCAGTGGAAACTTCATGGCTAAGACAACAAACCATATAATAGTTAAGGATAGTTATTGGTATCCTAATTTTTTTGTAAACACCTATAGGATGGTAAGAAGATCTTATGAATTTCAAAATCCCTCTGTAAAATTTAAGCACTCAAAATTATTACAACTGAGACCCATGATTGTTGAGGATACATTCCAATAGTGGGTATTTATTTTGTAGGTGAGATAGTAGATAAATCTAGTGGAAGGTTCTAATGGATTCGTATTACCATAAGTTACTTTACAAAATGGATTGAGACAATTCCCACCAGGAAGGTAGAAAAGTATTCATGGATTTCATTATAGAACACATCATCATGAGATTTGGAGTCCGAAGAAAAATATTCACAAGTAATCCCATGTGTTTTTTTATCTAAGGAATTTTGTGTTTTTTTCTCTAAGGATGGGATAAATTTTTCATATTTTTCATACCATCCATAATAAAATGGACAAGAAGAATCCAATAATAAAATATTGAAGAAAAATAAGATAATGGTGAGTAAGAACAAGAGAGTATGGGGCTCAAATTTGAAGTTGGATATATGGGTAGATGGGGTAACAATAAAGAATTCCATAGAGAAATCACCCTATGAGCTAGTATATGGTCTAGATGAAAGGATGCAAATAAAAAATATATTGTTAATTTACAACTTCATCCAAGAATATGATGAGGATATTACTTATGCTATGGAATTTAGAATCAATCATCTCACATAATTGGAGGAAGTGGGGAGAAAATATCAAGTTTTCAACTTGAAGAAGCAACAATAGATCAAATACTTGTTTGACAAGAGAGCTTCAAACATAAAATTACAAGAGGATATTTGTTTTTGTGATGTGGAATGATAGAATATGGGAAAAAGGAAAACATGGGAATTTTGATCCTCTATAGACTAGGATATACAAAACCAATATCAATCATGATGAGAATTCTTACTTCTTCAAGGATATGAATGACAAATTTCAATAATTGTCAATGCATGGAAAATTCTTGAAACACTACATTTCTTAAATTTATTTTCCATGCACATGTGTACATTATGTATAAATGTTTCTTGATTTGGTCCTCTTGTTTTCTAGGTCTATTTCTATGTTTTTGGTCTAGTCTACATCCTAGAGTCATCTAGATTATTTCTTATCTTCCCTAAATCCAATATCCTCAAAAAATAGTTATTGTTAGGACTTGCAATCTTCCTAGGTTTTTATATCTATAATTTGATATAAATTATAAACCTTAGGTTTCTCTAGAGGTTTTCTATTTTTTTTTCTATTTAGTTGGTGACTTTCCCATCCCATCAAAACTTCCTTATGCTTTTGATAAGGTAAGTAGGGTTTTGAAAGAGCTCAAAACCTTGTACAAAGCAAAGAAAAGGAACATAACCAAACACCAAAGTATCAAAAATTTCCAACAAAATAGAGTAGTACAAATAGGTTTTCAAGGCCACCTAAAACCCTCAAAAAAAGAAGAGAAACAACAAAAACATTGAAACACTATAAAAAATTATCAACCAAAACTTGGCCACCAAATAACCAAGAGAAAAATAGGTTTTGAAGGGACCTGAAACCCTTTACATTTAGGTTTTAAAGGGACCCAAAACTCAATCCTCATGAAACGTTGCCAAAGATAAACAATAGCCAACCTACAATAAAAAATCTGCACACCAGATGCGGTCCATGATCCCATAAGAAATATCCATCTCCATCTCTATAGGAGACAAGAGAGAGAAAATATAAATAAGGTAGTTAAAGCATCTAAGCAACTATTTTAGCATCCCAAAACTCTCCACCTTAATAGAAGAGTATGAAGTAAAAATGGAGTTGAAGGTCATAAAAATCCCTTGTAGCAACACCAAGCCTCTCCAGCTAAACCAATATCCACCTCAATAGGAGAAAGTTGCACCTCCAAAGGAGAAGCCAGAAAGGGGACCATTTGAAGAATATCAATACCCTCAACCAAATCCATGACCTCCACCTCTATAAGAGACAACTTCACCTCAATAGGAGTCATATTTTGAAGACCTGAAAAAGAGAGTAAGAAGAATAGAAGAAAGGGAAATAACTATACCTTTATACCTCAAATCCAATAGGGTTATCCAAAATAAAATATTTTCATTAGAGCTATTAGAAAAACCCCCACTAAACACCTATGTAGTAGGAGACTAGTAGCAGCCTGTTTCAAGCCAATGAACAACCACATCCCCTAAAGAAAAAAAGAAGGCTTTAGAAAGCCTAAGAGCCAAAAATATAGTATTCATGGAAAACCATGAACCAAGCCAACACCAGCTAACAATCATGAACAGAAGCTAGGATCCCGAAAAAAAAACCTGGGCTACACCAAACACACTGCTCCATAGGAAGCACTTCCCAAAAGAGTCAAATCACATAACTTATTTGCAACAACAAAAACAACTAAAAAAATCATGGAAACCCATGGACCAATGTAGGATTAAACACCAGAATTGAAACACCATCCTCAAGATAAGAGTGATCCTTACTATTAGATGAATTGGAAAACTCATAGGGGTGTGGTGAATTAGTTGTATACTTCAAAACATCAAAAACCCTCATCAACATTCAAATATGTATTGACCTTTAAACCCTTAACAACCATTAAAGCTTTAACATGCATTAACAATGTGTAAACATGTAAATTCGTAATGAAAATACATAAAACACATAAGAACACCATATCTATATGGAAAAACCAAGAAGGTTAAAAACCACGATGAGGATTAGCTCACTAATATATAAATTGCAACACCGAATATAATAAAGCTCACTACTAAGGGCTCACTACCTAAAAAGATAAAGAATGGATCACTACTAATTGAGTCACTATCGAGAAGAAAGAAGAATAGAAGAAGGGGTAGCTCACTAGCAATTTTAAATGTTGACAATACATCTCTCATATTTCAAAGGTACAGTTCCATTGAAGTACAAACAACTCATCAAATAGACCGAAATGTAGACACCTTCTGCTCACTGCATCAAGAAGTCATAGGAATTAAGTCTCATACTTAGATAATCATACTCAATCACATTCACATATTTATCATCACACACTCAAAAATTAATCCACATAACTATTCTCCTTACATTTATACCCTCCATGACCTAAAACAATCTCAAGTAGGTTAACTTTAAAGAAATTTATGCACTTCAATTGTGCAACATCAAATAGGTTGGCACCAAACACTTCCAAGGTGAAAAGAAGTGAAGGAAAACTACACCACTACTGAAATAAGACCCAAATCTACATTGGAATTCTTCTTAACACTTCCTTAAACAAAAACTATCCCTCGTAATTAGCGTTAACATGCCAAGTTGACAAAAACTATATTAACACCCTTAACCATTAAGTTCATGCTTAACCACATCCAAAGACAACTTTGTGAACAACATAATAACGCTACAAAATATACATACAACATCTTTGAATATTCTAGCATCATCATAATATTTTTAACAACTGTTTCAACCACTTGAAACTCAAGAACACCTTCATTATGTGCAACCAAACACACTGACACATGCATCCAACACACCAACATAGACATCCAACACCCCAAAAAACTTTACAAAACAAATAAACACCTAAAAATTTAAGGGAAGGTAGATACAAATGATATGAGCATGTTCTCAGATCCACAACACTAGAACCTTCATTGCAGAGAAATGTGGAGCAATCTCATTTATCCCAAACATCCTATTTCACTAGAAATACATGATGTTGTCAAACACATCTTTCACTGTAGTATGATCTAGAACCTAAAACTATGTATAAGACACCTCTAAACATATTTTATCATCACACCCAAACCATATGAGCATATCTTCAATCATGAAGAAATATAGAGAAAAACATTGAACACCACTCTATCACATTGAACTCTCTTTTATTCAAAATTTATCAAAATAAATTGGAAACCAAGTGAACCAAACTCATTAGAAACATTACTAACATCTCTACAACACATCTACAACATTTGCAACAGGCAACACTTTCCAACTACAACAAAATCCCCAAACACAAGTCAGACCAACAACCTCTACAACTATACTAAAGTAGGACATCAATGGCAACACCACCATGTGTTGACATCAATACTAGTCATTCCAACATTCTCTTTATATAAGGGGTTGAAATCAATGGAAAAAACCAAGAAACTCACAAACAACTCAAGCTTCCAACATCTCCAAACTTCCGACAATATCCCTCTTTGTCATTGATGGCAACACCCACTTTCTGAAAAACCATCAATAAAAAAAGAAACCAACCATAATACTGAAATAAGAATTACCCCCCTTGACTGGGATAAAACCTTACTTTTCATCCTCTCTCTTCACAAAATTCGTCTCTGGAAACACCAACAACACCTCCACTCTAGATCACTCTCCTCCTTTTCTCCTCAGTTGATACTCTCCCATATATATTTTTTAACATGTTTTTCTTCCTCCCTTTATGATTTTTCAACCACTTTAACTCTCTCCCCCTTTGACATCAATGGAAAAGGGATAGATCATCATTTTCTCTCCTCTGCACTTTCTTTTCTATATTGAAATATTTTTCTGTCCCCCTTCAGGGCACAAAATATGCTCCATCTAACTAAACGATCCAAAAACCACTACTACCTACTCCCCCTGAGAGTTACCCTTCAACATTAGTCTAGGACCAAAACTGTATCTTGAAATGCTTCCTAGACAGATGGAAACACTTATGCATCTTAGTTGAAAGGAGGGGAAATAACACCTAAGTTCTCCCAAAGATAATCAAAAGTATCTTTTGGAAGAGCCTTTGTGAAAACATCACCAACCTGATCCTTAGTAGGCACATACTCCAACTTTACCTCATTATTTGCAACTTTCTATCTCAATAAGTGATACCAAATTGAGATATGTTTTATTTTGGAATGCATTACCATATTATTTGAAATATTTATTGCATGTGTATTGTCACACATGATAGAAATAGGTTCATCATATGAAACTATAATATCCTTTAATGTTTGCTTCATCCACAAAACCTGTGTACAACATGATGCTACTACAATATATTGTAATTCTATAGTAGATAATGACACTGAATATGGATTCTTAACTAGCCATGAAATAAACTTTCTTCAAAGAAAGAAAGCATCACCACTTGTAATTTTTCTGTTATTATCACATCCAACCCAATTTTCATTTGTATATGCACTCAAGGAGGAGTCAATATACTTAGGATACCAAAAACCATAATCCGGAGTGGCCTCAAATATATGAATATCCTCTTCACTTCTGCAACATGAGATTCTCTAGGATCTTCTTGAAATATAGCCAAAAGACAAACCGAATACATGATATCCGATCTAGTACCAATAAGATATAATATTCCACTAATCATTGATCTATACTTTCTCTAATTTGTCTTATGGGTTTCATCATTATTTCTCAACTTATAACTAGTAATAATAGTACATACCGGTTTAGAATTATTCACACCAAACTTCTTCAAAATTTCCTTAACATACTTAGATTAAGATATAAATATACCTTTTTTGATTGATTGATCTAAAAACCAAGGAATAAATTCACCTCCCCACACATTGACATTTCAAATTATTTTTGCATTTTCTTTGCAAACCAATTGCACATACCTTAATTTATTCCAAATATTATGTCATCAATATATACTACCACAATTAAGGTTTGTTCTCCGTCAGCTTTGAAATATAGATTGCTATCTGCAATACCTTTTTCGAATCCTTGTTGCAACAAGTACTTATCTAACCTTGCATACCAAGCTCTAGGAGCTTGCTTCAATACATGCAATGCTTTCTCCAATCTACATACCATACTAACATATTTTGACAACCAAAAATATTCTAGTTGTTCAATATATACCTCTTCTTCTAATTCACCATTCAATAATGCAGACTTTACATCCATCTGATTTACCTTGAAATATTTATGTATTGAAAAGGCCAAAAATATCCTACTGGCCTCCATTTTGCAACTGGAGAAATTTTTTCCTAAAAATATACACCTTCAACCTATGAGTAACCCTTACACACAAGTCTAGCTTTGTTCTTGATAACTTTTCCATCTTCATTCAGCTTGTTCTAGAATATCCACTTAGTACCAATCACATTCTTGTTTTCCAATCTTGGGACCAATTACAAAGTCATATTGTTCTCTATCTATTCTAACTCTTCCTTCATTGCTTTGATCAAATTCTCATATTTGCATGCCTCCATTACTATTTTTGTTTCCACCTCAGAAAGTAAACTAAAATTTCCTTATTCTTTTGTCATATCATCTTTTCTCCTTGCTAGCACACCTTTTCTCTTATCTCCAATGATATGATCTTTTGAATGATTCTTCTGCACATACTTAGGAGTCTTAGGATTCTTTTCTAAAGCTTCTTCTTCTTCAACTATCAAATCTTTTCCTTTGTCTTCATCCTTTTCTTCACTGCAAGGGGATTCATCAAATTCATATCTTTCTATCAATACAAAAAATTTATGTGGTTCTTCATCCATTTTGACACTTGCACTTTCAACAATATTCTTTAGCCTTTTATTATAACACTAGTAGGCCTTGATTCTTGTATAGTATTTAAGGAATATTCCTTCATCATATCTTGCATCAAACTTTCCTAAGTTTTCTTCATCTCTTTTGATATAACATTCACTTCCAAAAACTCTAAAGTATTTCATAGTAAGAGGTTTACCATACCATAACTCATAAGGAGTCTTTGAACTATTCACTCTTTCTTGACCTTTGTTAAGAATATAGATTGTAGTATGAATTTCTTATCTCTAATAGGCATCTAAAAGATTAGCTTCCTTCACCATTATCCTAGATGCTTCTTGAATTGTTCTATGTTTTCTTTCCAAAACTCCATTTTGCTGAGGAGTTCTAGGGGCTAATAAATGCCTTCTTATTCCATGATCTTCAAAAAAACTCTTAAACTCATTTGAAGTAAACCCACCACCTCTATCATTTTTCAAACATTTTATTTTCATATTCATTTCATTATCAACCATAGACTTAAATGCTTTAAAATTTTCTAGAGCTTTTTATTTTTCTTTGAGAAATGTAACCAAATCCATTCTAGAATAATCATCAATTAATAACATGAAATACCTATCATCGTATGAGCTTCTAATTTTGGTAGGTTCACATAGATTTGTATGCACTAACTCCAAGGAACCTACATTAGAGTACTCTTTTGTCTTGAATTTTTTCTTTGTTTGTTTTACCACTTGTCATTCTTTGAAAATTGCATTGATAGGCTTTGTAAACTTTGAAAAATATTTAATAGCATCAATATAACTTATCCTCACTAGGCTATCGAAATTAATGTGACCATTCTTCTATGCCATATCCAGCTTTCATTAGTTTGAGACATAAAGAATTTTGCACCACTACCTTTGAGTTGATAGATATTTCCTCCTATCCTTGTTCCAACAACAACTAGAGTATTGGATCTTAATTTTTTGATTTCACAACCACCATTTTAAAATAAAATATTTTATCTTTTGCTACACATTTTTCCTACACTTAGAAGATTATGTTGGAGACCCTTGACATAAAGAACAACATTCGTTTTATGCTTTCCATTAAAACTAGTCAGACCTTTTTCACATATCTTAGTAGATGTATCATCACCAAACTTAACAAGACCACCATCATAATTTTCAAGCTTAACAAAATTAATCTTATCACCTTTCATATGATTTGAGCATCCACTATCAATGATCCAATAATTCCTCCTCTCTAGCATGAAAAATAGTCAACATAGTTCCTTCAATGTTATGACCTATTTCTGAAGCACTTTCCTTCACACATCTTTCAATATTAGTAGAATTAGTTCCAAAATTTAAATCCATGAACAAGAATTCATCACTTCCTTCTTTCGAATAATCTGATTCTTCATAATCAAATACACAAAATTGTCCTTTTCAATATAATAACTCTTTTTGACAAATTTACCCCTTATGATCCTTTTATTTGTCATTAGTAACTTTGATTAGACATTTAAATTCACAATGAATGATATTTCCACAATTTGAACATTTGAAAGGTAGCTTACCTCTATATTTTCCAGTACTCTTTTTTAATCTCACAAAGTTTTCTTCCACCTCATCAAGATCATTTAGATCTGATCCATCATCCTTTTCCACTTTGCAAACTTTAAAAGAAGTTTCTTTGTTTATAGAATCTTGACCAAAATCTCCCATTTTAAAAGAAGTTAATGCACCAAACATTTGATCAATAGAATAATTATCCAAATTTTGAGCTTCCTCAATAGCAGAAACTTTAGAACTATAAGCTTTAGGTAGAGTTTTTAATAACTTTTCACAACTTCGCTTTCCTCCGGGTTTCCACCAAGGCCATTGATGGTATTGACAACTTCATCAACTTTGAGCATGTAGGACATAATATCTTCATCTTTAGACATCCTTTTTGATGGTGTTTGTCATTTATGTCAAAAGTGGGAGTCTTTTTGGTGTTGATTTTTCCCTTTGATGTATTCATATTCATGATGGAGAATGTGTTTCATGTCAACTATATGATAGGGTTGTTTCATAATAAGATTTGCAAGGTTGCGTTATGAGTGTGATGACCATTGAGAGATTGAAGTGGAATATCTATCTCTAACTTGTGCAATATAGTCTTGACTTATATGCCTCTAGAAAAGTGGTTAAAAATTTTGAAATAAGGTTTTGGTGACAAGAACCATCTTGGATTTACAAAGATCTTAATGAGACTTGAAGTGTTGCTTCACAACAAAGTCAATGTTGATGTTTGACTGTCTCAAAGAGTTGAAGTTTGTTGATGAAAAAAATTGTCTTCATGGATCTTGTATCAAAGGTTTACTTCAATATTGCTTCAAAAGGTGCTTCATAGAGTTGTTTCATGATAGTTTTAAAAATATGTTTCTTCAAGACAAGACACAAAGTTGCTTGATATTGATATCAAAATGGATTCTTGTTCATGTATGCAAGAAAGGATTTATGTCAATAATCTCTATGGATTTGCATAGATTTTGTTGATTCTTGGTGCATTGTTGGTTGTTTTCAAAGGAACTATTCATCTATTTCTTGATCTCTATATCATAGTGATTATAGATCTTCATTTCAAAAAAAATCTCATTCATGCTTCATTCTATGATATTGGAACTTCATGGTACTAATGTAAAGGTATATTGAGATGTTATTTAGTGAAAGAGTAGTTGCATTAAAGAATGATTGATACAGTTATGGATATGGACAAGGTGTGTTATTGTTTATTACCTCTCAACAAGGTTAGCATTGATTCCACTTCTTATCATCCATTTCAGAGTTTTATAGAGAGCTTATTTATATGGTGGATTATCCATTTTTAGGGTTCTGATCATTGAAGTTTCTATACTTCATAACCTTAGACTCTTATCATATCTAAAACCCTAGGTCTATTCTATATTCAAAAAGGGAACTAGGGTTTATATGTTGTGAAGGTCTTCAAAGCAAATGCATTTTTTATTCTATTTGGTCGGTGAATTGATACCACTGGTCAAAGTTAATTTAATTCATCACTTAAGGGGATTATGTTCATTGTCAATCGACCTCTTCTCTTAGTCTTAACTGGCTAGACAGGTTAAAGGTTTATGTTTGACCTCTCCAAGAAAAATCAATGGCTATTATTTAATTGTCATTATGGAGGGAGAGAGAGATAAAAGGTTCTAATTTAAACCTTGTTAACAATTACTTCTCAAGCATTTAATTTTATGGTTGTTCACATGGTTATGCTTGTGATTTTGTTGTGTAACTACCTTGTAAATAAATGATCTATGATCACCATGAAGCAAAAAGTTTGAAGTTCAATGAATTACATTTAAATTCTATTTATATTCCAATCAGGATGTTGTGAGTATTGAAGTGGTTATGTTTTTTGTTAATGTGAAGGGTCATGGATTTCGGTATTCAATTATGCACAGTTTGTTAACTGTTGAGTAGCAATGGATTGAAGAATGAAGTGAGTGCATTGTGAGTGTTTTTCAATGTTGATGGAGGCCCAATCACTATGAGACAGTTTTGAAGTTAAGGGTACCATGCTTTGTTAAGATCAAATATAAAAAATGAGACTTGAACATAACGAATGCTATTATTTGCTCAGTTAAGTGTAATCAGAACATGATCACTAATGACTACCAGTGGTTTATAAATTCTAATAGTTTGATTTTTGTGAGGGTATGTTGAAAAATATTGCACCTTGTTATTGCAAAGAATTTACATAGAGAGAGAGAGAGTTTGATTAACAATTTATAAAAGGATTACAAGGCTTTTTCTGACAGGTTCCATGTATCTCTACATAGATTAATGTAATTTAATTGAGATCAAAGGTAGATGTATTTTGGTTTTAAATCAAGGAGTCTGAAGAGAATTTCCAAATGTCTATGTTTGACATGATTGTGTAAAGAAATTTTGTGCTATGTTTTTTATCATCTAAAGAATGTAATAGTCAAGGGAGATGGAGTTTTGCTGATGCAAATATTGAGTAGTGTATTGTATGGAAACACAATAACCATTTGGTTTTGTTCTTAATTTATTTTGAAGTGTTTTTGTATTGACAATGAGGTAGATTGAGAAGCCAGTGAAGCAAACTGAGAATCCAATGAGACAGATTGAGAAGCCAATGAGGCCAATTGAGAAGCTAGTGAGGTAGATTGAGTAGCTAGTGAGGCAAACTGAGTATCCAGTGAGGCTTTGTTAGTGAGCTATAAAGTATAGCTAGTGAGGCTTGTTGTTTTATAATGAGGCATACAATATGTAACCAGTGAGGTTTTGGCTAGTAAGGTTTAATGAAACTTATTTTTAGAGTGGTTTTTCACCCTTTAGGGTTTTCCACTCATAAAACCTATGTTTTTTCTTCTTTTGGTGGTTTTCCATATTTTGATTGATTATTATTTTTGTTCAAGTATTTTCATATAATGTTTGAAGTGTTTTCAATGGGTTTCTTTGAATAATACAAGTAAGTTAAGTTTTGAAATTGGTTTTTTCATTAGACCATTGATTCAACCCCCTCTCATTGGTCCTATACTCCAACAAGTGGTATTAGAGCCCTAGTTCCCTTGCACACTTTTAATTAACTTGGGATATCCTAGTAGTGGAGTACTTATCATGGATTATCAGGAAGAATATTCTATCTCTAGAGCACCTTAGTTTGATGGCACCAATTTTACTTTTTTGAGTCTTAGGATGGAGTCTTACCCATCTTCTTTGGGATTTGGTGTGTGGACTCCATCCTAGCTTTCTAGTAGGTAAAATTTGTTCCATCGAATAAAGGAGATTTGAAATCTTTCCTATGTTCCATCCGGATCTACCTCAGTAAATTAAGATTATTCTGGGAACCACAACTCTGATACCAATTGCTAGATGCACATGACAACTAAGAAGGGGTGTGAATTAGTTGTATACTTTAAAAAATCAAAAACCTTCATCAATATTCAGACCTTCATTGACCCTTAAACCCTTAACAACCATTAAACCCTCAACATGCATTATTACAATGTAAACATGTAAAGCAATAATTAAAAAACATCAAGCACATAAGAACACTAGATTTACATGAAAAACCCAAGAAGGGAAAAATCGCAGTGAAGCTTAGCTCACTAATATATGAAATGAAACATTGAATACAATAAGGCTCACTACAAATGTAATCACTATCCAAAATCAAGAAGAATAGAAGGGTTGGCTCACTATAAATTTGAATAGCTAAGAATGCATCTCTTAGATGTTGAAGGTACAACTCCACTAAAGCACAAACAACTCATCAAATAGACTAAAATGTAAACAACTTTTTCTCACTACATTAGGAAGTCATAGACATTAAGGCTCACACTCAGATCATCACACATGATCACATTCAAATATTTCACATCAAACAATCTACACTTGTTCCACACAATAATTATCCTTGCATTTATACCCTCCATGACCTAAAACAATCTCAATTATGTGGGCCTTAAGGAAACATATACACTTCAACTATGCAACATCAAAAAGGTTAACACCAAACACTTCCAAGGTGGAAAGAAGTGAAGGAAGACCATGGAAATACTTGAATGTGACCCAAATCTACACCTACACACTTCTCAACACTTCATCAAATAACAATTATCCTCCACAATCAATGCTAACATGTTAGGTCACCCAAACCCATATTAACGCCCTTAGCAATTAAGTCCATGCTTAACCATGTATGAAAAAAAATTTATGGACCACATAATAAAAATCCACAATATCCATACAACATATTATAATATTCCAACATCATCAAAATATTATGCACAACTACTCCAACCACTTGAAATTCAAGAACACCTTCATTTTGTGCAATTGGACACATTGGCACAACCACCCAACACACCAAGAAACTTTTACAAAAAAAATCAACACCTAAAACTTCAAGGGATAGGAGATACAAAAAATATAATGAAGTTCCCAAATCTACAACACCAGAACCTTCACTATGTTGAAATGCAGAGCAATCTCATTTATGCCAAACACCCTATTTCACCAAATAGACATACTATCAAACACATCTTTCACTATAGTGCAATCCTAAACCTAAAACTCTAGATATGACACCTTTGAACACCTCTAATCATCACATCCAAACCACATGAGCATATCTTCAATCATGAAGAAATGTTGAGAAAACAATTAAACACCACTCTGCCGCACTAAACTCTCTTTTATTAAAATTTTCTCAAAAGCACTTGAAAACCAAGTAAACCAACTTCATCAACAATATTACCAACATCTTTGCAACACATCTACACCATATGCAACATGCACCACTTTTTAACTACAACAATCTCCCCAAAAAAAAAATAGACCAACAACCTCTACAAGTATACTAAAGTAGGAAATCAATGACAACACCAGCATGTGTTGACATCAATACCAACCATTCCAATATTCACTTTATACAAGGGATTGACATAAATGACAACACCCAAGAAACTCACAAAAAAAGAAAGCTTCCAACATCTCCAAACTTCAACCACTTGTAAGGGAAATAAACAAACCAACCGATCCCAAGACATAGGTTACTCCCCAATAAAGAAGCAAAGGAGAGCATAGGAGAGATGGACTAACCCTCATATTGAGTGCACAGGTGCACCAGTTTAAGAAATAATCGTTGACTGCCAAAAATACAATGATACAACATATCCTCTTGTAGATCGTAGCAGCACAGGAAACCCACCACATATAGTGGGTAGGCAAGGGAAACTCCACAAACTCCTTCTAAACTCCCCCAGCACAAGAAACCACATAGAGCTTTAGCTACAAGCCAAAATCATAGGATATTCAACAAACAAGGAAAAATTGTAAGAAGAAACCCATGATATAGAATCCCTAGTCGATACAACAAACCCAACAGGTCGATGCAAATAATCCACAAATCAACCCAACCAACATCAAAACCCTCATGCTAGCCCCAACCAGCATCAACCTCCACTTCAACATCATCTAATTTGTCTCAATCTCTCTCTTCAGATTTCGAAAATTCCCCTCCCACCTTGCTACAACCTCTCCCACTTTTACTTGCCATTATGGAAAAGGTTCATGCTCTTCTCTTCACAAGTTCCGTATGTTATGTTTGTGATCCCCTTTTAATTATTTTATGACCTGTCCCTATTGCTAGTGACAAGTTGTTACCTTTCACTTGCGTGCATCTAAAGAAAACTTAAGTCCCTTGTATGTTCCTACTAAAGTGGTCCCCATTGTGGTCCAAGTGTCAAAATTTTATTGTGTCATATTCCTTTAAGCCATCACATTTTCATTCCTTTCCTTAGCCTTCATATATGTGATTTAGTGTCTACCTACCATGTTTGCTTGATGTGTCAATATTTTATTACATCACGCGACTTCTTTACATTGTATTTTATAATTTATGGGGCCACCTCCAAACTACACTTGCATTATCCTCTATCGCACATCCAATTTCTATTGTATGTGGACCCACCCCATGCCTTCTATACCTTACTTTATAGGTGGTGAGTTCTTATTTCATCATGAGCTCTCTTCACATCATGATTGGATTATTCATTTTATTTTCCAAATTCAATATGGTTCCCTAGTTTGAAATGTGTGACATTTCTATTAGAGAATGTCTTTCTTTGCATCGTAACTTTGCTTAACTTCACTTTCTTCAAATTTGTGATGGTGCATCAAGTAGTCATGTGTCCCCAAGGAATTGTCAAATGATTCACATGCAACCCCACCTATTGAAATGAATAAATTCATTGGTCCATGTCTTTGTAGACTCAACCTGGTGTTATGTTACAACTTTCTATTGTGTTGTAAGGTCTCTTTGAGTCACAAATTTGCACAAGAAAATTTAAAGGTTTCTTATAATGGACATGGATAATGAAATGACTATCCAATTTCCCATGAAGGAATTCAATCAACAACTTGAATTCAAATTCATCCAATGGTTAATGGAGTAAATTGCATTTGTGCATGAAATTTTTCTTTGAGTTACAATGTTGGAAATTTAAAGCTTTAGTGGCTCTCACCTATATTTTATCAAGCTCTAGGCTCCTCTATGGTGTTATCAATGTTCTTCAGTGATCTTCAAGTCGCTTATCATGCCACCATGCTTCCTCTAGGTGTATGCATAATACTTTATGTCATCTCAAATGAATATTGTTGTTCTTTATAGTGAGTTCCATGAGAATTTTTGCATTCAAGCCTCACATTCAAACATGATTATACTTCAAAAAATATTCTACACATGTTTGTAGATCAAATTGTGTACATGTGTCATTTTATATTCTTCTTGTAGAGGTGATTAGGGTTAGGATTTGTTACATGCTTCTCTATTATGCTTAAATATAAAAAAATATTTGTATTCTAACAAAGGGTTTTAGTTTGAAAATTGTTAATTGGGAAGGGATTGAAATTCTATAATTGGTCTTAGATCTTAAATTTTTAAGTATGTAAGTGATTTTCTTAGTCTATAAAGAACATTTTGATCTATGGCATATATGAATACACATTTCAACATGCATTGTTTCCAAAATTTTAACATTGCACCCTTCTTAATAGATAATCAAGGGTTATTAATTTTAGTTTTTAGTTTTCTTGCATTTTGTATCATATATAATTTCTTTATGTTCAAGGACTAGGGTACATGCTTCTATATAGATACAATTTTTTTTATTTTCATAGTTGCATTCTTAATAATGATTTATTTCTAATCCTTTAAGATGGTTGTATTGCTACAAGTAAGTGATAACACATAAATCATCAAAATTATGATTATATTACAAAAATAAATACTTATGTGATTGTTTGACTCTAATATTCTAGGCACAAGTCTAACTTTCATGCTTCTTAGGACTCAAAAGCATACACTTAATTGAATATATATATTTTTAGTTTAAATAATCTCATGCAAAATCCTTAATTCCTACAAGAGTTGTTGAAACAACTTGCCAAATATTATAAAACTCTTTTCATAAGGTGTGAGATTGAATCTGCTAAACATTTCTTGGTGAAGCTACTAGTCACTAACTGGTGTTAAAAGGGTAACCCACCTATTTTTTGTAGAACTTGAAGTGCAAAGAGAGCCTATCTTATGTTGATATTAAATCTTCCAATAGTATTGAGCATAAGGCATAGAAAAAATTTAGGGTTTTTTGAGGAATCTTTTGGAGGAACCAACAAGTTCCACCCCATGTATTAACCTTCCCCTTTATTTTTTCTAAGTTGTTGACACCTTTACCCATTGTTTACCCTTTAGTTATTCAACCCTAGGCTGATTTCCCATGTCAACCACACCTTTTTCTTTCCAAAATAATTTCTATATGGAAAATTTTACAACCAAAACAACCAATTTTAGATGCACACCTTGTAACTTATCATTCATTGAAAAAAAGGATCCAAAGCTCATTGGAGGCCACTAAAAATATGAGACCCCATAAATGTTGACTCTTGCAAAATGGGTTCATGTTTTCCTTATATTGGATAATATTTCAAGAGTGTTATGAATGATTGTTTTGTTTCACTAGATATTATTTATGTTCTTATTATTATATGGATTGTCTTGGCTATCATTGGATGTCAAGATTGTGTGATGGAACTTATTTAAGTAAAACTAGTTATAATTATCTTATATATATATATATCAAATGATATAAATTATGTGGATATGCAAGCATCTATCTATTGAGGTATGATTTACTGAGCTAATGATTTATTTGTGATGGATTATAAAATTATTATCATTTCTATGTGATTCTATAATTTATTATTGAAAAGTTAAAGGTTGATATGTGTTAGGAATATTTATATATGATTTGAATATCATTATCTCTTATCTAATACTAACACTTCTGGTGGAGTGAGTAGGTAAATAACCAATGGATGCCATGGTTCACATAGCTAGTCCTTCTATGATCTTCTCCATGATTACTGATCTTAATTCATATGGAGGAATTATGATCTTGTGTTTAAGTGTTGTGAAAATTGTGATTATGTATGTGGTTTAATGTGTTTTGTGATACTATTTAAATGTGAATAAATGTTATTTTTTGTAGTGTTAAAAATTGCACTCCCTTCTTGGAGATAGTACAATTTCACACCTAGCTCAGACCTATCCTTGTCCTCTTGCATGCATGTCCTTTAAATCATCATTAATTGGCCCCTAATACTCTTGATTACATATCCCAAGGCTTATTTCAATTGAAATCCTAACAAATTTAATAAATATATCTAATATTCTAACCCCTCGACATTCTCTCACCCCAAAAACTCAGTGTGGGACTAATACACCACACTGGGTGTATTAGTCCCCCTAGGTGGGACCCATACACCACCCTTGACGTATTAGTCCCTTTTGGGGCCTTTTTAGGGTTTTGAGCGAGAAATCAAGGTTTTTTAATTCAAATTTTGTAAATGTTGACATTTGGGATCTAATAAATGGTAAATTAGATAGGATTCCTATAAAACTGAGGTTTCAAAATTATGATTTCACCTACAATCTTCAAGAAAGAGAGTTTCACCTAGGCCTAGTGCTTTCAAGAGATATTTTCAAGCATTCAAGAGAAAGTTATCAAGCATTTGGAGTAACATTCAAGATTCAAGCATCATGTCAAAGTCTTCATGCATCACATATGTTTGTGAGCTAACATGTTGATGTAGTGCTCAAGATCCATTCAAGAATTCAAATATGTTATCTCATATCAGGATCCAAGGTCAAGATCTACATCCATTGAATCCAATTCATGCAAATTGTAGATTTATAATCCAAGGGTTCAACAAGGTTTGGTGAGATGTTACATACATTTGTTCATTCATCATTCCTTAATGCTATTTCATTTAATTTCAAGGTTTAATTACCAAAATGAGGTTTGACTAAGGAAAAACCCCATCCTCGAACAAAAAAAAAACTTCCCTCTCTTTTGATGTGTTTTGCAAATTTAGGTGGATTGGACTCATTTTCCCAACCTAGTGATTTAGTCCTTGATATAGCCTTTTGACAGTACTCAATAGTGTCAGATCTAGCTTCCAAATATTCAAAAAGATCTTGAAAAAATCCTATAGGTGGATTCATATCCCCAACCTTGTGTATTAGTCCCAAAGGAATCATACGTCCAACCTGGTGTATCAGTCTTGTGATAGTATTTTATCACCATTCTCCAAATCCTAATCAATCTACAAAATATTCCATTCTCTTCCTTGAAAACCCTAAAGGATTCATACGCCCAACCTAGCGAATTAGTCCTAGTGCAACCCTAAACAAATTTTTTTAGAATTTTTCGACCTTGTTTGGACATCTTATTTCCTCCAAGTAATTTTCTATTATCATTCAGTTTATCAGTTGATTTCATGCTTTTAAATTTCTAGGTTTCATAGCGAATTTGCACAAGTATTTTCATTTCCCCTTTTAAAGCATTATTTAATGGTGAACCCCTATCCAATTACCCAAGGAACCACTAGATTCCTCAGTTGAGTCACTTGGTTGAGGGATCTAGTTTCCTAATGAAATGATTTGAAAGACAGAGGGTTATTATACCTTCATTGTGGATCATCTGCTCTATTCTTCACCTTTTCATTTTGGTGAACCCAACCTTTGGACCCTTGAATTTTTGATTTGGAGATCATTGTAGCCCCAGATCTAGGTTGTATTAGCTTTGCATTAGTTGAATTTCATTTAGGGCTCCTCAATATTGCATTAGTGAAAAATACATAATAGGTTACATTTTTGCATGTTGCATCATTCATTTTCTTTTAAAATCTATAATTGTAAACAAACAATTCAACATGCAACCTACACACATTGAAATCAACTCAAAATTTGTTGATTCAGTCTTAAAAATCCTAATTTGGACTCATACGGCCACCTGGGCATATTAGTCCCTATATAGGCCTTTGTTGTAGATTTTTGAGTACTATTTGCTCTTTGTTTTTTACTATCTAAACCTATCAAAAAACCTAATTTGGACTCATACACCCACCTAGGTGTATTTGTCCATGATTAGGTCTAAATTTGCATTTGGTGGGACACTACGAAAAAGTGGGACACTTTGTTTAAAAATGGGACACTTAGTGAAAAAGTGGGATACTTTGCAAAAAAGTGGGACTAATAAGCCCATTTGGGTGAATGAGTCCTTGGAGACCAAAAAAACAAAATGCCTACATTCCTATAGCTTTGCATAATATAGATAAAAGTACTTTTCACTTTTGGGTACATAATGTTTACATTCTTGAAGCTTTGCATAAGTTTGACAAAAGTACTTTTCATTTCTAGATACACAATATATACATTCTTGAAGTTTTGCATAAGTTGGATAAAAGTACTTTTCCTTTTTGGATACATATTAATTTCATTCTTTAAATATTGCATAAGATGGATAAAATTACTTTTCATTTTTGGGCACACAATGTTAGTATCTTTCTTTTCCAAGTTTGCAAAGAAAAAATGCATTAGCAAGCATGTTAGTCATTCTCCAAGCATCCCCCAACCCATGAGAATGAGAATATAATAGTAGACAATAATTACAATCAAATTTTTTCTTCTCCTAATATTTCTCCTATTTGTGATGAAGATATTTTGGTATTAGAAGATCCAATCATTGAGTGCCATGAGAATCCTATTTTTTTATCTTCCCCTACTAAGGAAAACATCATTGAACAAGAGGATACCACCATTGATAAGCAAGAAAATCCAATCATAGATGACTCTCCTACTTGTGATGAAGTTATTTTAGAGGAACCAACCTTTGAATATCATGAATGTCTAGTTTATTGCACTCATAAAGACTCTCCTAGGGAAGATATTATGTGCAAGAAAATGACAACATTAAAAATAGTGATATGGTTTCCTTAGATGAAGATGATGAAGTGAAATTGGACTCTCCTTCAATAAGAGATCATGAAAATAAGGATAAGTCTTCTAAGTTTATGCACATTAGATATCCCTTGAAGTAATCTTCTGAGCCTAAACTTATCATTTATCCACCCTCACAAACATCACAAGTTCAAAATAAACTCATGATTATCTTAGAACCGCCTAAAAGGAAACTTGATAATGATAATGTTTCAGAACAATCAAGTGACAATGGGTTGCTCATACATATAACACTAGGAACAACCCACAACCAAGACAAACAAATCCAATATCCCTCCCATTTCCTCAACCTATCTTGCCTAGTGCTCCTCGTTTGCCTTTACAAAGTGGAAATGAGTATGATATTGTCGAACAAATTAAAAATACTCTTGATAAGATATCCTCATGGGACCTTATTCAAGCCTCACCTAGTTAGCATAACATGCTTCAAAGTTCTTTACAACAAGTTCTGACCCCTCCTAATGTGCAACCAAATGATGTGACAACACAAATTCAAGTTATAACTGCACTCAACTTAGACATTAATTTCCATCAAGATTAGTTACCTTCGCTAGAAGTGTAAAAAAAAATTAATATTTCATGATAATAGCTATCTTCGATAGGATAGGGATAAAGAGAACCCTTTTTGACAATGGCTTGGCTCTTAATGTGTGTAGTGTAACCATTTTGGATAATCTTGGCATAGATAAATCAAGAATTGAACCTGATTCCTTATTGATTCAAGGATTTGATAACATAGGAAACCAACTGCATGGTGTGATCACATTACCTATTACAGTTAGGAAGGTAACATTACAAACCTCGATTCATGTTATGCCTCATGATCTTTCATAAAATATTCTTTTAGGTAAACCATGGATTCATGTGATGAATGGGGTATCTTCTACCCTTCATCACAAAATGAAGTATGTCTACAAAAAAAAATTGAATACAATCAAAGCCAACCCTGGACCAGATAGTTGTTTGAGCATTAAGGAAGGCAAGAAAAAGAATTTAAAAATATTGACACCAACTACAAAAGTGGAACCCGTGCAAGAGAAATAAAAATAAAAGAATATTGAGGAAGTCACAAATCTATTGGAAGATGATTAAGGTTCCTTGGATTTCACACCTACATTTATGGGATAATACGAGATCATAACAAAAGAGTCTGAAAATGGAAAAGAAAAAATGGTAATGTTGACAAAAAATTCAACATAATCTTCAAAAGCATCCACTTCAACCACTTTAGAATAAAACACAACATACACAACAAACTTTGGTGAAGTTGATTATGAACAACCATCAAATTCAAAAGAAATGAAAAATATTTATGGAACAGGTTATGAACTTATGAAACAACTTGGGTATAGTGGAAAATTATGTGGTGCTAGATAACAAGGTATGGATGTCCCTATAGAGCCTCACACACAAGAAATGACTAACAGTCTTGGTTATTGTCCCTCAAAAGAAACAAACAAGCCTTCACTCAATATCAATACTCTTACTAAAGACTCTTCTCATCCAACTTTAACATTTGTGCATCTTGAACTAATAGACACTAGTGGTCTTGGTTATTTTCCTTCAAAAGAAATGAAAGAAACAAAGAAATATTTACATAATATCAATGTCATCATGCAAAACACTAACAATTTTAGTTTGTTAGATTTTACACCCTCCTTTCAAGGAGAGAACAAAATCTTTCTATCCAAAGAGTCTTGGGTAAATATGACACCTTGTACTAAGCAAGAGATATCTTTGTCACAAAATAAAGGAACATCTAATTTTGATCAAGAGAGTATCTTGTCGAGACTCCTCCAAGATCACTTGATATCTCTCCCTCCAAGAGAATGAAATAAATTTTATATCACAAGTTCATTTTGTGCATATCATAGAGGTCATGGTCATTCTACTAATGAGTGTAAGGCTTTCGGTAATGAAATTCAACATCTTAAGGATTGTTGAGGCTTCATCCACCCCTTTATTTTTCCTTTTTTCCTAATGTCTTTGATATTATATGTGTGTATCTTGTTGTTGCTTCATACATCATTCACATGTGTGTTCTTTTGTGCCTATGATGGTTTTCCATAGGATCTTGATCCTAGAGTCTTGCACAACCCTCTTGATCATTGTTATCCTATCTCACTAGCATCAGTACACTTGAACCCCTCTTGATGTGTATTTGTTTACTTTAGTGTGAGTTTGACACATGGCCATCCTCTCACTAACGTGGGGGCTAAATGTAGTGTCGAGAATTATACTCCCTTCATGGAGATAGTATAATTTCACAGCTAGCTTGAACCTATCCTAGTCCTCTTGCATGCATGTCCTTTAAATTATCATTAATTGACCCCTAAGACAATTTATTACATATCCTAAGGCCTATTTCAACTGAAATCGTAACAAATTCAATAAATGCATTTAATATTCTAACCCCAAACATTCTCTCACACTAAAAACTTAGGGTGGGACTAATACGCCACCCTAGGTGTATTATTCCCCCTAGCTAGGACCCATATGCCACCCTTAGCGTATTAGTCCCTTTTGGGGATTTTTTAGGGTTTTGAGCAAGAAATTAAGGTTTTTAATTCAAATTTTAAAAATGTCAACATTTGGAATATGATAAATGGTAGATTAGATAGGATGCCTATAATACTAAGGTTTCAAATCATTATTTCACCTAGAATCTTCAAACACGAGAGTTTCACCTAGACCTAGATCTTTCAAGAGAGATTTTCAAGCATTCAAGAGCATTCAAGAGCAAGTTATCAAGCATTTGGAGTAACATTCAAGATTCAAGCATCATGTCAAAGTCTTCATGCATCACATATCTTTGTGAGCTAACATGTTGATGTAGTGTTCAAGATCCATTCAAGCATTCAAATATATTATCTCATATCAAGATCCAAGGTCAAGATCTACATCCATTAAAGCCAATTCATGCAAGTTATAGAGCTACAATCTAAGGATTCAACAAGGTTTGGTGTGTTGTTACATACATTTGTCCATTCATCATTCCTTCATTCTATTTCATTTCATTTCAAGATTTAATTACCAAAATGGGTTTGGTCAAGGAAAACCCCCATCCTCTAACAAAACAACATTTTTCCTTCTCTTTTGATGTGTTTTTTGTAGATTTAGGTGAATTGGACTCATTCACACAACTTAGAAATTTAGTCCCTAATATATCCTTTTGATAGTACTCAATAGTGTTGGATCTAGGTTTTAAATATTCATAAAGATCCTTAAAAAACCTATACGTGGACTCATACACCCAACTTGACATATTAGTCCTGAACTCATATGCCCAAACTGGTGTATTAGTCTCGTGACAATATTTTAACACCATTTTGTAGATCGTGATCAATCTATAGAAGATTCTAGACTCTGCCCTGAAAATATTAGAGGAGGACTCATACACCCAGCCTAGCATATTAGTCCCAATGCAACCCTAAACAATAATTTCTAGAGTTTGAAAACCTTATTTGGACATCTTCTTTCCTCTGTATACTTTTTTGTTATCATTCAGTTTATTAGTTAATTTCTTGCTTTTAAGTTTCTAGGTTTCATAGTGAATTTACATAAGTATTTTCATTTCCCCTTTTAAAACGTTATTTAATGGTGAACCCCCATCCAATTACCCAAGGAATCCTCTAGATTCCTCAATTAAGTCACTTGGTTGAAGGATCTAGTTTCCTAATGAAATGAGTTGAAAGATAGAGGGTTAGTATCCCTTCATTGTGGATCATCCGCTCTATTTTTTTCCCTTTTCATTTTTTATGTTTTTAAAATTATTATGATATTTTCTTTTGGAAGTATAAATTAATATTTCATAAGATAAAATTGAACCTAGGTACTAGCTATAGGGGTAAGGGGTTGGTTAGACAAAAAAATTATTATTTTTTTAAGGACCTTTAATTTACCCTCTTTCAAAAGTGGCAAAAATGGGAGTTGGTTGGGGTTGTTATATGAGGAAGATCCCAATTCTTTTTGAGAAAAGAGGAGGGATTTTGGATATTTCTTGCTTTTGGGAGTTTCTCTAAATATTTTGGATTTGAATAGGAATATTGGGAATGGAATATTAAGAAAGGATTGAAAAGAAAAGGCTTGAGGTTTTTCTTAAAATTTTCAACTCTTTAGAAAGCAATTTTAAGGTAGGGCTTGAACCCTCTTTTCTATATTTTAGCATTTCTCTGTATGTGAAAGATTGTAAGGATTTTTTCATATTTTTGTATGCGGTTTTTTTGTGAGAAATTTGTAAAGTTTTTGGAAATGTGATGTGTTTAGTGTAGATAATTTTTTTATATATATTTTGTATTTTTTATGTATTTTGTGTTGTGTGGAGTTGACCACCATTGAGAGGGTTTGTTCCTCGTTGTAATTAGTGTTTGAGTGGGTGACGCTCCTACATGGGATGCAATTTTGGGATAGGATCATCCCCATTCTATTATTCTTGGATAAGATTATCCAATATGTGATTTTGTGGGAGGAATAATGGGTTTTTGGGTGGATGGAAATTTGTATACAAATTTGATCAAGAATAAGTTTTGTGGGTTTCAAATGTGAATCAATTTGTGAGATATTTTCCCCTTCATTGTGGTTGAGTCCCCACTCCTCCTTGTTGGAGTACAATACCAATGAGATGGGAGGTGAATCAGTGGTATGAAAAATTTAAACTTAACTTAAATACTCTTTCACAAATATGAATATATGGAATGCAAGTTTCAGTATTGTTCATTCTCCAAGTAAAGTCACATTCATGTAAATCTTTCAAAATTTGAATGATAAAGAACGTAATAAAATAACACAAGTTGAAAACATCAAGACCCAATATCATGAGTGGAATAAATATCAAGAAGACCACAGATAATGAGAAACCATAACATAGCGATTTATGAGTGGAAAAACCTCATAGAGATAAAAAACCACTCGGGAAAATACCTCACTAGCTTAATAAATTCCCATTGATAAAAGAGCCTTATTGGCTGCTTTTTATGCCTCACTAGCAAAACCTCACTAGCTACAAAATGTCTCATTGGCAACATAAGCCTCACTGGCTACAAAATTCCTTACTGGAAAAACTCTATGGTCTTATTGACCAATCTCCATAAAAGAAGAAATACTATTTCGGGGGGTTACCCTGCTACAATACAATCCATTTCTCAAATGATATATCTCTACAACATCAAACCTACAAACCCTATCTCCCTCTTTCAAATGCAAACATTCAACAAAAGCCATCTTCCTTATCACCCTTATCGCAACAATGTTTCATCGATCAAAACACAAATTAGTTTTGACTATTTTGATTACAAGTAAAAATGGGTTTTGAAGGGGCCCAAAACCCTTTACACAAAAAATCAACTGAACCAAAAGATACAATCAACTAGAGCATATCAACCTTACCACAACAAAGAAACAACAAAAATTCAGAAAAAAAGTAGGACCCCACCCAACAACATTACATATTCTTCATAATATCAACAACCTCCACATCACTCACCGCATTCTTTAGGCCTTCATCCCTAGCAACAGACAAATCTTTAATAGAAGCCCCAGCCCAAGCTTTGGTCTTGTTACGGGTCCTAACCCCAGCCCACCTGGCTTAACCTCACTAATCAAAACAAAACCCTTCTCACCACCCTTTTCACCAAGTACCTCCCCTTCCGTCAGCTTGCCATCAACACCATTATCATCAACCTCCTTACCCACTTTAACATTATCCATAGGGGAAGTAATACCAACAAAATCAACATTGAACCCATATTTATTACCCTCCCTTCCTTTATCCATATTAGCCTATAACCTTTCAATGGGATTTTCCAAGGTGAGGATTGTTCCTTCAAGATTTTGCTTCATCAAAAGCATTTCCTCCGCCACAATTTTCAAGGAATTCATCATAAGATCAATTTGATCTTGAACAGGGGAGTTATTCTCTTTTCTCATTACACCACCCTTTCACATTTGTCATATTGAGTTCATGGAAAATCCATTTAAAAAGCTTGTAAAAAATAATGGAGCCCTCTTTGGCAGCTCCCAAAACATCAACAATATTTTTTTTATCAATTTTAAAAATATCCTTACCCTCATCATCCTCCTCATGGAAGGAGTTATCCTTATCCAAGTCCACAACAACCTCCTTACCTTTATCAGTAGCAATCAATGTCTTGATTTTACGAATGGACTCCACAATCTCAACAACAACCACCTTCCTTTTCATCTTCCTATCTTGGTCCACCATAGGAGAATCCTTAGCTTCCTGCCCCACCTCAACCATAGCCTTTTTATCCTTCTTCAAATCCCTAAGACCACTTGAAGAAACCACAACATCTTGTTCCCTAACCCCAGCCAGAGAAACCACAACATCATGTCTACCAACAATTTTAAGTGGAGTATCCAACTTCAATAATTTACTTGCAGACCTCACCATCATCTTCTTACTATCTCCCACAAGTAACTCCCTATTTTTTAGAGTAGGGGGAGGAAAAGACACCTCACCAGCCGTGTCCTTCTCCTTTATGCTGCGACTCATAATTTCATCAACAACTCCTCACTACAAGTGTCATAACCCTGATTAGGGCTCGACTCCTCTTTCTTACGCTTACTCAGAGAAGGGGACCTCATATCCTCATCCATTGTAGCCAAAGAGTCTAACACAAAATCCACATCATCCTCTGACATTGACTCTTTTTCCAGAATAAACTTCCTCTTCTTTTTTTTTTTTGCTAGCCAACTCCTCCTCAAAGACCATCTCATAACCCTTCTACTTTTGTTGCACACTATTAGGGGTAGCAAGCGGCTTTACCACTTCAAAGGATTTGAATGATCAAAATAAAATAGCACAACATGAATTGACTCCTACACAATCATGTCAAACACCTAAAACACTTGAACATACTTTGCACACTTCTTTGACTTCAACCCAAACTCCATAAACCCCTCAGATTAATCTATGCAAGGATACATGGTTCTTATCAGACAAATCCTTTTATAAACTAAACAAAAACTCTCTATAATAACAAAGTGTCATAGTCTTCACCATATTCTCATAGAACCCAAACTATTAATCCACTCTTACTACGAGAAAATATTAGTGATCATATTCACATTACACTTAACTTGATCAAAGAGAACAAACTATATAGTTACATATTGTCATACAAACCTTCTACACAATACATGATACTAACATAAATATGATATTATAGACTTTCTAGCTATGCCTAGACTACACTCCAATATTATATCTCCATGTTTAGATCATTTTAAACTCTACAAGAAATACTTCAACTCTCTCTTTATTTTCATGAACCAAACATGGTGTCATAAATTCCAACACGTTCATTCCATTCTTTCACTTCAACAACAACAACATGTTCAAAGCCCTATAAATTACCTTCATAGACTTTCCAAAAAAAAATAGTTAACAAACTGTGAATAATTGAAAAACAAAAGTGTTTGTCAAAGTTTCAAACCTGAGGAGTAACCATTTCGTGTTAGAACAAGTGTCTTAACCACCATATGCTTGCAGGATGCTACACCAAAGAATAAACATTTAAGACAATGTAATGGTGATAAGTTGCTTGGTACGTCGATAGAACATTTCTTAGTAACTTAAGCAACTTTCTATAATTTACCTTTAAAATATAAGGTATGAGGACTTGAATTAGAAATCACCATGCAACATTACCATTATCACCTTTCCTTTATATTTCTACTTCACTATTTGTCTTAACAACACACCTCTCTTTGCATCCACTATTTCTTGTAGAATAAATCCTTTCACCATGCTCTGACATCTCAATCACCATGAGTACTATTATGAAACTAAAGTCAAGCACTCTGCCATTTGTACCAAAAAAACCCTATGATAGAACCTTGAAACATGATGAACACAAATTTGTCACTTTGCTATCAACCTTTCCTTAGACACCATTTTGCATCATCACTTGGCATCATTGACTGAATGAAGAATCCTTTGGTCACTTCAAACATAACAAGTCTCTTGCAATGAGACAAATACCATCAAATTTTCTTTGCACCCTAGGAAACACCATGCACCTACACCAAACATAAATAATGAGAAATCAAGCTCCATTCCATCAACTAAAAAACTGAACAAGCAACCCTGCAACCTTTGGCATCAATGACAAACCATTCCAATGCCAACACTCCTATCAAGGATTCCAAGAGGTATCCTTTGTGTTGTAAGTTTTTTATGGTTTACTATTGTAATATGAAATAAATTTGTTAAGGTGAAAAGAGTGATATTTTTGGTTGAGAAGAAACTATGTGTTTATATGGATTGCATTATGTTGTTAGTGAAGCTAAATTTGTCTGTGACCCATTTTTTCTCAAGGTTGGATTGGATTTACAACCCTATGGTTGGGTGGAGAGCCCATTGGCCCAAATGTTTTTTCCTTGTGGTTTTTGTTTTCAGCTCTTTGTGTTTTTGGAGACTATTATGGATAACCTTTTTATAAGTTGCAAGTGAAGGTACCTATTACCATTATGAAAATGGTAAAATATTGAAATGTAACTAGGGTTTCAATGTAATAGATGTATATTCTTTGAACTACATTATATTGTAAATACAAAAAGAAAGAAAAACACTTTCTAGAGTATTTATTATTTCCCTTGATGTGCATTTAATCTATTGATTATTGGTCTTTATGTTATCATTATTTAAAAAATTTAAATTGAATATAGTTGTAACTATATGTGAAGGTTTTGGAAATAATTTTAAATGTATTTCTCATTAAGTACTTTTTATTTTAATCAATTTAACCAACTTGATTTATCAAAAGTTATGGTTATAACATGGTTTCCCTTATGTCAAACAATAAAATATTATGAAATAGTTTTATATATTTGATCATATAAAATGATTTGACAAATGAATTGGGAGTAGAACCAAGTAAGAATTTCATGAAATCATACTAATCCAAGAGAGTTTAAATATGTTTATTTTAAATACTTCCCCTTCCAAACTTTCAACACAAACAAATGAGGAAATGAAATAATCACTTTTTGTTTCCTCTTGCTTAGAAGTTAAGGCGGATCTAAGTTGCCATAAAGTATAATGACCATTACATATATATTTATATAAATTTTAACCAGTAACAAATTCTATTGTTGATGAGTATATAAAAAAATAACTTACAAATGTGGTAGGAAAAGTTATCAAAACTATAATCTATTTTTTTATGAAAAATTATTAATTCAACAATAATTACTTGTAACTTGGATAAAATTTCATTCCCCAAACAATTTCAAAAATGAGAGAGAGGTGTTTAAAAAGAAAAAGAAAGTGGTTACAAATTAGTTTTTCGTTAGTGAAATTAACAACTTATGTTTACAAAAAAATTGCCTTCTGCATTAGTGAAAAACAATATATATGAAAATAACATTATAATTAGATTAAAAAAATATGTATTTTCTATGTAATTTTTGAAACCATATTGTTGTACTTTTGTAAGTTAATAATTAAATGTTTGAGGAAATTAGACTTGTCATTGAATTATTATATTATGATTGATGGTATTTTATTTAGTATTCAAGATGTATCCTTTTTGGATATAAGATTTTTTCGAAGAATAAGGAGTTTGACATTGATGCATTTGTTGGCAACATGAGCATGTGGAATGAACACAAGTTGTACAGTTATATATTTCAGTGGTGTCATTGATGTCAACATGGTATTTTAGTATGAAGACCATTATGCAGAACAATTTATATAGCTTGAGCACAATTGAGGATGATTACTAAGTACAATTTTACAAGAAGGTTTGATCCAATGAAGGTAGTTGACGTGAAAATTGACTAAGTGTCAATACAAGTATTCTGTGTATAGGAATATCCAATTTTTGGGTCCATATTAGTCCATTGTATAAGATATTTATCTATGAATTTTCTATACTTTTGTTGGATGATAGAGGAACCTAATTATGGAATTTCATATTGTTTTGGATCCTGGTGATTGAATTAATGAGTAATAGTATATCGATTTGGTAGTAACAAGTGTTTTCTAGTTTAGGGCATATGTTTTTGTGAATTCACACTTCTCTATGGATTGGAATCTAGCTTTGTGGTTTTTTGGAGATGTTGAAATGTGCCAATAGAGCATGTATTCAAACTGACATAGAGTTCAGAGGTTGACATGTCTGAATGTGGATGTACAGTTGGTAAATTTGGTTATTAAGTCATTACCGGTGCCGACCTAATAAGTTTTGTGTATTCCAGAGTTTGAATATGTATTGATCCATTATGTGAGAAATATTATGGCTCCATGTCGACCTATTTTGAGTTTTTATGAGTTTGAATCTTGGAACGAAGCGTGTATGTATGTATGTTGAGCTGATAAGGTATAATTGGTATGATACATATAATTAGGTTGACCTAATTGATGTGGTAAGTGTTTGAAAATAAAGAAGATATATATGTAAGCTATTTTTTTATGCTTTTTATAGAGACATGTGATGTGATGTGATGTGCAGTTGATGCAAATTATGCAAGTATAAGGAAAATGCAGAGTAGATTAGAGTGTTAATACAAATCATAATGAAGTGTGTGAAGTATTTATTTTGAGCTTCAATGGAACTATAATTCATGAATATGTTAGATGCAATTGTAATAGTTCAAATTTGGTTGTGTGCCATAATATCTTCTATATTTTCTTCTTTTAGTGGGCAATGAGTCCACTTGGACAACGAGTCCACTTGGATAGTGAGTCCACCTACAATGAGCACTTCTATAATATAATATAATTGGTTATAATATATTGTGAGCTAATCCTCACCATGGGTTTTCCCATTTTAGGTTTTCCACTTTAAAATTTGGTGTTCATGTGTCATGAGATGTTGTTGGTTATTTTCATGCTTTCATTCATTATTGAAAATTAAATATTCTATGAGGATTAAATGTTTAGATTCTTAAGTCATTTAAAAGAATACTGATTGACCTCCCTCTCAGTATTCTAGGTTTTCAACAATTGGTATCAGAGTTTGGTTCCTTGGAAGGAGCTTAACCACTTGGGGGAGATCTTCAAGGTTGAACACATGGCTATTATAGGATCTCCTAATCCTTTGAAAGAGATGCCTGTTGTTAGATTTACAGAAGAAGAGTGCATGGTTGACATGAATGGAGAACTAAAAATAACTCTTTAAGATCTAGAAAGAACTAAAAGTGAGAAAAAAGATCTAAAATAAAATATGATAGAAGCAGATAAATGTATCAGAAAACTAAAAGAGAAAATCAAGAAGTTCATTGAAAGACATAAGGAAGTTAATGAGAAAATGAAGGAAACAAATGAAACAATTACCAGTCTGAAAGTACAAGTTGAAAAAGGAAAAAGAGTCAAAAAATATTTGAATGCCAAAGTAAAAAGAAAATATAAAGAATGTACAAATCCTAAAGAAGAGGTTGTGACCTTGAGATCAGATCTTGAAAAAGTAAAGAGATGAAGAAAAATTCAAGACGAGTTCTAAAAATCTTGATGAAATGATTGCAAATTAGAAAGGATTTGAAATAGGAGAAAGCTCAAAGACAGATCAAACTCCAAACCAGACTAAAAAAGAAGACTAAAGATAGGAAGAGCAATGGCAGGAAGATCCAAAATCAAAAGAATCAAGCTAGAAGACCACCTTTTAGACAACCAAATGCACAAAGGTACCCATTTTTTAATGGTTTTTATTATTCTTTCAATAAATTTGGACATAAGCCTATGGAATGTAGAAGTAGAATGAATTGGAATGTTCCATCTTTTATCGATCAGTGATTTACATGTGGGTGATCCCACAATAGTGGTTTACAATTTCTGGCCAAACTAGACATTGAAATAATTTTTTAAAACTAAATCTTCACTTTTAGGCACCTATAACGGCTAAACCATGAGGAATTTGAAGATGATGCAAACTAGAGTTTCATGAAATTTTGTCTATAGATTCTAAAAATATTTTTTTCAAAATTTTTGGAATCAGATTGCACGTTTTTTCCATCTCCCTCAAAAACTAATTTTTTCAGAAAACAACATTTTTAAAAAGTGACGCTCACCGTATAACACAACTTTTTTTCCATGAAGGATAAAATTCTAATTCTTTCGAATTTAGATTTGTAACTCTGATATCTAGTGCTTCCACTTGGTTAGATAGATTTTTATTGAATATTTTTTCTTCAATAAAGTTTCAAAGTCAAACCAATTAGAATTCGGACATAGCGCAACCGTATAACGTATAACTTTTTTTGTATATATCGAAATTCAATTTTTTTTTTGTTGGATCAAGGACTTCAATATCTGGTGCGCTCATATTTTTTAATTTTTTTTTGATAATCTACTATTTTTCCACATGTGCAACACAAAGAGCTTCATTTTCAATGAAAAACCTATGTTTAATAAAACTCAAAAAATAAATACATAATAAAACCAAAACATATTAAAATTATGCTCGTTGGATAGCTCGTTCTAAAGACTACCAAATTCCAGTTGGGTTTGTGAAGTCTCCAACATTTTCATGTTCAAACCGAGCTTCAAAGTGAAAAAAATTAGTTTTTTTTGTGAATTTTGTCAAAACATCAGAGAAATGAGGGGTTCGCTCAAACCAAGGGGGTTCGACCAAACCCCCTTCCCAAAAGGGGTTTTCATTTGAATTTTGTTTGTACATGCAATTAATGGGTTTGCTTGAACCCTGGTTCGAGCGAACCCTTTTTTGGTTTGTTTGAACCATCTAGTTCGTTCAAACCCCCAAAATGCAAAAAATTTCCATGTCATTTGTTTCAAGTTTTCCTTCCTCATTTCAATTGTAAACTACTTTTTTAGGTTTACCCATGTAAGAGATTTGGTCATAAGGCTAATGAATGCATAAGTCAAATGATGAATGCCTATAACAATGGTATGACGTTTCAATCTTTTAATGGCTACTATTATACATGCAATGGATTTGGGCATAAAGCTAATCAATAAAAATCTAGAACGAATGGAGGTAAACCTATTCAAAATAATGTCACATGTTAAATTTACAATAGCCTTGGACACACTTATAAGTTTTACAAAAGAAGAAATATGAAGAAGAACAATCTAGTAAAGAAGAATGATTTGATGAAAAGGTTGATCTAGTAGAAATGAAGAAATAAATGGACAAGATTTGGAAAAAGAAGAGACAAAGACTAAGCCTAAGTCTATACCAGCATCTAGTACAGATGTTTCCTCTAGAAAATAAGAAGAGAGCTTTGGAATAGGGGGGAATTAAAATAATATTATTAATCCCCTACCAAAGAAATTGTGTTGATGCTTCAACATGAAGATATGAGGTGTGGGTCAATACTCTTGACCTACTAGAGAAAGAACCAGTGGAAAATATCATGTTATGAAAGTTTTTGGAGAATTTGACGTTACCTATGCATATAGTTAGGGTTTGATAGCTTTATCAACTAAAGCATAAAATGAAAAATTATGTTAAGTGAAAAAGGTTTATAAGCGATTTAAAATGTAATCAAAGTCATTTGAAAATGAGCATTTGAGAAGAGCAATGAAAATGAAGAGAAAATTAGTGTGATCAAAGTGATTGAGATTTGGTGCAAACAAAAACCCTAGCTGAAAAGAATTTAAAAGGTATTTGCAATTTCCATTTACCCTAATTTTAGAAATCTTTCAATTTACTACAAATATGTATACTCCACAAGTGGTAGAGGTTATGAAGCATCCTCACCCTAAATTCAAATGACATCCTGACAAGTTGTTGGTGGATGATCCACATGGTGCATTTTCACACACCTCATATGGATTTTTACACATGAAATATGTTAGGGAATACATTCACATCAAATTGGAACAATATAATCATACGATATTGAGTGATGTGTGGTACAAAAAGCTCATTAGAGATGATTTTGAGTTGAAATCAAAGTTTGAGAGTTTGGTAGAGAAGAAACTCGATGTTTGGAATAGGTTTCCCATCTTTTTCTATGTAGATGAGTGGTGATATACACCACGAGGCAAATTCACGAAAAGTTCATCTAGTTGGATATTTTGCATCTGATAAACAAAGAGGTTATTAGGGTTGTCATTTGTTTGTGCTCGAATGGACCAAGTTTGGTACTTGTCTATGAATAATGAGGTTGTCATGGAGAGAATGGGTGCAATGTATGACAAGAGATCCTTGACCATCAAGGACATTAGGAACTTGATAGTGAAATAGACTTCAATGATGATAGTATACAAACTATACTTCTCTAACAAAGAGAATTTTATATCTGCAACTGCCATCAACACTACATATGAGATTGTTGAGATAGGAGTTGGCTATGATCTATGTGAACTATTGAAATTGTAGCTTTTGGAGAACCTAAAAAAGATAAAAGATTCTAAGTATGATTTTAAATTTGTAACTTTAATAATCTATTTACTATTCTACCTTTTAAATGAAGTTCTCGAAATAAGGAATGTTGTGTGTCTAAAGGATATACCTATATCCCACCAGATCAAAGAGAATTTGGAAATTTTGGGAGACTTAGATGCACAAAATAATGCTCTCTCGGGGTTGTTCAAAAATTTCCAAGAGAAGATGTAGGCAAGGAAAAGGATACTTAAGAGCATGGTTGAAAAGTACAAGAATGATATCACCTTTCTTGAAACAAGATATTATTATATTATACAGGCTGTTGAACCTAGGACCATTTAGATCACATAGATGGGATATGAGATCATTGAAGAAGAAATCATCATCTTAGTGGGATTTATGCTGAGCAATCTAAGAGATGCCTATGAAGAGAGGTATGAAACCTACGAGAAGTACATGCAATTTCACATGGACCAAAGACAAAAGACCATAAAAAATATTGTTGATGAGATGACTACACAATTTGTAGGAGCAATGGGGCTCACTAAGGAGCAATTTGGGCAAGAAAATGCTATAATTGGTTGATCATTAAGTGTCAAGTGATCCGGTAGAATAGATACCACTCCTTTAGTTATCCCTAAGTCCTTTGGAGCTAACACTACTACATGGGGACAAGAGAAAATAAATTGTCAATGCTCTAGTGAAGGAAAATACCTCTCTTCGATTAAATGACAAAAGAGGCATGAAAAGGAAAAGTTTTCTCTAGCAGCACAACAAACTAGCCTAGTGAGAAGGACACTTAAAACAAAGGAAACAAGGGAGCAATATCTAGGAGTAAATGTTGAGGATGAAGAAGAGGAAGAAGAAGGACTACAATTGGTCTAGAAGAGTAAAATTTGATATTGTTGATACTAATAGAATAGAAGAGGTTGAAAATAAGAAGGATTCATAATGGAAATGAGAGAGAGGAAAGTAGAGTCCGAAAAAGAGAAGAAGATACTAGAAGGAAAGAAAAATAAGAAGAAGAAGCCTTTGGTAAATACTTACAATCCCATGAAGTTAAACGCTCTATTTAATGGGATTGTGGAGAATGAAATGCTTGAGGAGACTGCTTCTTTATATACTAATGTAGATGAGGTGGAAAAAGCTAACATTGTGGAAGCAATTGTGAAATACATGGTTGTTTTTGAAGTTAATATGTGGAATATTGAGAAACCATTACTTAAATATTTATGAAATGTACTACTTGCAAGGAGGCAAGAGGCTATAGAGGAAGAAGCAAAGATGAAATATTTTTCTTTGGAAAATATTGGTGCACCTCTCTTTGAGGATAATAAATCTATATTAGCTAAATTGTGTAGCAAGGAGTTTTGAAGGAAGCAAAGAGTAAATACCCTCATGATTAGTGATCAGAATGATCATGAAAGGATTTGAAAGAGATTGTAGAGAAGGTAGAAGAGTTAGCTCAAATATTGGGGATGAATCCAAAGAGCACATAAGAAATGCAATGGGATATACATGCTCTGGATGTGAACATTGAAGTATAAGCACAACATGATGATGCTCAACATGAGCATTCCATTGAAGAAGGTAATCTATAGGATGATGTTCTTCCAGAAGTGGAAGAAATTGCAGAATAAAATGTAGTAGATGAAGAAAATATTGGAGCTACCAAAGAAGACATGCAAAGGAGGATACTATAGATCATCAAACACCTCCTTCGATATCTAAGACAAAGGTTGAAGAATCTCAAGGCCAACTAGAGACAATCATTCCTTTGGATAACAATGAACAATCTATTAGTGAGGATATGCATGAAAAGAATGATAAGAAGAGATCCGAGGGGAAGAAGAGTGAGGATTCATCTAATGATAAAAAAGAGAAGAAGGAAATGGAGGCACTAGTTGGCACTAGTGACAATGAAAAAGTATTTGAAGGAGAAGGTTGTAGATGAATAAGTAAAGGCTATTGGTGAATCCTTTGATTCCTTCAAAGATTCCTTAAAGGATCTATTGAGCATGTAGTTACAATTTCATCCTATAGTGTTTGCTCAATTATTGCAACTTACAACACAATAAGGATATATGGACATGATCAAGATTTCTCCTATTCACAAGCTTTATTTGGGAGATGTTTTCCACATATGTTCCCCGAAAGAGATAATAGAGACACATTATAAGAGTGGGTAAATGATAGATTATGTAGTGAAGGCTTTGTAGAAATCCATACTGAGTGCCATCATTGACAAATCCCTCTCTGATATGGAAAATCTAAAAAAATTTCCTTGTTTATTTTAAGGATTATGCTACAAGGTTAAAGGGGAAGTTAGAGAAATAAGTAGAGAAAAAGATAAATGATAGGAAATTGATGGATTTCACATAGAAGTGTGCCAATGCACACAATAAATTTCAAAAAAACCTTAAGGGTGTGCAAGCATGTGTAGTGGAAGAAACAACTTTATTTCAATTTTTTATGATGTGGCCATGATCCACAAAGAGTATAAGAGATGAGATGGAATCAATTGAGTCCCAAATTGATAAAGCTTCCAGTGCCTATGATCCAAAACATGATTTGGATGGAAGCACAAGGTCAACAATTAAAAACTTGCATGAGAAGTATTTTCAACTATAAGCTTAGAAGGAAAAGATCATAATGTAGTTTGGTAATCCTAGGGATCTGGTGAACACTTTCATATCTGTTTCCAATGCCCTGTTGAGTGTTGAAAGAGCTTCAAAGATAAATTTGGTACCCAACACTCTAGATGTTGGTGAGGAAATCCTGATGGAGTTGGAGACTCAGAGAAGAATGCTTGGCATGTCCAAGAAGGTTTGGGAAGAAGGGAAGCAAGAGTGGAAAGCCCATCATAGCAAGCTACAAGATTCAAATTCTTCCTCTAGGTGAATACATTTCTTTTTATGTATTTAATTTAATGTTTCAGATTTCTATGTAAATATGCAGAAGGTATAAGGAAGATTTTTAGTATATTTTTTTATTAGATAGCACTCCTAGGGAGAGTTAGTTAAGTTTCCAGCTTGTATATATGTAATATCTATCAAGGGAGATCCAATATATGTGTGAGGAATTATGTTTTGTGCCCTTTTCCCTTGATATCAAAGGGGGAGAGTAGCTTTATGATAATAGTTTTGGCATGTTGAAATCAATGAAAAAGGGGGAGATTGTTGGAAGAATAAGGAGTTTGTCATTGATGCATTTGTTGGCAACATGAGCATGTGGAATGAGCACATATTGTATAGTTATGTAGTTCAATGTTGTCATTGATATCAACATGCTATTGTGATATAAAAAACATTGTGTAGATCAGTTTATATAGCTTTAGCATCACTGAGGATGACTATTAAGTGAAATTTTGCAAGAAGGTTTGATTCGATGAAGGAAATTGACATGAAAATTGACTAAGCGTCAATATAGGTATTTTGTGTACAAGAACATCTGGTTTTTGGGTTTGCATTGGTTCGTTGTATAAGATGTTGCTCAACACTTTTACTACAGTTTTGTTGGATGATGGAGAAACCTAATTCCAAAATTTTATATTGTTTTAGCTCTTGGTGATTGAAGTTACGAGTAATAGTATATCAGTTTGGTAGTAACAAGTGTTTTCTAGTTCAGGGCATATGTTTTGGTGAATTCACACTTCTCCATAGATTGGAATCTAGCTTTGTGGTTTTGTAAAGATGTTAAGATGTGTCGGTAGAGTGCGTATTCCAAATGGAATTGAGTTTAGAGGTACACATGTTTGAATTTGGATGTACAATTAGAAATTTTTGTTATTAAGTCATTACTAGTGCCGACCTAATAAGTTTTGCATATTACGGAGTTTGAATATGTATTGATCCATTATGTGGGAGCTCTTATGGGTCCATGTCGACCTATTTTGAGATGTTATGAGTTTTAAATCTTGGTACAAAGTGTGTATGTATGTGTGTTGATTCAACAAGGTATAATTGGTATGATACATCTAATTAGGCCGACCTAATTGATGTTGTAAGTGTTTGTGGATAAAGGTGAATATATATGCAAGTTCTTTTTTGGTGTTTTTGATAGAGACATGTGATGTGATGTGTTTTTCATGTTAATTTTTTGAGTATAAGATAAATGCAGAGAAAAGTAGAGTGTTAATACAGATCAGAATGAAGTGTTTTAGACCTATATTTTGAGCTTCAATGGAATTGTAATTTATGCATATATTAGATAAAATTGTAACAACTCAAATTTGGTTGTGCCACAATATCTTCTATATTTTATTTTGTCAGTGGGTAGTGATTCCACTTGGATAGTGAGTCCACCTATAGTGAGCACTTCTATAATATACTATAACCAATTATAATATATTGTGAGCTAATCCTCAATGTGCTTTTTCCCATTTTAGGTTTTCCAAGTTAAAATCTAGTTTTCATGTGTTATGTGATATTGTAGGTTGTTTTCATGCTTTCATTCATTACTACCAATTAAATATGTTATGAGGATTGAATGTTTAGATGCTTAAGTTGTTTCAAAGAATACTAATTCACCCTCCCCATCTCAGTATTTTGGGTGTTCAACAAGATTAAGTTATAGCTAATCATTCTTAGTTTTCATTATTAAGGAATTAGATTTTGGAGATTTCCCTATGGATTAAATTGAGATGTAGAATAATTAGTCATTTAAGTTTCAATTCCTTAACAATATTTGAGTTGATTTAATTATGTAAATAAATTATTTAGTCTTCAAGATATTTTCTTCCTTAATTATTAAATCACCAATTTCGTCAATAATTAGGGTAGATGGAGATTGTAGAGTATATATTGTCTTAAGGTAGTTATTCGAAAATTATTATTATTGGATTTGGTAAAGAAGGATCTTGTAAATATTATTTAAATTTATTTTTAATAGCTTAATATTATATTTTATGCTTAACGATTGTTTAAGAATGTGAATTATGTATCCTTAGTTATAGCTAGAAAGTCGAACACTAGTTTTTACTTTCATTATCTAGGGCTATTTCCAAATGTTCCTATAGTTCCTTTTATGTGTCTTAATAAGTTTTCCATTAAATACAATAAATTACCCTTTTTATTTAGGGTTTTGTAGACATGTAAAAATGACCTAATTCATATCACACATCTCGAATGACATTTTTTCATCATCAGAATCATTATCACTAATACCATTGCATTTCACATCATTTACATCAAAATCCCTATTTTCCTCTATTAATTGAATAATCTTTAAATTATTTAATTAATTCACCATTTCATCATTTATCTAACTTTATTCCTCTTGAATAATTAAATAACATCAATCATTTAATAAGGTCACTAATATACCCTATTCATCTAAATCAATTAAATTGTTATTACTTAATAATTTAATTAAATCCCTTTCCCCTTTCTAAACTTGAATAATTAAGTTAATTATTCAACATCATTCAAAAAGGTCAACAAAAAAATACAACTTTTGTTTGTTAAATTCAAACATGACTTGTGCATTCAACTCAAAATATTAATTAATTAATTATCATCACCCTCCTTTTGTGATTGAGAAAATCACGACCACTAATTTATCACTCTAAATAGTTGACTAGCTCATCTATTCTTCAATACCACTAACCACTCAATATATTTCTTCAATCCGACTAACAACTCAACTTGATTTCTTCAATCACACAGATTATGCAATCTAAATCCACTAATATATCTAATATATTTCCTCTCAATGGTTCTCAACCGTTGATCAAGATATTTTACTATAAAATATTTATTGTTCATCTCGAAACAATAAATCTATAAAAAAAAACCTCTAACTTCTCACAAATAATCTAGAATTTACATAGCGAAGTGCTGCACAACCGATGCTTGAGCACACTAAGAATTATTGACATCAAATTCTAGTTCACCATTATCAACATGAATCAAAGCTTTTGCAAGAACAACAATGAACGCTTTGTATTGAATCGATCAATCCAACACACAAACGTCAATACAAACACAACTCTAACATGGGATGGTATAGATTTTAAGGTTTTGAATTCAATTTATATTATCTTTAGGATTTAATTATTTGATTTAATTATTTTAGAACTTCATTTCATGAGTATGGATGGAATTTTATCTTGTTTGAATTAAGTATGTTTAATTCATTTTATTATATTTCCTATTGCCTTATTCCCCCCTTATGACATTTTGGCATGCTCGGTGGCACCCAAGTCCTTAACATTAATGTTTTCTTTGAGTTTTATAAGTAGTTGTAGGTTCTCGATCGTGTACACCTTTCTGAAGAATCACTTTTTCTAAACTGGAACATTGTTGCTCCAAACCTGAACACGATTTCCACTTATGTTTTATCACTATTGACCTAAACTTGTTTTCTATTACAGGTAACAGGTTCGATTTTGCTATATTTTTTGAATCTATCAAGTTTGCAATTTTTTTTTAATTTCAAAGGTTTACTTAATGCTAACATGTGACTTCTTGGTATGTTTTGAGAATTTTCTATCATTGTTGGTGCAACCCTTGCAAGAATATGGTACTTGTTTCATGAGAACAACTAACAATCTGATTACAGAGTTGGCAAATAGACCAAGGATATTTTAGTTTTTAAGCTTTCAGAGTTAAAATACATTTCAAATTGGTGTTTTAAAAATTGAACCTACAAATTTTATACTTCAATTGGTGTTTCTAAAAATGAACAAGCAAAACTCTCACATTTCAATTGGTGCTTAAGAATTAAACAAGGAAAAATTTACATTTCAATTGGTGCTTAAGAATTGAACAAGGAAACTTTTACATTTCAATTGGTGATTAAGAATTGAACAATGAAATTTTCACATTTCAATTGGCGCTTCTTAAAATTGAACAAGGAAACATTCACATTTCAATTAGTGCTTCTAAAAATGAACAAGGAAAATCTCACATTTCAAGTTTGGTGCTTCTAAAACTTGAATGTTTTTGTTTTGATTGATGCCTTTTATTTTGTTGACACAAGAGCGCCTTTATTTTGTTGACAATCAAACACATTTCATTTTTTTGACCATATTAATATGGACAAGGTAATTAGAAACACTCAACTTTGGTGCTTAAAATTGAAAAAATCCATTTTGATTTGCACATTGCTATATTTTTCTTGAAGTATCAAACGCTTTGAATTTGGTGCATGTAAAAAATGAATTGATATCTTTACACATTTCAAATTTTGGGACTTTAAAAATAAACTACAATGAATTGTATACTGTGTTCACAGTGATTGGCATGCCAAGTGTGTATCCTCTCCCCATGCATCTTTTGAGGATCCTGGGTGATGAGAAACAATTTGGTCTTTTGCTTTTTTTGTGTGGTCGCCCAATTTATTTTAGGATAAGGTCCTACTAATGAGACACATCCCACAATGGAGAACTCATACAAGCAACTCTTAAAACAAACATGTTTACCAACAGGCTATATAAAAGTTGCAAAACATAAATGAAAGTAGCTTCAATATTTGATGGGAATAACATATATTGCCTCATCTTTATCCAAACATAATGAGTTAGATAAAAAAAACTAAAGTATTAAGTGGCTTATGTTTGATTTATACATATCGGTGTTCACGGTTGTCACTAAATACCCTATTTTAGAATCCTATCCAGTTTTTTGAACTGTTCTTTAAAGTACTACATGGGAATAATACCATTCCCAAAAGTTAATTACCATGTCAGATATATAATTTGAGACAATAAAATAATTAAGGGAATGGAATATTTTGTTTCAGAGTGTCAAGATAGTACATTTCCTTGACATATCCTAATTTTTCCCTCTATAGATTCGATTTGAACCCTTTTGGGGGACAGGCAAGCCTATAGAGAAGATTGTACCTTTTACTCCTTCGGTTGTGTTGATTGGTTATTTTATAAGTTATTGGATCTCGAATTATCTTTTGTATGCATCAATTACCATCAAAACATTAGATAAAAAAAATATTTCAAACTTTTGAAAATTATCCAACAAATTGCCATCACAAAAAATTGGAAACAAAATTGAATAGAGTCACTATTGGAGATGTTTCTACTGCTATTGACCTAAAAATTTCCCTCTATTTCTTGGAATAGTCGCTTTTTCTATCTCTATTTATGACAGTCACTGTCCAAAGAAGGCCACTTTTGAAAAACATGAACGCTTTTGACTTAAATAGAGTCTCTATTGAAAAATTTGCTACTATTGATCTAAACATTACCACTGTTGACTTAAATCTTGTTTGTTGTTGCTCAAAATTTCCAATTTTTCTCTCTGGTTTTTGACAATCACTATTAAAATATAATTTTTTTTTCTAAACTTGAACGTTGTTGTCAAAAATGCCAACTGCTATTGACCTAAAAGATTATCGTTATTGTCCTATTTTTTTGGTGCAAATAAGAAATTAGTCCAAAATTGGTTAAATCTTTCATCTTTTGGAGAAAATAATCAAACCTCCAAAATAATTCATATATGCATCTTCCCATATCCATTTGCACATCAAAATAATCAACCTAGTTTTAATATTCAAATCAAACACCAACTTGGACCAGTTAACATTTTATTGCACCACAAGGCTAGTTCAAGTAGATCTTCAAACATATCCTCTAGAAAAATAGAGTAAAATATTGGTCCAAATTTTCTACATTTTGAATCCAAAAATTAGCATCATCTCCAAAACATCCACCAAACATCACTCATACTTTAGGGTCTTTGAGCATCACAATCCATAGAAATCCATTAATACCTTTTTCCAAAAGGTTTCTTTTTACATCATTTTCATACATACTTTCTAAAAAATAGAAAATCCCCAAAAAAAAACATCATTCCATTCCATAGTTAGTGATCACAAAAATTCAACTAGGTCTTGGAATTTTTTATGACAACCACTAGATCTCAACATAGAAAAAATATGGAAGCCAACAAGAGTAGCTCAAGTGCACCAAAAAAAATATCACCAATGATGAAACCCAACCATGAGGTTATAAACCAAGTGACCTTACAACTCCTCAAAAATAACCCACATTCAAGGCAACACAAAATAAACCACCAAGTGATGAGGAAGTAATTCTTAGACATCAAGGAAGGAATTGATAGACAAAACCAACCTCGTGATTCTAAAACTTACACTGTAGAAGAAGAGGATAGTGATGAGGAAACTACTAAGGAAATACTCTTAGAACACTCCCAAAATCCTAAGATGCAAAAGCTTATGGATAAGATGCTTGGGATAAATGCAAACCAGTATTTTCTCGCACTTGCAAAAAGTGATGCAAAACTACCAATTGACTTCAATGTGGACATGCTAAAAGATCCTAATCTTATCTCACTAGGAGATCAAACAATAGCTATGAAAATTCCAAAACCAGCCATAAATCCCAACATACCACCATTTTTTTCACAAAACAATGATTAAATGCAACCCATGGATAACGCTTTGTTTAGACCACCATCCCAAATTGAACAAGAAGTTGTGGCACAACAGTATCAAGGAAATGCAACTGAAAACATGCCACAACATAACACTATGCAAAACATGGGAAACCTTCCAATAGACCAACAAGGTAGAAACCCATCACAAGGGCAATACATGCCACAACACACTTCATACATTGACCCTTCCAAAAACTTACACTATCAACAAGGGAAATCATCACAAAATCCCCCACAACAAGGTGTACCATCAATGCAATACCAAGGTACCCTTCAACACAATTCACAACAAAAAGGTGTACCATCAATAAAATACCAAGGTACCCTTTGATACAATTCAGAAAAAGGTGTATCATCAACACAATACCAAGGTACCCTTCAACATAGTCCACCACAAAAAGGTGTACCATCAACACAATACCAAGGTACCCTTCAACAAAATCCACCACAACAAGGTTTACTATCAACGCAACACCAAGGTACCCTTCCACAACATTCACAACAACAAGGTGTACCATCAACGCAATACTAGGGTACCCTTCGACAAAACCCACAACAAGATGGTGTACCCCAGATGAACTATCAAAGTACACCTAAAACTCCAATACAAAGTATCCCTCAAAATCAAGACCAAGGAGGTTCACAAATTCAATGCCAAGGGATACTTCAAAATCAATACTAAAGTACACAACAAAGTCAACATATGTACCATCCCCAACAAGGACCCAACATAACTTATACACAACATGGTCTTCAAAGTCCCATAATTACACAATATCATGTTTATGACCCAACAAATATCATGAGACAAGAAAGCTACAATGTAAAAAATTCACAAGAAAGTGCACGAACCAATGACATAAATGTACAACTACAAACCATCAATCGAAGGATATCAAACATACAAATCAAAAAGCCAAAAAAGATCTATGCTCTATAGGATATTTGTCCATATCCTTTTGATCAAAATCTATCTATGGTACCCTTTCCCAAAGGATTTGAAATATCAAAATTTGACAAGTATAGGGGAAGAGGAGATCCAATAGAGCATGTATGTGAATTTTTAGTACCTTGCATGGATCTACAATGGAATGATACTTATCTAATGATACTCTTCCCACAAAGTCTCAACAAACTCGCTATAAACTGGTTCTCTCATCTACCGCTCAGTATCAGAACATTCAACAAGTTGTTTGATAAATTTGTAAACCATTTTCATACAACATTGAAAAGATATAACCATCACTGATCTCTAAAAAATCAAATAGAGACAAGGTGAGTCATTTGCTTCATATCTACAAAGATGGAGACACAAGGAAAGAAAATGTAAATGGCCCATTCTTGAAAAAAAGATTGTAGACATCTTTATCTCCAACGTACACACAAACATCAACTTCCAAATTACTTCTTTGTGCCCTAATAACTTTGAAGAAACCATTGAAAAATTTATACTCATTGAAAGATACCTCATTGCAAGGGGAGTAATCAAACTTTATTACCCAAAGGATCAACCTTCTACTTCAAATGACTAGCCCAAGATATGGGCTAAAAACAAAAATTTAACCAATGATGGAGTAGTTAATGCTAAGGTTGTACAAAATATAAAAACTTCGAATGTGTCACAAAATCATGTTAAAACAACACAAAAAGGTTATGCTCCAAACAATCCACATAACAACCAACCTAACTATCAAAAGAACAACTGACTCAGTTATCCCCAAAACAATCAACCAAACAACCAGCAACAAAATCAAGGACATGATAACAAAAGTAGACCACCTTGACAATATGACCAATCATGAATAAAATCTACTCCATTGGGAGAATCCCTTGAGGTCATTATGTAAAAACTAGTCCAAAAGAACCTCATCATGATTAATGATAGAAAAAATTATGAGGAACCCAACTTCAAACCCCCTTGGTATAATGAGAATGAGAAATGTTAATTTCATAAAATCAAGGGGCATACCACCAATAATTTAATTATACTTAAAAAAATCATGCAAGAATTAATCTAAAAGGGAGAATTGGACATCGAACCTTGTCCCAAAAATAAAGATCTAGAGATCTACAAGGATCTAGTCCTTAATTATTCTAGGGGAAATGAAAAAGGAAAAAATCAAGATTACCGCCAAGCAAACTTTTCCTATGAAAAAATCATAGGAAACATATCTAAAAATGATCATACCATATGTATGGTAACCATACTAGGTAGAGATCTTGAATGTAATGTGACTACCCGAAGGGGAAAAGTAACAATACAAGGAGCACCAGCCCAAGTAAAAACCACAAGTAAGCCATCAAGTGACTATAGAATTGTGGAACAACTTAGGAAAACTCCCACCTTAATCTCCATCCTGGAGCTCTTAAAACTATCGCCAACACATAAGGAAATCCTAGAGAAAGCTCTTGTCAAAATTTCAGTCCCAAAAACCTTGACACTGATCAGTTTCAAGTCATGGTTGGAAATATCACATCCACCCATCATTTAGTATTTTTCAAGAAATACCTTCCCACGTAAAAATATTTCCATAATCAAGCTCTTTATTTAGAACCGTGTCCACAAACACAAAGTCAAGAGAGTACTAATAGATAATGATGTAGGTCTAAAAATTTGTACTGTAAAGTTTGTGAAACAACTGGGATACTTTGATGATGTCATAGATAAAAACAAGAGCACCACCATCAAAGATTATGATGACATGGAGTAAAATTCAAAAGGGACAATCAAGCTACCCATTTAGATAGGACCAATAATAATAGAAACTACATGTCAAGTATTGGATCTTGAGCTTCCATACAACCTTCTCTTAGGTTGACCTTGGATCCATGCTTTAAAAGCAGTCCCATCTACATTCCATCAATGCCTAAAATTTCCTTATGAAAATAAGGAAGTTACCATATATGCTAACCTCAAATCCTTTCATTACTATGCTAAGTTGGAAGAGAAATATAAAAATATTCTCCAAATACCCAACAACAATATATCCTTCTACTCCTTTTTATTTGTTGATCCATCATCACTAGATTCATCCTTCATTGCACCTTTATCAACTCAACTCCCTAAAATTGACCTCAAGATCCAAGTGCTTGACAAGGGTTGTGGGGAACATCACTTCAACCAACAATTTTGCATTGGGATGCTTCCCCCAACACTGAAGACATATGGAGAACCGAAACAGACCACACATGTACAAACTGTTACAATGGTATTCAAACCCACTATTTTTACCAATTGGGGAGACATGAAAGATGAAGAAGTGTGTGAAGAAGACCTATCTTTGTGGATCTACAACTAATAAGGATGAGAACAACCACTACCCCCCCTTCATATTGATGAAAACATCAAAGGGTATCAAATAGTAAAAAGAATGGGATTCACTGGACAAGGTGGCCTTGGTCTACATGGACAAGGTAGAAGAGAGACGATCATTATAAAATGACACCCAAAGAATCTTGGAATGGGCTATGGTGCATCTAACATGATTACCCAAATACTAAAAAAACCTCTTATGAGGAATGAGCTACTTCTACAACTTTTGAGACATCAAATAATTACAAATGTCTAGATGATTACCTGTATATCCAAAACATTGTTGAAAACCTCAACATCAATACCCTCACTGTTGAATCTACATCTGATGATGACCATATCAAGACAAATTCCAATGAATACAAATGTGATTCCTATGATTGTAGTGAATATAACTTAGATACCTTATGGAGACTTGAAAAAACCAATGTCCCTAACCTAGCTACAACTTCCATAAGATTTTGAAATAATCATGACAGAATATCCTTACATTATCCATAGTTGATAGATTGGGACCAACAACATCATACACTAGTTTTGGACTTATTCTAGAATGATGAGGCCATTGCGAAGTTCATGGGACTTTTAAAAAATATACCCAAAGGAGATCATAAATCAAGTTTTATAATGGAACTAGATAAAGGAGCATATTCTAGGGGGAGATTGCATCCTCCAATCACAAAAATATGTGGCTTTATCGGATCTAGAAAAGAGACAAACAAAGGATGCATTGGAGGGTCAAAACCTCTTTGAGGCACTTGAAGATAGAGGATTCAATCTTCCCACCACATAATATCGAGAGAAGTCAACACTCTTAGCTGAAGACTCCAAACCCATCAATTTTGGCACAACAAAAATACCAAAAATAACATATGATGTAGCATCAGTTGATCTTGAAGAAAAGGTGAACTTCTCAGCATTTATCAATGAAAGAAAAATAAAATTTTCATGGACATATGTAGACATTCCAGGGCTAGATCCAACATTGGTCATACATCATGTAGCAATATTCCTTGGAGATAAACCCATCTAAAAAAAGCTATGGAAGATACATCCATAGATAACACTTTTCGTAGAAGTAGAACTTTAGAAACTGTTAGATGTGGGCTTCATTAGACCATTTGACTATCCTAAATAGGTATGTAATCTACTACTAGTATCAAAGCCCACTAGGGGCATAAGATTTTGCATAGACTTCTAGGATCTAAACAAGGCTTTCTCGAATGATGAATTCCCTCTACCCAACATCGACATGATTGTAGATATAACTGTAAAGCATGAAATGCTATCACTAATGGAAGGATTCTTTGAATACAATCAGATCAAAATATCCCTCGAGGACCAACATAAAATAGCTTTCACTTGTGCATGTGGAACCTTTTGCTAGAATGTTATGTCATTTGGTCTAAAGAATACAAGGGAAACCTATCAACGAGTTATGACCACCAAATTTCATGATAGTATGCATACCACTATGGAGGATTTTTTGGATGACATACTAGAAAAATCCATCAAAAGAGAAGATCATTTGGCCAACCTAGAAAAGGTATTTGGTAGGCTAGAACAATACAACTTGCACCTCAACCTAAAGAAGTGTGTATTTAGCATGACTTCTAAAAAACTATTGGGTTATATAGTATCAAGAAGAGGCATAGAGGTAGATACCATCAAGGTAAAAGCTATATTAGAAATGCATCCTCCAAAAAATTAAAGAAGTTCAGAAGTCTACAAGGTAAACTATAGTCCATCAGGAGATTCATCACATAGCTAATAGACAAATGCCACCCATTCACCCATTTGCTACACAAAGACATAACATTCAAATGGGATGGTAGATGTGATCAGGATTTCCAACAGGTCAAATATTATTTACTCACTCCTTTAATATTAATGACACCAATTCAAGATAAGGCAATGATCCTATATGTATCTACATCATCGATAGCATTAGGAGCTTTGTTAGCACAATGAGATGACAGTAAAAAGGAAAGATCGTTCTATTATATCAGTCAAAAACTGGTGGGATATGAATTGAACTATTCACCCATAGAAATAGCATGTATATCTATTGTCTTTACACCACAAAAGTTGAGACACTACATATTAAAGAGACAAGTAAAGTTGATATTAAAGGTTGACCCCCTAAAGTATCTATTGGAAAAAGTAGCTCTAACTGGGAGGATCACTAAGTGGGTAATGATACTTAGTGAGTTTAACATAGAGTACATTGATAGAAAATATATCAAAGGACAAATCATAGTAGATAAATTAGCAGATGCAGTAATGGAAGATCATCAACCTCTAACAATAGAATTTATAGATGAAAGAATACTTCTAACTGATCATTCTAGCCATTCGACCTTGTACTTTGATGGGTCCCACACTCAACATGGCTTAGGAGTTGGTATCTTATTTCTAAAACCGTGGGGAGGTAGTATACCTAAGGCTTATAGGATTGATTTTTTATGTACCAATAACACTTTTGAATATGAAGCGCTAATAATAGGATTGAAGATGGTCATAGAATGGAGGATAAAGGAACTATAGGTCAATGTAGACTCCCGACAAGTCATCAGGTAAGTAAATGATGAATATCAGACAAAGGATGAAAAGCTTATACAATACAAAAGAATGGTAGACAGTTTCAAACAATACTTTGTTGTCATCACCTTTGAACAAATTTCTAGGATCAATAACAGAGAAGCTGACTGTATGGTGACAATAGGTTCACTCCTCGACATTCCAAAAAACATTCCTAAATACGAATTCCTTGTGGGGCAGCTCCTTGTACCGACATTCGATATCGTAGAATCATAAATTTTTTGTGATATTGTTTGTCCTATCTCACCTTCATACTAAGATATGTTTGACTATATGCAACATGGTATCATACCTCCTGAATGAACGAAAAACCAAAAGAGAATATTTGTTTGTAGAACATCTCGATTTACCATTTTAGGAGATGCCCTATAATGAATATAGTGTCTAAGCTAATGTATTGTAAACTTGGTAGAATCTACTCAATTCAGAGGGTTAATTGGTTAAATAGTCCACTTTACATTTCTTAAGACCACATTAAATTGTTAACCCAAGGCTTGTAAGCTTATGATGGTGTAAAATTATATATGCCTTCATGGACTTCAAACTATCTAAACTACCCTACTTAAGTTATTCTACTTGCAAGAAATTCATAGAACTACAAAATAGTAAAAGCATAAACCACAACTAGTTGTTACGGGTACCTACAGTAAAGAGTGTAACTGAATTGCTACTAATGAAATAATCTTGTATCAACTAAAAAATTAATAAAAACTAATGAATCAGTTGAAATATGCTTTAGAGTGCTACTAAAATTATAACCATTACATGCATATTCACAAGCATTCATTCATAATAAGCAAGAAATGAAATTCCAATTAATTTGCATATGATTCATGAGCAATGATAAAATAATAACATCTATTAACAAAAATAAATAACTGAAAGGTGAAGTGAAGAACAATACCTTGAGTGGATTGCTCAAGTAACTATTCCCACTTTAACTGAACTCAACATAACTAATAGATTCTACACATCCCATAAGATTAACTCTATTCCTGGCATATTATAAAAGATTACAAAAGATCTTTCCATAGATTGGACTCAATCATTTGCAATATTTTTCATGTCTTGAAACTGAAAGTAACTGGTAACATAAAACTGATAAAAACCAACTAACTATCCTATGGATTCAACCAACAACTATATACAAGTTGAGGGAATATTTATTGAAAGCAACAACTAAATGAAATCATTAATTCCACTCCTAGATAATAGAGAATAGAATTAAGAATTGAATTACTCAACCTATAACTGAAAAGGAAAGAGAATCCTATAAAAAACTAGAACTCTCTCAAAATAGATTTGTATGAAAACATACAACCACTTGTCAAAATTTCATAAGTGAAGGAGACCTCTTCTTCAACATTTATTAAACTAGTTATAATAATACACATCCAATATTCATTAAGTGTCTTTGGTTAACAATCACCATGTTCATCTTAACCTAGAGCTTCCCTTGTTTCAGTGTCTAGTCATTCCTTTTGCTATGGGTTCATCCCGCAATTGTTGCACCATGGTTCCTCTTTTAGTTGCAAACAAGTTAATTCTGCAAAACATGTACACGTAGATAACTATCACAATTAAGTCATCGCATTCCATCAACATTCCATACATCTATTCATATAAACCATATAATACTAATATATTATAAGCATAATTCCATCATCATATTTAAGGTTCAAGTTTGCATAATGGGTATAAAAGGATAGCATAATGTAGGAATTTTTTTTGGAGAATATGTTTACAATTATCTTGAAACATGTATAAAACAATAGAAAATAAACCATTATCTAGAACTATCACTCCCCCAACTAGCCTTTTGCTTATCCCCAAGAAAAACACTAGGGATCTTGATTGTACCATTGAGCAATTTGTCTTAGGTCCATAACTATGCTAACACCCTGAATCTGTCTTAAATAAAATCCTTGATGTTCTAAAAGCCACCTCATCTAGATAGTTCATGCTCTCTTAGATTCATCACTTTTCTCCCCTATCCAATGTGGGATCAGATTAAGGATAATAGGTGGATGAAAAGTGAGTGGCATCCAATGAACTCCCTTATTGATATCAATTTCCATGTAATTACATTCCCTTTGAAGCATAGCAATGAAATTATGCATGGAATGTGGCTCTTTCTTTTGTAATTTAGGTGTCAAACTGTTCCATCTATCCTGCACATACTTATAACATTGTTGTCCTACTCCCATAGCTAACATTTTTATTCTGTCATAATCGGCCTCCTTGAGCTTCATGATTTTCTTATCTATTCCCTTATGTGTAAGAAGTCTCATCCATTCATCAATTATTGTATCTAGATCCTTATCCTCTCTTCTAATTGGGAGTGCAATATATTTTTCTTTCTCTTCATACTCTTCCATAATCTCATCTCTAAGTTGTTCATTCCTATAGTAAGAGGCAAGTGCCCGAATATGAAGATCCCCCACAATATTAAAGGGTTCCATTCTGTTTCACTAGGTATTACATAGTTGTGAAAATAAAACTCACCCAATCGATCCTGGTCTTCAAGTGTAGAAGCAACAAAAAATTCAAGAAAATCAGAAGTTTGACTCATTCTAATTGAATTCTTGATAGCTAATCTACTGAACTGAAGCATAAAAACCTTTCTTGTATAGACAATGCATAAGTTCTTTGTGGAGGCCTACACCTAAATATTTGTGTAGACTTATCTGCTATCTCCTCCAACTGAAATGTTGTTTTATTTAGTTCCATATTCTTCTTTTCCAATTCTTGTTCATATTTTTCCTTTTCCTTTCTCCACTTCTCCTTTTCCTTTGCAAAATTATCAGTTACTTTCCATGCAATTGGTATCCAAGTGAGTAGGTTGTGTGATAATCAAGAGTTTGAAGAGGAGAGGGTTTCTTATTTGGAATTTCTATTCCTTTGTCCCCTATCTTAGTAATAGCCAACTGTGCCAACACATCTAGTTTAGTGTCATGACCATATAGCTATAGTTTTTCCTCCATCTCCATTTTTTCCTCTCTTTCTTTATCCTTCTACTCATAATTCTGTACCAATTCTTCCATATGTTTAATTCTATCTAGTGCCTCCTAGAGTTCCTTTCCTACATCCCTATCTTCAATGTAAACTTCCTCTACATTATCAAATTTATCATTAATTTCTTCATAATCTCTAGGAATGGGGAAGGGCTTTGCTCATAATTTCTTGGCATTGATAATATCTTCTGATTCAGAAGAAAAAGTTGTCATTACATACCTTCTCTTTTTCACTAGTATATTTTCATTACCAAGAACATTCCCTTCCAATTCAGAGTTAGTTTCTACTATCATGAAATTTTCTTGGGGTTTTTCTTTTTGATGCTACTCTTCATGAGGTTGTTTTGTACCCATCTCCCCTTTAGGTTCCCTTGCATTTTATTTTGTAGCACTTTGTTTCTTGAGCCTACCAGAGTTTCTAGGTGTTAATACTTCTTAAATTTTCCTCTTTTCCTTTTTAACACTCTTTTTCTTTTTATGAACACCCTCCTTTTTCTATTTTTAAGTATCCCTCTATTTCTTTGAAATATCTTCTTCTAGTTTTGAGGGTGTAGTAGAGGTAGACACACTACCTCTCCAGCTCTTATATTTTTGTGACTTAGAAGAAGAAGGCAATTCCTCATTTATGGGTTGTCCAAGCTCTAGTTCTTTAGTTTCTTCATGCTTGCCTTGGCTACAGGTAAGTGAGGCCACAAGCGAAACACGAGGGTTTTCCTCTTGAGGCTCATTTAGGGGCTCATTTTGATTTTTTGTATCCTCAAGGACTATGGGTACATCTAGTAAACTATTAATGTCTATGCATTCCTTAGCCCTGAAATCCTCCCATTTAACTTGTGGGTATTGAATTCTTAGACTCCTTTTATCAGTAGGGTAACTAAACAATGATGAGAGAGAGAAGTATCACATTTCCTTTTCTAGTATTCCAAGGCCATTCATTTCAACAAGTTATAAATAAAATTTGGTACATTACTACCCTATTATGCCTAAGATGACTCAACAATTTGAAATGGGCTGTATACAAAAGGTTTTGCCTACCATCAAAAGTAATGTATCTAATAATGTAAGTGGCACATCTTGCCCACAACCAGTGGAGAGAAAATATCTTTATACCTTGTGATGAGTAATCTAATTCCTTTCCTCTTATGTAGAATTCTTCCCGAGGTGTAACTGCATTAGACAGAGCTGGGAATTCTATTCCTATCCTTGGTAGTTTTATAACCTGTGCAATGGCAGTTTTAGATGCATCTATAGAAAGTCCCTTTACCATGGCTTCATCGCATTGAAGAGTTTCTACAAATATTCTTGTTAAATCATCAATAAATTATGTTAATTTCAAAAATTAGTTGAGCCAACCAACCCTTGTGAAGATAGGCAGGACTGTTGCATCCTCCAAAATTTCTTGGTGAGCCGCTAGCTCTCGTCTGATAACATCTCCTCCCATCCTTGTTTTCTTCTCTGCTCAATATACCAAATTCAACTCTAGAAATTCAATTCAATCTTTCCACCACCTTCAAAATGCTCTACCACTTCAAAACTTCTATTTCCTCATATATCCTTACTACTATACCATACTACAACTGCAAATTCCCTTGTAAGTTTAGCTCTAGTCTAACTAAGTTGAAGTTCTCATAAAATCTCAAGCTTTAAATTTTTAGCAATTTTGAAAATGGAAATGGAAATAGAAAAAAAATAAAAATAAAGCAAAGGGTTTTTCATGTCATAATATTCATTAAATTTGGTTTGGGTGGCAGATTTGAAAGGACTAGCGAAAAGACCATAAAAGGTATACCCTCCCCCCAACTTAATTGGTGAAGTGACCTCACTTTACATTTATGATTTGGAGGTGGCATAAATTCATAATGATGGTAGTTAATGATATAATATTTTTCATGCATGGAATTAAATGAAAAAGTGCATGAAACTTTAAAGAAAACTAGATTAATCATAATAGAATACCTTAAGTATTGCCTTGTAGAAATAACCACCTTTCGTGTGTGGAAAATGAAAGAATATATTTTTTCATTGATTTTATGTGACATATATTAATTGCAAGATAATGAATAGTGGGTGGCGAGTGGATATGATGGGACATAAATGAAGAGTATGAGATGGCAATTTGATAGCTCAAGTAATTGAAATGAGAGTAGGTAATAAAAGAGTCATGCTAGTTTATTTTGCATGAAATGATGGATATGATATTTGAAATAAATATGAATGAAATTGCAGTAAATATGGTGCCAAGTGAGTTGAATATTCATTTCGGCTGCTAGAAATTGCTATAGGCACCTACAGTGTCAGGTCCCATTCTAAACATTGACAGTATGAAGCTATAGGTCCCTTTGGCATCAGGACCCTTGTGAATATTGATAACAAGTCCCTCTGAAGATATTTTGAGCATTATTGTAATGTGTAGTGTGTGCTCGTGAGAAAAAATTATGAAAAGTTCAAGTGCCAAGGGGGCATAGGGACTGAGTTGTGTAACTCAATCTCTAGGCCACCAAAAGTGTTGTGTATGTTTCGTATTACAGAAGTAGGACTCTTTCTATCAAATTATGTATCAGGTTCATTGAGAGAACCATATTGTTTGATCAGTGAAAATATAAAGTCATCCTTCTATAATGGGTTTTTATACAATTTCAATCTATGGCCATTGAAAAAAAGGGAAAATCGGACTGCATCAATGGTGTGTAATTGTGTAGTAATGGAAAAATTATCCCTTTTTCCTCACTTAATTTGGAATAATTGACATAAAATTAACTTAATTATGCCTTGTTTTAGTGTTGTAATGTGTTGTACACATTCACATTAATCTAGGGCCCCTTTTTAATAAAATGTACTTAATTGTACCTTATTTAAGGTGTTGTAAAGTGTTGTATTACACTTTCACACTTATCTAGGGTTGTATTAATTAATGGTGGTTAATTAGAGTTTAATTATCCCTTTAATTAAAATTCAAACCCTCTTTTCAAGGATCTATCCTGACACCCAATAATGATATTGTATGACATTTAATTTGGAAAATTTGGTGTCCTCAAAAGTGCTTCTAGGACCCATTTTCCTTTATTGGTGCAAGGTGTCCTCTCCACATAGGACACCCCTTTCTTTGCATTTTTGAAATGGGGTTTTGATGTTATTTCACCTCCTTGAAGCTTGGTTCTAGAAATTGTGCTAGGACCCATTCCCCTTTAGAAGAAAATGGGTGCTCCCTTATTAGGACCCCCTTTTGAATTTAATTGTGGCAATATTTTAATGATTTTAATGATTTTAATACCTAGATCTGAGGTTGACTTGAACTATTTGAATTTTAGGGTTAATCTCTAAATTTAGTATAAATATGGGGTTAATTCACATAGTTTCACCTAAGAATTATTATGCAAGATTCCTAAGAGTTCACAAGAGTATTTTAGAGCATTTAAGAGCATTCAAGAAGACACTCAAGGGAAAATTATCAAGAGTTTATTGTGATAAGTCAAGATCATTTCATAATGTCAAAGGCATAATGCATTCAAGCATGTTGTTGAGCTAAGACTATTGATGTTGCATTGAAGATCCTTCTTTCAAGCATTGTTATACATCTTATTTGAGATCAAGATCTACACTCTTCATGGCCACTTCATGTTAGTTTGCAGATTTACATTCCAAGACATCATCCAAGGTATCATCAGTTACATATTTCATGTTTCATAGTTCAATTTAATTATTTCATCGAGGCAAGCCCCTATTCACTAACAATCAACAAGTTTTTCTCCCCTTGAATATGTGTTTGCATATTTACAAGTCGTAGATCAAGTGGAGAAGAGATTTGAAGCAAAGTTGTCAAAGTTGTCAAGTTGAAAGATTGTCATTCATAGTGCAAGAACAAAGAAAGGAAGCTACAAAATTGGTTTCAGACTTTCAAGAGCTGAAAATTTGGGAATTGAGAGTGCAGACATTCAAGTACAGGACCCAAAAATCAATTATTCAAAACCCTAAAAGGACCCATTCGCCACTAAAGGCTAATGAGTCCTTTGTAGTGTTTGAAGTAGTGAAAATATGGAATCTGGGATTGCAGACTAAGAGGAATAAAACCCAGCAGTCGATTTTTGGAAATAGGGACCCATTCACCACTAAAGGAGAATGAGTCCTCTATGGCCTAAAATAACAAGTTTTCTACAAGGTACATGATAGGTCTAGATAATAGTTTGTTTTTTGTTGGTTTTATGCAAACTTTAAGATACTTTTAAACACACTTCCTAACAATATGACATATCATATTATCCTTTTTGTATCCATTATATAGATCTAAGACCTGAAACCATGGTGGTGGAATTATGGTTTAATATATTAGCATTAAGTGGTTTATATGAATACGTGCATGGAAATGTTGATGGAAAGTTATGTTTAATTATGATGGCTATCCTTATGTATGTGTTTTGTGAAACTAACTTGATTGCATCAAAAAGAGGAACAATGATGCATAGCTGTTGTGGGATGAACTCGTAGAAAAAGGGGTGTTGAATACCAAAATAGGGGAAGTTGAACAAACAGTTGAATGTGGCGATTATTGGTTGAGAGCATTTAATGAAGATGAAACATGTGTTATCATAAATAGTTAATAAATGTTGAAGAAGAGGTCTTTCTTATATGGGACTTTGACAGATGGAAATATAATTGAATGTATTCTATTTTGATAGAGTTCTAGTTTGATAGGGCTCTCTTTCTTTTTAGTTGTAGGTTGAGTAATTCCAAATCTTGAATCCACGCTCTAGATATCTGGGAGTGGGATTAATGCTTTCGGTTTAAGTTTTTGCTTTCAATAAAGACTCCCTTAGTTTGTATATAGTTGATGGTTGAGTTTATTGTTTAGTTAGTTGATTATTCATAGTTTATACTATCTATTATTTCTAATTGAACATGAATCTACATAATGGTTAAATCTAATTTGTAAGAATATTTTGTAATCTTTTATCTGATGCAATAAATGGAGATCAATTCATGAGATGCATGAAATATATTAGTTAGATTGAGTTCAGTTAATTAAGAACAATTACTTGAGAAGTCCACTCAAAGTATTATTTTTGAAAGAGGAAAAAACGAGTTTTACAAGGACCTAAAACCACAAAGTTTACAAAACAAGAAAAGATTGACCATAAGGAAATCCTAGAAAAGAAAGGCTGCAAAAAAATATAAATAGAAAAGACCAAAAACCAGCAACAAAAAACCACTAAAAGGAAAACAAAAGATCAACGAAAAGAAAACCAAAACTAACCCAGAGATTTCAGGGTCTCAGCCACATCCATTTCTAGGATATCCATAACTTGGACAACCATCCTAAGATCTTGAGTCTCTAGAGGCGCAACATCCAGTCTTTTCTTCATGTTGGCTCTAGTTCTCTTAGAAGGGCCCAAATCCCCATCTTTTTTTTTGTTCTTCTCCATGTCCAGATCAACAATTAAGATTCTCAGCTGAGAAGTCTCCATTTTTTCCACAATAGCTCTTAGGGAAATGGTGTTATTCTTGACAATTCTATGATTGTGTTCAACCGTAGCCTTCAGGGATTCCCTAATTTTCTCAACCTCTCTACCTAGGATCTCCCCATCCTTCTTAAGGCCTTTGATAAATTTCACTTCTTCCTAGATATAGTCCACCATGGCCATCTTCTCTTCCGCCATCCATAGAGGCTCACCCAGGTTCTGGTTTGCCATTTTGGTTTTTAGAATTTCCAATTTGTTGGTCAGAGCTCTATTTTTCAAATTTAGGTCCTTTATATCATGAAAGGACCATTTCAGAATTTTAAAATTATCAATAGCTCCATTTCTAGCAAGAGACAAAATATCCCCATGATATTCCCTATCAGGTTCAAAAATAGGGTCATTAGGGTTCAGGTTTGAATGATGGTTGAGTCTTTCATCTCTACCGATAGACTAGAAAGAGGCAGAGGAGATAAATTTTTTAATAGGTTCGACAATATTCTCGTCCAGCGAGTCCTCGAAATAAGTGACCAATTTTTTCACAAGAGGTTCTTCCCTACAAGTTTCCTTCGACACAGACTCTTCAGGAGAAGGTTGCTGAGGACGATCTATTTTATTAGAAGGCTTAGCAGCAGGAGTATTCTTTCTCTTTTTGATAGGCAAAGGAGTAATCTCTTCCACCCAATCCAGGTTCGAAGCCTTGGCATCCTTCGGCGAACTCAACTCAGTATCATAACCCTCTGAAGTAGAGGCAGAGATGGGGTTAGAGACTGTCGACATACTTTTGAAATGCTCATAGATGAGCTGAATTAGGCTAGCATGCATGACCGGATTCTTTTCTGGATTTTCCTATTCTCCTCAATGCTATTATTCAAGGAACATAACAAGTGATAGGGGAAAGAAACCCTAACCTTATATCTAAAGTGATTGAGTAAAGTGAAATGATACCTATAAACTTTAGTGAATCTCCCATCCAACGTGATGTAATCCATGAAAACTCTAAGCACCTCCCTCCAAATTTTCTTTATCCTGTTCAAGTCAAAATAGCTATTTGAGACTTTAACAAGTCTTGCCTTTTCCTCCTCCATCTTCAAAAAACTGATCACAACTTCATCAGAGAATTTACTATCCTAGTAGAATTTCACTCCATCCATAGGAAGACCAATAACGATACCTATAAGCTCCTCATCCACAATCACCTTCCTACCAAAAAGAATGATCTTGCCTTTGTTCCAGTGATTCATGAAGTAATTTGTCACCCTCAGCTCAGGTCCATGAAGTCTCTCAATGAATGGTTGTAACCCTCCCTTCTCAATTTTCTTCCACACCTTCGAATTATCTTTATTCTTGGTGCACACAACAGGCTCAACTCTTTTCCTAGTTCCTCTCATTTTCGATAGAGTTTTACCCTGATTGTCCAAACCAGGAAAGAGCAGACATAAGAGAGCATAGCAAAACCAAAGCACCCACAAAACATGTGAACTCGACCCTGCTGTCATATTAATTACAAGTCTACCACCAAATCTTATGGTATCGCGGTACTTGGAACCTATCACCTTAATCATATTTAAAAGTGGCTCTCCCATGAGTGCAATCATAATTGATAAGGGCCTTGATGTTAACTAGAAAATCATGGAAATTCTACCACATCACCTTTTTATTCTGTCTTACTCCCTCATTGGCAAAGAAGTCCACCACTCCATTCCCTTCCCTATAGATATGGGAAATTTTAACTCTATCAAACCTAGATAAAGTGGTCCTAGTCTCATCAATCCAATATTTGATAGTCCACAATGGGGGTGACGCACCAATGAGGCAATCAATTATGTTCTTGGAGTTGCCTTCAATCCAAACATTCTTAAAGTTCATATTATAAGCCAAATTTATAATATGGTAGGCTCCTAAAGCTTCAGCTAAATGATTGGTCTACACCCCTAAAGACACTACCATCGCAGCAATAAACATACCTTTATCATCACGTAACACACCTCCACTCCTAGCCAATCCCATATTCCCTTTTTCCACCCCATCAAAATTAGCTTTAATCCAACCCCTGTGAGGGTGAAACCACAAGACACCATCTCAACTCTTTTTAACCAGTTTAGTAGCCATAGAAACATCACCTTTAATCTCCCAAGCTTTGGCAATTTTAGAATCATAAGGAGAACACACTGTAGAATCCATTTCCACCATCTGAGGAAAGGCTACAATTTTTTTTTCCCCAATGAGTCTGAAAATATTATCGAGCACGAGTGTCTCTAAAGATTCCTTATCCCTAAACACTCTATTGTTTCTATCCTTCCAAACCCCCCAAACAACATAAGGAAAAGTTAAGGACCAAAGCTTGTGAATATGCAGATTAGAGGATGGGGATCTCCACTGAATAAACTGATCCTTAATAGACTTAGGCGACACCTAGGAAATCATACAGAGAGAGTATAACCTATCCCATATAGAGTGCACAAAGGTATAGTGTATAAATAGATGATTAGTAGTTTCCACTGCACACTTGCAAAGGTAGCAATGGTTAGGGATCTAAAATCCCCTTTTGCAAAGATTGTCCACAGTAAGCACCATATTCTAAAGAAGGATCCAAAATAAAATGTTAACCTTGGGGGTCAAGTATCTTAGCCAAGCCTTAGCCCAAAAAGGGGGTGATCATGAGGAAAAGACAACAAAGAGACAGCCGACGAAACAGAGAAGTTGTCCATTGAACAAGCCATCCAGACCAAGATATCCTTCTGAAAATTCAAGTCCACTCGGAAGGCCATAAGGGGGGATTGGATAGGGGCAAGATCCATACTGATGAGACAAAGGTTTACCCACTGTCCATTCCTCCAATAATCTTTAACAAGGGGACCAAAAATGGTCTTGTAAATATCCGCCCAAATTTTGAAACTGTCAAAAGAAGTGAAAGGTTCCTTCATTAGCCATCTATCCTCCCAAAACTTGGTAAGATTTCCACTTCTTATACTCCACCCCAAACCTAAATGAAGGAATTTACTACCTTTTAATATATCATTCCAGATAGCCGAATGCCTAGGTAGACACTAAGATTCCAACAAAGAATTAAGGGATCCAATATTTGCCAGATATTTACTTTTTTATGATTTTCTTCCATTCCCTAGTAGATGAGAAGATTTTTCATATCTTCTTAGCAAGGAGAGATTTATTAATAGTTCTAATTATTTTGAGTCCCAAACCCCCAAGCTTCCTCAGTCTACAAACCAAGTCCCAATCAATGAGAGGCATGTGTCTCCTATCTTCTACTCTAGACCAGAGAAAACGTTTCTAGGTTTTTTCAATAGCCTCCGCATACTTAAGGGGAATATTGAAAATAATTAAAGCATAAATAGGAAGGTTTTGAAGGGTGGCTTTGAGGATTTGAATCTTACTAGCTTGACTAAGAAGATCTCCCTTCCAACCTACTAGCTTTTTGTTAAATTTGTCCACCAAGGAATTCCAGAAAGTGTCAGAGGGTTTAAGAACCAAGGGAAAACCCAAGTAGATTGAGGGAAGACTCTCCACTCTGCACCCAAAAATGTTATTAATCCTTTTTTGTCTTCTATCCGGAGTGTTGAAGAAGAAAAGAGAACTTTTTTGAATATTTATTTTCTGACTAGAAGCCCCCTCATAATCATTTAGAACTTTTTAAAGATTTTTGGCTTCAGCCACAGTAGATTTTCCCATCAAAATGATATCATCAAAAAATTGTTGATGGGAACTAACAAGATTGCAGGAAGAAGGGCGTAAGCCCAACAAAGCTCCTTGAGCCACCAATTTGTTTAGATTCCTTCCAAGGCATTTGTCCATTAAGGTAAACAAAATAGGGGAAATAGGATCACCTTGTCTTAACCCTCTGGAATTCTTAAAAAGTGTGAAGGAGATCCATTAACCAAAATGGAAATGGTCGTAGAAGATATGAGCTAGCACACCAACTGAATGACTCTATTGCTAAAGCCAAAGGCCCTCAGGATTTTAAATAAGAACTTCACTCCACCCGGTCATTGGATTTGGAGATATCAAGATTCAAGAGAAAACCTTCAGTCTTTGAAACAGTAAGCGAATATATGTTTTCATGCACCATTATAATCGAATCCAAAATTTGCCTGCCAAGAACAAAGCCATTTTGCTAAGGGGAGATTAAGGAAGGCAGGATAGCTAAAAGTTTGGAAGTCAAGACTTTAGAAATAATTTTATAGAAAGAATTACATAGGCTAATGGGCCTAAAAGCATCAAACTCTGCTGCCCCGGGTCATGTGGGGATCAAAACCAAGAAGGTAGCATTGAGATCCTTTAGGATGCTTCTCGATCAAAAAAATTCCTTAACCGCATTCACCACATCCTCTTCCACAATCTCCCAGAACCTTTCGAAAAATAACATAGGAAAACCATCAGGTCTAGGAGCTTTGTTGCCATAAAAAGAGAAAGTAGCCCTCTTAATTTCTTCCTTCGAAGGGATGGCCAAGAGAATTTTGTTGTCCTCTTCCCTAACAAGATTGGGAATAGCCGCTGATAGGTAGTCCTAAAGATTTTGATTAAATCCAACATTAGCCAAAAGGAAAGTGCTAAAATACTCAACAACATGTCTCCTGATATCCTCTTCCTTCTCAAAATGATAACCATTTTCTTCAATAAAAGTTATCCTATTGACATCATGATGTTCTAGGGCCAACATATGGAAGTATCTAGTGTTTTTATCCCCGATAGCAAGCCATTGCACTCTAGATCTTTGATCCAATACTCCTCCTCTTTAGCAATGATATCATGAATCTTCACAAGAAGCTTATTCTCCATATTTCTGGTTTCTTGATTACATCCATCCTACTGGATCTTATCTTGGACCTCCTTAAGGTCAAACTTTAGAGTATCTTTTCTTCTAAAGATATTACCAAAAGAATCTTTATTCCATTCCCTAACCCTGTTTTTGACTTCTCTAAGTTTCTTGGCCATCCTGAACATAGCAGTCCCCAAACCAGAAATATTCCACCATTTCCTAACCTCACCATGGAGCTTAGAATGATGCAACCACATTCGTTCAAATCTAAAAGGGATATTTCTTCTCACCACAATAGGATCCGCCACAAAGCTAATAGGAGAATGATAATAACCCACTCTAGACAATGATTTTAAAGAGAACAAATATTAAAGGAGCCATTGATCAGAGATGAGGGTTTTGTCTAATCTAACTTGAATCAAATCTTTACCAACTCTACAGCTATACCAGTTAAAGGGGACACCTTGCAACTCTAAATCAATCAAATCTTGATTGTTGATGAAATCCAAAAGTTCCATTTTGCTTTCAATATTGATCTGGGACCCCCCAAGTTTTTCATTATCCTGCAAAGGAGTATTACAGTCACTCAAAGTATTGTTCTTCACTTCATCTTTCAGTTATTTATTTTTGTTTATAGTTAATATTAGTTTATTGTTGTTCATGAATTGTGTGCAAGATAAATAAGATTTCATTTCTTTCTTATTACAAGTGAACGCTTAGGATCATGCATGTAATAATTATTAGTAATAATTTGGAGGTTAGTTTAGTTGATTCAGTAATCTTAATTAGGTTTTCAGTTAACATAGTAAAATTTCATTAGCAATAGTTTAGTTATGACCTTTACTGTAGGTACTCGTAGCAACTAAGTCTTAGTTATACTTTTACTATTTTATAGTTTTGTGAATTTCCAGCAACTAAAATAGCTACAGGAGGATAGTTTAGGTAGTTTGAGTCTATGAAGGCATATATAATGCTGCACCATCATAAGCTTACACACCTTGGTTGATGATTTAATGTAGTGTTAGGTAGTGTCAAGTGGAATTTTTAGTTAGTTGACCCTTTGAATTGAGTGAATTTCATCAAGTTTACAAAAAATTAGCTTATACTCTACATTTTTGGTGCCATTTTTGGGGATAGTGCTATCGTCATAGGCCTTTTTTTACAAAGCTTTCATAGTTAAAATTTTCTATTTTGCATTAGGATTGATATATTTCATCTTCAAAAACACCTGAAGTTATACTAATATTATGCAGGGTCGTTGCCGTACAAAGTCAAACCTACTATACGTGGAGGCGAAGAGATAACCAAGGAAGATCCCTCCCTTCAGACACTCAAGACAAAGAAGATACTGGTGACTTTTCAGAATATATTGAGGAGATTTTTGAAAGAGTGTACACTACCTTTCCATCTTCGTAATCATCATCATCATCATCATCATCATCTTCTACAACTTATAAAGGGAACTTCTAAACAATGGAAGATCGTGATCCTTCCCCATTGTTGACCAAGCCTGAGCTACTATGCTGAAAAATAGTCCACCATCAGTATTACCACTATTTTATGGCTTGGTAACTAAGGACCTAGATACCTTTCTCTTTGAGTTTGATGTTTTATCTAGAAGTTATGATTACACTACTGATTCCCACTGACTCAAGCTCTTCCTAGCCACTCTTAAGGATGTTTCCCTCGAATGGTTTATGGGGCTTGGTAGGGATGTTGTCCCAGATTGGGACACCATGAAGACTAAGTTATTGGAAAAATACAAGGAATATTGTAGAGGATTAGACTGAAGAAGAGATGGCATTTTCTGAAAGTCTTAAAAAGAGGATGAGCCACTAGAAGACTATGTGGAAAGATTTGAATATGCTTTGAGGAAGAAACCACAACATAAACTATTAGAGGAATCCCATAAATTGGTATTTTTAAGGGGGATTAATGAAGATAGTATGGATGCCCTCAACCTTATTGGGGGAGGAGACATTTCTACATGATCATTTGAAGACATTTGTAAAGTCTATAGGAATTATTCTAGGACCCTTTCTAGGAAGCTAAGAGGGGAGAGCTCATCCATCACAAGTAAGTCCTCTAATGGGGTTTCTAAAGTAGAAATCAATAATTTATTGTGTAACATGAAGTAGGATATAATCAGTCATCTAGTAACATAGTCGAAGATCCTCCACATTAAGAAGAAGTAGGAGGAAGCAAAAGCCATGCTCACTAAATACTATCCTAACTATAGGCAGAGGAAAGCCAATTGTAATTGCAAACAAGTGGCCAATATCTAGCAAGAAAATATTGAGAAACCAAACTTCCAAGCAATGGAAGGAGAATATGGAAAAAATTTCTGCATAGCACAAAGGAGGCCTTGGCAGAAAAGACAAGGTATGCCACAAGACCCACTTAGTTCTAATCCATCTTTCCCTTTGAGCAATGAAAAATTTTATGCTTGGAACACCCAACCCTGGAAAAAAAATTAGAACTAGTGGTAGAATCTTCAACAATGACCACAAGCCCAACCAAATTGGAACCAACTACAAAACCCATGGCCACAAAAAAAATTTTAGGGTTCCAACTACAATCCATAATGGCCAACCTAGCAAAATAAATAGTAGCCTTAGTGGTAGAAAGGTCAGCCATGGCAGAAAAATATGAATTAGAAACAACCTAAGCTACCACTTCCTCCACCTTAGGAGCAAGCTCTGATGCCTCCATCAAATCCTTGGTCTTAGCCACCTAGACCATCCCAAATACCTGTCCAACCTACACCTAAACCTAACAATAAGCTTGCTCAATAGTCTTATACTAATGAAGTTTTCCAATACCACACTTATGGGGTAGAGGTGAGTAACCTTCATCTTAGATCAGGGAATCATCTTGCAAGACCTTCATCTCCCAAAATTACATAATTAAACGATGAAGAACCAACAAAGGAAGCCTCAGATAACACACCTTTGGAATCCTAGTCCAATCAAGGGCTCCAGACCACATCACATCTGAAGCCTCCATTCCCTAAACATCTGGCTATCTAGCAACAACACACATAGGTTGAAACAAACCTTCTTAGCTAGTTAAAGGATGCTAGCATTAAAATCCCTTTGGTCCAAGCTATCAAAGATATCCCCATCTATACTAAGATTATTAGGGATCTTTTCCTTAAGAATATAGGAAGGAAAATAAAGGACCCATAGATATTCCATGTTCTAGGTAACCTTGCTGATATAATGTTGGGAAATATAACTATTCCCAAATATAGAAATCTTGGTAGTCCAATAGTGGACGTTAAAATCAATGAGACTTATTAAAAATACTTTGATAGACCTGAGTGCTACAACTAATGTGGTGACCAAGGAAACCATGAAGCTTCTATAGTTAACCAACCTTAGGCCTAATCAAACAATTTTATAATTATTTGATAGGTCTACAGTTAAGCCTAAAGGACTTATTGAGCACCTGGTCATTGCATTAGATTCTTGGGATTACCTTTCTGACTTTATACTACTTCAACCCAAATTTAATCTAGTTGGTTATCCACTAATCTTAGGTAGGCCTTGGTTAGCAACAAATGATGCATTCATCTGATGTAGAATTGGTAAAATGATAATATCCAATGGGACAATCACAAAGGACTTGGTTCTTTATCCACCTGCCCAACCATATGCAAATCTAGAGCACTCCATTTTTCCCAATTTGGGTGAGGAGGAGGAATATAGCTACTCTCTTCAAATATTGATGACTATTTATCATAACCCCTTATTAGATGAACAAGATGAGATTATCACTCATATAATCCAAAATGACTGTAGTAGGAGCTCGTAGTAACAAGATTCTCTCATATGCCTACAAGACCCCTTGCAAAGTATTGTACCTACTAATTCTACAAAAGAGGTATCACAACTATTTCATTCATTACTCCCTTAAAATTTCTTACCAATCATACCAAGCCTTGATCTCTCATGAGTTCAAGAGTTATCAAAGGAGTTGGAAATTATGCCAGGGAGGATGTTAAATATTAATAATGCCCTGAGTGAGGAACAATAGAACTCTCTAAAATCAGTGTTGCAGGCACACTCAGCTGCATATGCATGAGATTACCATGATATGAGGGGCATTGATCCTAATCTCTGCATTCACAAGATTTATATTAATGAAGGCTATTGACCTATAAGACAACCACAAAGACGCATGAATCCATTTCTAAGAGATACAGTGAAAGTTGAACTGCAAAAGCTTTTAGATGTTGGTTTTATATACCCTATTTCAGATAGTGAATGGGTTTCACCATTAGTTATAGTTACCAAGAAAGGTTGGAAATGGAGAGTCTGTGTTGATTACAAGGAATTAAATACTCCCACAAGGAAAGATCACTTTCCACTACCATTTATTGACCAAGTTCTTGATTCTTTGGCTGAGAAGAAATATTTTTTATTTCTTGATGGTTTCAATGGTTATAACCAAATAAATATTGCACTAGGAGATCAAGATAAGACCACATTTACCTACCCTTGGGGAAATTATACATATTCTATTTTACCTTTTGTCTTGTGCAATGCTCCAACTACCTTCCAAAGAGCAGTATGAGCATATTTTTTTATTTTGCACACAATTGCATGGAGATATACATGTATGATTTCACCACTTATGGTGAAAGTTATGAGGAATCTCTTAGTAACTTGGAGAAAGTGTTAAAAAGATGCAAGGAACACATTGTATCCCTCAACAATGAAAAGTATTTCATGATGATGACACAAGGCATTGTGTTAGGACACTTTATCTCTTGTGAAGGCAGATAGGTTGATTCAAAGAAGATTTAGATTATATCTAACCTACTTGTACCACATAAAAAAAAAGATGTAAGAATATTCCTTGGACATGTAGGTTACTATAGGAGATTCATCCAAGATTTCAATAAAATTACTGCACCTCTGTTTATTTTTTTGATAGAGGATTGTGAATTTGATTCGACTGAAGGTTGTCAGAGTTCATTTGAAAAACTAAAGGCAACTCTAACTCATGCACCAGTTCTAAGAGGCCCAAATTGGAAATTTCCATTTTGCATCCATACTAATGCATCTAATTTTGCAACAGGAGCAGTCATAGGGAAAAAAGAATGGAATAAGGAATATGTAATCTATTATATTAGTAAAAACCTCCAAGGAGCAAAGTTGAACTACACTATGACCGGAAAAAAAATGCTTGTAGTTGTCTATGCCATTAACAAGTTCATATATTATATAACTGGTTATCAAGTGTTCATACATATAGATCATATAGCCATTAGGTAATTGATGAATAAATCAGTGGTAGGTGGAAGACTTGTAAGGTGGTTATTGTTGCTGCAAGAATTTTACATAACAATAGTAGGCAAGCCTGTAAAGGCTAATGTGGTTGCTGATTTTCTATCAATATTGCCTACCCAATAATTAGGAGTGATAGATGATTCTTTCCTTGGTGAGCATCTATTTTATCTAAATATACACACACCATGGTATGCTAACATAGCTAACTATTTGGTGTCAGGATAGATTCCATGTTGCTTTTCTCCAAGAGAGAAAAGATAGTTGGTTCATAAATTCTTCCCTTATTCATGGATTTCCAGATTTTTATTTTACACTAGACCAGATAATATTATGAGTAGTTTTATTAGGGAGGATGAAGTGTTTGACATATTGAAAGCATGCCAAGATGAACCTTGTGGTGGAATTTTTTTCAGCCAAAAGGACAACTTTCAAGATCTTGACAATAGGATATTATTGGCCAACCTTACACAAGGACTCTATTAAGTATAATAGAAGTTGTGACCACTGCCAGAGGATGGGAAGACCCACAAGAAGTGATGAAATTCCTTTATAGCCCCAACTAGCACTAGCTCCTTTTGATAAATGGGGGCTAGATTTTATTGGATGTATCTCTCCTAGTTCAAATAACAAAGAATACATATTGGTATGCACTAATTACCTAGTCAAATGGGTTGAAGTAAAAACATTGAAGTTTTCCAAAGATGTCATAGTTGCAAAATTCTTATATGAGGAGATCTTCACTAGATATGGTGTACCAAAATAAATAGTGATTGGTCAAGGACCACAATTCACTTCAGATCTAATTGCCAAGTTGGTAGAAGAAAATCATATCAAGCACAAGAAATCTACCCCATATTATCCTCAAGCTAATGGTCAAGTAGAGGTTACCAACAAGGAGATTGAAAATATATTGAAAAAAATAGTGCAGCTTCATATAAGAGATTGGGTATCTAGATTACCAGAATTTTTTTTGAGCATACAGAACTAGCTGGAAGACAACAACAGGTTTTACCCCTTATGAGTTGGTTTATGGAAAAACAATAGTATTGCCTATATAATTTGAATACAAAACTCTAAGGACAATAGTAGAGTTAGGCATGGATTTAATAGAGGCACAAAAGGATAGGTTGCACTCTTTGAATGGGTTAGATGAAATCCACATGGAAGCAATACATCATACAAAGGTGATGCAACAACAAGGAATGAAATGACATGATTAGTATATCAAGACAAAAAAAATTAATGAAGGAGATTTCACTCTGTTTTACGACTTAAGGTATAAGGATTTCAAGGGAAATTTCCAATCTATGTGGCTAGGCCCTTATGAAATTAGTAAGGTTTACCCAAATGGAGCAACGAAATTGCATACCATTGATGCAGCTTGGTTCTCCCTTCTTGTTAATGGACACTGACTTAAGTTATATAAGAAATTAATGCAGCATGACAACTTCATCTTTTCACTCATATAGAAATATGGAACTCACATTGAGTCGAAAACAAAGCCTAATTCACAAATTCCTACATCTATACTAAGGGACATACCAAACACGTTTGGTGATCCAATGATTGAGTTGCAAAACTCAGCCCCTGAAATCACCTAGACCTAATTTTCCATTTTTTAAAACACATGGACACACAACACAATATTCATGCACACACTGCATGGTTATGATAAAACTCAGTCTATCTCCACATGGGACCTTTTCACCATATTCAAAAGGGACTTGATGTTGAAGGGACTTGTAGCTTCAAACTCCCTGCATTCTGATAGGGACTTGACACTGCAGGCACCCATAGCAACATTCGATAGCTGGAAATAATATTTTATTCATTTGACACCAGATTTATTACAAGGTTATGAGAATTAATTTCCATTATACCCACATATCTATCCTACATATCACGACATAATTATTTTATTGCCTGTCTATATTTCAAATCTTTCATGTTGTCACATCACAAGCTTGCATCTATCTCACCATCCAAGATAATTATTACCTTGCAATTAATATCTATCCCATCAAATCCATAACCGCATATATTATTTCAGTTTCCATGCACCATCGATGGTACTTGAGGTATACTATTATGATTATGCAAGCTTTCTTTAAAAAAAATTATGCACTTTTATTTCATTTCCACACATGTGAATTATTAAAATATTTAATTCCATCAACTCACTTTTATACCGCCTCCAAATCATCACCATGAAGTGAGGTCACTTCACCCATTAAGTTGAGTGGGGTATGCTTAATCTATCTTTTCACCATACTTTTCAAATTTTCCACCCTAAATTTAATTAATGAAAATCATGACATGCAAATCCTAGAGTCATATTTTTATTGCTATTTCCACCCACTGCCATTTTTTCAATTCCTAAAAATTGAAACCTTGTATAATTTGTAAGAACCTTAGCTTGGTTTCTATTAGAGCTAAATTTGAAGAGCAATTTGCAGTTGTAGTGTGGTAGTAAAAATACATTTGGAAACTAAGGTTTTGAATTCATAAGTGAAGTTGAAGGTGGTAGGAAGAGATTGAGTTGAACTCTTGAGTTGATTTGGTATATTGAGTAGTAAAGATAACTAAGAAGGGAGGAGATGTCATAAGGAGAGAGCCGAAAGCTCATCAATAGATTTTGGATGATGCAACTGTCTTTCCTATATTCACAAGGGTTGGATGGCTTGAATATTTCCTAAAATTGATAGAGTATAGTGATGATTTAACAAGGAGATTTGCAAAAAATATCTAGTATGACGTAGCCATGGTAAAAGGAATTTCTATGGATGCTTCAAAGACTGCCATTTCTCAAGTGACTGGATTGCCAAGGATGGGAGTATAATTTCCAGTTCAGTCTAATGCAATCATAGATTAGGATAAATTCTACACAAGAGGATAAGTATTGGATTCCTCATCACAAGGTACAAAAAGAATGTCTCTCCACTAGTTATGGGAAAGGTGTGCTTAATATACTGTCAGATACATTACATAGTTTGGGAGACAAAATATGTTGTATACTGTTCATTTTAAGTTATTAAGCCATCTTAGGCATAATAGGATAGTCAATGTACACCCAATTTTCTATACCACCTATTGAAAAGAAAGGCTTTATAGTATCAGAGAAAACAATCTGATACATCTCTCTCTCACCATTGGTTGGTTACCCCACTGATAAAAAGAAGCCTAAGAATTCATTACCCGTAAGTAAGGTGGGAGGATTTTAGGGCTGAGGAATATAATGACATCAATAGTTTTTTGGTAATGCTTGGGAATATAGGAATTTAAGATGAACCCCAAAATGAGCCTAGAGAGGAAAAACCTCATAATTTTCCTATGGCTTGACCTACCCACAACCAAAGCGAACATGGAGAACCTGAAGAGCTAGAGTTTGGGCCATCCAAAAATGAGGAGTTACCTTCTTCAAATCCATGAAATTCTAAAAGTAGGAGAAGTAGTGTATCCACTACTTCCACACCCTCTAAACCAAAAGAAGAGGATCCAAAAGGAAAGAGGGTTGTTCAGAAGCAGAAAAAGGAACATTCCCTGAAAAGGAAAAAGAGTATTAAAAAGGAGAAGAAAGATGAAGTAGAGATACTTACACCTAGACATTCTGGTAGGCTCAGGAAACAAAATGTTGCAAAGGGAGGTACAGGGAAACCTAAGGGAGAAGAGGATAATAGATAACAGTTCCAAGTAAATAAACACTAATAGGAAAAACAATAGGAAAATATCACAGTTGTGGAGAATGATTCTAAACTAGGAGGGAATGCCCCTAGTGATATGAATGCACTTGTGAAAAAGAGAAAGTATATGATAATGACTTTTGATTCTAAATTAGAATATTTATTTACTACAAAGAAACTAAGAATAGAAGCTCCAAATAGTCCCACATATGGAGAATATGAAGGAGGGAATGGGAAATTTGAAGGTAGAGAAGAAGTTTATCTTGATGAGAGGAATGTGACGCAAGAACACCAAGAATCACTAGATAGAATTAAGCACCTAGAGGAGTTGGTGAAAAAATACGAGTAAAAGGAAAAAGAAAGGGAATTCAAAATGAAGGAGATGGAGGAAAAATTATAGTTGTATGGTCATGGTGCTAAGTTGGATTTGTTGGCACAATTGGTTGTTACCAAGATAGGGGATACAGAACTAGCTATCCCAAGAGAGAAACCCCCTCCTCTTAAAACTCCTAGGTATCACACAACTTTCTCTCTAGGTTACCAATTGTGGAGTGTGACTAATGAGTTTGAAAGAGAAAAAGAAAAATGGAAGAATGAAAAGGAGAGATGTACACAAGAATTGGAAAAGAAAGAAATGGAATTGCACAAGTCAGTAGTCTGATTAGAAGATGTTGTAGATAAGGCTACACAAACTGTCAGTGAGGGCCTCCACCCGAGACTTATGTATTGTTTCTACAAGAGAGGTACTTGTGTTCTCAATTTAATAGATTAATTAGTCAACAATCAGCTTCCATGAGTCAACCATATGAGTTTCTTAAAAAAATTAAGACTTCCACACATTTGAGGACCAGAATCAATTGTGTGAATTTTATCTGCACAATTATGTGCTTCCTGATGAAACAAAATGGAATCCTTTAATGTTTGTGGGGGATCTTCAAGTCAGAGCCCTTTCCTCTTACTACTTGAATGAATGGATTAGAGGAGAAATTATGAAAGAATATGATGAAAAAGAGAAATCTATTGTACTTCTAGTAGGAAGAGAGGCTAAGGATTTAGAAATAATTATTGATGTATGGATGAGACTTCTTGGGCATAAAGGAGTTGGTAAGAAAATAATGAAACTCAAGAAGGAAGAATATGAGAGGATGAAAATGCTAGTTGTAGTAATTGTACAAAAGTGTTATAAGTATGTGCAAAATCGATGGAATGAACTAACCCTTGAATTTTAGAAGGAGACACATTTTGCATATAACTTTACTGCTATGCTCCGAAGGGTGTAGAAATGCATGGAAACTAGTATTAATAGAGGAGTTCATTGGATACCCCTTACATTTCAACCACCTATTCTCCTTTGTCCATTCCACATTGGACTGGAAATAAAGGTGATGAATGTGAAAGGGAAGAAGCTAACAAAATGAGGCAACTTTCAACATACCAAGTTATTTATCTACAATAGGATCAAGGTGCTAGTGTAGTAATGGACCTAAAGAAATTTGCTTTGCAGTATAATGAAGACCCTTAGTATTTTCCTTGGGGACTAGAAAAAAGTTAAGTTGTGGGGAAATGATAGGTCTAGATAATAGTATGTTTTTTGTTGGTTTTATGTAGAATTTAAGATACTTTTAAAGACACTTCCTAAAAATGTTCCATATCATATTATCCTTTTTGTATCCATTATACAAACATAAGACCCAAAAACATGGTGGTGGAATTATGGTTTAATATATTAGCATTAAGTGGTTTATATGAATATGTGCATGGAAAGGTTGATGGAAAGTTATGTTTAATTATGATGGTTATCCTTGTGTACGTGTTTTGTGAAACTAACTTGATTGCAACAAAAAGAGGAACCATGATGCACAACCATTGTGGGATGAACTCATAGAAAAAGGGGCATTAAATACCAAACTAGGGGAAGTTGCAAAAATAGTTGAACATGGTGATTATTGGTTGAGAGCATTTAATGAAGATGGAATGTGTGTTATCGTAAACAATTAATAAATGTTGAAGAAGAGGTATTTCTTATATGGGAATTTGACAGATGTACACATAATTGAATGTATTCTATTTTGATAGAGTTCTAGTTTGATAGGGTTCTCTTTCTTTTCAGTTGTAGGCTGAATAATTCCAAATCTTGAATCCACACTCTAGATATCTAGGAGTGGAATTAATGATTTCGGTTTAAGTTGTTACTTCCAATAAAGACTCCCTCAGTTTGTATATAATTGATAGTTGATTTTTTAGTTTATTTAGTTGATTATTCATAGTTTATACTATTTGTTATTTACAATTGAACATGAATCTATAAAATGGTTAAATCTAGTTTGTGTAAGAATATTTTGTAATCTTTTATCTGATGCAATAAATGGAGATCAATTCATGAGATGCATTAAATCTATTAGTTAGATTGAGTTCAGTTAAGTGTGAACAATTACTTGAGCAGGAAAATCAAGGTATTGTTCTTCACTTCATCTTTCCATTATTTATTTATGTTGATAATTAATATTAGTTTATCATTGTTCATTAATTGTGTGCAAGATCATTGAGATTTCATTTCTTTCTTATTAAAGTGAACGCTTAGGAAAATGAATGTAATAATTATTAGTAATACTTTAGAGGTTAGTTTAGTTGAGTCAATAATCTTAATCAGGTTTTCAATTAACATAGTATCATTTCATTAGCAATAGTTCAGTTACAACCTTTATTGTAGGTACTCGTAGCAACTAAGTCTTAGTTATACTTATATGTTTTTAATGTTTTACAAATTTCCAACAGCTAGAATAAATAGAGGAGGATAGTTTAGGTAGTTTGAGTCTATCAAGGAATATATAATGCTACACCATCATAATTTTACACACCTTGGTTGATAACTTAATGTATTGTTAAGTAGTGTCAAGTGGACTGTTCAGTTAGTTAACCCTCTGAATTAAGTGAATTACACTAAGTTTACAAAATATTAGCTTAGAATCTACAGTACACGTCATTTCAAGCTCTCAAAACTCCCCTTTTCATTGTTATGATAGTTAGGGTTAGTTTCTAATTGTTATATGCATGTTTTGACCCTCATAATTGAATGAAACATCCACCCTTAATGAAAATTAGGTTCATCATTGATACCCCATTGATGGTGAAACTCTTTTTCTATGTTTCAAATTGTGCTAATCTCATAGGGGCCTAGCCATCTGGACTATAATTTTCCCTTGAGGTATTTATACCGTGAATCATATAATATGGCCCAATCTCCCATAGTGAACTATTTTGTTTTAATGTATTGATCATGCCACTTCATCTATTGTTGTTGTACTACCTCTTTATGATGTATTTCTTCCATTGTTATCTCATCCAACCCATTTAGAGAATGCAGTATCTCCTTCTATGTTTTTATCAAATCCATTCTCAACTCGATTGCTATCCTCAATGTTTTATATTCAAATTCAATAGGAAGGATTGTTGTCTTTCCATAGACTAACTCAAGGGTGTAAATCCAATGGTTATTTTCTATGTATTTTTGTATGCCAAGACTACTTCAGGTAACCTTGAAACCTAGTCTTTCCTATGCAGCTGCACTATTTTGGTGAGAATGATTTCTATCTCCATTTTAGTGACTCCCACCCAACCATTGGCTTGTGGATGATAGGGTGTTGTTTTCTTATTTCTAATTTGGTACTATTCAACTAATGTGACAATTAGATCAAAAGTAAATTGGGGCCCTTGGTCAGTGATTATTTCTCTAAGTAATCCATACCTAGTAAAAATATCTTCATCTAAGAACTTAGCCACATTTCCATCTCTAGAAAATTGTAGGGCTTTGACTTCCACCCATTTTTTCAAGTAGTCAGTGCAAACAAGGATATACACGTTGTTAGATGTAGGAGATATTGTCCCAATGAAGTCTAAACCCCATTTATCAAAAGGTGCCAATGTCAACTGAGGTTGTAAGGGCATCTCATCACTCTTTGTTGTCCTTCCCATCCTTTGACACCTATCACAGCTTCTGGTGTATTTAACAACATATTTATGCGAAGTAGGTCAATAATAGCCAGTTGTGAGGATCTTAAAGGTTATTCTCTTTGCTGAAAAATGACCTCCACATGGCTCATCATGGAATGCTTTCATGATATCAAAGATCTCATCTTCCCTGATACATCTTCTCATGATTTTATCAAGCCCTGTATAAAACAGATAATCAGATATCCAAGAGTATGGAAAACATTTGTGAACCAACTATCTTTTCTCTCTTGGTGAAAAATGTGGTCATGGAATCTACCCTGTGATTAAATAATTTGCAATATCTACATACCAAGGTATTTCTAATTTCAAAGAAAACAACTGTTCATCAAGAAATAAATCATCCACCACTCCTTTAGTTGATTATGTTGGTAATCTTGATAGAAAATCGGCCACCACATTTTCTTTACCAGGTTTGTCTACTATGGTGATGCCAAATTCTTGTAAGAGAAGTAGCCATCTTACTAGTCTCCATCCAACTATTGGCTTTTTCATCAAATACCTAATTTCTATGTGATTTGTATGGAAAAAGACTGAATAGCCAGTAATATAGTGTTTGAATTTATTAATAGCATAAACTACAACAAGCATCTCTTTTTCTATTACAGTGTTGTTTAATTCTGCCCCTTGAAGATTTTTGTTGATATAATAAATTGCATACTCCTTGTTGCCATCCTTCTGAACCAAGACTGATCCAATGGTAAAATATGAAACATCAACATGTATGTGAAATGGGAGAGCCTAATCAGGCCCTCTCAACACTAGTGTTTGAGTCAGAGCTTTCTTTAACTCTTCAAAGGAGTGTTGACACTTGGAGGTCCATTCAAACTCAATGTCCTTACTCAACAAAACAAATAAAGGTGCCACAATCTTACTAAAATATTTGATAAACTACTTGTAGTAGCATACATGAGCAAGGAAGCTCCTGATATCTCTTTGTTTTTGAGGAATAGGTAAGGTATATATTATCTCTATTTTGTGTGGATCAACCTAAATTCCTGCACTAGATATAAAGTATCCCAATACAATTCCCTATGTCTTCATAATGAAACACTTTTCATTGTTGGGTGGCATGCTATTTTATTTACACCTTTTTAACAATTTTTCTAGATTCTTGAGGGATTCCTCATAAATTTCACCATAAGTAGTGAAGTCATCCATGTATTTCCCCATGCAGTCATGTGCATAATCAAAAAATATGCTGAGTACTACTCTTTGAAAGGTAGCTACAGAATTGTATAAGCCAAAGGGTAGAACAAAGTAAGTATAAGTCCCCCAAGGACATGCAATTATGGTCTTGTCTTGATCCTCTTGAGCAATTTTAATCTAGCTATAACCACTGAAACTGTTAAGAATTGAGTACTTCTTCTCGACTAGAGAATCAAGTACCTGATCTATGAAGGGAAAAGTAAATTGATGTTTCTTAGTGATTGTATTCAATTCCCTATAGTTTGCATAGACTCTCCATTTCTAACCTTTCTTGGGAATAATTACCAAAGGTGAGACCCATTCAATATCTGATATTGGATAGATAAAATCTGCATCAAGGAGCTTTTGTAGCTTAGATTTCACTATCTCCCTAAGGGTAGGATTCATACATCTCTATGGTTGTCGAATGGGTCTATAACCATCATTAATACAAATCTTGCGCATACATAAATCAAGATCTATTCCCTTCATATCATGGTAATCCCATGCATATCAGGTTGAGTGTGCCTATAACACTGATTGCAGATAATTCTATTATTCCCTTGTTAAGGAATTAATGATATTTAACTTCCTTCCTAGCATGATTTCCAACTCCTTTGATGAATCTTGAAATGAGGAGAGATCAAGGCTTGGTATGATGGGTAGAAATTGTTGAGGTAGTAATGAATGAAATAGATGTGATATATCTTCTGTAGAATTGGTGGGTATAATACTTTGCAAAGGGTCTTGTAGGTATATGAGGCAGTCCTATTGCTACAGGATCCTACCACAGTCATTTTGGATTATGTGAGCAATGAATTCATCTTCATCCTAGTCATCTAATAATGGTTTACGCTCTAAATTCATCAGTGTATGTACATAATATGTATCCTCCTCCTCCTCACCCAAATTGGGCCAAATGGTGTGATCAAGGTCTACATACGCTTGGGCCGGTGGATAGAGAACCAAGTTATTTGTAACTATCCCATTGGATATTATCTTCTCTGTGAGAAACTTTGTTACTTCCCCTTGTTGATCCTATATTTGCCTTATGCGGGCCATTTTAACATCTTTGGCCTTTATTTTTGTTTGCAACCTATTCATTGTCTCCTTTACATTCATTAACTATACCTTGTGCTTCTCCAATTTCCTATCCAGCCTCTCATAATCTACATATACCACTTTATGGGTGGACTTAGCTAGACCACCTTGTCATGCAAGCAAGTGTCATTCAAATCCTGACGCATGTCCCTAATGTCATATTCCTCCATTTGCATTATTCCTTTGCATCTAGACATGATCAACTTCATGGTAGTAATCAACAAAGAAATTTTTCTCTTCATTGAAACAAGCTTTAATCTTCTTGGTAGCCAGTAGTGCAACATTTTTTAATAGCCTTTTCTGCTTCTTATATTTTTGACCATGTTTGGTTGCATCAAAATTCTCTTGAGGACTATGTGGGGTGTCGATGCTTTATGTTGCAATGTAAGCACCAGGAGGGAGACCAAAGAGGGTAACATCATGAGAAACCTTAGACATATGAGCATGCGGGGATGTAAATGGAAGTGTTATCATGGAAAGTGGTAGGATGTTGAATTGAGATATGGTAGGGGAAAACTAGTTAGGATAAAAAGAGAAATAGGGGGAAGGAGAGATTTTTTACTAGAAGAGGATGGACCTAGGGTAATGGGAAACATGGATGAGTCAAATTTTTCAATAGGGGCCCTAGATAAGGTGATCAAAGAATCAATAGCGGCCAAAGTGAATGCTGCTCATTCAATGCATGGGGTTACTTCATAGGGGGTATTACTAAAAAAAAGATAGGGGTTAATTAAAGACTTGAAGCTCAAGGTCCATGGATGGAGGATTCTTTTTTACAGATAGGGGCAAAGGAGTAACCCAAGATGCAAAGGAAGGAAGAAGAGAGGGAGTAAAAATTACCTAGACCACAATGATTGAAACACCTTGTAGAACCAACTCCACTTATTCTTCTCATCTAGATGGTGCATTGAGTGCACCTAGATCCTAGAATCATCTCCTTTTTGTATGAACGAAACTAGCACATTTTGATCCTTTAGCAATTGATCCTGCCAAAAATTGGCCTTTGTCAACTATAGCGGACCTTCTTAGGGACCTTCGAGCTCTTTTTCCTTTGATTCGAGCACTGGCGAAGGACATGGCTTGTGAGTCCATTTGCTTTGAGCCTCTTCTTCTATCGGACTCCTAAGGATAGGAAGTACATCATGCAAGTTGCTCCTCTTCAATCTCATGACTTGTCTTTGGATTTCTATTGTCGGTATCGACCTCTTGGTCATAAATCTCTTCGAACCTTTCATCATGTGGAAAAAACTCTCTGAGCAACTTATTGAGGCACCTCATCTCTTTTCAGAACCTATAGAAATTTTTCTTCTTCCTTTCCTACCATCCCTTGCACTTAAATTGCGTGTTGAGGGATTTACTTATCGAGAGATTCCTTTGATACTCCACCTATGGTGTATAGAAACTCATCCATTTTGGTCATTTGATTGGTATGCAGACCAAGTCAACTTATACTTCTGCCCTTTCCTAAGCTGGATTCCTCCTTGACTCAAAATACTCGCGACTCTCATGTTTCAAAGTAAAGTATCTTGTTAGATTGTAGTCCCACATGTCACAAATGAGGACCAAGCCTAGAGCCGCTAGTAGGTTTGTAAGTTCACCCTTCACCTTTCACTTCTCTAGTGTCACCTAAATGTTGGAAATGTAGAGGAGAAATGGGTATAATCTTGTGTTGTTCCTTCTGGTGCCATAGGCGTTATCGACAAGGGTTGCCTGATGGCATGCCTCCAATGCAAAAACTCCATCTATTACAAATCTAGGGAGTCTAAAAGGCTCTCAGATGAAACCATGGAATTTGATAAATGTGAAATCCTCTCCTAGGAAATAATCCACTGGGGTCGGCATATTTTTCATCCATTGCAAGACCCCAAGAGAAAAATGGCCCGCAAGATGTGGCAACAAATCTTGAAGTACTAGCCTCAAAAAATGGTCCACAAACCAATAGTAATTACAAGTTCTTGACAATACATAAGTCCACATAGAAATTGGTTGATAGGAACCATTTACATTGAGACTAGACACCGGAAAACTTCTCTCTAGAAACTCAAACTTTTGATGCAAAATCATGTGAACCAAGAAAGAAGAATACCTAAATTTATACCCGGTATGATATTTCCCCAATTGCTCCAGCATGCCTTCAGCTACTGCATCAAAAAAATCATAGTAATTCTGATTCTTCTCCCTTTTTAACACGAAGGCCAGGCCCATCTAGAAGGGATGGACTTCCTCATTGTCATCAAGATTAGAATTGAGAAGATATTCTATGTGTCTTTCTTGAAATTTTTGCGTGCAAGAGGAAAAATAAAATGACCTCTCACTGGTCTTTCCTTCGTCTCACTCTCATAGAAACTTTCCCTCTTGGTTGCTTCTACCCATAAAATTTCCATCTTTTCCTCATCAAAATGTTCGATGCCCCAAGTGGTAGGGATAAACAACATATCTCATATGGTTTTGACAGAAATTGTGACTTTGATCCTATTGCCCATAATGGCTCTTGTCTGCTTGTTAAGTCTTTTGGCACATGCATCCACTAGCTTCGGACATGGGTGTGAGACAGGTAACATGAACTGTGGCAACCCACAATTCTAGAGCCAAGATGCAAAACCCTTAGACAACCCATGATCTATCTTTCTTTGGAATGCCCCTTCCCTAATATTTTTAGGGTTAGCTGCCAAATTTGTGTCAAAAATATTGTCGACAACATATTGCACCACCTCTCTCCTGATATGTCTATTTGGTTGCACTTTTTTACAAAATTCAAACGACCGATCCTGATGCACTGGGGCATTAGTGAATGAGTTCCACCCAAATATATCGGCATAACCATGCCTTTTAGATGAGGCTTTGACCTTCCTACAAAATGTTGATGGCTTCGCCATGGCTATTTTGAGAAGTTGTAGAGAGTTTCTTTAATGAAAACAACTACTTTCCTTTTGCTACTTAGAAAAATATTCTTTTGGGTGTAGTTAATTCACTTAGCACATACATGCAATTAAGGCTACGTCATTACTACTGGTCCATTAAATTCTTCCAATGAGGTGATACGCGTGGATTTGAGATCTGTATCCCTCAGGAATGCTAAAAACATTGCAAGAATGAAATTAGTACATTCTCCCTGCCGCCTCTTTTCACAAATAAGCTCATTGTCTTGGAAAGCATGATTTTAGTTATGAAAAATGTGCTTAAGTGATGCAAGGTACCTTTGAAAGGATGCACCCACTTAATTTTTTATATTTTAATGTGTTAATCCATGTCTTTTCACATAAGCGAGCTAGCTGGTGTTGATGATGGCAAAGGACACATGTCAATTATCGACCTATGTGAACATTTACTCCAACGCCCAAATTTAATTTGCAAGACCTCATGTCAAATTCTCTGTATTATTTATCTCATGCCCTCCAACTACTTTGATATTTTCTCCATTGCCATCTGGCCAAAAATAGACTTTTCGTTGATTGGGTTCACTGAGACCTCCTTTCTATAAATAGCTATACCACCTTCTTTCAATATTCATTCCAAAAAATAGCTCCTTAATTTTAGCGAGCTTTTGTCTTTTTCTCTACTTCTTTTCCAGCATGTCGGCTAGCCTGGGCACTCCCATTTGTCTACTACAACAAAGGCCATAATACACCTTCACAAGGGAGGTCACTACTAACATAATTAAACATTTAGTGAAGAAATGTGACCGCCTTGGTGTAATTGCATTCTGGTGGGTAGTCGACCAGGACTACATTAAAGAAGAGAACCAGATGAGAAGCAACTGCAACATCATTTCTCGCTTTGTGGCCTCCCTCCTTGACTTGAAAATTGTCAAGCCCATGATAGTTGACTTGTGCTGCCAAATTTTTGACACTTCATTGTTGGAAGAGCTTGGTGAAATTGTGCAAGTAGCTATCCTTGGTGTCAACATTCTGAGTGTAATGGACCTCTGCAAGCACGTTGATCACAGGATAGACATGCCCCAGATATCCTTTCTTACCAAATTTCGCACCATGGACCTTGAGAGTCGCTGCTTGTTGTCTTTGCCAGCGGCCACCTATTTTTTGTGTGAGTATGGCGTGGAAAGCATTCTTGGGCTTCATTGGAGGAAGCACTTCAAGTTTCTGGCGTATAAACATGGAGACTAGAGATCGAGGTTTGTGCAGTATTGTGTGTTGTTTTGGTCCCTTTCCCTAACAAAGAAGAAGAAGAAGAAACCTACTATGAGCAGTTTTCCTGCGTAACCATGGCTGAAGGCCTAACCTTTACCTTTTTTTCATGTTGCCTCTATTTTGTGTCTTTTTTTCTTTGAGACTCTTTTTGGGTTTTCTCGAGAGAGCTTTAAGTTTAAATTCAATCCTCAAGCTGTATTACATTGTAATTTTTTGATGAAATATTTAATACAGTACTTTTCTACTTCTTCGATGCTTTTCTCATGACTTATTCTTAAAACTAAAGTGTATTTATAAAATTGTAACATATGGTACATAATTATTAAAAAAATTCAATGAACATATTTAATTGAAATAATTTTAGATAAACACCATTCACTGATATATCCAAAGCTTTTCCTTCCATACCCACAAGTTTGTATGCATTATTTTCTTTGCACTTGCTAATTCGGAAGGGTCCCTTCCATAATGCTTCAAATTTGGTATGTTGCCCCGATTTCAGAGTGCACTCATCATACTTTAGCACTAGGATCCCTTCCCTAAAATCTGGGTTGGAGGTCTTTTTATCGAACCACCACTTAACTGTCTATTGGCGATCAATCATGGCTCCAAAGGTCTTTTCTCTATCTTCCTCAAGTTTGAGGAGCTCCGCTAACAATACTTCCATTCTACCACTTTCTTCAATTTCCAAGGCTTTCAGCAGTTGCAAAGTAGGGATTTCTATGGAAATAAGTAACACTACCTCTTTTTCGTATACTAGTTCATAAGGAGAGGCCTTCAAGATCTGCTTTGGTATAATCCGATCTGCCCACAAAGCATCTCATAAGTGCTTGTACTAGTCCATTTATCGCTCTGACCCAATGCACTTGATTAACCTAATTAGGTTTTTATCGATCGACTCCGCTAGACCATTTCCTTGTGGGTAGTAGTTTGATGAAGTCTTAAGGTAAATATCATTTTTGATAGAAAAATACGAGATCCCCAAGCCTATAAAATCCCAAGCATTGTTAGATATGATTGTTTTTGGTGAACCAAATCTAGTTACCAACTCTTCAAGGAAATTGCCAATCTTGCCCTCTATAGCATTTTTTAGGGCAACGACTTCTATCCACCTTGTGAAGTAGTCAGTTACCATAAGGATCCACTTGTGGCCAACACTAGAAATAAGATTTATCATTCCAACAAAATCCAAACCCCATTGAGCAAAGGGATCTTTAGTCACAATTGGACTCAAGGGAAAGGAAAAATTATTTATTTTTCCAACAAAGAATTGGCACTAAGTACACTTTTGCACTAGATGGCGCGCTCAGAAAATATAGAGCACCAATAATATCCTTTTCGCATGATTTTCAAGGTGGTAGTTTTGGCGGAGAAATGTCCACCCTCAAGAATTTTATGGAATTCATTGAGAACTCTTTTTGGTTGTTGTTTATCTAAGCATTGGATCAAGAAACCATCATAATTTCTCTTAAATAAAATCCCTTAAATCAATACATACCTGGTGTCTTGCAGCCGGTAGTATCATCTTTTGTGGAATGGAAGGTTGGTTGGGTACTTCCCTTTTTTCATATATTGCATTTGATCTGCTACCTAAGACTCATCAGACTCAAGCTAATTTGAGTAGACTTGTCCAATCTCGTTCTTAGCTTTGGAACTCAATTCCTGTGCAAGGTATTTGCACATACCTATTCCTCAAACCAGCTTGGCTGGTCTAATTTCCACATCATACTCTAGGATCTTGGTGATCCAGTTGGCCCTCTTCTTGCTTATCTCGCCTTTGGTAATATTCTCCTACACACTAGGATGAGCAATGAGCAGAGTGATTCTATTGGTTGACACCAAGTGTCTGAACCTTTTTTAGGCTTTTAACGATCGCAAAAGCCTATTTTTTAACAAATTTATACTTGGTTTCATAACCCTTAAGATTTCTTGAATGGAATGTGATAGGATGCTCTCCATTATTCTCCTCATCCTTTAGAGTGACTACAAAAGCTATGCTATGCAAGCCGTTGTATACATAGAGCATAAAATCTTTGGAAAAGTTTGGGTTAGCCAACATCACAGTCGTGAAGATAGCTATCTTTATTTGCTCAAAAGCTATTTTTCCCTTAGGGGTCCACTTGAACATTAAGTTCTATTGAGCATTAGCATGATAGGTCTCGCAATGCCTACAAAGTTTGAAATGAACTGATTGACAAAGTTGATCTTTCCTAGAAAAGACTGCATCCCTTTTTGATTCACTAGTATGAGAAAATCCATTATAGATCTCACCCTTTTGAGATCTATTGATATCCCCTCTTTGGATACTAAAAAACCAAGTAACTTATCTTGGGGTACTCTAAAAATAGAATTTTTGGGATTTAAGGAAATCCTAAACTGTTGACACTTCTGGAAAACATTTTCTAGATGATCAAAATGATCACCTTCTAACTTTGAAAAGACCATTAGGTCATCAAGATATATTATAATTATTTGATTGATCAATCCTCTTAAAGCAATATCTATTTCTCGCTGAAAAGTTGCACTAGCATTCGAAAGTCTGAAGAGCATCTTTGCATATGTGAACATTCCCCACTTGGTGGTAAACATCATTTTATTTTGGTCACCTTCCTTCACATATACCTGGTTATAGATCAAGAAACCATCAAGCAATGAAAACATCTTCAATCTGGCCATGTTTTGCAAGATCTACTCCATTGACGACAAAGGGTAGTGGTCTTTTAGTGTAGCTTTATTAAGATCTCTAAAATCAATAGAAAGACTAATATCACCATTCTTCTTTCGAACCAGTACCATATTAGACACCCAGGGGGAGTGCTTAATTGGATATATGATTCACAACTCAATCAATTTGGTGAGCTCTTACACCATCAATGCTTCAATCTTCAGATTGATCGACCTTTGCTTTTGTCGAATGGACTTTGATCCTTTTTCCAATTCAATGGTATGTTGAATTATGCCTAGATCATACCCTCTAAGGTCATCATAGGTCCAAGCTACAACTCCGTCATATCTAGAACATAGATCCCTTAGCCTTTCCTTATCTTCCTATGAAACATCCGTTCCAACTTTTAGCTTTCTATCATTTTTGACGTTGAGCTCTTCATAATCCCTTGAATCTGCAGTGAACCTTTATTTGCCATTTATTACATCTTTATAGTCAAAAATATTTTTGAGGGAGATTAAACCTCAAGGGAGCTTTTTCCCTTTTAACTAGATAACTTGCTCTTCGGGAGATTTTTATTTTGCCTATGAATAGTCGGAAGCTTCGTCCTACTTTTGTATGAAGGAGGCAATCTTAATATCATCTTCAAAAACTTGCCAATTTTGATCATTGTCAGGGATTGTTGGTCAGATGATGATCTTTACTACATTCTATTTTGTTGTCAAATTGGGAACTGGTTCAAATTGTGAATTAATTGAAGCCATCGAATCAGCGGCATTGTTTTGAGATCAAGAAATGACTTGCACATTAAAAGCTTCAAAGCTCTCAATCAAATCCCATACCCGATGTCTATATGACTTCATTCTTATATTCTTCGTAGTTGCTTGCCCACAGACCTAGCTCACAACCAACTCTAAATATCTGAATGCTTGCATCCTCTTTACGCTCGTTCACTCTGCAAGAATTAGGCCATGGACCAAGGCTTCATATTTCGTGTCATTGTTTTGAGCATGAGAACTAAAAATGATAGGCCTTGAGGGTCTTCGATCCTATCAGGGACACTAGTCAGACTCCCGCTCTAGAACTAGATTTTCATTTAGCACCATCAAAGTATAAGGTCCATAGACAGTTGTCTGTCAGATCATCATATTCCTCCCGATTCTTTATCAATTTCAGGTAGACCTGATTTCCATCAAAGATCATGTATGTGCCTAGTCCTGTGGCATGAAAATTGTTGAATGGGTTAGATTTGATAAATTGGTTGAGGAGGACCTCCTCTTCAAGAGTCTAGTCACTCATTTCTTCCTCATCCTCCAATATCTCTACACAATATCCCTCCCTTTTTGAGGAGGTATGTGTTGTTTCAAAACATAGGAATGCATTATCTAATATGTGTTATGGATGCAAAGATTCATATAAGATTTTCATCTTCGCCCCATGATTGGTTCTCTATATTAGATGTGACCAATCGAGTGACAAGTATCCGCAAAGAATTGCAGTGAATTCTCTTAAAAGACACATATCAAAGATTCAACGAATGTCTATCAAAACTACCTCTTGTGAGATTGTCTAGCTTGGACATGAGAAGAGGGTTAAAGACAAATCTTTTATTCGACCAATGGTAGGAACCTTCTTTCTATCCAATTGCATGATTCCCTTCTCAAGGGGCTCATACTTAAGCTTCAAGGCATCGGCCACTTGCTTTGGCATGACCGTTGTACTAGCTCCCAAATCAATCATATTATTATGTAAAAGTTTATCTCCCATAATCAGTGTTAAAAATAAAGGTGTGGGATTTGACTTACTTACCACTTTATCTTTTGCATTGATCGTGTTGTTCATATAAGCTATAGCTTTCAGGGCTTGAGGGTTTGACGTAGGTCCTTTATCTTTACTTTTGTTGTACGACGAAGTCGCATCCATCTACAATATTTGTTCTTCATTCCTCAATGCTTCCCAAAGAAATGTCTTTTGTTTGGGAGTGGATATAACATCCCATAGGGATATGTTGGAAGGTGCCTTCTTCAATTGTTCCACCACATTGAGCATCCCGACTAGTTGGGCCTCAGGCTTAAATGGTGGTATTTCCTTTAGCTTTAGAGGAAAATGATCTGTCGTGAATGGGCTCAACATCTTATCCAAATCCTTTGTTGGCAACAGTGGAATCCATTGTTGCTGAGTAGGTTGTCCAATCGTTTGTGGGTCCTACATTTCTTACAACGATGGTTGGTGTAGTTGAGGACAAGGCATAGCTTGATGCACGTATTCTCCCGTGAGACTTCTTTTGGATCTCGTTTTGTAGTTTGACTACACTTGTGAAGCACTAGTCATCGGAGCTTCATTTGCGAATACCACATCTTCTTCCTCCATCCATGAAAATAACACCTGGTCGGGTGCAATATCTATCTCTTACTCCAAGGACATTCCTTCATTTGTGCTTTGAAGTAGGAATTTTCCATTTTGGGAGACTCATATCCTTCCATATTCAGGATCACACATTTGTTCCTTTGTTTCACTCTCTTTTGTTGCATATTTCCCCTCAGGAAATTTTAGGGCATGTAACTATCACTACATGGGAAGCACCATTTATTCTTATATTCTACCAAGTTGTTTTGGCTTGGGATTGACTCTTTACTCCGACTATCTTTGACCATCTGTAGCAGCATGGTGATCAAAAATATTTGGTTTGCAGACACCACTTGTTGACCTCCCCAACTTGAGGGTCCTTCGTACATGTTATGTTGATAGGATGACCTTCCTCCCTAATAGGTCTAGGTGGCTTGCTTCAAAGGTGTTGCTTGCTGCCACTTGATGAGAACTAACTCATTAGCAAAAGACTGCATGAGGCTCTTCATATCGTTGATGTCCACTGCTATAGAGGAATAACCTGATGTACTTTGATGTATAATGGGGTACATGTACATAGATTGCAGTGGAGCTAAATTCATCACTTGTGTAGTGGAAGTGCTCAGAGCAACTTCTTCCCGAGAGTTGCCAGAGATTTTTGCAAATACAGGCATTGATTAAACTATTCTTCGTGAACACAACCAACTCATATGCATTAAGTAAGATATCTCCTCCGATAGAGGTTATCATCACCATGATATCCAAATTGAAGGCCTTCAAGTAGAACATAAATGCCATCGCAGCTTGAGGTCAAGTAGTCCTAGGGATCCTCTGTTAGGTTTTGTGAAACCTAGTGTTGAAGTTGCTCATGACTTCCTATGGGGCTCTTTTGATAGTGATTAATTGATGTATTAGTGAAGAATGATCTACCTTCTCTGAGTTGATCCCATGAGTGGATAGAACCGAAGGTCAAAGATTGATACCAATCTTGAGCCTTTCCTTTGAAAGAGGTTGCTAATAGTCTTAAAGCAATATTTTCCTCCACTATGTTATGTACCCTGCATACCTTCGCTATATCTTGGAGGTGTTTGAAAGGGGTTTTGAAGTCCTCCCTGAAGAATTTTTGGATAGCCTTGAGGGTGTTAGCGGGTCTGGCAGGCCATACATCTGGGCGTGTAGGTGGTTGTAGTGGACTACCACTATCCCAGGTTACAAAATTTCTAAGAGCGAGGGCAGGTGCATGAGCCAAGGAGAAAAAATTCCTATGAATCGAGTAAATTGGTATTCTTATTTGGAAAATTCGGCCTCTAGGTAGAGTAGATAAGGCTCTATATTTCAGGCTCTTGCTCCTCACTCTATTACTCCTTACAGATGATACATAACCTATAAGTCTTCTTCTCCTAGTTACCAAAGCGAGTGACTAGGAGTACTGGAAATGACCCTTTGAGGATGCTCATGTTTGGATTCTGGGCATGAAACTTCCAATTTCTTTCCTTGGCCTCATTTTAGAAATATTTCAGACTTCTAATCAGATGTTTGAAAAACTTGGGTCCCACCGAGCATGCCAGAAAAAGAACTGTTGATCATTAAAGCATGAATCTTTCCAATAGCCTTATGGGAAATTCAACAAGTGATGGACCAATTTGTGCCTCACTGAATACCTCCAAGATTTTTATAGAAAGATGGCTCTTCTCTGAGTTTGGGAAAAAGGGTAGAAGAAAATGTAAACATAAAACATGAAAAGTGGCTATGCATCAATGCTTTTACAACATTTCAAAACCCAATTTCTCTTCTATGAATGATATATTAGACACAAAATGCCACATCCCTTCATTTTTGGGAAGAGAATGAGCATCAAAGGCTAGATACAAGCACAATGTAGTCTTTCAAATCTCCTCACAGGAAGTGTTCATTAAGGTCCGATCAAGCATAAAAGTTCCTAGAGTTAATGGAGAAACATTCGTAAAGCTAGATAAACCCTTCCTCTTAATACAACATTACATGAAGAAACAATAACACTTAAATAAAATAGAGAAGTTCAAGGACATAATCTAATTCTAATAGGTTATCACTTTATCATTTAAGCTTACAACATGAAAATCAATTAATCAAATTATTCAAATTAAGCTTAACACAATGTTTTATTCAAAATGAAAATATAAAGAAGGAACTTAAAAAGGCCATATCATTCATAGTTTCAAAATTTCTTCCAAACAGATCATACTTAAATATCAAATGAACTTTAAAATAGACGTTGGATGACAACCCAACAATAGTTTGAGTTAAAATAATATAACGTGCTAGAGAGAAGTAGTGTTCTGCAAAATTCTAATGAAAATACTCCTATAACTAAGGAAAACTAAAGAATTTATTTCCAAAAGGGAAAAATTCAAGAACCCTTCCTTTTTGTTACCACCTCCAATTTATAGTTGAAGAGAGAGAGAAATGCCACCACCACCCAGAAGTAATTACTGCTAGATGTCTACACCTGATAACTCACGATCCGATTGTAAATATTTAATTAGGTCATGACAATATTTTCTCATCAATTCTCAACTGCTGCATTGATGTCCCTTATATATTTAGCAAAGATTGCTCTCTATAAACACTAAGATCCTAGAAAACGGCCTAACAAAAGTCTTGTTGACCAATAACATGGCTTGGCGGTGCTGACTCAAATTTTCATCCTGAAAACCAAAGAAAACAACATGCTCCGAAAAACTCCAAAGAGAAGGCTAATTAAAAGAATAACCTACTCATAGCGAAGAGATGATGTGTCGAGCGGGCATGAATTTTCAAATTTGTGAAAACCATCCTTGAGAAAATCTCCACCGAGTTGACACGTGGCCAAATTTCTCCCAAAAGGAAAGTGATAAATAAAAATATGCTCAACAACCACATGGTGCATTGCGTGCCTTTCATAACCAATTTCTCTTTTATGTGTGGATCATCCCAAAGCCAAAAAAGTATAAATCCAAAAATCAAAAGAGACTAAGGAAATTTTTTCTCCACAATAGCCAAAAGTGGCTCTATAATACAAACCTGTCATTGTTACTTACAAGAATAGATAAAAAAATAATATCAGTCAAACACATCAAATTAGGGAAAAAGTATTGCTATATATTTGCATAAGCCTTCGATATTGACAAAAGCACCATTATAGGAAAAACAAACATCACAATTTTGTAAAAGTGGCTTTGTAACCTATAGGTCAACAAAAACTCAAAAAGATATTAAATTTGGGATTTGGAGCCCATTGGGCATGCAAAAATACCATAGGGGAAATATGGGTTTTAATCAAAATGAATAGTTAAGAAATTGGGGTTAGTAAAACATCAAAACCCACAAAGAAATAGATAATATTAGCTCATACTCAATGAAATTAGGAAAAAAAATGCTTCAAAGATTCAAACAAATGTTAGAAAACTAATTCAAATGACAAATAAATCAAAGAAACAATGCAAATCTTCAATCCCATTGTGGATTGATGAAAATTTGTAATGTGGATTTCTCAAATTGTACATAACCTATTATTTCAAAAGCTTTGATGATGATTTGATTCACAAAGGGATGCTCAAATTGCTCAATATTTCTCAACAAATTCAAGAATGCCAAAGCTCATGAAAATTGTGAATTAATTTTGATGAAGGAATGGCTTGTTTTATAGATTTGTAGATATTTGATCAATGGTCAAGATTGAAGATGAAGATCAACATATGAGAGGTAATTAAGGAGATCAAGGAAAATATTGATGGATGAGATTCAATGAGAGCCTAAAATATCCCTATTTTTCATGGAAAATTGGTTAAATATATATTGGAGGGAAAATATCTATTCAAATTTCAATTTGAATTTAAATTATAGAATATTCCTTTTGGAGAGAATATGACATTTAAATATTTTAAAGGGAAGAATATATTTTGAAAAGGGAATATTCTCTTTTTGAAAAAGGAATATTTTTTGTGCATGTTTGGAGTCCAAAAATTAGGAATTAAATAATTAAGAAAATTATTTAATTATGGGATGAGAGAATATAGGATTTTTAATTAAATAATTGAAAATTATTTAATCAAGTGGGATTGAAGAAAATTAGAAATGATTAAATAACTAAAATTATTTAATCAAGGTGGAAAGAGGGAAAATTAAAATTAATTAAATAATTGAAATTATTTAATTAAGGGAAATTAGAGAAAAAATTAATAAAAAATGATGAATTAATTAAATAACATTAATTATTCAATTAATAGAGGAAAATAATTAATTTAATAAAATAATTGGAAATTATTTAATTAAAATGAGTCCAATTAGGGGATAATGAGGAAAATGATGTTAAAAAGTGAATTCGATATGTGTGATACGTTCAAACAATTTTATGAATCTACAAGAAATATTTCAAAGAATAAAGGAGGTGATAAAAAGAATCTCTAATTTTAAGATCTCTTGATTTTTCAAAACCATTTATATCATTCCAAATAATTATTGTTGTCTTGTTATAAAAAATGATGAGGGGTATGAGCAACCGATGTCATTATTTAAGAAATCTCTTTAGGATACACAACTTAAATATGATTCAATGGAAAAGCAGGCATATACATTGTTGAAGAAAGTGAAGAATTTTAGGACCTATTTGGTAGGGACTAGGATTGTTGCATATGTTCCCCATTTTTTAGTCAAAGACATTCTCAAACAACAAGAAGTTACAAGGAGAATATGCAAATGGATAAATAAGGTCTAAGAGTTTAATATTGATTTTGGATCACAAAACTAGTAAGAGGGCAAATAATGGCTAAATGGATGATATAAGATAATTTGGATGATCCTCAGGTGAATCATCTTGAAGATGATGTCACTATGAATGTATGTATTTAAAAAAAGATATCCATAGTATAAGGATATAATTTATTACCTACAACATATGACACATCTAGATAATATGACTGACAATCAAAAGAGGAACTTAAAGTTGCAAGCTATAAAGTATGCAATCATTAAATGTGACCCATACTAGAGGAACAAAGATGGTATTTTATTGAGATTATTTGATGAAGAAAAATCTCCCAATCTATTGACAAATATGCATAGTGGAATCTATGGTGGGCACTTCATGACTAAGATAACAACCATAGAATAGTTATGATTGGTTATTGGTGGCCTAATTTTTTATAGACAACTAGAGGATTGTAAGAAAAAATTATTCATGTCAAAGGTTCTCTATAAAATTGAAGCACTCAGGAGTATTACCTATGAGACCCATAATTACTAAGGATTCATTCCAATAGTGGGGTATTGATTTTGTAGGTGAGATAGTAGAGAAATCTAATGGAGGGTTCAAATAGATCCTTGTTTCCATATGTAACATTACAAAATGGATTGAGGCAATTCCTACTAGGAAGGAAAACTAGAAAAGTGTTCATGGATTTCATTCTGAAAAACATCATCATGAGATTTGGAGTCCCGAGAAAATTAATCACGGATAATTCCATGTGTTTTTTATCTAAGGAATGTTATGATTTTTGTAAGTGGTGAATATGTGAATGAGATCAAAAAACTTCTTAATATGACATTATATCAATGATTAAACAAATTGAATCAATTCAACAAAGTAATCAATTGAAAGCATCCTATTGCTCTCTATCTCCAAAGATTTATTAAATCCTACTTTTCTCTCAGATTGTGTAAGCATATAAGGCTGTTAAAATGACTATCTGAAGAACGAGATGATAGTATAATGTAAAATGATAAATCAATTAAACTAGCATGATATTGATGTGAAACAGATAAATGCAGCTCCAAGAGGTAGCCATTGTTGTGAAGCTTGATTGTTGAATTGTTTGATAGTTGATGCTTGATACTTGATGCCTGGATTCCTACAGAGTAAGGGTGCAAAAGCTTGATTACTCTGGATCCTTTTCTTGGTTCAATGAGGCTTGTATTTATAGATTTCCTGGCTGTAGGAATGCACAAGGAAAGCTTTGAGAGGCTTGGATTCAATATGGAGGATTGAATGGTGAGAGATTGAGGAGATTGAGAGAAAGAGGGAGATTGTCTCTACCCATGAAAACACCAGGCAAGAGAAGAGGAAAGATTAATGAAAGAGGATTGAGAGATCAAATTATAAATTTATCTCCAATTTGTCTCCAAAACTTCCCGTGAAGTTTCAAAGCATTAATTGTGAAAAATTTAGACATAGATTAGACATAGGAAATCTAATTCATTTTTGAGAGAATGTAGATTGGAATATTCTTTTATGCTTAATTCAAATATTTTGATTTATTTAAATTAAGAAAGGGAGATAAATAATTTAATAAAACAAACTATAGGATAGTCGTTTATTAAATTAATCAGAGGAATATGGTAATTAATAAATAAAGTGTTTTGTCTTTATTTAATTATTTTGAGAATGATGTGATAGATTGAAATAGGGATTTGATAATTAAATTGAACAAAGTATTTAATTTTGTTTATCTAATTAAGATGAATTTGAATGTGAACTATATTAAATAAATATTTCTATTTATTTAAATAGTAGAGGAAATAGAATAATTAATCAAATAATGTGTATTTAATTAATCAGATGCTCCAGACCAATTTTAGGTGTATACATTTTGCCCCTCTTCAGAGTGATGTGTTTATGCATTGGTTCGAAGAATATTTTTGCTGCTACTGCTAGGATCAATGATTTCAAAAGAAATAATTCCGTATGCCCCAGACATGATTTTCAGATGATAATAATGATATGCCCCTTCGGGAGATAAATTAATAATCTGATAATTTTTCAAATTTTTTTTCAAAAATTTATGATTTTCTAATGATTTTACGATGTTTCGATGATGAAATAATTTATCTCCCAACAAAATGATGAAGAAATAGAGCCCTCGGATGAGTTTTAGTTAATTTCATGGATAAAATTAATCAAAATGTAATAAAAATCCACTAAAAATACCTTTCAAATATTATAAATAGTGCTAAAAGGTCATTTTCAATTCATTATTTGCTTTTTGAGTTCCAAAATCTTTGTGATAAAGAATTTTCTACCAGCTAGAGTGAGATGCCTATCCCCTACCACACTCACCAATTTGAGTGCATTCGATGCCACAGATGGCCGCCTGCGTATGGACCTCTGGTATGTACCTTTCCACCTCCTCGTGATTCGTGTACTTTTGTTTTTTATGCTTTTTAGGTCCTAGGCGTGTCTAGGTGTCTTTTAGCGCTTTCAAGCCGCACTGTAGCGCTTCCATTAGGTTGTCTAGCGCTTAAATTTAAAACTCTAGCACTTCCAGTCGGTAAAGTAGCGCTTTCAGCGGATTAGCGCTTAGGAGTCAAGAATTAGTGCTATGATGCCGGATTTTAGCGCTTTGATATTTTTAGCGCTTTGAGTCGGTGGATTAGCGCTTTTAAGGTCTATTCTAGAGCTTCTGGTAAAGTGGTACTTAGACGTCCTGTTTTAGTGCTTAGACGCAGAAAAGTAGTGCTTTGAGTTTTTTTAGTGCTTCGGAAGCCTGTTTGAGTGCTTTTAGGTGATATAGTAGCGCTTTTGGGATTTAGCACTTTGGATGACTGTTTTAGCACTTCTATGTCAGAATTGAAGATTTTAACTTAGTGAACTTTGATTATGTCAATTCTGATCATGTCCATTCTTCTGATTGGTATGATTGATAATCCACATTCTTGATGTTGGATTTGATGATTTGAATAAGACTAACTCTCATGATAGGCGAGAAGAAAGCCCCATTTATTGATGATCCTCATGATAGGTGAGGACATGATTCAATATCAAATAAATCTCATGATAGGCGAGATCTAGATAATGTTTTGATGAACCTCATGATAGGTGAGGTTTGATTCAATATGTAATAAATCTCATGATAGGCGAGATCTAGATAATTTTTTTGATAAACCTCATGATAGGTGAGGTTGGATGTTCGCCTATGAATTTTGATCGAAAATTCATACCAAAGCTTTTGGAGTAGACTGATATTAGAATGACCTTTGATTCCTTGACATAGTTCACTGATTGTAGATTTATTTGTTATGATGATAGGAGGATCTGGGTACTCTCCAGATGCGAGAGAGATTTCCACAAATGACTGATTTGATACCACATTTGACACCAAATGAGCTCCAAGTGATAGGCTAGTGTGGCCTTACTAGTTTACTTGATATGCCCCAGATTAGGATTAATCGGGGTTTGTTGACCACATTGGCTAAGAGGTGGCATAGCGACCATAACACCTATCACCTACCCACCGGTGAGATGACAGTCACACTAGAGGATGTGTGGCATATATTATGCATTCCTTTCATGGGAGAGATTGTGACATATGATTCACATGGGACTAACACCAGAGACGCTCTCCGTAGAGTCTTTCAGGATCAAGACATAGAGGGTCTGAGCATTCAATGGCAGAGGATCGCAGACTCTTATGCGACACTACCAGCAGTGCTAGCTGGATTTATTGGAGGATTCCTTTGCCCTAATCGCAGGTCAAGGGATTCCTCATTGGTTGGGGCAAAACATTGGAGAGCATGTTGGTACATGGTACCAGATATATGTGGGGGATGTGCATGTTAGCACATCTTTACCATGATCTTCATTCCATTGTGTATCTAGGTGCACGTAGTATATCCGGAAGGGTGACTCTGTTATAGATATGGGTTTGGGAGCAATTTGCTATTTGTCAGCTATTTCCCATTGCAGATAGACCAGCTGGTAGACCCTATGTTTTTCGATATAGTGGTCGATTCATGCATGCCCGGATGGGCAAGTTAGAGCACTGGAGGTGAGTTTTTGATGATACTGAGACAGTGATATAGTGCCCCTACCTTGATTGTGAGGAGTGGGAGGAGGATGGTGCAGTGTTGGGGTTTCTATGTGATACTATATACCTCATTGGCCAGACTCCTTTTATTCTTGAGAGATTCTTGCTTTGTCGGGTTTACAGACAGTATGGCATTGTTCAGTGCATGCCACAGGGAGTAGCCCACTATGCATGACGATGGATGGATATTCCAGATTGGGGTCCCACACTATCTTATGACGTCATTGTAGAGGGATACAAAGCATTAAAACCATCTCCGTGGGACATGCAGAGAGACATATTAGAGGCAGTTGTTACAGAGGATTATGCAGCATTCTTGGCCTTGGTCCCTCATCCTCGTAGTACTATCCTCGATGAGCCAACACCTTTACCAGTAGAGGAGGATGTGGCCGAGGATGCCACTGGTGGTGAGGGTGATATCCCAGCAGATGAGAGCTCAGAGAGTAGTAGTTCAACAGTGAGGATAGTAGCAGCAGTGGGGAAAATGATGGTGGGAGTTGAGGATACAGAGGGCCGGGTCCAAACATTCACAGTGCACCTTCTTCCAGTAGGCCTCGTAAGAGGCAGACAGTGACAGTGCCAGCAGTAGGGCAGCAGAGATAGATAGCTGGGCTCCAGGCACAGGTCCAGACTCTGCAGGCATAGGTTCAGACACTGCAGGGGCAGTTGGTATAGGCTCGGGGCATGGTTGTGCAGACTTAGACCCAGATGCAGGCACAGGCACAGACTCACGCATAGGCCTTGGCACAAGTACAGGGGTAGTTAGCCGCCATGCAGACGTAGGTTGATACCTTGATAGCGGAGTGAGACAGTGCTCAGCAGATTGCCGAGAGGGCATAGGAGAGAGCTGAGACCCTCCAGAGAGTGGCTGATGGCACCTCTATAGGTGATTATATGAGAGAGGTTTTGCGGGTTGCCTGAGAGGCTGAGTATTACAGAGGTTGGTATCATGATGTAGTGCCTGCTGAGCGCCAAGTCAGTTATGCCCCATCGAGATCTGGGCGGACTCACACACGGATAGTCAGTGAGGGGGTGACTCAACCTCCACGCATAGATCCCATAGATCTGGGTCCTTCAAGGGGTGGTGGTGGTAGTGGTACAGGTCCTGGTAGGCCTGCTCACTCTGGCAATAGCAGGTTGTAGATGCCATTTTGATCCTCACTAATGTATTTTATGATGTACCTCTCTTGTATGATGATGTATTTTTATGAATTCATTGTATACTTGACACTTTTTGATATGATATGTTGATGGTTTCATGATTTCCATGTGATGGATGCTTTTATATGCTTTATGTGATGAGTTAATTCTAAATGTGGTGATGACAAATGATGATTTATTTTAATGTAATGATGTAATGATGTATGTACGGATGGAATATGATATATAGATAAATGATGTGATTTGATAACATCTATGGATAGTTGGATAAATGCTTTTTAATTATGGGATGATTTTATGATAAATGATCATTGATGGATGTAATGATGTGATTTTATTATTTTTAAATGTATGGATACATGATATAATAATGATGATGTGATGTATGGATTATAAATGATATGTGGATATATGATGCGATATATGGATGGATAAATGATGATTTATATGAATGTTTTTAAATGTGATCAAAATGTATGAAATAGATGGATGAATGCCTTTTTGTTATTTTCAAATGTGATGATGATAAATGACAATTTTATAATGAATGAGAAAATGTATTGATGGTAATTAATGTAGGCATATGATGTTGGATAAATGGTAGTGTAATGAATGTGTTATGGTAAGAATGATCTTGATGCACTGATGGTAGAATTTATGATGCATGATGAAATATATGAATGATGATGCTATATGTTTTTGATGATTTTATGTCAAGTATACTCAGTTTCTTTTGTAGATTAGATAATCATTGATTGGAATCCTTTATGCAACAAATACTCTGTAGATAATGAATGATGATGAATGCAATCTAATTTAATCATGCAATGATATGCAAAACAGATGTCATTTTACAGTCTTTTTGTGCTTGGTATCATCATAGAGCTTTATTGGATGTTGAAAGTGAATACAAGCATCAATGGTTGTGTTAATCCAATGACGACCTGGGTATTACTTTCATGATTTTTGATATTGCAATTGAACACAAGCATTGAGGTATAATTGAACCGAGATGACCTGAGCATTCATTGTGTAAACAAGCAGTGATTAATCATTTCAATGTGTGAATTTTGAATGTCATCGATGATACATTTGCATAGCACATCCCTCGACAATTCACACATTTATATGATTATCATATAGACAGTAGATAATAAAACATCATTATTTTTCCTTGTATCTCTAGTTTTTATACATTATTGAGTTACTCCAAAGAAATGATAATCAAAATATAATTCATCCATTTTCACTTAGTGTGTTTCAATCATTTTTCAAATTTAAGATCATCCATCCTGACTTTTTGACATGTTTTTGTTTTGGATTTTATGAGACTTTTGACAAAAGAACTAACCTACTTACTAATCCTAGGGGTCTCGAGGGCTGATCAAAGATTAGCCTTGCCTACGTTACACACGCAGAGACCACGTAGTTTGACTGACACAGACCTATGTTTTTGAAAGTTGCTTTTTCAGACTTACCTTTTTGACATGTTTTTGGATTTTCGATATGATACTGATGTTTGATGCTTTTATGATGATGATTGACATTGCACTTTGATCTTTGTTATCGTTTTCTGCCATACTGTCGTGTTCCCAGACTAGTGAAATTGATACGTCTTAATTGCCCCTAATGATATCCGGATGTTGCCTCCAAGCTATGGAGTGATATGTTGATTAGGTGACATGAGTTTGATAATGGATGCAATGATAGCAAGATGACTGACATGATATGGAATAGTACTGACTTGCCAGACTAATGATCTTGATATGTTCATAATAGATGGGAAAGCTGATCATAGAATCACATACGATGCCTGTTTCCAGGTTTTCACCATATGCTTTGATTACACCCTTTGTGTTTTTGTATTTTTCTCATTTTTCTCATTTTTCTTTCTTTTTGTATTTTATATATATTTTTTAATTTTTGCATTTGCCAAGATGCCTATTTGCTAGGTTTTCACCAAGGAAACAATTTTCAGAATTTTAACCCGTGCACTAGGAGTTTTAAGCATAGATTTTTTTGAGATGAATACTGTTGATAGGTTCATCAAACAGATACCCTTCTGACATTGATAGTTGATATGCTCCTGATCCATACACTGATATGACAACAAACAGACCAAGCCAATTAGGCTCAAATTTTCCTTTCTTCTCCCTGTCCTGCTGATTTCTAGGGTTTTCTTTTATCACCAAGTCACCAACTTGAAAGACCCTTGGTTTTACCCTGTGATTTTAACTCCTTGACATCCTTTGTTGATAAGTTGTTAGATGGTTTATAGCTTGTTGATGACGCTCGTCTAGCAATTCCAGTTCCTGCAATCTAGATACCCTATAATCTTCATCTGAAATGATACCTCTGAGTGATACACAAAGGGATGGAATTTCAACTTCAATGGGAAATATGGCTTCCAATCCATATACCAAAGCAAATGGTGTAGCTCCTGTTGGCATTCAGATGCTTGTTCTTTAGGCCCACAGTGCAGGATTGAGTTGAACATACCAATCATGTCCAACATCGTTAACCGTCTTTTTAAGAATTTTGAGTATGGTTTTGTTTGAGGCCTCTGCTTGGCCATTCCCTTAAGGATAGTACGATGTTGAAAAATCATGTTGGATGTGGAACTTTTTACATAAATCTTGGACATCTTGATTCTTGAAAGGTCATCCATTCTCCATGATTATAGATTGAGGGATTCCATATCAACAAATGATGTAGTTCAAGATAAATGAGGAGATCTATTTCCCAGTGATGGTAGTAAGAGGTACTACCTCTATCCACTTCGTGAAGTATTCTGTAGCCGTGATAATGAACTTGTGTCCATTAGATGAAGATGGATGCATTTTTCCTACCAGATCTAGGCCCCATTGATAGAAAGGCCATGTTGATGTAAAAGGATGCAGTTCTTGTGCCGGTGCATGAATCAGATTGCTGTGAACCTGACATTTTTGGCATTTCTTGACAAAATGATATGATTCTTTCTCCATGCAAGGCCAAGAATATCCCAAACGGAGGAGTTTCTTGGTGAGGGTTATTCCACTTGAGTGAGTACCACAAATACCCTTGTGAACTTCTCGTAGGGCCGTTTTAGATTCATTGCATTCTAGACATCAGAGTAGTGTACCATCAAGACCTCGACGATAAAGGACATCTGTGATTAAAGTGTGTCGAGTGGATTGACAGATAAAGTTGCGTTTTTGATTCCTAGAAAGGTCAGGAGGTAGGATATCATCTTTCAGATAAGCATAGGTTTTTTCGTATATGGAGGTTTCAGTGGTTTCTAGATGACATATGGTAGCGGATTCTGATTGATAATGGGAAGGACATGATACTTGTTCTACCATAAACTCATAAAAAACACGCTTCTCAGGCAATTGTAGTAATGAAGTGATTGTAGCCATAGCATCTGCAGCTTTGTTCTCCGCTCTTGGAATCTGATCAAACGTGATACTAGCAAAGGACTGTTTCAGATTATCTAGTTGTTGCTTGTAAGGCATCAATTTGTCATCTTTGGTTTGGTATTCATCATTGACTTGATAAATAACTAGTTGAGAGTCCCCATAGACCTATAAATCTGTGATTTTCCATTGAATTGCAATCTTGACCCCAATAATCAATGCTTCATATTTTGCCACATTATTGGTACATTGAAACATGAGTCTGTATGATTTTGGAATTGTGTGTCCTTGGGGAGAGATGAACAAAATCCCTGCTCCTAATCCTCATTGTGTATATGATCCATCAAAGTATAGTATCTATTGTTGGGGCATTGCTATCATGATGTCTACATCTAGAAATTCCATTGTCATTGGGTGATTATTTGGTAGAGGAGCTTCAGCTAGCTGTTCAACAATTCCTTTTCCCTTGATTTCCTTTCTTTCGACATATTGAATTTTGAATTCACTGTGGAGCATAACCCATTTTTCCAGTCTACCTATTAAGGCAGCTTTACTTAGTAGATACTTCAAAGGATCGATCTTTGCAATTAACCTGATTATATGAGCCATCATGTAGTGTCTCAAGTTTTGAGGAGCAAACACCACTGCTAAGCAAGACTTTTCTATGAATGTATAGTTTATTTCATAGCCATTTAAAGTTCTACTGATGTAGTAGATAGCATGCTCTTTTCCTTCATGATCCTCTTGTGCTAAGAGTGCCCCCAATGAGATATCAGTCATGGCAATGTATAAAATGAGGGGTCTTCCCTATGTTGGTGACATTAGATATTGTTTGATCTGACTGAATGTCGCTTCACACTTCTCATCCCACATGAAAACTATGTGTTTATGCAATAGATGATTGAAAGGATGACTTCTATCTACCAACTGGGAGATGAATCTTCGGATTGATTGAAGTTGTCCTTGTATTGATTTGAGCTGGCCGATGTTTCTAGGAGGTGGCATCTCCATAATTGTTTTGACTTTTGCTGGATCCACCTCAATGCCCTTTGTTGACACAATGTATCCTAGTAGCTTTGCTGATGTAACCTTGAAGATACACTTCTTAGGTTTTAATCTGACATTAAATTTCTCTAGTCGTGTGAAGATTTTATCAAGAATATGCAGATGTTCTTCCCTTGTAGTAGATTTCACCGAGATGTCATCCACATAATCCTCCATGAAAGTGTGCATCATATCATGGAAGATCGTAGTCATTGCCCTTTGATAAGTTGCTCCTGCGTTCTTTAAACCAAATGGCATAACGTTCTAGCAGAAGGTTCCCCATGGACATGTGAAATTTGTCTTCTCCTGATCTTTTGAAGCTATTCTAATTTGATTGTATCTAGAGAAGTCGTCCATGATTGATATCATGGCATGTCCTGCCGTCAAGTCCACAATGATGTTTATGTTTGGTAGTGGAAAATCATCCTTCAGACATGCTTTATTGAGATCCCTAAAATCTGTGCAAATTCTAATGTTGTTGTCTAGCTTTGAAATAGATACTATGTTCGATATCCACTCAGCATAATCTATAGACCTTATGAATTTAGCATCCAATAATTTCTTTAATTCTCCTTTTACCATTAATGAGATGTGAGGATGCATTTTCCTTAATTTCTGCTTAACAGGCTTGATTCCTATTGGCAAAGACAAATGGTGCATAAGCAGATTTGGATCTAAGCCTGGCATATCAAAGTATGACCAAGCGAAGTTGATGCTTCATGCTTTAAAGAATTTGATAAATTCTGGTCTTTCTTGATTAGTCATTGATTCTGCTAGATGTAGAACTTTTTACCTCTCTTCTATGCCAATGTCCACTGATTGTGTAGGTTTGACCAGAACTGATGATCGCTCATGATAGTGTTCTGGGAGAGTGTCAAATCTTCCATCCTTTAGTGCCTCATAAAGGTTTTCATCATTGGATGCATTCTTTATTTTTACTTTTTCCAGATCTAATGCTGCCATAGAATGGTTTTCACCATTAGATTTATTTTGCTTGTTTTCATTTTTGCAACTGGAAGATTTGAAACCCTCCTAATGAGTCGTATTGTTATGAGTATTATGGATAGCATTTGTATCAAGTTCGGTATGACAAATGAAATGTACAATAGTATCATCATTTTCAAATTTTGGTACAGTCAATGGTTTGGTAGGTTCCCAATCAATAAGTTTTAGATGGATTAATGGCATGGTATCATCAGATTGATTTAGGTCAATGGAAGTAAGGGTGAGGACAGAAATATCATCATAATTGTCATTTGGGATATCGAGGTCCATGATGGTACCCTCTTCGAAATCATCTAGTTCACTCAAATTCTATTCATCCTCACTAGAGTCATCGATATTTAGTGATCCCTCAACAAATGGTCTAGACCCAGAGCCTTGGCCCTCCTCACGTGTAGGTGCATATTTTTGAATCACATCGAATGGAATATCAATGAAAAGTAGATCATAAGGTAATGCCCACTCATATTCATTTGAGTCTGTTTCAGAACCATCTCTAAAGTGAAGGATATTTTCCATAGCTGTCCTTTTTAGCTCTTGCTTCTCTTCTTCAGAGTATCCTAGTCCTGGTTTTTCTTTTGTATGGAGAGTGAGAGGTGTGATAGGTTCTGAGATTCCCTCCTTTCTTAACCCCAATGGTCCTTGTCCTTCATAACCTATCTTTTCAAGAATAGCCTTCCCTTTTCCATACTTGTCTGTGTTGCTAATATTTTTGGTATCGGTCTCTGATGTTGATGTTTCTTCATCCTTGTATAGCCAATCCCGGATTGCTTTGTTGTCCGTTTCTTCTACTATGGTTCCAGATTTTACAAATGTTTCTTGAAGAAATGTGGAAGGTAAAGATGTTGGAGGTTTGATTAGTGATGGTTGACCATATTTCCTAGGAGATGGCATTAACTGTGATAAGTTAAGCGATTGCTCCATTGAGTAATGTCCCATTCCTTTATCTATCAACTGAACTTTCTTTTGAAATTTGTCTGATAGAGAAGTTTGTGTATTTGTATTGTTTGTTTCATCATGACTTGTTTCCTTTTCTTTACCTTTCTTTTGCACCCACTTGGTAGAGATGCTTGGACTTTGTTCATTCTTGGATGATGATGAACTTGAAGCTTCCCTGTTGTGAGGGACAAAAGTGTCTTGAGATATTCTTAATGTGTCACAATGTTGTGGGTGTTTATAATCAGCAGCTATAGTCACCTCTTGTCTGTTTACTAGAAACTTCAAGCATTGATGGTATGTAGAAGGTACGGCCTGCATTTCATGAATCCAGGGTCATCCTAAGAGTATGTTGTATGTCAATTCTCTTTCTAATACTTGACATGCTATATGCTTCATCACAGGTCCCACTTGAATGGGTAATACAATCAAACCTTTGGATGATCTTTCCTCCTCATCATAGGCTTTGATGGTCATCTTCAGTCGAGCATCAATAGCATCTTCGGAATATCCTAGTGCATGGACTAATTTGAGGGTGAAAATGTTCAAACCAGCTCCCCCATCTATTAGAACTCTCTTAACATGATGATTATGGATACAAACTTTGATATGCAATGCTGTGTTATGTGGATGGTTTAATGAGACATCATCCTATTGAGAGAATGATAGACAATGAGGGGTAGTCAGATGTCCCACCATAGCTTGGAATTGAAAAACATCCAAATTATTTGGTACAGTTGTGGTAACTAATGCTTGCTCGAGAACTTCTTTATGTGATGGTGACAACCTAAGGAGTTCCAGTATTGAGATTTGGGTGGGGATGTTTTGTAATTGATCAACAATATTATAATGAGATTGAGGTGTAACTATATGTTGAGATCCCACTCCTTTTAATACTACCTTGGCTTTCCCCCTAGTCATGACATTTTCTATTTGACGTTCTTGATTCTCTCGGGGGGTGTTTTCCATTTGATTGATAATATCATAATGTGATGGAGGTGGAACCGCATGTGTGGATCCCATTCCCCTTAATATTACTTTTGATTGCTCCCAATTCATGACGTTTGCTGGTTGATGTTCTTGATTTTCTCTGATTTTTAAGACATTTATCTGATTATCAGAGTTTTGCACGCTTGGGAGTAAATCCAAATAGGTAATGTTGTTGGTTTCATTTTCATCAATGTTATCACTAACTGCACGATCATTTTTGACTTCAGATAGACACAGGATTGTTGTATTATAGACATGATTGGTGTTATTCCCTTTGCTATTTGATGATGATGCACCTTTGTCATAATTTGGCAAAGGATCTTTGAAGGCCAAATGATCGTTGTTATTTTGAGGTCCTTCCACATACACTTTGTTGTTGTCCACCAAATCTTGTACTGCATGTTTCAATTCCATACAGTCATTTGTTTTATGATCCTTGTTATTATGATAGTTGCAATAATCAGCGTCATTCCACCATGATGGTTTGACTTTTGGATCCTAGAACCTAGCTTCCCGTGCACTGAGAAGGCCTCTGGTAACTAGTTCTTTCATCGCTAATTCCATTGATTTCCCTAAACGTGTGAACTTTCATCGATTTGATGGTTTTTGATATGGTAGTGTTTTTGTCCGTTCGTTGTTTTGCATGGTATTTGACTAGACTTTTTGGTCACTATTTTGATTGTTTGAAGAAGATGCAGTCAAGTTGAAAACTGGTTTCACATTTTGTGAATCACTTGTTGTTTCATTTGTGTTGTGATTCTTTTGCCAAATTTTTGGTTTATCATTGCTTGAGTTTTGATTGGAGTAGTTATTTGATTTGTCATTGTAATGTTTGATAACTCCCTGTTTCACTAATGCTTCCTCAATCTTAAGACCATTTTCTATGAATTTTTCAAAAGTGGGTGGACATTGTAATTCTAGACTGTAGCTCATTTATTCTGTCAAGTTCTCAATGAATAATTCCATCTTTTCTTCCTCTGGAATAGACCGAGGATACCTAGCGAACAATCGTTGCCATCTTTGGAGAAAAGACAAGAATGTTTCTCCTTTATTTTGCTTTAAGTTGTAGAGATGCTTGATAGTAACATCATTTTGGATGTTGAATGAATATTGAGAGATAAATTTGTTAACAAGTTCCTCAAACGTTTTGATACCAGGTTGCAATTTTGAGAGCCATTCCATACATGCACCTCCCAAAATTCTTGGCAATAACCTCATCAAATAAGTTTCTTCTTGAGTGAACTCAAGACTCATCATTTTAAATTCTCGTATATGATCTATTGGATTTGTTCGTCCATTGTAATTATCATACTTTGGGTATTCACAATGTCTTGGAAAAGGTAGCAAACCAATTGTTGCGTCAAAAGGATAAGGACAAATGTCCTATATTGCATATCTTTTGGTTGTCCCTTTCGTCATGTCGTGTATCTATTGCTGTAATAATTGCATTTGTGAAGTTAAAGCAACAACTGGATCTATTGTTTGTGTTGGTAATGGTATCTCTATTTCATTTGTTTCAGTTGCATCTTTCAAACGGTTTATATCAAATTTTTTTGGAAGTTTTGCCCCAAATTTGGCCAACATTAAAAGATATTTTTCCATGTCTTGCTCCAAAACGTTTTCCATAAGCATGTGAAACTTGGGATCTTGTTGAGCCGCTTGGATTTCCTCTTGAGTTATTTCATTTTTGTCATTGCGGTTTAGAGTGTTCCAAGGATTTTCCTCTATCATGTTTTTAGATGATTCAAGCTCTTGTTCTAAAAGTCTCTGTTTGTGGGACCTAGTGAAGATTGGCATACAAATTTTTGCCCTTTCTTCTGAAATGTTGATCTTATGTGCGAGATAGTGTCAATTTGAACCTTTTTAAATAAAGTGGAATAAGATGATTGATCTTATTACTTGAGACAATATTTAAAAAGTTAATTACTATACTTTGTTTCATGATGAAGGATGTATTATCTTGATAATGAAACATCAGTGTAGTAATTGATTGTGTAATTGATTTTGACACTTGTAATTTGCAAGATCTTGTTTCAATTGATAAGTTTGGAAATTTGAATAAACCTTTCTGATTTTGGTCCTTTGACAATGATTCTGATGAACAGAAACTTGTGTTCTGGTGAAGATTGTGAATAAAAGACAGACAGACTAACTGGTAAGATTTTTGAACTCTCTATTTTAGAAGTGCTAAAATAGAGTACAGAAGCGCTATTTCACATAAGCGCTAGAACAGAGACTAGAAGCGCTTAAACAGAGACTAGAAACAGTATTTTACCTGAAGCGCTGAAACAGTGCATAAAAGCGCTGCAGAAATTGATGGAAGTGCTACTTGACAAAAGTGCTAAAACAGTGCATAGAAGCGCTGCAGAAAGTGATGAAAGTGCTATTTTACTAGAAGCGCTGAAATAGAGACTGTAAGCACTAAAACAGTTCCCAAAAGCGCTATTTTACTAGAAGCACTACAAAAGTGACTAGAAACGCTAAAACAGGTTTTTCTAGACCTTCTAAAAATAGGACTTTAAAGACTCTCTACTGTAAAAGTTGATCTGGCCTTGTGGCATACTATATTAGGGACTGTGGAAGAAAAACACGATGAATGCACTGGCTGTGATTGTGAAACTGAGTAAAAGCTCTTCTTTGGAAGAAGGCTCGTGAAAAGAGTGGTTCTACTACAAAATCTAATGTGTGACCCCTAGCAAAATCATGATAGCGGTGGATGAATGTTCTATGTTGTAACAAGAGTTTTCGATTTTGATATAGAAAATGTTGACTTCTCAATTTATAACCGTCAGGTTTCTTAGGTTTTGAGACTTTGATTTTCCTTTTGAGAAACGTGGTGGACTTCCACTTTCTAAGCATAGAGTTTTTTGATTATTTTGACTTGACATTTTCAGTATGATCTTTAAATCTGATTTAAATGAATTTGTGAAAACACAGCAAGCAAATTTTGAATAAGTGTTTTAAAACTGAAAAGATTGTGTATGTTCAAAAATCACGAATGATCTTTATTGATTTTGACGGGTTGTTTTAACAATTGTACACAAATCAAACAGACTCACACTTAAGGACAAGTAGGTCATCATTATACTCACAACCCACATCTTGCAATTACGTTGACTCACATAGCAGTGTCACCCCCTAGAGGGTGCCCATATTTTTGTCATTTCCAGGTGCGTACTCAAAGTGACGGACGTAAATACCGAATCCCTTGAGCAAACAATCCTTGGTAATTATATGGTGAGTGTCTTGGGGGAAAATTCTTCCCTCCCCTTGCACCGTGAGTATGACAATGTATGGATACTGACTTGGCGGGAAACTACTCTATGGTTCATAGATAGGGTTCCGTTCGGTGTGACAAATAGATAAACTCCCTCAAGAGACCTCCCAATCTTTAGAACAAATATTTTGGGGATGGTTATCTTGCCTACTACCGTCAATTTGGACTTTCATCAACAAATTGCATTTTTATTATAGTGGGTTGGATAACCTGGCTTTGGTTGTTCCCACTTAGGTCATTCCCGTAGGGTGAGTACTTTTTCCCACTACGACAGGCCTGCTAAAGGATTTAATAAAGCGTAAATGACAAAAGAAAAGTGAATCTGGCACTTTGGTCACCCAGTTAAGGGGAGAGCATACGCCTGATCACTACAAGCACAACATATAGATTTGTCTTGTTTTAAGCCCAAAAAGAAAGATTATTTAATCTAAGTGAAGGTTTTGCTTCACTGAAATCATGATGTTCTTTTTAACTTCTATTGTAAGAATGTGATGACTATCCTAGGATTGATAAATTTTCTTTAAGAAAAACAAGAAAGTGACTATCCTAGGATTGATCAATTTTTAAAAACTTTGAAGTGGCTATCCTAGATTGATCAATTTTTAGAAAACTTTGAAGTGACTACCCTAGATTGATCAATTTTATCTCAACTGTGAAAAATAAATACAATCTAGTTGTGGAAGCGTTGGATCCAGACTATTTTTACAAAAGCATTGGAATATGGCATCGAAGCACTAGAACAGTTACCTGAGGCGCTAAAACCCGAAAGCGCCGAAACAGTGCACCGAAGCACCGAAACAGTGCATCGAAGCACCGAAGTTTGTCTTGGAAGTGACGAAGTTTGTCATAGAAGTGCTAAAACACCTGATGCACTAGAGAAGTAACCGAAAGCGCCAAAACTTTGAAAGCGCTGGAACAGGAACTAGAAGCACCGAAACTTTTAGCGAAAGCACTAAAATAAATCAAACTGTAAACCTGCATAACACTTTCCAAAAAAATTATAATTTTGATAAAAATGGGGTTAATGCCCCACGGTGGGTGCCAAATTGTAAGTGGTGAATATGTGAATGAGATCAAAACACTTCTTAATACAACATTATATCAGTGATTAAACAAATTGAATCAATTCAACAAAGTAATCAATTGAAAGCGTCCTATTGCTCTCTATCTCCAAAGATTTATTAAATCCTACTTTGCTCTCAGATTGTGTAAGCATATAAGACTGTTAAAATGACTATCTGAAGAATGAGATGATGATAATATAATGTTAAATGATAAATCAATTAAACTAGCATGATATTGATGTGAAACAGATAAATGCAACTCCAAGAGGCAGCCATTGTTGTGAAGCTTGATTGTTGAATTGTTTGATAGTTGATGCTTGATAGTTGATGCCTAGATTCTTGTAGAGTAAGGGTGCAAAAGCTTGATTATCTGGATCCTTTTCTTGGTTCAATGAGGCTTGTATTTATAGATTTCCTGGCTGTAGAAATGCACAAGGAAAGCTTTGAGAGGCTTGGATTCAATCTGGAGGATTGAATGGTGAGAGATTGAGGAGATTGAGAGAAAGAGGGAGATTGTCTCTACCCATGAAAACACTAGGCAAGAGAAGAGGAAAGATTGATGGAAGAGGATTGAGAGATCAAATTACAAATTTATCTCCAATTTGTCTCCAAAACTTCTCATGAAGTTTCAAAGCATTAATTGTGATAAATTTAGACATAGATTAGACATAGGAAATCTAATTCATTTTTTAGAGAATGTAGATTGGAATATTCTTTTATGCTTAATTCAAATATTTTGATTTATTTAAATTAGGAAAGGGAGATAAATAATTTAATAAAACAAACTATAGGATAGTCATTTATTAAATTAATCAGAGGAATATGGTAATTAATAAATAAAGTGTTTTGTCTTTATTTAATTATTTTGAGAATGATGTGATAGATTGAAATAGGGATTTGATAATTAAATCAAACAAAGTATTTAATTTTGTTTATTTAATTAAGATGAATTTGAATGTGAACTATATTAAATAAATATTTCTATTTATTTAAACAGTAGAGGAAATAGAATAATTAATCAAATAATGTGTATTTAATTAATCGGATGCTCCAGACCAATTTTAGGTGTATACAATTTTTTCTCTAAGTATGGGATAAGTTTGTCATATTTTTCATACCATCCATAATAAAATGGATAGGAAGACTCTGAAAATAAAATACTCATGAAGATCATCAAGATAATGGTGAGTAAGAACAAGACATAATGGGACTCAAAGTTGAAGCTAGATATATGGGTAGATAGGGTAATCATAAAGAAGTCCATAGAGAAATCACCCTATGAGCTAGTATATGGTCTAGATGCAAGAATGTCAATAAATTTTTTGTTAGTTTATAAGTTCATCCAAGAATAGAGTGAGGATATTACATATGGTATGACATGTACAATCACTAATCTCGCAAAATTAGATGAAATGAGGAGACAAGCTCAAATTTTCAACTGGAAGTAGTAGTAGATAAAATGCTTGTTTAACACAAGAGCTTAAGACACAAAATTTCAAGAGGATGATTTGGTATTGATGTGAAATTCTAGATTCCAAGGAAAAGGAAAATATGGGAAGTTTTATAATCTTTGGAATAGGCCATACAACATCAATATCATTCATGATAAGAATTATTACTTCATCAAGGATATTAATGATGAAGTTTAGAAATTTCTAGTGCATGGACAATTCTTGAAACACTACTATTCTAAAATTTGTTTTCCATGCACATTTATACATTATATATATATGTTTCTTATTTTGGTCCTCTTTTTTTTCTAGATTTGTGTCTATGCTTTTTGGTCTAGTTTGCATTCTAGAGACATCTAGATTCTTTCCTATCTTCCCTAGAGCCAATGTCCTCAAACAATAGCCATTGTTAGGACTTATAGTTTTCCTAGGTTTTTGTCTCTACAATTTGATGTATTTTATGCTTAAACCTTAAACCCTAGGGCTGTCATGGAGGTTTTCTTTTCTTCTATTTATTCAGTGACTTTCCCATCCCATCATGAGTTCCTTAAGTTATATTTGTGAGCCCCTTTAAACTATTCTACCCCTATTCCTAGTGGTTGGTTGTTACCTTTTACCCACATGTGTTTAAAGAAAACTTAAGTCCCTTGTATGTGCCTTCCAGATTGGTTCCCATCATGGTCCAAGGGTTAGGATTTTATTATGTCACATTCCCTTAAGACATCATATTTTCATGTCTTCCCCAAAACTTCATATATGTAATTAAGTGTCTTCCTACCATGTGTCCTTGGCGTGTCAACGCTTTATTGCATCAAGTGAGTTCTTCATATCATATTTTCTAGGTTGTGTCTGCTTCCAAATTATGCTCACATACTCCTCTATTGTATGTCATGTAATGCCCTGCAATGCAACCCTAAAGGACAACTAACAACAAATATTTACAATACAATTTTTTTTTTAAAGAATAACAACTATGCATTAACCAATAATTAAATAAACATACAACATTAAGATAATTACATAACGTCACCTAACTAGTCCCATGGGGTTACATGGTTGCATTACTCAAAAATGATCCCAGCCAAATAACATCGCTATAAATAAATGCCAAGTAATAAAATTGTAGAAACATACACTACTCAAGATCACATAATGGTAAACATGTAACCATCCATAAACCATATAGATAACAAGAGTACATACATAATTTTATTACATAACAATTTATAGTTCAATATTACAATTATGGGGCATATTTCCAAAAATACAACACATCAAAGATACAATAGTACATTACATAATGCTTCCCTTATATCAATGGGAAGAGTACAACAATGAAGGTATGATACAACTACAATGAATGGAATACATAATGAGATCCATCAGAAGGAAACATAGGCCATAACACCAAAATTGTCACCAACATTGGAAAGCTCAGGAACCACTGCATCAAGTACATCTCTGTAGCATCACAATCGTCGTTGGGAAACCCAATGGGTGCATAGCATGTTCCACCTGACCATGTGGACCCTAAGGTCCACCCCCTATGCTAGGAGATGACAAGAAAGACCCACAACCAAAAATACCAATAAAAAATAAACAAGACTATCAAGACTCCACAAAACACAATAAACACACACAAATAACACATAAAACAAAGACAAGGAACCTATGCTTCTAGGGACACAAGAATGACGAAGAGAAACAAAAACAATCTTGATTACTAAAGGAACGAGTGTCATCACATAAGGTCGACATGGGTTACCTAATGCGGATCTTCGTAGGTTACTGACCCCCTACCTGGTTAAACCCTGGAAACCTCAACCAATCCCCAACCCCCATTCTCACTCATGCGGGATCAACATACCTTTCAAAAGGACAAGTTGTTGATCTTCACCATTCCAGGCCTTCCCACTCACCCCAAGCCCAAACGAGCACTTGAGCCATGAGTGAGGCTAACCTATCTTAATTATCAGATGCTACCCAAAACCCCTAATTAATTGTTAGGTTATCACTGATTATGGAAACTCTCAATGAGTTACCCGTATGCCACTTTGTGTGTCAGTCGTCACTGAGAGCCATTCCCCCTACTAACAACAGTATAATACAAGGAAGAAGGTGTACCTTAACACACATATAGCCAAGACATGAAAATCACAACCACATGCGAGGCATGAACCCTCTCACACACATTCCACAACACAACATTGAAAAAGAATAAGGTAACACCTGCATAATCTCAACAAAACAAGAATAACCATGGAATCAAGCCAAAATATAAATCACCAAGAAACAAATACTCCCCCTGCCTTTGGAAGTCAATTAAAACAATCTACTCAAGGAAGGATATGACACATGATTCCCTGAATCTCAAAGTCATCACAAAAAAAACCAAAACAAAATTCCAAATGTAACAACATATAACTCTTCCTTAACAAATAGATCAACAACAAATATTCTCATTTATAAAGAAAGTACATTCAACATGATACATCATTCCAATTAAAATAATACCAAAGTTTAACAAATGATACAATTAAAATAATGCCAAATTTTAAAAAACAATTTTCCCTACTAAAACAATAACAAGGTACAACAACTGCTTGCCTATGTACATACCTGGATATGCCATTTGAAGTAATCAAACACTCAATGAATTTTTCTAACTATTGAACATGTAAAGTATACTAATGTTTCCAATCGATATATAACTTAACATGAATAAACATATTGCATAACAAATAATAATTCCTTCATTTCACAATCAGTTAATACAGATAATCTACAATTTATACAATTCATTCTAACTCTCAAATACACTACATAAATTAAGTATTTTAACTTAAAATATGAAAATAAATAGAAATATTGTGTATATTTTCAGAAACCCACTCTACCCAATTATTTACTATCCCATCTTATTTCTTTTAACCAAATCAGAATAAATCCTAAATCTAAATTTCCATAATCATTTCATAATTAAGGATTTTATTGAATATAGCTCTAAATATGAGTTTTATACAAAGATATTTCTCTTCTTTTAGTTTCAACATTAAATACCTCATTCGTACAACTACACGTATATATCTAATCATATATATATATATATATGTCCTTACGAATAAATAATTTTCACAATGCTGAAATTATTGGAAAATACCATTAACAACAGATTAAATAAATCATTATCTCCATAATAGAATCGACATATATATATTTATAATTTACAAACTCAAAATAAAATATCAGTTGAAAACGTCTTTGAGTTCAAAAGAACAGAGCAGTGATAAATTCACAGACCCTCACAAATACATATATATATATATATATATATATATAATACAAACATACAAAAAGTGTAACGGGCACAACCCCTTTAATGGTTGCACACAATAGCATGGAGTTGTTGTGCCACCATACACAAAGAGAATGGGAGGAATTCCAATGGCATTAAAACACAACCTCCTCAAAGATAATAAAAGACCCATAAATAAAGGAAACACGGGTACAACCCAGTGTCACAATACCACCAGAGAATACAAGAACCAGAAAGCAATATGCAACCAAAATAAAATAAGGAAGATCTTTGATAAAATGAAACTACAATAAAATTGGTAGAGAAATACCATTGCACAAAATGGAACCAGGGTGAAGACAAGCACACGAGAATAAAATGTGTTTGAGATGTTTTTTCCAGCCAAACTCATAAGGCTAAAATAATAATGGACTGGAACAAAGAGGTAGATGAAATAAAAGGATTACAGACGACATTCAAGCAATAAATAAGACAATTGGTTCACAATATCGAAAATTCGAGACAAACCATAGCCCATTGAGATATTATAATCCTTTGTACAACAATTTTGATAAGCAAATCATATGATTCCATAGTTTACATTTCTCTTTTAACGAAAAAAGAAAAAGAATAAAAGGATTTTTTGTTGCTACCTAGAGTCCTTCTCCTGATGAATAATCAGAGATGATTTACTGTGACGAGCACTTCCAGCCAACTACATTCTTCCACAATTTTTTGAGATCCACAGCTAACGAATCCAATTTTGAAGAACCAAATTTTCAGAGCAAAAACTAATATTCTTTTTATTATTATTTTAAAAACTAGAGTTACAATTTTTTTTTTCAAGAAACTCAAGAATGAATTGTAGAGAAAATTGCTTTCCTCTCTCTCTGTTTTTTCAAAAAACCACCAAAATGGATATAAAATCTAGAAAAAAGTAAAAATCATAAAGTTGCCATCAATTTCCAGAATTTACTCCACATGAAAATAGCCACTTGCAATAATTTCATTTTTCCCAATTTCAAAATAAGCATTTTCACCCAATTTCCATTTCTAACTAACTCTTCAACAATTTAAACAATATAATTTACATACTAAAATATAATTAACATTATGACAATAAATACTATCCAAAATAAATCAATAAACAATTTGAACTATGCAACATTTAAATTTACAATTTAATATTAAATCAAATACTCAATGTTATAATTAATCACAATAATAATTCCCAATGTTTTAATTAAATATCTTATAAAAAAAACTTATTAATTTACATATATTTAAATTAGATGGTATTCCCATAAATAATTTAAAATATGTAATATTAATAAGGCAATTAATTTCCACTTAAAATAAATAACATTAATTATATTGTCTAGCAAAATTTTATTTTCTAAAAGAATTAATGACATTCATGACAAATACAATTCAATTATTTAACTATCCTCTTCAAAAAATATTGTTTAACTGGAGCAATTTATTTAAGATATCAAAATAGCCATATTCAAAACCTTTAACAAACATTGCTAAAACCATGGAAATAAATAACTCGAAATAAAACAATACCTACAAGAACAAGGTACAAATAGATGACATTGACAAACAATGACAAAACAACGGACACAACGAGGGTACTTTCTTGAAATTTAAAATATTAATTTCAACAATTACAAATACTTTATTCATATAAATCAACCAACGTTTAAATTTATAAATTAAATTTAATACTTTAATTTCTTTATCCTCAACAATAATAAATGTGGTTGAATCAATTACTAATTAATGACATTTAAATAATGTGCTTAATTAAAGCAACATTAAATTTATTAACAATAGTTTAAATTAACATCTATAATAAATGATTAGTCAACATTAATAATACCAAAAATAATCAGCATGCCAACCCAAATACACTCTTACCCAATCGACCCAAGGACCCAAGCGGAGAGGCACTACATGTCCAATCACTATTGTATATGAGCCCACACCATGCCTTCTATACCTTAATTTATAGGTGGTGAGTTCTTATTGTATCATGACTTCTCTTCACATCATGCTTCCATTCTTCATGTTCTCTACCAAAGCCACAATAGTGACTTGGTTTGACATGTGTCACATTTCTATTAAAGAGCACATGTCTTCCTTTGTATTGCAGCTTTGCTTGGCTTCACTTTCTTCAAAGTTGTGATTATACATCAATAAGCCACGTGTCCCCAAGGACTTCTCAAATGAATGATGTGCAACTCCACTTTTCTAAATGAATAAAATGTTGGTCCATAACTTTGCAAAATTGACTTGGTGCTATGTGACAACTTTTTATTGTGTCACAAGGTCTCTTCACATCAAAATTTGAACAAGTAAATTCAAAGGTTTCTTGCAATGGGCATGGATAATGCAATGACCATCCAATCTCCAATGAAAAAATGCAATCAATAGTCTAAATTCAAACTCAAAAAATAGCTAGTGGACTAAATCACATTTTTGCATGAATATTGTTTCCAAGTTATAGTGTTAGAAATTTAATGCTTTAGTGGTTCTCACCTACATTTTCTCAAACTTGAGGCTCTTCTATGGCATAATTTGTGTTCTCCCATGATCTACAAGTCAATTACCATGCCAACATGCTTCCTCTAGGTGTATGCAAAATTATTTGTGTCATCTTAGGTACTTGTGGTTGTCCTTTGCAGTGAGTTCTATTGACAAAAAAACTTGACAAAAGTCTAAGGTTTAATATTTTGTTATATATAGTCAACCTTAATGTGATGCAATAAAAAGGGATAATTTAGGTATGCAAGAAGTATAAACCAAATTATAATGAATTTATGCATTCATATATATTCATAACATCAATATATTTGTATATTTAATGTCTTATGCATGTCTTATAATTTATTCATCATGCATTCAGCCATATACATGTATCTTATATACATATATCTTCCACAGTTCCTTATTCTTATATATATTTAATTCATATTATTCCACATATGTTTCCACACTCTTTCTCTCACTTTTCCCTTCTTTATATATCCTCTTAATTCCTTTTCATAATACCAAGCTCCATCATATCCTTTCATAATAACACTTAATTATCATATTCTCACAAATTTATATTTTTCTCTATATTATTTTACACTTTTATATCTTATTTAGGCATATTTATCTATGGTATACACTAGTAGAGTTTGGAAAATAAATGATTAATGACTAAAAAAATTAGTCACAATAAATAAAAATGACTAAATTCTACTATTTTTTGCAACTCGACTATAAATGAGTAAATAAATGACTAATTTGGTCATTGACTAAAAATTATTTAGTCACAAAAATAAAAATGACTAAATAATCAGTCATTTATTTAGTCACAATCTATTTGAATAAATCATTCAAGGAATCAAGAATCAATAGCCCACCAAAATACTCTAAAACTTTCATCAAAATTTTATTTTTAGGCATAGCCCGCCAAAATGGAGTTTTCATTTTAATAAACATACTCTAAAACCTTCATCAAAACCTTATTTTTAGGCGTAGCCCGCCAAAATGGAGAAGTGTTTCAATAAAGAACAATAGATAATGGTAAGGAGATGTGCATGACAAGAGGCACATGATTCATTATTTCTTATCTCATTCATGCTCTGATCAATAAGGGTTACATTGTTCATGCTACTATTTGTAATCTAGGTATTTAATTGACATATATTTGCATAATCTCAAATTTCTTTAGATGATTTTGAAGTATTAATGTATCCTATATAGGGTTTAGAAGGTTTTCTTTTAATTTAAAAAAATAAATAAATGATGCATTTTCTTGTGATTAGATAATGTGGAGATCTCCTAAATCTTCCTCAACACACTATCCTCTTTAGCATTGTATTCATTACTCCAACTACTAGGGTTTGCATGTGAAGTATTTAATATATTCATGAGAGTGTATTTTCAATAGATCTTAGTCTTTGATTTAATCTTTATCATGGTAACCCTTGATTTCCATAATCCACTTTCAATCTCTTCTAAGAACATTGGCTTCAGCTAGACTGCATAGTATGCATACTGTTGGGTCTCAAAAATGCAGGTTTTAACCATGAGAGGTTGCCAAGCTCTCACAACATTTTTGGCCAATGTACAAGGCCAATTAACATTAATTGAACCTTCTACTCTTTAGGCTCTGCTAAACCTAGGTGGGTGCACCTATGTGTATGTTGCAGATTTGAAATATATTTCCTGCTTAATCAATCTATTCACAATGGCAATTGGAAGTGAATAGAAAAAATGATAACTGTTACTCCTACTACATAAAAGAAAGAATTTAAAATGTTGTTTTTCATGAAATTTATCTTCTGGGTTGTGGCAGATCAGTGCCTTCTATCCACATGGGCAATGGAGTCAAAAATTAAGAATTATATGTGTTTTCCTCCTTGGCTTAACTCTAGTTGTTAGGCACTTTAAAAAATGAGACTCTATGACTGGCATAAAACTTCATTAATTTATGACTTACATAAATTATGCTGGAATGTTTCTTCACCTGGTTCTTCTTTAACTATCCAAAAGAAATCCTTAAATCACTGTGACTTATTTAAAAGAATTTAATTCTGACTTGCAGACACCAATTAATTAAATCACACAAAATGGGAATACATTTTGACAAATCACAAATATACTTGATAGACTAATTTAAATGATAAAAGACCTCAAGTTGGAGACAACCAGATAAAAAATATGGATTATTACATCACAAAAAATGAACACCAAAAATAATTTCACCAGTTTAATACATTTTCTCCATTGCTTTATTTCAAGAAGGTCTGTACATTATTTCCATTTCCCCAGTTTTACTTTTGCAATTATCTAACTATTCCTACTCCTCCTCTTTGTTTAACTGATTTTTCAATACATTTATACAGTAAATCCCAAGGGTCATGACCCTTCATTTTCTTGTTACAACTGTATGCATTCTTTAGCAGAAATTAAAATATTTAATTGAATTGCCTTATCGGAAAATTAAATATTTTCAAACTATAATCCACCTTTTGATTTTGCTGTAATATTTTTCTTGCTCTTTATATTTCTCTTTATATGCTACCACGAAGCTTCCTTTTAATTTATTTCTCTACCGTGGTCAACATTATGTCCTCACACGGTGTGGCGATGTTTGAATTTGACTGCATCTTTCACTGTTAACCGCCTTATCACGGTCCCTAATCTGACTACCAGCAGTACAACGGTAACAGTTGTTATTCCCTTTGCCATCCACCACACTACCGAGGTCTCCATTCTGACCTGTGGCGGTACCGCAGTGACCGTTCATTGACTGCCACCTCGCCGGTTGTCTCTATTCATCGTGCCATTGCGGTCACTATTCTGACCATTGGCGGTATCACAGTGGTTGCCTTGACTATCACTTCACTACTTACATTGACCTGGCTGACTATTTACCGTGCCAACGCAGTTTGTTTGAACACTGTCTGTGGTGTAGCGGTAACAATTATCATGACTGTGCTTAACTACCACCATGATACCATGAACTTCCCTACAAGGGGTCATGGTATAGCGGTAAAAGGTGTTGGCTTATGAAAAGTAAAAAATATGGCAATGATTATAGTGTATTTTAATTTTTGAAAGGCGGTGAAATAAATTTTATAAAAAGATAGTGAAATATTAAGTTTAAAAGAGTAAAAGACCTTGGAATTTTAATGGAAAATTTGGGTTCTAACACATACAAAGCAAGTCCATCATACCTGCCATTATTCCAAACCACCACTCACCACCTTGTTTAAAATTATAGCTCCATAAGCATAATACCATGCTTTAAAATCATGGTTTCAAATGATTGACCATTAAGGTCACTACTTTCATCAAGATACAATGAGATTTCTATCTTCAAACTCAAAGCATTATGCAAGATAACATTGTGAATTTTTTGTTGTGTAGGATTTGATTTTCTTGCACATTACTGCTTTGTTAACTACCTTTAAGACTGGATATTGCACCCTCAGCTACAATCTCAAACAACTCACTCATTTCCACTTGAATTTTCCTTTCACAAGCATCCATCTATAAAATCAAACTATGCCCTATAGATTGCTTACTTACTTACTACAGGGAACTCATTGTTTCATGGTATTTTGGGTCTTAAGATCCTTCAACCTTATTGTCACTACTTCATAGTCCATAAGGAATTATTCACTATTCTCCCATCTTTGATGGGTCTCTAAACACTGCTCAAAATTGCAATCCACTACCTCCATTATACAATGGCTAAGAAGAAACATTGAACTTGTGATTACCACTACTACTTCATTTGGATAGTCATTCCTTGATTGAATTTTCTTTATCTATCAATAGCATTTGAAAAACCATTAAGGTTAGCAAGGGGGTAAGGAAACTCACTGTTAAAATCTCCACTTTACTATGGAAGGTTTGAGCTTTATTTTCTTGTCACTGCTCAACCTCATTTTGACTGTCACACCTCAAGTGACTGTCATTCTTCTTACCATAGATTTTATTTATAAATGTCACTGAGCTGCATAGTGTGCTTGTTATTGGCTACAATTTCTCAATATTTCTAGTATTACAACCTCACTAATCCACTAGAGTTATGGTTTATGTTTCTACGAAGGCCTAGAGTTTGTATCCTAGTTATGCTCTTACCAATGCTTTTGTTGGTATTAAAAAATGACCTTAAATCTTGGGTCAAAAAATTAGTTGTCTTGACAGGGTTGTGGTGTGATCTTCAATTGTATCCTAGAGTGTGTGGGAAGCTTGTGTTTGATCATTAAGGCATGCAAACCTGATTAGGGAAATGTATACTATATACCATGGGTCTTGCTTTAATACTTTCCATAATGGTTATTAGCATATCACATTATTATAGTTTGTGGTAACCCAAGATTGCATTCAAGTGTGTAACAAACTTGGTATGTAGTTTAAGATGTACACAATTAAGTAACATTCATAAGGTTCAAAAGTCTTGGTCACTCTCTAGAATATCCCATTAAACATGGGTTGTGCTTGATGGTTGTCACCCACAAAAGGATATAAAAGTCATGGAAAATCCTAACCTGGGAATTGGACATTCTAGCAGGTGACTAACATCTTCTCATGGTCATTCATTTACTTTGTCAAACCAGGGAACGTATACTTGAAATGGAGCGGCACTGTATGTGCACTAAGAACCAATTTTAGTCACAACCTACTAGAAATGAATGCATGAAAGAAATTCTATTTCTGGTGCAGGAATGTAAAACAAAGCCTTATCAACTTAAGCATAACTTAGTTAAAGAAGAAATCATAACAACTATTTCTGAGAAACAAACCATGAACTAGTCTTATGCTATAGGAACAGACACATGGATGGATTCTTTATGTTGTAGGAACAATACAAGACTGAGTTTGTGCTAAACTTCTTGAAATGAAATTCTAACTGATAAACAACAGGAAATAAAATACTTACTAAGTGGGGCCCCTTAGCAAGCATCAACCAACTATGCAAGAATTGAACTCAAAACTTCATCAGCCTTTTATTCATAACTCAAAATCACATACATGGTTGTTTTTCTTGTAAGAAAACTAACACAAAACTCTATTCATCATTATAACACTGCTTTTACATACTCTGTAATGTTTCTACTCTCCAGTCTAATCTCTTTAACCTTTCTAATCCTCTAATCTTGTTCACTCACGTAGGAGGAACATTTATTTATAGAAAAACAACTAACTAACTAACTTGATAGAGAAAGATGTGGATGTAGATGCTTCCTAATTCTGAGGAACATATTTCCATAAAGGAAAGTATATCTATCCAACTGATTCGGAGAGAATCCAGTGCTCCACTCTTCCTAGATTGATGACCATTTAGATCTCCTCCCGATGACCCGGACAAAGCGTCTTCATAGGAACAACATCCTTGGTGTCATGGTGGAAATGGTCTTCACTTCATAACCGAGGTTTGCTGCACTTGACTTGTTCATACTATCTTTAACAACCTATGGAACACATGGCAACAAAGGCAAAAGAAAGCATACATATAATAGCACGATACTTATCATTAATCACACACATTAAATTCATCTCATTTATCCAAAAACCACATGTATCATATCAGTCAATTGGGAGGTCAAACAGGGCCATGAATATAGGCATATGGAGATATTAAGCTGCAAGAATATAGGAATGCATTGTCATAGGATACTATCCGATTTAAGATAAAAGTTTATAATCACAGAGTTTAAAACAACCATTAGAAAGAGTAAAAGGTATTTCAAAGTACATCATGATATTCAAATAATGAGCATATTTTAGGCTCATCATTTCCCCCCTACTTATGCTAATACTGGTCCTCCAACATTAACCTTCCTAGTTGTCTCCCTGAAGTCTGTAGAAGTAGAATGGCCTTGCATTGCAGTCCCAAACTTGTAGTAGAAGCCTCTATAATTCTGCCACCTTTCGTACCTGTGAGCTTCATTGGTTTCATTAATATCTATGGCCAGATATGGGTACAATGGCCACATCAAAATAGGGGGGTGAAATGTCAATGGCAACCACAGTTCAAACCTCTCTTGGAGACCCAGTTGCATGTATCTTTCTGACCTTCTGATGGCTGCTCTAAAATTCAAAGGACTATGAGGCTCAGACTTTCTTAGGCCAACCGTTTATTTCTCCCATCTAGTTCTGATTCGAGAAGATGAATGTTTCCAAAATAAGTATGGTTGACCTTTAAATTCATCATATACCTATTTTCTGAGATCAAATATCCTTATTCTTGCTACAGGATCATAAAACCCATATGTAACAAAAAACCAAGTTTTAAGAATTGTTTGAGGATCAGAGCTTTCTGGCCTTAGGAGAATTGGTTCTTTCCTTTCATCTTCCTCATAATATTCTAATTGCTTCCCATAATTGATCTCATTAGCCACCTAGGACATAAGTGACCTCAAATGAATGTCACCAATGTAAAGGAGCGGATTCCATTCTGTTTCAAAAGGTATTAATAAACCATGTAAATAAAATTCACACATAGAATTCCTTAACCAATTAGGTGTTGTCTGATAGGCATCATAAAAATTTTTAGCGGAGTGAATGACAGGATCCAGATTTCTAGAAATTCTTATTAATTGAAACCATAGAAACTGCTCTTTTAGACACATCGCATACACCCTAGGTGGTGGTCTACATTCCATGATTTTCCCAGCTACTCTCATCATGTCATTCATTTTCCCCTTGATTTCTTGGATTTCCTGCTTTTTATTTTTAATTTCCTTCTTCAATTTCTTTTTCTCCTCTTCCCACAAACTTTGTTGCATCTCAGTTTTGGTAGGATGACGAAAACTCAAGGTTTGAAGTGTCATAGGCCTCTAGGAAATTTTGAGATATTCTAAGTACTCAATCAGTAATGTTCTCTTATACACAACCAATGCATGACAAGGTTCTATGGGCACTGGTGTTTCATTGAATAACTTAGTTTGTTCAAGTTCTTTTTCTTGCTACTCAAGAGGGGATTTTGCCTCTCCTGAAACTATCTCAACTGCCTTTGCCAAATCATTAAGGCTTGGCATCCTCTTTTCATCACCGCAACCCTACTGCATTTCTTCAACTTCTTCAGTTTCTATTTGTAACTCCTCAAGAATGATAGAGGGACTGTTATTAACATTCTCAGATACACTCTAAGAATCCTCATGGCCAAATCCCTTAGATTCCTCTGAAATAATTATAATTTCAAGTTGGATGGGTGTTGAGGCAGTTTTACTCTATTTCCTTGTTGAAACTCTTCTAGGCAATGTAGTAGGCGCAAGAGGTTCTTTTGTGGCTTTTCTCTTTTTAACTTACCTAGGAGGTTCAGACTCAGCAGAAGAGGGTGATGACAAAACTGTGGTGACTACAGGTGTTGCTGTAGGAAAAAGCTGGGTAGCATGTTTTCACTTTGTTGTTTGAGGGTTTGCTTCAGGGGTATGCTCAGCACTAGATGGTTTGCCTATTTTTGTTTTCCCCTTTTCTTTCCTTGTAGCAGACCTGGTTTTTATTTGGATAGAGGGCTTGGGTGTAGAGGCTATAGGATTAGGTGTTGTAGGAACAAATAATTCATGCTCTGCTTCCCTACTTGTAGACTCTAATTTCTTTCTTTTTTTCTTGGGTTGAGCAGGGAGTGTTTTGGGAGGTTCAGGAGGTTGCAGTCCTTTCTAGGCAGAAAATTCTTGCAAAGAAAGGGGTGATACATCTCTCAAAGCATGCCCAATCAATAGTTTGATTAGGGCATGATGGGTGATGGAATTATCTTTTCCTTTCTGAGTTTCACAGGCACTACGCTCCAAAAGATTTAACAAGAAATTTGGGACGTTGACAACTAACCCGTGCCTCATATGACTTAACAATTTAAAATGGTAGAAATGCAAATAAGAAAAGTGTCCTTCACAAGTCAAATACCTGATTATGAAAGAAGCGTATTCTGAATATAGATAAGGCAATGAGACCCATTTGCATCCTTGCTTTGAAACTTCCAAGGGTCCATCCGTTGGCAATGTGAATTCCACCCTGGAAGAGACAACATCCCTTTTTGAAGGGAAATTTTCTCCTACTGCTGGAAGTTTTGTTACTTCAGCAATTCATTCCTCTATTACAACAACTATTAAACCCCATACTATAGCCTCTCCTTCCGAAAGAGTTCTTAGAAATTCACCTACAACTTCTTCATCGAAAGAATCTATCCTCAAGAAATAGTTCAACCATCCACAAATACTGAATGCTTGAACCACCTAAGGATCTTGAGTTAAGGCCTCATGAACTGCTGGCTCATGTCTTACCAGCTAACCACCCATATTCAAAAAACTGACTCTACTAAAAATCCCCAAAACTTAACCTCTTCTGAGAATTTGAAAAACACCTTTTTCCTGCTCTGTTTCTTTTCTTTCTTTTCTCCCAAAATGATATAAAAGACAATTGCATGCAATGATTTTATTTTAAAACTACTTAATTAAGTAGTTAACTTGCTGATAAGGAAAAAACATGTATTCACTCACATTCATTCTTGGGAAGTACAATTTAAAAATTATTTTTATCAAACGTGGCATTGGAAAAAGAAAAAGGTTTGAAACAAACAATCCCCACCCCCTACTTAAGATTTGACATGTGTCCTCACATGTGCGAAAGGATAGGTGAAGAATGAGCAGTAATGAATGATAGACACTTGTAATAAATAAATAAATAAAATAAATGAATGATGTGACAAATGAAAAGAGTATCACATACCTTGTATTAAATGCTTGCAGATGTTGGAAGATATCACAACACAGTCGAAAATGACTGTTTGAAAAAGAGATCATGAATGGTGGTGGTACGGTAAAATGGATGACATGGATGGTGATGGAGAAAGTGGTTTTCATGAAAAGCAAACCTTTATTATGGACGTACAACATAGTGTTCAAAGAGATGTTGCAAGAAGAAGACTGAAGCCTTTCGCTGCATGAGGATCAGTGGCTGCATCCGAAACAAATTGTTTTATAAATTGTTCGTTTGATGCAGGCTTATGGTACAACCAAAGACGGTGTCCATTAACCAACAGTTTGAAGCAGACGGGATTGATTGTTTCCAACTGAACCAAACCATTTTTAAATACATTTTCAATTTCATACGGACCAAGCCATCTTGTTGTAAGATTACCTTGATTCTCTTTATACCTAGAGTCATAGAGTAGGGCCCAATCACCAACTGAGAAATTCTTTGTGTGGATATTGTGGTCATGCCATTTCTTTCTTTGCTATTGTATTGCTTCAGTGTGCTAGAGGGCAGCCTTCCTCATCTCATCCAATGCATTTAACTATAGTAGGTGTTTGTTTTGTGCTTCTGAAAGATCAATTTGAAGCTGAAGTGTAGTCTGTAAGGTCTTATGCTCAAATTCTATTGGCAACATGGCAATTTTACCATAAAGTAACTCAAAAGGGGTAAACCCTATAGTTATTTTCCATGTTGTCCTATAGGTCCAGACTGCTTCTGGAAGATGACTGCTTCAATCTTTCTTGTGTAATTGGACTGTTTTTGTAAGGATTGCCTCCAGTTCTTTGTTAGTTACCTCTGCCTGACTATTGGCTTGAGGGTGATAGGGGCTTGATTTTCGGTGCCTGATCTTGTAGTCATTCATCAATACAGTGATCAGGTTTGAAGTAAATTGAGCTCCCTAATTAGTAACAAGTTTTCTAGGGACTCCAAATATGGTAAAAAATTATTCATAAAGGAACTCAACAACCTTATTGTCATGTGCATGTGTCATTGCTTTCACTTCCACCCATTTTGTCACATAATCAGTGCAAACTAAAATGTATGATTTTCTATTGGATGGAGGATCAATTGGCCCAACAAAATCCATTCCCCACTTATCAAAGGGAGTAAGCACCACTTGTGGATATAGGGGTATTTCATCAGACTTCATTGGTCTCCCCATTCTTTGACATCTATCACATTTTCTGGTGTAGGCTACAACATCCTTGTGTAGTGTGGGCCAATAGTACCCTGTATTAAGCACTTTCATTGATGTTCTTTTAGATGCAAAGCGCCCACCACATGGCTCATCATGACAAGCATGCAGAATGTCATATGTCTCATCTTTTCTGACTCACCTTTGTATGACTTGGTCAGGCCTTGTGTAAAACAAACAGTCTACAATCCATGAAAAGTTAAAACTTTTCTCAATCAATAGCTTCTTGTTCTTTGGTGAGAAGTGAGCTGGTATTTTGTTAGCTGCTAAGTAATTTGCAATATCTGCATACCATGGTGTTTGAGTAGCAATAGAAAATAGATGTTCATCAGGAAAGCTATCATCAATTACCTTAGATGTGGCAGGTGTAGCTATTTGAAGTCTTGACAAGAAATCAGCCACCACATTTGCCCTACCTGGCTTGTCAATAACTGTGATATCAAATTCCTGCAACAATAGTAGCCACCTTGCTAATCTACCAGATATGGCAGGCTTATTCATAAGGTACTTTATTGTTGCATGGTTTGTATGAAAAAATATTTGATAACCAGTGACATAATGCCAAAACTTGTTCAGAGCATACACAACTGCTAGCAATTCTTTTTTTGTGATAGTATAGTTTAATTTTGGGCCTTGAAGATTTTTGCTGATGAAATAGATGGCATGCTCAATGGAATTCTCCTTCTGTCCTAACACTTCCCCTATGGCATAATCAGAAGCATCTGTGTGTATATGAAAGGGCAGACTCCACTTTGGTCCTTGAAGAACAGGAGCTTTAGTAAGTAAGTCCTTAAGCTACAGGAAAGATTTGTCACAAGCCTCATTTCAGTTGAATTCACAATCCTTAGTCAATAAGGCATACAGGGGACTGGCTATTTTGCTGAAATATTTAATGAATCTTCTATAGTATCTAGCATGCCCTAAGAAGCTTCTAACATCCTTTTGTTTCATAGGTGTTTGGAAAGTTAGAATAACTTCTATTTTTACAGGATCAACTTGAATTCCTACTAGAGAGATATGATGGCCTAAAACAATTCCCTCTTACATCATTATAAAACACTTTTCACTATTTAAAAACAAATTATGCTCCTTACATCTTTTCAACACTTTCTCCAAATTTGACAATGCTTCTTCATAAGTTACTCCATAAGTGGTGAAGTCATCCATGTAGATCTCCATAAAATCATGAGAAATGTCAGCAAAAATACTAATTACTACCCTTTGAAATGTTGCACGGGCATTATACACGCCAAAAGGTAGGACAGAGTAAGCAAAAGTCCCCCATGGACGAGTAAAGGTTGTTTTGTCCTGATCCCCATGGGAAATCTTAATTTGATTATACCCACTATATCCATCTAAAAATGAGAAATATTTTTTACCAGACAATGAGTCCAATACTTGATCAACAAATGGCAGTGGAAAGTGATCCTTTTTAGTTGCAGTATTTAACTCCCTGTAATCTACACAAACTCGCCTTTTCCCACCTTTTTTAGGAACAATCACCAATGGAGATACCCATTGACTGTCTGAAATAGGGTAGATGAAACCAACATCAAGCAACTTTTGGAGTTCATTTTTAACTATTTCCCTAAGTGTTAGGTTTATCCTTCATTGAGGCTGCCTAACAGGTGAACAATCTTCTTTAATGTAGATCCTATGAGTACACAGTTGAGGATCTATTCCCTTCATATCCCCATATTCCCATGCAAAAGCTTTGTGTTGATCTTGCAACATTTTAACTAGGGTAATTTGTTGAGATTTAGGTAGTTGATTGTTGATATTCAAATAGTGGCCTGGAGATAGCTCAATTTATTTGGTAAGATCATTCATGGAATCTACTGGCAAAGGTGGTGTTTGTATTTCTTGTGGGAGCAAATGTTGATAAACTGCAGGGATTTTAAATGGTGGTTTTTCAGGATTTAGTTGCTACAGGAAGCACTGCCAAGGAGAGTCATTTAAAACAGATGGGCTACTTATTTTAGAATTGGACTGCAAAATTTGGAAAAGTAGGTCATCCTCATTCTAAAGTTGAGAGAACAGATTAATTTGCAGCATCATTAAGTGAGCCAATGAACTAACTTCTTTTGTTTCCTCACCCAAATCTGGCTGAGGTTGAGCAGGTGGGTATAAAGCCAATTTCTTTGTTGACTGACCATCAGAGATTGTCATGTTTCCTGAATGACATCCTATAAAAGCATCAGTTGTGGCTAACCATGGTCTACCTAGAATGATAGGATATCCTCCCAAGGTTGCCTTGGTGGACAATATGGTAAAATCTGCTGGTTATTCCCAAGACTCAAGGTTGACAATTATATCTTCTACCATACCATCAGGTGTTATAGTGGAACTATCAGCGAGCTATAGGATGGTAGGTGTAGACCTAATGGTTAGGATATTCAAATATTCCATAGTATGCTTGGTCATTACATTAATGGTTGCACTAAGGTCAACTAATATATTTTTTACCATCTGACCATTAATATTGACTTGTACCACAAGACTTCCAAGGTCAGCATATTTTGGTATGACTACCTCTCCTAACATAATATCTGCTAAATATCCTAGGACACGGATAGTTTGGGGGTCCTTTTTCTTTCTTCCAGGTTTCTTCAAACAAGCCTCCTTAATGGCTTTCCCATAGATTGGAACATTTTTAATGGCTTGAAAAAGAGGGATTAGGCTCTTCTATAGACTTAGGTGTATTGATTTGCAATCTCTGAGGAAAAGGTGGTTTTACTGGATGCTGTAGGATGGGCTCCTTAGAGGCATTATTTGATATAGGTATCTGTTCTATAGGACCAGTTAGTTGTTCAACAGAGGGAGGATCTTGAATTTTAGTAATTACTGGTGGCTGCAGAGCAGGTAGGGTGGTTCTAGACCTGAGATGGATATCATTAATATTCAGGGCATAGGCTGGATACTGATTGGCTTCTGCAAAATACATAGGTTGTTGTTGCTGCTGCTTATTATTAGGATTTGGTAATGGTTGAGCAGACATAGGCGTTTATTTTGGAGGACCAATATTTGTTGTAGGTGTTGTAGGGGGAGGCATGAGGGCCTGAGTTTGTGGTTGCTAAAGCTGCAAAAAGCTAGGAGATTGGTTTGGCCATTGCTGAGAACCTCTCCATTGAGAATTATGCTGCCAGTTACCTTGGGGTGGAGCCCATTGTCCTTGTGAGTGCTGCCAACCTCCTTGAGGAGATTGCCATTATGAATTTGGATAATTAGGCCATTATGGTTGAGAGGTATTCCATGGTGGTGATGGGCCATATGTAGGTTGCCATTGGTTACTATAATTAGAGTAAGGATTACCAAAAGTTAGAGGGTCTTGAGGCATACCTTGTCTTTGAGCCCATGGTCACCTTTGTGCAACGTAAAATACTTGGTCATCATCAGCTTCTACTGCCTTAAAGTCAGTAGGTAATTGCTTAGCCTCCATGTTATCCACCATCTTACATCTACAGTCATGCTTCTTTTGTCTACAATGTGAACAGAACTTAGCCAAGATTGCTTCAGCTTCCTCATGTTTCTTTCGAGCTTGCATAGTATCCAGTTGTGTAGCCATATTATTTATGATATCTTGCTTGAAATCAAACAGCAAATTTGAAATCTCCATCCGTGAAACTCCATTTTTAGAAGCCTTTCCCATTGTGGCCTGATGACCTCTTCCCTTCTTGACACTTGCTCGAGAATAATTGCAGCATATGTTCTTAATATCATCCCAAGGCACTTGGGTTATATCTCCTCCTCCCATTAGATCCAGAGCATCAATACAAGAATCATTGGTTCCCCTTAGAAAAAGTAATTTTTGAGATTCTTCATTGAGAGTATGGTCAAATTATTCTTCAAGGAAAACAAAAACCTTGAGACATAGTCTTCCAAGCTTTCATCCTCCTTCAGCTGAATTCAGAATATGTCATCACCCTTACTACCACTCTTGCAATATTCCTTATATTTCTCAAGAAACTTTATTTGCATGAGTGCCCAACTATCAACAACATTCCTCCCTAGACTCATGAACCATCTTAGAGCTCCCTCCTTCAAAGTAGTAGGAAACAACTTCAGCTTGTGAGCATTTGTGGTATAATCATAACTTTGACAGAGGATGTCGAACTCAAACAAGGAAGTGTTTGGGTCCTCTGTAACTAGTCCATAGAATTTGGGAAGTAATGAATTAGGAATATTTTTGAGGTTATCATTATCTTGCTGGGCAATAATAGGGAATTCAAAAGTAGGAGGTCGATTAGGTGGATTTTGTGCCATATCTTCTTGATGAAGTATTAGAGAAAATGGATTTTCCTGGGGTTCTTTGTCAGCAAGGTCAAAGGGAAATTCAGCGAGTGGGTCTTCAGCAAATGGATTGATATCTTGGTTTCCTTCTTCCTCAAATAGATTATAAGCTGGTTCAAAATCGTTATCAGTGAAGGAAGGGTTTGGTAAGAATCTCCCTAGAGTGTCTCTTCTTCTATGCATGTAACAGACTTAACTGAAAATTCAAGGATTTGAAAATTCCTAAATAAACACACTAAGCTACTGCTAATAATGACTATGACAGGTTCTTAGCTTGATACCATCCCCGAAAATGCCACCAAAAATGGTTGTTGCCCACAAAAGGATATAAAAGTCACGGAAAATCCTAACCTGGGAATTGGGCATTCCAACACGTGACTAACATCTTCTCATAGTCGTTCATTTACTTTGTCAAACTAGGGAACGCATACTTGAAATGGAGCGGCACTGTATGTGCACTAAAAACCAATTTTAGCCACAACCTACTATAAATGAATGCATGAAAGGAATTATATTTCTGGTGTAGGAATGCAAAACAAACCCTTATCAACTTAAGCATAACTTAGTTAAAGCAGAAATCATAACAACTATTTCTGAGAAACAAACCATGAACTGGTCTTATGCTGTAGGAACAGACACAAGGATGGATTGCTTATGTTGTAGGAACAATACAAGACTGAGTTTGCGCTAAACTTCCTGAAATGAAATTCTAACTGATAATCAATAGGAAATAAACTACTAACTAAAGATACTTACTAAGTGGGGCCCCTTAGCAAGCATCAACCAACTATGCAAGAATTGAACTCAAAACTTTATCAGCCTTTTATTCAAAACTCATAATCACATACATGGTTATTTTGCTTGTAAGAAAACTAACACAAAACTCTATTCATCATTATAAAACTGCTCTTACATACTCTGTAATGTTTCTACTCTCTAGTCTAATCTCTTTAACCTTTCTAATCCTCTAATCTTGTTCACTCGCGCAGGAGGAACATTTATTTATAGAAAAACAACTAACTAACTAACTTGACAGAGAAAGATGCGGACGTAGATGCTTCCTAATTCTGAGGAACAGATTTCCATAAATGAAAGTATATCTATCCAACTGATTCAGAGAGAATCCAGTGCTCCACTCTTCCTAGATTGATGACCATTTAGATCTCCTCCCGATGACCCGGATAAAGCGTCTTCGCAAGAACAACATCCTTAGTGTCGTGGTGGAAATGGTCTTCACTTCAGAATCGAGGTTTGCTGCGCTTGACTTGTTCATACTATCTTTAACAACCTATGGAACACATGGCAACAAAGGCAAAAGAAAGCATACATATAATAGCACAATACTTATCATTAATCACACACATTAAATTCATCTCATTTATCCAAAAACCACACATATCATATTAGTCAATTGGGAGGTCAAACAGGGCCATGAATATAGGCATATGGAGATATTAAACTGCAGGAATATAGGAATTCATTGTCATAGGATACTACTCGATTTAAGATAAAATTTTATAATCACAAAGTTTAAAACAACCATTAGAAAGAGTAAAAGGCATTTAAAAGTACATCATGATATTCAAATAATGAGCATATTTTAGGCTCATCACTTGAATGCACTACATAAGTGATATAACACAACCACTCTACATATCAGCCAGTTATAGGCTCTTTATCACAACAAGAGGTAATCACTCTTGGATCATGATATAATTACATCATAGACTATTAAAATTGAGTCAACCTAAATGCACCCAATGATGATTGAAACCTAATTGTGATGATAGTGATTTTTACATGAATTGTGCTCATATGAGTGCCTCCATTTCTATCACAACATAGCCAAATTAAACTTGGGTCACAAATGAATGTATTTTATATTTGTTATAGCACAACTGTGCTACATGACCAATAGAGTTATGGATCACATAATTATAGTCACAAGAATTTATTCCTCGGTTGAGCTCTTATGGTGATTCCATTACCGTTACAACATAAACATTTAGACTTGTATTTCTCAAATCCTTACATTCCTTGTTTTCTCTTTGGATGGATGGCTTCATGGATTTTTTGTGATTTATACAACTTTTTTTTTGATAGTAAATGAAATCTAATTATTTCTGAAACTGAAATGATTTATTAATTATGATTTTTATGATGATTTTGAGTTTTATTTAGAAGGGGTTAATATGTGGAATTTTTATGTGGAGGAAGAATAGATTGTGATGTAACTTTCGAGTATGGATGGTTCAAGAAAACTTGGATTTCTATTAGTGACTTAACCAAGTTGGAGAGTACCTTGAGCCAATCTGAAACAATTCTAGGTGTTTATGCTCAGAAGCAAAACCTAAGTATAGGAATTTCCAAATACACGATAAAGGAAGTTCCTACATTCTAAAGATAAAATCATAAATCTTCTAGTCCAATTTGACATCCAACCCAACATCTTTAATATCCAATAGAGAAATTTCGTACATTCTAAAGATAAAATAATAAATCTATTGCTCCGACAAAGAAAGTTCCTACATTCTAAAGATAAAATCATAAATCTGCTTGGTCCAATTGTATAGATTTTTCCTTTTAATCATACTCTCTGACATTTGGCTTGATACAAATTGTTACTTTAGAATTATGGTATATCTTTTCTTCTAATTTTTTCAATCCTCATTTCAAGGAAGAGCTCTAAATATGGTTCCTTCAGATGGAGACTACACTTTTTCACTATACGTTCCATCTAGAAACACCAGAAGATCAGAATTGTCGTACTCAGGTACAATAGAGTTTGAGGTGAATTTCACCTAGTACTTTATGCTGATAGGGTTATGTTCTAACCTATAGTTAATTGTTGTATCATAACAAATAGGTTAAATAGTTTTTCATATACCATTGTTTCAAATTTAAATTTTCTATAGCTTATTCTAGGAGAAAATCACAGGGGAGTCTATATATAAGGAACCATTGTTTGAAATTCAAAATTGTTGGCTCTTTCACAATTTTTTGCTTCATTTATTTGATCTAAGACAACCTATTGTATAGAAGATGCTCTCAAAATCATAATAAAATCCTTTATTTGAGGATGACTATTTAGAATCTTTACCATCATAACAATGAATAAAAGCATCAATCATTAACTTGAACTTTGCCAGAGTTTCATCAAATTATACTTTTCCACTCTCTTTTCCATTTTTTATTTTATTCCTAATTTCATCCATGAAGAACTTCCTTAGCCTATAGATCCTACTGTTAGCCATAACTTCACTAGGTGTCGAGAATAGCTTTGAGTTTTTACCCAAGCAACAATTGACAAAATTCGGCCTTACCAGATCAAAATTTTTGTAAGGCTAAATTTTTTCAATTGCTTCTTGGGTAGAAACTCAAAGCTATCCTTGAAACCTAGTAAAGTTATGGATAACAACAAGATCTACAGGATGAGGAAGTTCTTCATGGATAAAATTGAGAATAAAATCCAAAATGGAAAAGAGAGTGGAAAATTAGAATTTGATGAAACTCTTGCAAAGTTTAGGTTAATTACTGATGCTTTGTTCATTGTTATGATGGGAAATATTTTGAACAATCATCTCAGAAAAAAATATTTTACTATGATTTGGAGAGCATCTTCTATACAATAGGCTGTCTTAGATCAAATAAATGAAGCAAACAATTGTGAAAGAGCCAACAATTTTTAATTTGAAACAATGGTGTCTTATGTATAGACTCCTCCTGTGATTTTCTCCTACAATAAGGTATAGAGATTTTGAATTCGGAACAATGGTTTATGAAAAACTATTTAGCCTATCTGTTATGCTACAAAAATTAATTATAGGTTAGAACATATCCATATCAACATAAAATAGCAAGTGCAATTCACCTCAAACTCTATTGTGGCAATTGCTTTGTAAGGAAGTTTGCACTCCATGAACATTCTCTGTGCACATCAGTATGTTGGTTATTATCTCAATCTCCTTTGTGATCAAAAGAATGGTGAAGTTCATTACATAACTCATGACCATTTTTTAGTGCTATAATGTAGTGCTCTTTTACTTCTTACTCATGATGTTCTCAATCACCATGTGCAAATGACTTAGAGGACAAATCTTTGTCACCATTTGACAATAAATTTCATTATTTTTGCACTATTTGTTATGATTCGATCAATGTTTGACAATGTTCTTCCTTTCTCAATCCTATAGGACAGAGGAAAATTCATAGTTTGCAACCCTCTTACAATAATCACCAAGTGGATTTTTATCAAATATTGTAGTTGCAAGTTCCACTTCGGATTACCAAAGCCTTCACAAAAACTTCTACATAACCACCGCAACATCGCATGATTATTGTTGGGCCTTTGTGGTGATGCGAATGGCTCATTAAGACCTCCATGCTACCCTATCTCAATCTTCTCTCTTCCCTATTCCATTGTTGTCTTGGTTTCTTAGATCATTGTACAAATTGTAATCATACACTTTGTCCCACTCTTCTCTCTTCCCTATTTCATCACCTATCAGGCTTGTCAGCTCCTCATTCCTCCACTTTAATGAAGCTGGAGGAGTCTCACAGGGGAGATAACTCAACAAAATAAAATAAAAATCATATGGATCCTAACATCTATGAAAAATAAGATTTACAGTAAAAAAAATCTATCATAATGATCTATGTGTTTACCCTATTGGAGAAAAAGATTCGGTTTTTTTTATAGTGAGATGCAGGATACACGCAAGAATAGATATAAAAGTATCAGATATTTAAACCTTCAGATCTTTGAGATCGTTGAAGATTTTATTTTATTTTTGTACAACTCGACAGATCTAAAAAATTGTTTCTTGAAAATGATGTAAATGAAAATGTTTTTTGTTCAGAATAATCTAAGGATGTTATTTTTCACTTGCACAATTTTTTTTTGTCTACCTTAAGATAACCGTTAAAATTATAATTTTGTTAATTATAATATTTCATTGTATATTTTTATTTTGTTAGATTGTATTGGATAGTTAATGGTTAAGTTTTTTTTTTTTTTTTTTAAAAGCATAATATACTTTCCATGTACTTCTTTTCATCACTTGTAAATCTAAAAATTTTGTTACTTTTTGTGCATTTAATTCTAGTTTGTGTTGTGATAATAGATCCTAGTATATGTAAATCTCACTATGCTAGTATTTCTTCATATGTTATCCTTCTATTCTCAACTCGTCTTCAAGTATTTTTAAACTCAAGGTAGCCTATCCTCTTATGCAAAGAGTAGTTCAAAAAAATAATCCAAAATAGAGATGATTTTAGTCTCATGCCCTCCTGTGAAATATTTTCATGCATGTTTGAGATCTCTACAAGGTGATGAAAAAGATCCTAGGGTTTGGTAGGTTTTTGAGTATCCTTATTGTTTTGATGGTAATGTTGTCACTAATTTCTCTCCTTTCCCAAATATAGTCACCTGAGAAACTGCCATGATGCTCTTAACTATAAATTACTTTGTTCTCCCTACCTTCTCACTATAGGTCTGATTCTTCAACTCTACCAACTGCCCTTCCATCTCAATGTCTTTTCATGCTCTTGTATCTATTATTTTATGAATTTATTCTTATGACTCTAAAAGCTATCACTGGGTCTATTATGACTGTTAGGTCTAAATGAGGGTATATGATTTGATACTATGAAATCTTAGATTGTCATACTTTCGATGAAAATTATCTAAGGATGTTTGCTCACTAACTTAACTATCTGTATATTCTCCATTGTGTATTGAAAATTCATGGTTTCTAGTTAACTATTTATTTGTGTAGCCATTGCCATGTTTATTGGACTTTCATCCCTATAGGATAGTTTCCTTATAGATTTGAATGTAATTTAAAAGGTGCCCATAAATATTGAAATGTTTCATAAGACTATTGTGTCAAGGTAGTAGATGGTTGTCACAAGTTTCATAATACCGCCATATCATAAGAGCTAAGAAGAAACGATGTGGTGTAGCGGTAACATCTCACATTACCACAAAGGTCGAGCAATAAATGTGTGGTATGGCAGTAAATCAAATACTTCTCTCACATACCCATAAGAGCCAAGAAGACACGGTGTAGTGTAGTGGTAACATCCCACATTAATGTGAAGATTGAGCAATAACAGTGTGGTGTAGCGGTAACATCCCACATCACCACAAGAATCAAGTCAAAATGGTGTGGTATCATGGTTAAAATATAAAACAAAATATCAAATTTATTTGAGGATTTTTTTTGAAATAGTGCACTTGTCTTGTATATATTGCTTCCACATTTTCATGTATGTCTAGTAGGGCACTTGTAATGACAACATATGACAAAAAAATCCCCGTTGTTATGCTTTCATGGATGTCCCTTTATTATTACTAGATATCTGATGTAGTGCACATTATTATAGTGTAACCCTATTTTTCAAATTGTTTTATTTAGCATCACCAATATTCTCCACAAGAACATTGTCCCTATTTAAAATGATGAAAATGGTTCAAATCTCTCAAAACAATTTCTCTTGCAACAATCTTGGAGATGAATTTAGATGCAGTGTGAAAATCAGAACATACTCGAAGGTTCTTAACAACTCTAATAGTTGTACTATGGTCCATGTCTAACAAACCAAATGAAATTGCTAACTTTTACTATGGTGGCAAATAAATGATTCCTTTTTCTTCTATTCCATAGCATTAAGTAAAAGTCTTGAATTTGGAAATACCTTGTTGCCTTCATTTGCCAAGCTAATTTTTCCAATTTTAAATAGATCTCCCATGTTTGTGGATGTGATATGTCTCCTACACAAAAAAGAATGTACCATTTTATGCCCTTCAATCCAACTACATGCAGGTATCTTTTTAATTCCTCTATATTTCATTAATATCCTTACTATTTGAACCTCACCACACCTGCCCACTTCTGCACAAATTTTTTAGAGAAGAACATAAGCTACAACATTTTAAGGATCCAACTAAAAAAGAAGTGTTTCTGGAATACTCAGCCTATATTCATATATGATCCACAGGCACCAAAGGTTTAATTGGCATATCAGTAATAATGTTTAGGGTGTCCTCAAGATAACTAGCATGGGAATGAAGGTCAACCATGCACACCTAATAATCAAATATATATGTAATGAAATAAGGGTTACTGATGTGTGAAGTATGTGTAGCCCTCATCCACTAAGCCTGCATGACTGCATGCATCTAGAACACAAGCAAAGCTTACAATGCCAGTGTTCCAGAGTGATTCATTAATTCAAATATTTTGAGAGCTTCCTTGCAAAGTCCATTTTGTGCACATTCTACAATCATATCATTTCATTCCATGATATGACATCTCTTTGAAGCATTTTTTCAAACAATTCATTTTGTACTACATTTTGGTGTCAAATATTTGGTAATTATGGCTAGTTTCATTACATTCAAATTTTAAATTCTGGGAAATTATACAATAAATAGATTGATGACTATTTGGATAGTGAAACTAGCTCTCTTAGAAATTAACTGAAATATCTAGAAGGATTATTTTAATTAAAGAGTATTTTGTGGTTATTTTTGTAACAATGATTTTACAGTGTAGCTAGCTTGCTATTTTCATTCAAGATACAAGTCACCAAAGTCAAGCACATACCAAGAAGATGGTACTATACTTCAAACCCTCAACCTTAATTAGTTTAGTCTGCTTACATGGGGATATTAAGGAAGTTGCTAAAAAATTAATATATATCATTTTTTGTTAGTGAAGGAGAATCCCACGAGATTCAATATGGCAATGGATCATTATTTGGTTTCTTAAGTAAAGATGATGTCATAGTTGGGAAAATTGTTGTGAAACAACAAGTTAGTAATTTTTGGATGTTAAGGCTTCCCAATTGGATATCAAAGATATTTTCTCATCAACTTAATTTGGAATTTATGTATAAATGGATTCTTCCATGGTGCAGGTCTTTACTCAGACAACACATGAACCAGGGTTGACATTTTTGTTGTCTATTTAAGTTTGATGGAATTCTTGGGCTTAGTTTCCAAGAATTTTTTGTTGATAATGTTGTTCCAATTTGGTTAGTGTTGACAGTATTCATTCTATAATGTCAACTTCATTCTATAATTTGAGTGTATCGCCTTTCTTAAACTTTGAACAAGGTTATGAAATCAAGGGTTAATATGCATATTTTAGGCCTATGTTGAACACTCTGTTTAAGACATTTGTTGACAAGGCTACAATTTTTTAATTGATTTATTGTGTTTGGAAATTTTTAAAATTGCAATATATAATGCACTTTTATTCTTTTGAATTGAGACTAATAGTAATTTTGTTGGTTGTATTGAGGCACAACTTCATTCATGGAGGAAAGGGAAACACCCTGTTGGTCATATCATATGGCATGTTGCATATAAAGGATGAAAGATTCTAGTTGGGTTAGTGTTGATTGCATTGAAGGAGAGAGATTCATTTATGAAACACGATCACCACTCTCCTTCTTGGATTCTACACATTACAACTTGCTCCAGGAAGATTTCCCATGTTGTATAAGTTTTAATAGATGAAAGGGGCATGTACTCACATTGAAGGGCTCCAAGCATGCGTTTCCATCATTGTAGAAGTTTCTTTCATGTAGTCATTTTTGTGCAATATTGTAACTCATATTTTTCAGTCTTATGACTGAAAATGAAAGTTGTAATACTCTATTTCTAAGCTTTAACTATAACACATTTCTTTTATTAATAAAGTTCACCGATTTTTCCTTCTTAATGGCTATCTTATTGTGTGCAATTGATGATTGATGTATATTTATGTGTTTTATGTTTAAATCCTCAAATATCAATCAATTAGAATGACTATATATACTACTAATTGACTTCAATTAATAATTAAATTTACTAAATATACTGCCAAATGACAAAAATCAATGAATAGTGAATAAATATGATTAGATATATATGACTAGTGAAATCGGTGAATAAAAATGACTAAATAAGTGACCAGTTAATAAAAATCAATGACTAAATATATCAGTGAATAAAAAATGACTAAATAAGTGACCAGATTACTGTTGAAAGCACAAGACAATTGAGAGGAGGGGGAGTGGTGAATCAGTTGTATCAAACAACTTCTAAGCTTAATCTCTTTAACTTCAATCTGTTATTAAGTGCAAACATGCAATGCAAATAACAAAAGACAAACACCAGAGACACCCGATTTATGTGGAGAACCCAATGAGGGAAAAACCATGATGAAGATTAACTCACAATATAGTAGTAATGCAATACCGGATACAAAGGTTGACTACCAGAGGGCTCATTGCCCAGATGCAAGGGCTCACTACCTTCAAAGGACTTACTATCCAGAAAGGAGGCTCACTACCTATAAAAAATAAAAAGAGATAAATGAAGATCCTCCACTAGGGTTCCACACATTCACAACTTGATCAGAAGATTGTAGACACCATCACCTCACTACTTTCAGGAATCTAACACATTAAAGTACTGTTTCCTCAATTCTCTTTTCCACTCTCTGATTTTAACACTTGTTTGCACACTTCACTTACTTGCTTGATTCATGGATGGATGGATATAAAATTCACTACAACTTGATTTTATTTTATACCATCTTCAACCCTAGAAACATTCTCCAAGGTCGGTTGTACAATTTCAAATTATAAATTCAAACTAGGTCAGCTACTCAATATTCTCGTGGTGGATAAGAATGAGAGAGGAAAAATTAAATATTTAATTTAGGACTCAAACAACATCTTGGATCAATCACATGCTTCCTTAAATCGATGCAAAAACTTAATGTAAGGTGTAGACACTAGATCAGATAAACCTAATGAAAACACCAATGATATTTGAAGTACACACATTTATAGCAAGATGATCACATGTGGATCACTCAACATGCTTCACTAGAAATTTTACCATCTCTAAGAATAACTCAGGTACATTCACAACAATTACAACAAACTTCATTCACAGAAAATTCTTCAATAGTCCAACTGAACCAACCAACAAAACACAAGAGCTCTGGAGCAGGTCTTTCGGAGTACCAAACCACAAGCAAATTTGTCAGGACACAGAAACCATCAGAGAGATCCATCTCCCAAATCCGCAAGATCTGAAACCAACTATCAGAAGATTGTGGAGCCAAAAAATTCTCCCAGTCCACAAACAGATAATTTTGTCAAACAAGTTCACACACCAGTGAACACATCTTTTACTCTCCATCGATCCAGAAGCTAAATATCATGATATATTATACATTGAAATTCATGAAAACTCTTATAGATCTGTATAGACATAGGATAAACACAGAAGAAATACAAAGCACAATACCAAAGCACACTCAAAACAAACACTTCAACACTACCTTCATTATTTCTCATTTTGTCTCAAAAGCACTTGGAAAAAACACAACTACAACTTCATAAATATAGCTCCACGTACTCTAAGCACTTCTATAGTATCTCAACTATACAAGTACCATCTGTACTCAACTTGAACTATGTTGACATCAATGAAAACATTAATGACAACACCACCAAACACATCCATACTTGCAACAAACTCCCCCTTTGTCATTGATGGCAACACATGATGTGAAAAACCATCAAAGACAACATACATGATTTTTAGAAGTGACAACCTTCCAAGCATAAAAATTTCACATGATTCTCTCTCCCCCTTTGACATCAATGTAAAATGAAATGATTTCCATATAAAGCGTTGTTCACTCCCCCTTAGGAGTACACCCACATCACATACTGCAACAATGCACTTCTTTACTCCCCCTGAGGAGTAGACCTCAATTATCAGTCCAGAACAAAAGAATTTTTGAATCCACTGGATTGATGCACCTTCATGAGCACTTAGTTCAAAGAAGGAGGGATAGTAACCCCTAACTTCCCTCTGAGATACTCAAAAGTATCCTTCGGAAGGGCCTTAGTGAATATGTCAACAATTTGTTCCTTGGTAGGTACATATTCAAATCTAACTTCATTCTTCAATACCTTCTCCCTCAAGAAGTGATAATTAATAGATACGTGCTTTGTTCTAGAATGCATCACTGGATTCTTTAAAAATTTTAGAGCACTTGTATTGTCACAAAATATAGAGATAGGTTCATCACTCACCACACCTATGTCCATCAAGGTTTGTTTCATCCAAAGTACCTGTGTACAACAAGATGTTGTTGCAATATACTCTACTTTTGCAGTGGATAAATAAATTGAATCCTTCTTCTTGCTCAACCATGAAACTAATCTTCCTCCAAGAAATAATTCATTTCCACTTGTACTCTTCGAGTCATCTACACATCCAACCCAATCTGCATCAGTGTAGGAATTCAATGTGAAGTCATTGTCCTTCAAATACCATAATCCAGAATCTAGAGTTCCTTTAAGATATCTGAATATCCTTTTCATAGTTGTAACATGTGCTTCCTTAGGTTCTGTTTGAAATCTTGCAACTAAACATACTGCATGCATGATATCTAGTCTAGTAGCAGTAAGATACAATAGTCCACCAGTCATAGATTTGTACATGCTCTAATCAACTTTAATAGATTCATCATTCTTACTTAGCTTACATCTAGTTACCATAGGGGTACAGACCGGTTTGGATTCATCCATTCCAAAATTCTTTAACAATTCCTTAACATACTTAGATTGTGAAATGAATATCCCTTTGTCAGTTTGATTTACTTGAAGTCCAAGGAAGAAATTCAATTCACCAATCATAAACATTTCAAATTCGTTTTGCATCCCTTCAACAAATTTCTTACACATACCTTCATTTCCACCAAATATGATGTCATCAACATATACCACAACTATCAATATCTTTTTTTTCTCAAGCTTGAAGTAAAGATTGTTGTTTGTAGATCCTTTCCTGAATCCTTTCTTTATCAAGTATCTATCTAATCTAGCATACCAAGCTTTGGGAACTTGTTTAAGTCCATATGTCTTCTTTAACTTATAGACCATGTCCAGTTTGTCTGGAAGCTGAAACCTTCCAGTTGCTCCATATATACTTCTTCTTCTAGTTCACCATTTAGAAATGCAAACTTGACATCCATCTGATACATTTTGAAGTCTTTGTGAGCTTAAAATGTCAAGAACATTTGAATGGCCTCCATTCTTGCTATAGGTGCAAAATTTTCTTCAAAATTTATTCCTTCAACCTATGAATATCCTTTACATACAAGTCTTGTTTTTTTTCTTACCACTTCACCATCTTCATTTAGCTTGTTTGTGAATACCCATTTCGAACCGATTACATTCTTGTTTGTAGGTCTAGGAACTAGTTCCCATGTCTCATTCTTCTCTATCTAGTGTAGTTCCTCTTTCATTGCTCTAACCCAACTTTCATCATTACATGCTTCACTCACAGTCTTAGGTTTTATCTTAGAAAGTAAACATAGGTTTACCTCAAGCACTTTTCTTCTTGTCTTCACTCCTTCACTTATGTCTCTAATTATCAGTTCCTCCAGATGATTTCTCTGAACATATTTAGGCATCTTAGGTGCAGGTTCCAAAATTTCTTCTTCATTACTTTTTTCTTTCTCTTCCTTTTCTTCTTCTCGTATTTGCACGTAGATAGGATCATTAGGTTCAAATTAATTTATTTCCACTATTCTATACATAGCTTCATCAACCTTTACATTATCACTTTCAATTATTTTCCTCGGTCTCTTATTAGAACATCTATAAGCCTTGTTGTTATTTAAATATCCAAGAAAATTTCCTTCATCACATCTAGCATCAAACTTTCCAAAATTTTCATCATCTCTTCTAATGTAACATCTAATTCCAAATACCTTAAAGTATTTAATAGTAGGAGTCTTACAAGTCCAAAACTCATAAGGGGTCTTAGTGTTGTTACCTCTGATTTGAACTCTATTAAGAATGTAAACAACAGTGTGGATTGCTTCTCTCCAATACACATTAGGAACATTTTCTTCTTTCATCATAGTTATGGCAGCCTCTTGAATAGTTTGGTTCTTTCTTTCCACAACTCCATTCTGTTGAGGGGTTCTAGGAGCAAAATAATGTCTTTTTATGCCATGCTCTTCACAAAATACATTGAACTCACCAGATGTAAATTCTCCACCTCTATCAGACCTTAAGTATTTGATTTTTAGGTTTGCCTCATTTTCTACTCTTATCTTAAACACTTTGAATCTATCAAGAGCCCGAGCCTTTTCTCTAAGAAGTGTAACCCATGTCATCCTAGAGTAATCATCAATCAAGAGCATAAAATACCTATCACCATTTAGGCTTCTTGTTCTTGTAGGACCACAAAGGTCTATATGGATTAACTCCAGCATTCTAGTAGATGATTGTTCCTTTCCTTTAAAATTGTTTCTTGTTTGTTTTCCCAACTGGAAACTTCTGCAAATTGAATTTGAAGGCTTTATGATTCTAGGAAGATCTCTGACAACTTTCATAGAACTAATCCTGATTAGATTATCAAAATTCACATGTCCCATCCTCCAATGCCAGAGCCAACTCTCATTAATCTAAGAAACAACACACTGACCATCACCCTTAAGTTGGTAGATGTTTCCATGAGTTCTTCTTCTAGTTTCTACCATAGTTCCAGATCCTTTTATGATCTCACAAGTGTTATCCTAAAACACAAGCTTAAAACCTTTGCTACACATTTGTCCAACACTTAAGAGATTATGCCTTAAACCCTTTACATAATAAACATTATCAGTATTATGTTTTCCATCAAAACTAATTGTTCCTTTACCAACAATCTTAGCACCAGAGTCATCTCCAAACATAACTATTCCTCCATAATACTTCTCAAGTTTATTAAACTTTCTCTTATCTCTAGTCATATGATTTGAACATCCATTGTCAATTACCCAAAAGTCTTCATCATGTCTAGCATGAAAAGCAGTTACCAGAGTACCTTTTGTTTCATCCTTCTTGCTCTCCATACCAGATTCCTTTGCATATCTTCCATGGTTAGTAGATACAACTTTATTTTCCAAGGCTAGAAACAAACATTCATCTTTATCTTCTTCAAAGTCAGATTCATCATCAGAAATTCCTACATCTTCTTTGACATAATACAATTTCTTGAACTTCTTATCCTTTTTATCTTTGTGATTATTGTTATTGTCCTTGTTCTTCTTGTGTGTAGCTCTATTAGGAAATCTTGATGCATAATGACCAATATTTCCACAACTGAAACACTTAAAAGGCATCTTACCTTTGTATTTACCAGTACCTTTGTTCAATCTCCTTGTGAAATTTTCTTCAAAATCTTTTGAATCATCATCATCTGAGTCATCTCCTATCTTCATTGCTTTAAAAGTTTTTTTAGTCTTCTCTTTCTCTTTCGCAAATTTTCTCATCTTGAATGCAGTCAGGAGGGTATGTGCAGGATCATGATGGGCCAAAATGTGGCAATATGTAAGTGATATGATGGCCCATGTGGCTGATGACTTTTTTTTACCCAAAATTGATGAAACAAAAAGGGTTTTTAAAGGATATTCTTAGCTTTCCACCAATATAAATTATGGTTTACTTTGAATTTAATAAATAGTTATTATTCATTTTCTATTTGAATTACCACTCAAGTCCTGATTGATAGGTTGATTGAAAAATATCTATAGCTTTCAAACGATATCACATTTTTTGAATCTGAAACATGCATCACATTCTATGCTTCACATACTATAGGATTAAAAGAAATTGAATTTCATGAAGTTTTGACCAAGTTAAGGTGGTCAGACATACAAGTTTTTATATTTTTTTAAAGTTTTAATAAAAAAATCATAATTAATTATTTGCTTGGAAAAAAATTACATATAAATATGCATCACATCAGGACATGAGTCCTCTACTTATATCTAAAATCTTATAAAAAAATATTATCATTTATTGAGGTTAGGGTGGTCAGACAGACACCTACTTCTTATTTTTTCCCTGAAATTTAAGTACTACTGCATTGATATTTCAAATTTTCATCAAATAGATTTTTTTTAAAAATAAACCTAGTAGTTTAGAAACTACATTAAATTTTCTATAGATTCTATTCTTACATATTTTTGAAATAATATAGATAACTTATTCAAATGTTTACATCAAGTTGCCTAACTCTAATTTTTTGAATTTTCATCACCACTTAAGGGTCTATTTTTTCCATGATGATCCTACACATACCTAGGACACCGAATAGATGCTCCTTATTAAATGCCTTTTGATCATATGATTCTTCAAGAGTGGATACTTTGTCATTGTAATTGTCTAGTAGGGTCATCAAGATCTTCTCAATTATATCTTCATCTGACATGGTACCACCTTGATTCTTAATTTCAATTGCAATAAGTTCAACTCTTTGATAATAGCTTGCAATGTCTTCTCCATCCTCCATTCTCAAGTTCTCAAATTTTCAATTAGCAGTTAGTTTCCTTGACAATATTACTCTATCATTCCCTTCATAAATTTCTTTCAATTTTTTCCATACTTCATGAGTAGTAGCTAGAGAAATAGCTTTTGTTCTTTCAGTTTTAGATAGAGCACTGAAGATAGCATACCTTGCTCTTTCATTCTCCTAATAAACTGCAATCTAATCAGCAGAGGAAGGACCAGTTGCTAGTATCACATACTTTGTCTCCACAACATTCCAGGTATTGAAACTAAGTGAAATCAGATAACTTATCATATGTTCTTTCTAGTCATTGTAATCAGCTCCATCAAAAATAAGAATCTACAACTTGTGTGCCCTCATATCTACCTCAAGCGGTTAAGCTTTTCACTGAGGAGCCAGAGCTCTAATACCAATTGTTGAAATGCACAAGACAACTAAGAGGGGGGGTGAATCAGTTGTATCAAATAACTTTACTTCTAAGCTTAATCTCTTTAACTTCAATATGTTATTAAGTGAAAACACGAAATGCAAATAACAGAAGGAAAACACCAAAGACACCGGATTTATGTGGAAAACCCAATAAGGGAAAAACCATGGCGAGGATTAACTCACAATATAGTAGTAATGCAATACTGGATACAAAGGCTCACTCTCTTCAAAGGACTCACTATCTAGAAAAGAGGCTCACTGCCTACAGAAAATAAAAAGAGATAAATGAAGATCCACCACTAGGCTTCCACACATTTGCAACTTGATCAAAATATTGTAGACACCATCAGCTCACTGCTTTCAGGAATCTAACACATTAAAGTACTATTGCCTCAATTCTTTCTTCCACTCTCTACTTTTTCCACTTGTTCACACACTTCACTTACTTTCTCGATTCATGGATGGATGGATATCAAATTCACTACAACTTGATTTGCTTTTATACCATCTTCAACCCTAGAAACATTCTCCATGGTCGGCTATACAATTTCAAATTATAAATTTAAACTAGGTCAGCTACTCAAGATTCCCGCGGTGGATAAAAATGAGAGAGGACCAATTACATATTTAATTTAGGACCCAAACAACATCTTGGATCAATCACACACTTCCTTAAATTGATGCAAAAACTTAATGTAACGTGTAGACACCAGGTCAGCCAAACCTAATGAAAACACCAATGATCTTTGAAGTACATGCATCTCCAACAAGATGATCACACGTGGATCACTCAACACACTTCACTAGATATTTTACCATATTTGAGAATACCTCAAGTACATCCACAAAAAATACAACAAAATTCATTCACAAAAAAATCTTCAACAGTCCAACTAGACCAACCAACAAAACATAGGAGCTATGGAGAAAGTCTTCCGGAGTGTCAAACCACAAGCAAATTTTTTAGAACACAAAAACCATCAGAGAGAGCGATATCCTAGTTCCGCAAGATCTGAAATGAAATATCAAAAGACTGGGGAGCCAAAACATTTCTCCCACTCCACAAACAGATAGTTCTGTCAAACTAGTGCACACACTAGTGAACATATCTTTTACTCTCCATCGAACCAGAAGCTAAAACTCGGGATATAATATCCATTTAAATTTATGAACACACTTATAGATGCACACATGCATAGTATCAACATAGAATAAATGCAAAGCACAATATCGAAGCACACTCAGAACACAGACTTCAAAATTGCCTTCATTATTTCTCAAATTTTCTCAAAAGAACTTGGAAAAAACACAACTACAACTTCATAAATATAGCTCCATGTACTCTAAGCACTTCTACAATATCTCAACTATACAAGTACCATATGTACTCAACCTAAACTGTGTTGACATCAATGAAAAAATTAATGACAACACCACCAAACACATCCATACTTGCAACAATTACAACAATCAATGACTAAATCAACAACTAAATATATCAATGAAAGAAAAATGACTAAATAAAGGACCAGATTACAACAATCGATGACTAAATCAATGACTAAATATACTACCAAATCGATTAATCAAAACAACCAATAAATGACTAAAAATGGTTTCGTCGTCAAATTGGTCGCATTATAAATGACTGGCAATAAACTACTAATAGTCACTTGACCAAAATCAATAGTTTATAAGCAATTTTTAGTAGTTTTTTCAATAGTTTATTGTTATTTCTGTACTAGTGATATAATAGATATATGGGTCTAGGAATAACCCAAATGACATATGAGGTGCCTCATAGCCCTCTATATCCTACCAAAATTCTTCCAAAGCCTAAATTTTTTTCTTGTCCTTAAGACAACCTTGAGAAATCACTTGTATCCTTCAAGGGTTAATCATGTTTGACTTTCTTTCCATGGTTCTTCATCTATGTGAGTGGAAATTTGTAGTACACATCTTTGTTCGTATGACATGCTTCTATTGTAGTCTTTTCCTTTATTACTTACTTATGGGGTTATATCTTATGAAACCATTTCATCTACATATCCTACTTCCAAATTAATAGAAGTATCTTCATCTTTTCCTTAATTTTATCTATAAATATAGGTAAATATATAGATTTTTCCTTTGAGGTGTTATATCTCTAGTGATTAACATGTTATATTTTCCTACCACCCCCACCTTCATGTTCCTTAGTTCCTTTTTCCATCCCTTCTAGATCATTTATTTCCATGTGTAGAAGATGATAAATTTTGGGTGGTATCCCTATTATTCCTTATAGCATGAACTTGACAAGTTCCCAATTATTTGTGACATCTTGTGGTGCTACCTTGAAGTTATTTCTCTTAATTTTACTTTGTGCCTTTTCAATTGGGAATCTGTATAGAGTTTGGATCATTTTATGTGCTTGATGTATCTTCTCACCTTGATGATGAAAGTAAAAGAATTTGAAAAAATATTTTTTTAGCTTATTCCAATCCTTTCTTTTTCCTTTATGTTCTTGATGTATCTACAAAGAATGAGGTAGTGAATCTAAAGTCAAATAAAATAAGTGGACCCATATTAAAAAAAAATTGCCCCTTTTATTCAAGAACTTCTCAAAATATTTAATATGTTTTCATGGATTGGAAGTTCCCTTAAAAATAGACATCTTGTGCATTATTCATTCCTTCTTTACAAATCTACATTTAATTGCAATCTATAGGTTTATCCATTTGAGGATGTTTTCTTTATGGGTTTTCCACCATTTTCTTGCATTCCTTGAATCTCCTCATATATGATTCTTCTTTCTTCATATTCTCTAGATAATTATCAACATCCCCAATTCCAACATATCTAGGATATCTCTTTCAATTAATCCATACTAAGATTTTAAATTTTATCATAAGTCTTCTCCAATCTATTTCATCATTGTTTTCAATATGGGAACTATTATTTATATCCCTATTTTATGTTCCTTTTTCCTTATCTTCTCAACTATTTATCAATATGTTCTTCTTCATTAATGTGTGGTCTCTTGATATATGGGATTGCATACTTCAATATTTTTTTTGAATCTTTATTACTTTTCCCTTTATTTAAATTTTTTCTCACTTCTATTTTTATTTCCATTTTTATATCATAAATATATAAGGTGTTTCCATTCGATAGGGTTTCTCCATATTTTCCTCATGATCCATTAATTTTAGGGACCTTTCATTTTATATAACTCTATTTAGCCATAGCCCCTTTGGCTTTGTCTAGATCAGGTTTTCAGTAGCACCCTAATTGATGCGCTTAGAAACACCCTCCTTGGCGCACTCTAAGTCAATCCTCAAATACTTCTTCATATTTTATGGGTCCCTATACTATAGCCTCAATGATTCTACCAATTGGTGATCTCCCAACATTTTTTGTAACTACCTCTTTCCTTATCTTTCTCCTTTTCCTTCCTCTAATAAATATTCTCCATATCTCATTTTTTATTTTACTTTGTTTATCTTACATCCCTTATTTATTTTATTGCCCAGGCATTTTCCCTATTTTTTCCTATCAATCATATCTTTTTGGATCTACTCCCTTATCTATGCCATCACTTTAGTGCCTTGATCCTTGAGGTCTAGTGCTTATTCTATATTACCACACTTTTAAATAATAAATATTTTCATCATATATAATTTTAAAAAAATCCAAATTTTTTACTTCTCGTCAACAATTTTAATATTTATTTATTTCTTTTGTATGATATCCCTTCTTATGCAACAACAACCAAGGTTCCTGCAATGGAACCAAATTTTGATATAAAAACCTCGACCAGAGTCTAATGTTTAATATTCTATTATATGTCTAGTCAACCTTGATGTGATGCAATAAAAAGGGAGAACTTAGATATACAAGAAGTATAAACCAAATTATCATAAATTTATACATTCATATATATACACATCCATAATATCATATATTCATATATTTTAGTGTCTTATGCATGTCTTATATAGTTTATTCATCATGCTTCATCCATATTTATATCTTATGTAGATCTTCAACACTTCCTTATTCTCATATATATTTAATCCATACTATTCCACGTATGTTTCCACACTCCTCCCACTTTTCCCTTCTTTATATATCCTCTTATTTCATTTTTGAAATATCTTTTCATCATATTCTTTCATAATAACACTTAATTATATTATTCCCACGAATTTACCTTTTTTCTCTATAATATTTTATACCTTTATAATAGCTTATTTAGGCATATTAGAGGTGTTTTAAGTCTATTTAAGTGGTATATAATGGATATGTGGGTCTAGGAGTGACTCAAATGATATATGAGGTTTAGGTGTTAGCCCTTTATATCCTGCCAACAAGTTCCATAAGAATTTTTATATTCAAGCCTCATGCCATCAATGTTTAAACATGATTATACTTCCAAATAACATTCTATAGATGTCCATAGATCAAATTTGTGTACATGCATGCCATTTTATCTTCTTCTTGTAGAGGTGATTAGGGTTAGGATTTTTTGCATGCTTCTCTATTATGCTTCAATATAAAAGAAATATTTATATTTTAATAAAGGGTTTCAGTCTAAAATATTATAATTTGGAAGGGTTTGCATGTCTATAATTGGTCATAGGTCTTAAAGTTTGGATTATGTAAGTGATTTTATTAGTCTATAATGCACATTTTGATCTATGGAATATATGAATACATGTTGCAACATGTATTTTTCCAACATTTTAACATTGCATACTTCTTAATAGATAATCAAGGGTTATTAATTTCAGTTTGTAGTTTTCTTGTATTTTGTATCACCTATAGTTTATTTTTGTTCAAGGACCAATGTGTGTGCTTCTATATAAATCCAACTTGTGTGATTGTCATAGTTGGATTCTTAAGTATGATCATGTTGTAATCCTTTAAGCTAGATGTATTGATGCAAGTTAGTGATAACATACAAACCATCAGAATTGAGATTATATTGCAAACAATTGATACTTACATGTTTTTTGACTGGTATTCTAGGCACCGATGTAATTTGCATGGTTCTTAGAACTTAGAAACATACACTCAATTGGATATATTAAACTTTTTATTTTTGTGTTTTTTTTGGTTTAAAAAATCTCATACAAAAGTCATAAAGCATGCAAGAGTTTTTGAAACACCTTGCCAAACATTATACAACTCTTTGCATAAGATGTGAGATTGAATATACTAAACATTTCTTAGTGAATTTACCAGTCACTAAGTGGTGTCAAAAGGGGAACCCGCCTAGGTTTTGTAAAACTTGAAGTGTAAAGAGAACCTATCTTGAGTGTGACTTATCTGTTCAATGTTCAATCTTCCAAAATTCTTGAGCATGAGACATGAAAAACCTTTAGGGATTTTTTGAGGAATTATTTGGAGGAATCAACAAGCTCCACCCTTTGTATTAACCTTCCCTTTTATGTTTTCTAAGTTGTTTCAACCCCTTTACCCATTGATCACCCTTTAGTTTTCCATCCCTAGGTTAATTTTTCATGTCAAATATACCTTTTCCTTTCCCAAAACATTCCTAGATGGTAAATTTTCCACCAAAACAACCAATTTGAGATGCACACCTTGTGACTTATCATTCACTAAAAAAATGGGTCCAAAGCTTATTGGAGGTCACCAACACCACTTTGACTACAACCAAGTTGACCAAGGATTTTCAAGATATCAAGAAATAATTTAAATGGGATAGCATCAATGTCATACCTCCCCATATCCAATGGGTACATCTCCAAAATATTTCACAAAAACTAAAAATAGGGCCAATCTTGCCTTATTTTAGCATAGTTCATCTAGGATTTCTATTTTTATCTTGAGTGAGATAGTTCAAAATTATTTAAAAATATTATTAAGTTAGCTTCAATTTATAGTCATTATAATATTTTTATCATATTGAGTTGGTTGGCCCACTTAGGTTATTTACAAGTAGGTCTTCGATTTTCATCTTTTCAAGCAAGGATTTTTTTTACATGTAAATAAATATATTTCTTCTAATTATTTGTATTTTTTTCTTATCCATCCATCTCACCACCTTTCTAAGCCTTCACCATTCCAATGACTTGATGCCATTTTCACCCTAAATCATTCCCCCTATGCTAGATTGCATCCATTCTAGACTAGTGAGCCCAAAATTAAAGGTCTCAACCTAAACCCTCATTTTTATCTCTATTAATTTTTAAAATATCATTCCATAAGAGTTCCCTCTTTCATCCATATTCAATCACCATGATCCCATTTTTCCATCTTTCAAAGATCCTAGCCAAACCCAAACTCAATCTCAATTAGAGGTGATATAGATTATCATTTAAAGACCCCATATTAGTCCTCTAACAACCCCAAAATAATTTTTTCTATCAAAGCTATTTCTTCCACCCCAACTCACTTACATAGTTTCCAATTACCCTAGATCTAGGTTTTGAAGGTTTAATAGTAGAAAAGTACTTCAATTTTTATTTTTTATATGAATAATTTGTTTATCATGAATTTCATCTTATCTACCATGTGGATCCATGTTTAAACATCCATAATGGGGCTAACTAAGGAAGACAACCCTTGTAATACTTATTCTTGTAGGATCCTCTAGTGAAGAAATCCGAGTTGTATGTTTATTCTAAAGATAGTGAAATATTATTGGTACTACAAATATTTGAGCATCATAGAAATAATATACACTTTCCATAACCATAAAGCTTGTAGGCTCAACTTTCTTGAGGAGTTGGCCATCACTAGGCAACCTAGCCTTCTTGTTGATTATCCACCTTTATAGTTAGCAACCACTTCTACAAAATATCCTCAAATTAGTTCAAAATTCAGTCAAATCAGCCACATAGGCCCTTCAATTCATCTTAATCCCATCTATGATTATACAATCCTTATTTATCAAATATAAGTATGTCATTATCAATTTAAATACAATGCAGTACTTTAGTCTTTTTCCTAATTTGTGGAGCTTACTTGTAGGTATGAGCATGCAAACCCTAGAATACACTATTATGTGGTCTATAGTCAACCCTTTTTTTCACAAGTATTTATTAATCTATTTATCAAGTGAACCTTTGTTTTCTCATGCTCTCATTTATTTCAACTATTTTACTAACCAATTACAATTTTATTATTATTTAGTGGCCTTCTACTTTCTATTTGATAGATTTAAAACAATAAGAGGATGCATCAAATAAGCCTTGACAAACCAAAAAACCACATGTTACCAACCTTCACCAATCACTAACCATTTAGAAAAGGCCTAACCTTCATGTTACTTGTTTAGTAGTGGACTTGTTCTTTTTATAGGCCATCCACCTTTGAGCCATTTTTATAGTTTCACTCAAGATTTCACCAAAAGCTACAAAATATAACTTCCAAACACTCTCATAATTTTTCAACTTAATATAAGTATATCTATACTCTCTATTTTCTATTTTTTTAATATAATATAAGATTTACATGTTTTTATGATGTCTTAATGTAAGTAATTTTTGAGTTATTTATTTTAAAATTAAACAAGACTTTTCTCAAGTTTTGGATTTTATTTTCACAAATAATTTATTTAGATTAAAAGTATTTAACATTTAGTGTTAAACTATTTAATTTATTAATTTTCTATCTACATCATTAGATGTTACAGTGTTTTGAAATAAGACTAAACAAATGACTTGAATGTTTGTGTAGATAAAAATAGAGGGGAATGTTTAATTATTGGTATCAATAATTTCAAAGATTAGCGTCACAACTATCTCCCACACTTTAGTGTAAAAAAATATTTTTTTATATTTTTTACTAACATCAATACTGTGAATTCATAATTGATAATGTAAACTAGATTTAAAGAATAAACTGTATTTGAAATTGCCACCTATAGATTTGAGAACGGAAAAATTAAACAACCTATTGAATCCTTTCCCCAAGTGCTTCTACCATGGTAGCACAGTCTCTTGAGTTCTATAGTAGTAATTAGAACATATATGAAGAAAATGAAACATGTATTTCAAAACCAACAGCTATAAAAAGTTTCAATCACAATCATCTGATTTAAGTTCTAAACTAGTTATCTATTCTCAGATCCAAGAAGACTTTGAAATCCGTTGGGATTTTTAGTCAAAATCTCTTACATCAATAGCACAAGTTTTAGCCCTGGCCACAAACTTAGGAGCCAAGTCCATACCGGAAAAACAAATCTCTCTGCTGCAACTAAGCTCTCCTGATGTCCAAACCTCCAGAAGAGTTGACAGAAACACTACACACAGCCAAAGTACATAGGATCTAAACAAGCAACCACCATCAACATACACAATGAATATACATACCTGGCAAAAGCACTACACACATCCAAAGTAGATAGGATCTAAACAACTAACCACCATTAACATACACAATGAATATACTGCATACCTGGCAGCAGCTACGAGTCCGGAACAGAGGTGGATGGAAGAGGCGGCTTGTTATTCATCCGCTGCTGGCGCGGCGTGGGTGGAGAAACTGGCAAAGGCGGAGGAGAATTAGAATTAGTGGTATTGTCATGGTGGCATGGCTGTTGCTCCGTGCTCTTCAAATCTGGCCCTTCCTCCGCCAAAAAGTGGGTAGGGATCCCCGTTGAAGGCTTTCGGCTATGGCGGGTGGATCGCCCAGACATCTTCAAATACAGCCGTATCTGACCCAGAACAATTCTAACAGTTCGGACCAAGAAATTCTCAAGCCTGAGGGTGAAGGCAGAGACTAGACTTAAATAGAATTAGAAAAACATGGCACTACGTTTGGCAGATTTAACCGAGCGATTCAGATTGTTACGGGGAATGAGTTTAATAGTTCCATTCAATCCACAGCCCTGCAATGTCATCCACATATTTAAGTCCCCAACGACTCGTAGTTACTCATTGACTTGTACTATTCAGTTTGGACTAACCCTAATTTTAGATGGTTAAGCGGGGTCATTCTTTTTCTTCAGAACGGAGCTGCAAGTGATAAAACTTTGAAGTCGTGGTGGTCATCAAAGTTCAAAATTTTGTTGGGTCATTTAATAGATCATGTGTTTTTATTAGATTAAGCAAGGTGTGATTTGGTTGGATTAATGTGTTCACAATATGTAAGTATTCATTGATCTGTTGTGTTGGCAAATTATAATCTTTTGTTGGATTGTTTTGTTTGTGGGTTTGAAAAAAGTGATAATGTCTTAGAGAATGAGACCCTCCAACAGTAATCTTGATGATAAAACCAATGAAAAAAAGAAAAAGATCTCCATAAACAATCTCTGAACTCAAACAAGAGTAACAATCCAAATTAAAAAAATGGATAATTACTCTTTGATTTGTACTGCTCAGTTTGGACTAACCCTATCTTTAGATAATTAAACAGTGTCACTCTTTTTACTCAGGCAGGTTGGAATAACAGAACTCTGAATTTGGTGCAGTGGTCAAGTTATAACATTGTTATGGTGGTCATTAAAGTTCAAATTTTGTTGGGTAGTTGAGTTTGTGGGTCACTTGTTTCCACTGAGCTAATAGTCTCAGTGTTGAATTGATATGCTTACAAGATGTATGTACCTTCTTTGGACTGTTGTGCTCACAAATTATGATCTTTGATGGATCATTTTATTTATAGACTTTGAACAAAGTGATAATACCTTGAAGAATGAAGTCCTCTAATAGTAATGTCGATCACAAAACCAATTAAAAAGATCCCCATAAATGATCTCTCACCAAACTAAAAACCCAAACAACCCATATAAAAAAGAACAGGGCTGTGAGTCTCCGCCAGATTTGGCGCCCCATCATTCACGGTGGGTCTGTGCTGTGTATATGTAATATGATGGGGTCTGACAGAAACCCGTCCTCCCTTGATTTTGATTGATGGAAGAGAGGAGAATGGCAGTTTGTGTATTAGCTGCCAGGTGTTAGCGCTGATCGAGGAGCTGTTTTCTAATGTCTTTTCTAATCTTTCTGTCACAATGATAAGGAGGACTGGCAGGCGGGACCTGTCCATATAGATTTTTGAAATCAATGGCTGGTTTAGATGAAAGGTAATTGTCTGTTTTTATTTGTCAAATATTCACAGCAAACGTTGGAGGATTTTTCTTTTAAAATATTTAAAACCATGAAATCTGAGAAGACCATCCAAACACTCACGGGAAAGTTTAAGTCGTATCCCTTTTTTCTCTCTTCTGGTTGATCATGGATGGGGATGCTCTGGCTTGAGGTTTACTCAACTATTATTGAGATGTGAAAGTTTTTTTGTATTCATCAATGTTGAGTACGAGACTCCATGGAAAATCAATCAAATTATTGTAATGGACGGAAACAAGGAATACATCATCCCAGAAATCATTCTTCAATAATTCACTTGGATGTGAAAGTTTATGGACAATTTTATAATTATTATTAAATATATTTTGGAATCAATTAAATATAATTAATCAAGATGAAAGTAGTATTTATTATTTTAAGAAAGTAGATAAGAGAATAAGCGTATTTTGGTCGAGGAGATTTTGAAATCAAATTAGGTGCATTTAGAAAAGGATGACTTTGTGTAAATTCTTAAGCATTCAATGCAAATGTGAAGTATGTGTGGACAATATAATCAATGGAAAATGAAATCAACTCAAACCTACAAAATATCTTGCAATTACATCATATCCAATCGAACTTAATATAAAATAGCATGATATCAAAATGTGAGAAAACTTAAATCACATTAACCATTGAACATCTCATAAACTAACTTCCTATCAACATATATTAGTATATTGGTAAAATTGTAAGTCAAATAGTTTCATTGCATGATAATAATAACTATGGCAATTAGAAATTGGAATAAAGCATAAACCATCAATAGCAACCACAAAAACTATTAGATTTACGCAAATAGTTCTAATCTACCAATGAAGAAGGAAAGAAATAGATGCAAGAAATATGAAAGCTAAACAAACATTATACCTTCAAGCACCCCTTTTCATTTTACCTCCATTGTTCTTCTCAATCTTCACACTTCACATTGTTATTGTTGCTCTCAAAATTGTGTGCACAATTAAGATAAGCTCATGAAGATAATGATTGTGAGATTTCAAAGTTCGTGATCCCTTTGAAAGAATGTAAGAGTATACATTTATAGAGGATGTAGCCTTGATCGATGGTTAGGATGTGATAGAAAATCAATGGAGGGTAAATGCAAGGAGATGAGTCCACGAAATTTGGAAGTTTTTTCCTTAGACAAAAACTTGAAATCAGCTTCAAGAAAACGGGATCCCATTTTTTAATAAATAGGATCTCGTTTAGGCTTGGGGTCTCGAGCCGAAAAAGAGATCCTATTTTTTAGTCATTTTTTTAAAATGGGTGGTTTAAAAATAGGTCATTAAAAAATGAGATCTCATTTTTTGACTCCCGTTTCTTAAAAAATGGGTCATTAAATAACGAGATCTCATTTTTTAACAGCCTGTTTTAAAACAGGATCCCATTTTCTACCAACCTGTTTTAAAATGGGAGATCATGTTTTTTAACAACTTATTTTAAAATGGGATCTTGTTTTTTAACGACCTATTTCATAAAAAATATTTTTTTTATGTTTTTAAGAAACAAGATCTCGTTTTGGAAAATGGGATCCCATTTTTCCATTTCGTTCAAGTATAAAATATATATATTTTTATGAAACGGGATCCCATTTTAAAATGGGATCCCATTTTTTTAAATTTTAATTTTTGGTCAAGTTTTTGCTTTGTTTTTCAATTCGGGAAAAGACTTGGGACTAAAACCTAAGCTTTGGACCTGGTTTGACCTGCAAGTTGAAGGTCCTAAAAAATGTCACGGAAAAATAGTGACTTTGGACATATGTCTAAAGACTTTTTTGCAAATTTTTATGACGAAATTAAAACCCATTATAGATGAGATAGTGCAGATTCCAAATATGTAAATTTTTTTATAATTGAATTTTTTTTCTATTTTTTAATTAATTTATGATGAAATTGGTCCATAAAATTAAAATATCAGGGTTTTTTACTATTTTAATAACTTTTTATTAAAATATTTTTTTGCCAAATGAATTGCACAAAAATGTACTTCATACAATTCTTTTAAATTTAAAATAGTTCAAAAAAATGATAATTTTAGGTCATCTTATGCATGACATACATGATGATTTTTCAAAACAACAAATATGGCCAATAAAAAATTAACAAAAAAATATCTTCAAATAAAAATTAAACAAAAATATCGAAAACGTGTTTCAGTGAGTTACAAATATTTTTCCAAAAGGATTTAGAAAAATACGATTATTTAGGTCAAAATATAGATGGCGTACATGTGCATGGTATGGTAAAAAAAGTCTTTTAAAAAGTGGTTTTTAGAAATGCCTATTGAAAATCAATTTGTAGCATTTGGGTATTTAAAAATAAATTACATATTTGGAAACTAGACTCTGAGTACTACATTTTATGATTGTGAATTTATCCAAGATTTCATCTCTAATTGCTTCAAATTTTAAGGTCAAATGTCAAATTCTGAAAATCAGGCAAAACACTTCTACTTTTTGGCCAAAAACTCAACTCAACTTCTTGTACACACCCTGGATGAGATTAGAGGAGAGGATGTGCATAGGAAAGTTACCATTTCAAAAATGGTAGATAGGAGTTAGTGGAGAAATAAATTGAAGAAGTGGAGAGGAAAATATAAAAATGGAAGAGTTAACTAGAAGAAAGAGAGAGAAATATGGCAAGTAGGAGTTAAGTAGAGATGAAAATAACATAAGTGTTAACTAAAATAAATAAATAAAAATTTATTTATTTTCGATCACATGTGAATCATTAAATAAATAAATAAATTTATTTAATTATAGAATAAATTAGGTGATTAATCAATTAAATAAGATATTTCTTTAATTATAAACAAAATTAGGGATTAAATAATTAAAGATCGAAAGGGGGTGATTAATTGAATAATTAAAATTGTTTAATTAACAAAAATGAAGAGAAAGAGGATTAATTAAATTATTTAATTAATCACTAGAGGAAAGTTAGAATAATTAAATAATTAAAATTATTTAATTATAAGGATATGAAGAAAATAAATTTAGGGTTAAAAGAAAGGGATTATCCTAATTAAAAATTACTTAATTAGTTTAGATGAAAATTAGTAAGAAAATGTCATCATAGGCATAGGATTATTTTTAGTGTCTACATTTTGTCCTACTTTGAAACAATGTGATTTTTAGCATTATTTCAAAGAGAAATTAAGAAAAAAATTGATTAGGTTTTGTCTCAATGTGCTTTGGCAACAATGGGATAATATGGTGCCCCATCAGAAAAATAGGTGAAAAATCCAAAAATTGAGCCAAATTCGGTGATAAGTACATTTAATGTTTAGATGCGTAGCGGCAAAAAATTAAGTCTTTGGGTCAATTATGTCAATATTACCAGTGAAAAATGTGCCAAAAGGGGATCCATTAGGTCACCCAAGCTCTATATATAGGCTTTTTTTGGTAAATTTCTTCATTTGTACTCATTTGGTTTAGAAAGTTTAGAGGAGAGGAATGAGATGAAGGAGATCTCTAGTGGAGCTATGGAAAGAATTCTAGAGAGCATTCATCAGGAAAAGTGTGTGTGGACCTATGGATGGACTGCGAAAGCAGCCTGATATGTACCCCATCCTTGTATTTTAATATTGATTTTTTTGCGTCAATATTTTAGGGCCCAAAAATAGGGCAACATTTGCAATCCATGATTCTATGTTGCAACTATAATCGTGAGTGACACAATTGTAGGGTTTAGTGACCCAAGTGATTTGTGGAATTCCAATTGATTTGGTGGTGCAACTGATGTTGGCAACATAGTTGCTTTTTAGCAACACAATATCGGATTTAGTTGTCACATTTGATTGTGCACCATAATTGATGTTTTTAGCAATGCATTTTACTGTGAAAGTTAAAAATGAACCCATGCTAGAAAATTTTAGGTTTCAAATTTGTCGAGTGAGTTTAGGAAAAGGTTGTCATTGACTCAGTGTGTTGAATGGATGTAGGTACCCATTTTTTTGTTATACATGTGAGAGAATGGGCCTACCTCATTGGCTTTATGACATCATCTAGATGAGGGTGAGAGAGAAATTTTGCATCCTTTAGGATTGTAGTATATTACATGTATGCCCAAGATTAGGGCTAATCGAGGTTTGATTACTACATTAGCTAAGAGATGGCACTTTGAGACTAGCTCATTCCATCTACTTACTAGAGAGGTGATAGTGACTCTCAAGGATGTCTGGTGCATCCTTCAGATTTTGATTCATGGAGAGAGTGGTTTATGAGCCTAATTGAGGTATTGCAACATTGGTAAAAGTATTTGAGACTGAAAATATTGGTATTGAGGATTATGAGATTCGATATATAGGATACCTTGCTGGACATGTACAAGAGATTGATTGTCATGATATGCTTCATTGCAGCAAGAGTAATAGTTCTAGATAGGTGAGGGCATGGGTTCCCAGTTGGCTAGGGATGGGTATTGGAGGGAATATTGACCCATGGGATAGTGTATGCTTGGGGCCCTATGTTCTAGCGATGCTATATTTTTAGCTACATGATGTAGCTTATCAAGGAGCTTGTTCTATTGGTTTCAAAGTCACATTGCAGACAAGTTTAGGCATGGGAGAATATTTTTGTTTTTTCACCTATTGCTAATAGACATATTTTCTTGAGATTACCCTATGTGTATCTATATTCAGAAGCAGTTGCACATATGCACTTGGGAGATGTGATGTACTGGCAATATGTTTTAAATTTTCTATTTATGCTCACATGGAGACCTTACAAATATTGTCAGCTTTGGGAAGATGATGAGGACCACCTACCTTATTGCCAAAAAACTCAGTATCTGATTGGTCACACAGTTCAATCATAACATATTATTAATAAGAAAATTTCTGAGAGGGTGCTTCAACAATTTGGGTGCAACATCAGGATGTTTCTCTTGTAGTAGCTCAGTTTGTGAGATCATCATGGGAGGTTGGTCATTGAGACCAGTGATCAATCCACATGTGGCTTATCAGGAGTTTGACAAGATTCAACCAATATAGTGTGGAGTTGGTCCTAATTTTGTAGATGTTGCTACGACACTTGATTATGGTACATGGTTTGCTACACACAAGCCTACACCATTGATATATCATGTTGTGCCCATTCCTCAGGATAGTTAGGGTTGAGGCGGGAGAGAGAGATTCAGGAGTCGAGGGAGAGGAAAGGACAGTGATAGAGATGGGGATATGGATGGTGATTGAGGTGATGGAGGAAGAGGTAGAGTCCTTCCAATGATTTTGTGATTATAGGTACTATTAGTTGTGAAGGAGAATCCTAATGAGGAGATGCAAGAGGAGGATGGTTCACAGGACGTTCCCATTGAGGAGGGACTTAAGGATGTACGCATTAAGGAGGGGGATGTAGGGATAGTGAGGAGAGATATATGCAAGATCTAAAAATAGCTTAGGCTTAGATTGCTACTCTATAGGCATAGGTATAGGCACTGCAGGCACAAATAGCCTAGGTTATCATAGAGAGATACACTACTATAGTAGCTAGAGATGTTGTAGTGATTAGAGAACTGATGGAAGATCACACAATTATCAGCTTCATGGAGACTATTAGTTGGCATGTTGTACATCTAGCATGGTAGTTGTATCAAGCTAGGTAGAAGACTCAATCTTATAGAGATTTGTATGAGGGTGTGGGGTCACCATCTTAGAGGTCACCTAGCTATACAAGAAAAAAATCACATAGCAGGAGCCACTAAAGGAGGATTGTGAGCACTGGAGAAGTTGAAGGCTAAATGAGGCCACCCCAACCAACATAAATAGCACCATCAATGTGGGAACAAGCAAGACCATCTGTGACCAAATAAAAATGTCCATAAAACTATGAGAGTGGGGATAGCATTGGTTAGCCTGGTTGTTCATGTACTAAGACACATGTATTTTGATTGATTGAGCCTATGAGATCCATTTTTCCCACATGTATTTTGAAGATGAGTGTTTGTTGATAGAATTCTAAGGATTGTGTCTAGTTTCAGGAATGAAACATCTCATGTAAGGCATCTAGTCTGGTTTCGATAGATTAAGGAAATATTGCATTCAACCCACAATATTAATCCATTTCCTACATAACCCCATGGGATATAAACATGAATACAAGTAACCATAATGGATAGATAAAATAGACAAGCCACAAGATAACACAAGATATACCTTGGGAAAACCCTGAAGAGGGAAAAACCCAGCCTGCAAAAGCATCCATACTCCATCATATTATTCATCAATAAAGCAATACAAACGTTACAATGAATACTTCTGAAGCATCAAGCCTCTCAATGCATCCTCATGTGTCCAAGAATTAATCCACACATCACATGCCATGCTTCACATATGCACTTCTAAGAAAGACTCAATAATGACATCCCACTCACCTAGCCAATCTTAACCACTAAACATGTGTTTTCTTTTATAGATTCACGCTCACACAAATACAACCAAGTGGTAAGATGAAACCATGTAAACACTAAATCAATAATCCCTTATTTAATATGGGTAATAATTTTTCACTTTATTTAATATTTTTCCAATATTAAATTATTATCACATGTCTCCCACACATTAAATAATAATACAATGTTACAATACAGCATAAATTGGTCCCCAAATAATTACCTAGTGTGATTAGCCACACTACCTAGGTGCATCACAACTAAATAATTATTTATTTACATTATAATAAATCATTTTATGCAATGGTGTACAACACGATATCCCAACAGATAGTGCAACATCCTATATAAGAAAATGTATAGCTTCTAAGGATAGATAATGTTGATTAGGTAGTTGATCGGTTAGGCTTGAAGGACAGTTTGATAGTTCACTTGTTGTTTCATGATTTGTTAAGATTAGTTTTTGTAGGATGTTCTGTTTGTTTTTTTATCAAAGTTTCAATCTTAGAAAAGGAAAATTTATTATGGAAGGTGGATTGTGATGAGTTATTGTGATGGTGTCCTTTGATATGATATCAAAGATCTAATTTAAAAAACATAGGTTGAGGATTTCCCATAGTTAGGTATATGATCAGTTATTGAGGAAAGGATCAAGTAGGTTGACTTTATGGGTATGTGCAGGATCATCATGGAAAAAGCAGGCCCTTAAGTGGCAATAAAAAGACAAAAAATCAGAGTTAGACAGCTTGACGTAAAAATTTGAATAAGTTATCTATATTATTTTTAAAAAATGTAAAAATAGAATCTATAGAAAATTGAATGTAGTTTCTAAACTACTAGACCTTTATTTTATTTTTTTAAATCTATTTGGTTAAAATTTGAAATTTCAATGCAGTAGTATTTAAATTTCAGGGTAAAAATAAGAAGTAGGTGTCTGTCTGACCACCCTAACCACAATAAAATGATAATATTTTTTTATAAGATTTTAGATATAAGTAGAGGACTCATGTCCCAATGTGATGTATATTTTTTTATAATTTTTTCCATGTAAATAATTAATTATGAATATTTTATTACAAATTTTAAAAAATATAAAAGCTCGTCTGTCTAACCACCTTAACTTGGTCAAAAATTCATGAAATTCAATTTTATTTTTTTTAATCTTATTGTATGCGAAGCATAGAATGTGACGCATGTTTCAGATTCAAAAAATGTGATACCATTTGAAAGTTATAGATGTTTTTCAACCAGCCTATCAATCAGGACTTTATTCATAATTCTAATAGAAAATGAATAATAATTATTTATTAAATTCAAAGTAAAGCATAATTTATATTGGTGGAAAGCTGAGAATATCCTCTAAAAACCCTTTTCATTTCATCAATTTTGGGTAAAAAAAAGGTCGTCAGCCACATGGGCCATCATATGGCTTACATATCACCACTTTTTGGCCCATCATGATCTTGCACATACCCTTATTATGAATTGGTATGGAGGATGAGTGATGCTAAAAATCAACCAATCTTAGGCCATGAGAGGTGTGACAAGATTTATCATGATCATATAGAAGTAAGTGGGATTTGGTTATGGAGGAGTGTATGCTCAGATTATTGTGGATGAGGTAAAAAATTAGATAGAATGATGGTAGATGGAAGAGCAATGACTCACAACACATCACATTTGTTTTCCAAGTTTTCACCATGGTACTTACCCAAAGTGCCACTGAAGTGGTTTTCACTAGAGATAAAATTATTTCTCTATACTTTTTTTTTCTTGTGTTTTTATAAATATATATATATATATAAATTTTAAAGAGGATTCTCCAAGATTCATGTATATAATTTATGAAGGTGCATGCTATTGATGGGTTCTTGGAGTGGATCACCTTCAGGAGTAGAAAGTTGATATGCACCAGATCTACATGTTGTAGTGATGATGTATGAACCCAACGAATTAGGCTCAAAATTACTTGGCTTCTCTTTGTTAAGATGATTTTTCTAATTTTCTTTTAGGACCAAATCACCAATGTCAAAAGTGTCAGACTTAGAATCTCTTTTTATAACTATGATGAAGATGATTTTGATAGGCTTGGAGATGAACTAGTGTAGTCTGATGTCTCTCATCTAGTAACTCTAGCTTATGAAGTTTGGATATTTTGCAGTCTTCATCATTAATAAAATATTGCATGGAGACCCTCAAGGATGGTAACTTTTCTTCAATAAGAAGGATGGCTTCAGAACCAAAGATTAGGGAGTTTGAATGCTTGTGTGATGAGCCCATAAGGTTGGGTTTAGTTATATATGCCAATCATGACCAGTGTAATTAGCAATCTTCTTTAGGATTTTAATTATGGTTTTCTTAGATGCCTCAGCTTGGCCATTACTCTATGGATAATAAGGATTAGCAAAGTGATGCTGAATTTGAAACATATCACATAGCTCATGAACATCCTTGTTATTGAAAGGATGACCATTATCTATTAAACATTGAAAAATGGAACCCTAAATCCTAAATGCAAAGATTCTAGGATGCAAGGGGCCTTTTTCCAAGTTACATTAAGATGTAGATCAACAAGGTGATTAGATTGACTTACAACCATGAAGGTGAGCTAATAAGACCTATATCTACATATAATTAAAGATGGGAATGGATTGGACATGATTTGGAATGATTAACCTAATTAGACTATGTAGCCTAATACTAAAATTGTAAGAATCTAATAACAATAAACAAAAACAGTCAATTGCAAGTGGATCTAGAAAGTGTTGAGTGATATAAACCTACCAAAAATAGATTATTTTAGCCACTATAGGAGGACATAGTTTCCAAGGGGTGTATAAGTTCCTGATAGGGGGTCTTTATCAAGTTTTGGGGTCCTCTGGTGTTAGATCTAAGACAATTATTTTCGCTTGTAAAGATATCAAAATTCTTTCAGATAATTTTGTAGGTGAGTTTTTGTGGATTGACAAGATTGAGGGCTTTGAATGAAACAATGGAAAATTTGTCTTCAATCTTCCTTCAATCATCTTCAACTTGAGATCTAAAAATTCATAAAGAGAGGAAATTTTGGGCCATTTTAGGGGCTTTCCTCGGTCAAACCTTGTGCAAGTATTTCCACTTCCATAATGTAAAATACAAAGTGTTGCAACTCACCACCCTTCAATAGCTTCCTTGAAGGACTGAAGTCATGCACATCACCTCAAGGTCTTGGATCTTTCTTGCTTGAATGCTTGAAATTCTTTGGATACCTACAAAAGAGGTTACCTTCACAAAACAATGATGAAATGATAACATGAACTCACATACACTTTGGCATGATTCTTGGAACTTGAATTGATGTAATAAGTCACTAAAAATGATATTCTCGACAATGATTCTTGATCATGAGATCTCCTTTTAATTTCCTTCTCTTGTTTTTCTAGTTTCAAATGGTGAAAAAACTAGGTATTTATAGGCATTTATCCAATTTCCCAAAAATAGTTCTCAAAAGTAAACACTTGAAATTTTAATTTTGATTGTTAAAATGCTACCAACATGCCCAAAAAGGGTGTTGGAAGAAGGGGGAACCATATACCCAAGGGAATACAGGTCCTAGCCCAGATTTCCAGGGCATTGAATGTTGGGGGAAACACATGAACTAGGAGCATTTGTTCAATGCTTGTAGTTTATTGAAAAATGGTAGAAATTTTGTAAGTTTAGGACAATATGGGATCAATTAGGCTGAATAATTTATGGGGACAAAGCATAGTGTGAAATTTTTAACAGTGACAATTTTTTACACTTCATTTAGCCTCCACTTTAGTGAGAGTATGAACTTACACTTAGACTCACACTAAAGTATAAAAATAGGTCAAGAGGGGTCAAATTGTCTAAATATTGAAGAGATAGGATGATAAAGGATCTAGGGGGAGCACAAGCCACCAGGATCCAAGATCCCATGGAAAACCAACATAAGAAAAAAGGAACACACATGCATGTATTAGATGTATCAATACAACATACACAAACATACATGTCAAAAATCATGAAGCATACACAATGGAAACATATGACATGATGGAACATAAAGATGATGAAGAAATGAAAAAAAACATGATGTCAAAATGATGTAAACATGAAGAAGACACATGAAAGAAAAAAACACAAGGTTAGTACTAAAGGGACTCAAGTCGGTAAGGCAAAGAGACCTCAGTCATAAATTATCTCAAATACCAAATGACATCCATTGAATGTGTTATCTAAATGCTATCACAAATTGGAAGGCACACAAGCTAGTGAGGATTGTTTTTCACTAGGTGAGTCCCAAAACAAGGTAGAAAAATGAGAAACACACTAAGGGGTAAATGCACAAAGTTGGGTCCACAAAACAAGGAAGTTTTTGCCTTAGCCGAAAAAATGAAATCGGCTAAGCAAAAACGGGATCCTGATTTTTAAGAACGGGATTCCTATTTTTAAAAATCGGGATCCTGAGCTTGAATCACAAACGGGATCCCACTTTTTGAAAAATGGGATCCCATTTTCTAGAGGCTCCCAAACCCACGGAGAGGAAACAAGATCCCGGTTTGTAAAGAACGGGATCCCGATTTGTAAAAATTGGGATCCCATTTTTTACAAATCGGGATCCTATTTCGTAAGACTATTTATTTTTTACAAATCAGGATCTAGGTAAGTGCACCAAGATGGTTCCCAAAAAGGGGACTTAAGTGGACAACTTTTTTCTGAAATCAGGAAATACTGACCTTGGACGTGAAATTGAGGATACTTACACTCAAAATTTTGAGATGGAACAAAAAGAAGGATTCAAGTTCTCTGAGTCTACTTTCTAAACTACTAATTTATTTTGAAAATGGTTGAGATTAAGGGGTTCAAATGAGGGACGTACACAAATTGGTGTTGTTTTTGTCAGAAAAACATAGCATAGCAACTCTTGTACGACCCTTGTACGGTGAACTTTTTTTTAGTATTTTTAAAATCACAATGGTCAGAAGTTAGTTAACAGTATGTAGTTGATGCACGATTTTTCTGATAATTTTTTAATGAATATTTAATTTTTTACTAATTTTCGAAGGGACATTTCCTGAAAAATAGAATTTTGGCCGTGCTACCCCTACAAATTTTGGAAACTAATTGAATTTATTTTTAAAAAATTTGTAGAATGGAGTCTAGTTTCTAAAAAAATAATTTATTTGAAAAATCGATTAACGGTTAATTTATAATGAAAAAATTACCAAACACTGCTTTTTGGCAAAAAAAAGACATACAAATAAAATAAATTATGGATGAAAGGCTTAATATTTTCAGAAAGTGAAAAAAATTACATCGTTGGATAGCTAAGAGAGAACCCAACATTACCCATGTGCTTGATTTTTTTGATATTGAACCACGTGCAATCCTGACGGTGAGCACGAACTCGATTATGTGAAATATGGAAGATTTTTTAAAAACACGTCTCATGTCATTGGGAATGCCCTCCAAGCCTTTGGGTTGGTATTCCAAAGCAAATACCAAGCCCAAGGTTCGGGAATTCCCAAAGCAAGATATAACGCGCACGTTATAACGCGCTCGTGTTATAACGCGTGCGTGATAACGCACTCGCGTATATCTTAGTTTTGACCTGTTTTGTGAATGCATTTTTTGTGTTTTGTGAATGCATTAAAAACGCGAGCGCGTTATAACGCTCTCATTTTTGGTCTACATTGAATTTTTTTTTCTCTTTTTCTTATCTCCTCCTCTTGTTATCTTTTAGGGAAAGTATATACATTTATATACTTAAAGTATAAGTTGACATTTATATATGGACATTTACTTTCTTATACTTTAAGTTATATTTCATGTATATACTTTCAGGATGTTTGAGAGTGGTTTCAGATCTCTAGGAGTTATAATGCAAATTCTAGTTTTTGGAAGATCTTTAAAATTTCAGACTTAGTCAAATTTCAGTAATCAGCATGAAATTTCAGGGAGGTCAGATTTTAGTAGTCAACAAGTTCTATCATTTATCTCTCTCACTCTCTCCTTCTCTCTACTCTTTATCTCTCCACTCCTTCTCTCTCTCTCCTTCCTCCCTCTCTCCCTCTCTCTCTTCTAGTTTTTGGAAGATCTCACAAATTTCAAACTTAGTCAAATTTCAATAATCAGGAGGTCAAATTTCAGTAATCAAAAAATTGTATTATTTCTCTCTCTATCTCACTCATTTTTATCCCTTACACTCTAGACCTCTCTCTCACTATCTCTATCCCTTTTTCTGACTCTCTCTCTCCCTTGATCTCAAGAAATCTCTCTCTCTCTATCTCTCTCTCCTTTTCCCTCTAATTCTCTCTACCTCACTTATCTCTCCCTCTCTCCCACCTTCCCTCTCTACTTGTCTCTATCTCCCTCCCCCCCTCTCTCTCTCTCTACCTACCTACCTTTCCCTCCATCACGCCCTACCCCTCTCTCTATTTCTCTCTAGCAAACCTCTCTCTCACCTCCCTCTCTCTCCCTCCATACTTCTCTCTCCCTCTCTTCTTCCCTATCTACTCTTTATCTCCCATCTCTCTTTACCTACCTCTACATCCATCAAAACCTTACCACTCTCTCTACACCTTCTCTCCCTCCCTCCCTCATTCCCTCTCTACTTCTCTCTATCTCACCTCTCTCTCTACCTCTCCTTCCATCTCTACTTATCTTTATCTCCTCTCTCCCTCTCTCTACCTACCTCTCCTTCAAACACTCTTTATTTCTCTCTATCTCACCTCTCTCTCCCTCCCTCTCTACATATATATCCCCTCTCCCTCTCTACCTAGCTCTCCATCCATCACAACCTACCACTCTCTCTCCGTTACTCTCTATCTAACCTCCCACTCTCTGCATCCATACCTCTCCCTCTCCTTCCCTCTCTACTCTCTACCTCCCTAATTCTTCTCTACCTACTTCTCCATCCATCACTCCCTAACATTCTCTCTAGATCTCTCTATTTTTATTCTCTCCCTCCCTACCTCATTCCCTCTCTACTCTCTCTCTCTACCTCTCCTTCCCTCTCTAATTATCTTTATCTCCCCTATCCCTCTCTCTCTCTCACTAGATGTCTCCCTCCCTACCTTTTCCCCTATCTACTCTCTATCTCTCCTCTCCCTCCCTCTACCTCTCTCTCTCACTCTGTCTCACTCCTCCCTTACCCTCTTTCTCTCTCACTCTCTCCTCTTTATCTCACCATTCTCTCTTTCCCTCTTTGTAACTCTCCACTTCTCTATATGTCACCATTCTCTCTCTACATATCTTTATCTCACCTATCCCTCTTTACCTCTCCCTTCCTCCCCTCTCTCACCCACCCTCCCTCCTTCCCTCTATCTCTATCTCTCTCTACTTCTCTCTATCTCACCTATCCCTCTCTAGCTGCATATCCCTCCATCACTCCCTACCACACTCTCTCTATTGCTCTCTATCTCACCTCTCTCTCACCTCCCTCTCTCCCCCTCCATACCTCTCCCTCTACTTCCCTCTCTACTCTCTATCTCCCTAATACCTCTCTACCTACCTCTCCATCCATCACTCCCCACCACTCTCTCTATACCTCTCTATATCGATTATCTCCCTCCCTTATTCTCTCTCTACTTCTCTCTACCTCTATGTCTTTCTCTAATTATCTTTATCTCCCCTAGCCCTCTCTCTCTCACTAGATATCTCTCTCCCTACCTTTTCCCCTATCTACTCTCTATCTCTCCTCTCCCTCCCTCTACCTCTCTCTCTCACTCTCTCTCACTCCTCCCTCACCCTCTTTCTCTCTCACTCTCTCCTCTCTATCTCACCATTCTCTCTTTCCCTCTCTATAACTCTCTCCTTCTCTATATGTCACCATTCTCTCTCTACTTATCTTTATCTCACATATCCCTCTTTACCTCTCCCTTCCTTCCCTCTCTTTCCCACCCTCCCTCCTTCCCTCTATCTCTATCTCTCTACTTCTCTCTATCTCACCTATCCCTCTCTACTCACATATCCCTCAATCACTCCCTACCAAACTCTCTTTATTTCTCTCTATCTCACCTCTCTCTCACCTCCCTCTCTCTCCCTCCATCTATACTTCCTTATCTACTCTTTATCTCTCATGTATCTCTACCTCTTCTTCCCTCTCTACTTATCTTTATCTCCCCTTTCCCTCCCAACCTCTCTCTCTCTCCCCAATCCCTCCCTCCCCTTATGAGGGTTGAGAGTGTAAGGTTTAGTGTTTAAGGTATAGGGTTGAGGTTATAGGGTTAATTGTATATGGAATAAGGTTTAGGGTTTAGTATATTAGGTATAAAGTTGAGGGTATATGGTATAGGGATGATGGATGAGGGTTTAGGGTTTAAGGTATAGGGTTGAGGGTTGAGGGATAGTGTTGAGGGTATAAGGTTAAGTGTATAGGGTATATGGATTATGGTTTAGGATATTGGGTATATAGTTGAGGGTATTGGGTTGAGGATATTAGGTTTAGGGTTGATGGTTTAGGTTTTAGGATTTATGTACAAGTTTAAGAGTTGAGGGTTGAGGTATAATGTTCAGGGTTCAGGGTATGAGGTTAAGTGTATAGGGTATAGGGATTAGGGTTTAGGTTGTAGGGTTAAGGGTATAAGGTATAGGGTTAAGAATTGAGATTGTAGGGTTTTTTGTTTAAGTATAGGGTTGAGGGATAATTTTTATGGTTTAGGGTGTAAGGTTGAGGATGTAGGGTAAAGAGATGAGGCTTGAGGCTTGAGGGATAGTGTTCAAGGTTGAGGGTATAGGGCTAAGTGTATAGGGTATAGGGATTAGGGTTTAGAATAATGGGTATAGGGTTGAGGGTATAGGGCTAAGTGTATAGGGTATAGGGTTGAGGGTATTGGGTTTCAGATTAAGGTTTAGGGTTTAGGGTTTAAGTATAGGGTTGGGGGATGATGTTCAAGGCTTAGGTTATAAGGTTGAGTGTATAGGGTATAAGGATGAGGGTTGAACTTGTAGGGTTGAGGTATAGTGTTCAAGGTTGGGGGTGTAGGGTTAACTGTAAAGAGTATAGGGATTAGGGATTAAAATATTCGGTATAGGGTTGAGGGTTGAGGGTTTAAGGTTTAGGATAAAAGGTTTAATGTAGGATTTAGTGTTTCATTATAGGGTTCAGGGTTCAAAGATAATGTTTAGGGTTTAGGGTATAGGGTATAGGGATGAGGATTGAGAGTGTAGGGTTTATGGTTTAAGGTATAGGGTTGAAGGTATAAGGTTAAGTTTATAGGGTATAGGGATTAGGGTTTAGGATATTAGGTATAGAGTTGATGGAATTGGGTTGAAGGTTTAAGGTTAAGTTTATAGGGTATAGGGATTAGAGTTTAGGGGAGAGAGAGAGACTTGAGAGAGAGTGAAATTGGCAACTATATTGCCAATTTCACCGAATTAGCAAGCTAGTGGCCTGTTTGAAAAAATGGGTCCAAGAAATGGGCTCTCTCGGTGATGTAAATCACCGAGAGACCCCATTTCTTGGACCCATTTTTTCAAACAAGACAAGTTAGGTTGCCAATTTCACCAAATTGGCAAGCTAGTGGGCCCACTTACTTCTCTCTATCTCACCTATCCCTCTCTACCCACATATCCCTCTATCACTCCCTACCAAACTCTCTTTATTTCTCTCTATCTCATGTCTCTTTCACCTCCCTCTCTCTCCCTCCATACCTCTCCCTCCATCTATACTTCCTTATCTACTCTTTATCTCTCATGTCTCTCTACCTCTCCTTCCCTCTCTACTTATCTTTTTCTCCTCTTTCCCTCCAAACTTCTCTCTCTCTCTCTCCCCAATCCCTCCCTCCCCCTATTTCTCTCTCCCCCCTTGAGGGTTGAGAGTGTAAGGTTTAGTGTTTAAGGTATAGGGTTGAGGTTATCGGGTTAATTGTATAGGGAATAAGGTTTAGGGTTTAGGATATTAGGTATAAAGTTGAGGGTATATGGTATAGGGATGATGGATGAGGGTTTAGGGTTTAAGGTATAGGATTGAGGGTTGAGGGTTGAGGGTTGAGGGATAGTGTTTAGGGTTGAGGTATAAGGTTAAGTGTATAGGGTATATGGATTATGGTTTAGGATATTGGGTATATAGTTGAGGGTAATGGGTTGAGGGTTGAGGTATAATGTTCAGGGTTAAGGATATGAGGTTAAGTGTATATGGTATAGAGATTAGGGTTTAGGTTGTAGGGTTAAGGGTATAAGGTATAGGGTCAAGACTTGAGATTTTAGGGTTTTCTTTTTAAGTATAGGGTTGAGGGATAATGTTTATGGTTTAGGGTATAAGGTTGAGGATGTAGGGTAAAGAGATGAGGCTTGATGGTTGAGGGATTGTGTTCAAGGTTGAGGGTATAGGGATAAGTGTATAGGGTACAGGGATTAGGGTTTAGAATAATGCATATAGGGTTGAGGGTATAGGGCTAAGTGTATAGGGTATAGGGATGAGGGTTTAGAATAATGGGTATAGGGTTTATTTCATGTATATACTTTCCCTAAAAGATAACAAGAGGAGGAGATAAGAAAAAGAGAAAAAAAAAATCAATGTACACCAAAACGCGAGTGCGTTATAATGCGCTCACGTTTTGTCAATGAATTCACAAAATGCAAAAAATGCATTCACAAAACAAGAAGAAAAAGACAAGAAAATATTTTCAATGTAGACCAAAACGCGAGCATGTTATAACGCGCTCATGCTTTGAAAATGTTCTTTTTATTTCAAAAAATGCACATTTTTGAACTCCAAATGCGTGCTATTTTTGAAATTTTAAACCATAACGCGAGCACGTTATAACGCGCTCACATTTTAAAACACCCACATTAGGCTCAGTCATTACCAAGCCATAACGCGAGCACGTTTTACTATAACGCATTCACGTTTTTGCTATTTCGGGATGAAATTGTAAGTTGTTTATGAAATGGCTACCCATTTCCATGCACCTGCCCATCCCGCTTTTTACAAACCTGGATCTCGATTATAAAACGGGATTTCACTCCCCTGCCAATGGTCACCGCATTGAATAATCGAAAACGGGATCCTGATTATTTTTTATAATTTGAATTTTCTTTTGCCTTGGATTTTGGTTCGGGAAAAGCATTGGGAGTCCAAACCTAGGCCTTCAACCTGGTTTGACCTACAAGTTGAAGGTTCTAACAATGTTAGGGAAAAAAATCAAGTTTGGACATATGGCTGACGACTTTTTTTGCAGAATTTTTTGATGAAATTAAAACCCATTTTAGATGAGACAATGCAGATTTCAAATATGTAATTTTTTTTAAATTGGATTATTTTTTCTATTTTTCAATTAATTTCCGATGAAATTGGTCCATAAACTTTAAATATCAGTGTTTTTTACTATTTTAATAACTTTTGATCAACATAACATTTTTGACGAACGGATTGCACAAGGAGAAACTTCAGACAATTCTTTTCAATTTATTTTTATTTTTTTTGCAAAAAATGACAACTTTAGGTCATCTTATGCGTGTCGTACATGACGATTTTTCTAAACGTCAAATATGCCTGATAAAAAATTAACAAAAAAAAAATTTCAATAAAAAATTACAAAAAAATATCCAGGACACGCTTCAGTGAGTCACAAGTCTTTTCCCAAAAGGATTTAGAAAAATATGATAATTTAAGTCAAAATATGGATGTCGTACACATGCATGGTATGGTAAAAAAAACTTTTAAATAGTGGTGTTTACAAAATCTTATTGAAACTGAATTTGTACAATCTGGGTATTGAAATAAATTACATATTTGGAAACTAGACTCCGAGTACTACATTTTATGATTAGTGACTTTTTTGAAGATTTCATTTCTAAGTGCTTCAAATTTTAAGGTCAAATGTGTCAAACTCTGAAAATCAGGGAAAACACTTCCACTTTTTGGCCAAAAAGTGGACTCAACTTCTTGCCAGCACCCGTCTAGTGAGGACCATTTTCACAAGGTGTATACCCATAACCATACCAAGAGTTATACTCCTTGATAACCTTGATAAGGTGCTACAAAAATGATCAAAATTCTATGTCAACACCACACTGAATTCAAATCTCTTGAACAAAGTGAAACAAAAATGCCAAACTCGCCTCAGGGGGTGCATAAAACTCACCTTAGGGGTGCACAAATGATAATAGGATAAAGCTAAAAACTCAAATGATGTTATATTAACACCACCACAAGAGATGATTTACAAAAATAAAAAAGGGGCTTTGATTAATACATGAAAGGTCACACCTTAGGGAATATCACACATGATATCACCACCAAGAGAGGACAAGATGGGAAAAATAAATTTATGCCTTACTAGCCATAGTATTACCACCAAGGGGAACATCCTATGCCAAGAAAGGTCACACTCTTGTAGAGGACATCAAGCCCAATATCACCACCAAAGAGACACTAACATAGATCAAGAAGGACACACTTTGATTGAAAAGGTCACACTTCCTAGGAGATGTATGCTATCATCACTAAGAAGGGACTACTTTTATGCCAAAAATGAGTGAGGGACTATATGCCCCCTTAAAATGTTAGTGTACTTGCTACACTAATTTTTTAAGGAGATAAAAAGGAATCCCTTGCTAGAAAGAATACACCTTGGACAAGGCTACCTAACCCCTTAACCCCAAGTGTAGGGACAAAGATAAGTCAAATGGATTATGATATGTTGCTCCTGGAAAAATGAAATATGATTGCATAAAGTCTAGTTTATACCCCCATGCATAGTAGTGAGTATTGTGTGATACTACCACTACTACATGTCAAGGAGTAGCGACTATACTATTTGTCATGATTAGGTGAAGCTATTCTTGATGATTTTGTTATTTACAAAGGACAATAGCCAAGACATCTTATCATTTCGTGTGTGTTGGGATTTATGGGAACATGAATGTCTTGTTCTTTTACACCACATCCTTTTCCATTATAGCCAAGTTGTTTAAAAATTTCATAACCTTTTCCATAAATAGCTTCCATTTTTTTGAAGAAGGTGGCTTTTCATGATCATATTCATCATAGGTGGATGTGTAGTTTGTGTCTTCCTCTTTGCTAGAAGTTGTGGAATTGGATGTTTTTGATGATTCAATGATAGGTTGTGTTGATACCATTGTTTCTTCTTTCTCTTTCTTTGATTTTTGTGTAATCTTGTATTCCCCCATGAATGTAGGTGTAAAATCTAACAATCCCCAATAATCATACAAAAAATTTGTCACAATTGAAAGACACTTATCTTTGTCCTCAACTTGTAAAGGTTCCACTTTTGTAGTTGGTGTCGATGTTCTAAGAGGATTTTGTCATTCTAGATTCAGTTTGTAAATAATTTCCAAATTTTGATCATCTTTTAACATGTAAAGCTTATTATTGTAAGTGTGTTTCATTGAATGATGAAGCATTGAAGGCACTACATTCATTTCATGAATCCATGGTCTACCCAAGAGAATATTGTATGAAAGATCATGAGGCATGACATGGATAGGATTTGTAATGTAACCTTATCAACTTTGATAGGTAATGTTATCACACCAAGCGGTTTTATTTCCACATTATCACAATCTTTGATTGAAAAATAAAAGGTTTGAATTAAATTTTTGTCTTCTCCAATTTTATCCAAAATATTTACACTACAAAAATTAATCCATGAACCATTGTCAAAAGGGTATGTCTAATCCTAACCATGTTAATAATAGCTAGTATCATCAAAAAAATATTTTTTTTTGTATTTCCAAAGAGGGTAACTCATTTTGATGAAATATGTTAGATGCACATAACAAATGAGAGGGGAGGGGTGAATCAGTTGTATGATTCAACATAAAAAACCCTCATTAACATTCATATTTGCATTAGTCCTTAAACCTTTATCCACCACTAAACCCTTAACATGAATCAATAGAATGTGAACATGTAAAGCAGTAATGTAAACACATCAAACACATAAGAACACAATATTTATATGGAAAACCTAAGAAGGGAAAAACCATGGTGAGGATTAGATCACTAATATATGGATTGTAACACCAAATACAATAAGGTTCACTATCGATGACTCATTTCCAAAGGACTCACTGTCTAGAAGAAAGAAGAATAGAAGAAGGGGTGACTCACTGCCAATTTGAACTACTAAAAATTAACCTCTCATATGTCAAAGGTACAGTTCCACTGAAGCACAAACAACTCATGAATCAGACTAAAATGTAGACACCTTCTACTCACTGCATTAGGAAGTCATATGCATTAAGGTTCACACTCAAATCACTACACTTAACCACTTTCCCATATTTCACATCACACACACTTCACACCATCCACACAAAAAATTTACTTGCATTTATACCCTTTGTGAACTAAAGAAATTTTAATTAGGTCAGTATTAAGGAATCATATACACTTGAACCATGCAACACCAAATAGGTCAGCACCAAACACTTCCACCATATAGAGAATTGAATCTAAACCATGCCACAACTAATTAGGACCCAACTTCACATCAAAAAACTTCTCAAAACTTCCTCAATCAACAATTATCCTCCATAATTAGCGTTAGCATGCCAGGTTGACTAAACCTATAGTAACACAAAAAAGAGACTCTAAACACACCTCTCCAGGTTCAAAAAATCTCATGGACCATACAAAAATACTTTACAATATCCATACAACATCTTAGAATATTCTACACAACTACTGCAACCATCTGAAACTCAAGAACACCTTCATTTTGTGTAACCAGATATACTGGCACCAACATACAACACATCAAAACATCTTGTAGAAAATTTAAAAATTTGAAACTTCAAGGAAAGGTAGATACAGTCAATAAGCATGCTCCTAGATCTACAACACTAGAACCTTCACTGTGGAGAAATATGTGGAGCAATATCATTTCTACTAGATACCTTGTTTCATTTGAGAAATATAATGTCAAACACATCTTTCACTACAAAATGATATAGAACCTAAACTATGGATATGACACCTCTAAACACGTCTAATCATCAAGTCCAAACCACATGAACATATCTTCAACCATGAATATATGCAGAGAAAAACACTGAACACCACTCTATCACACTAATTCTCTTTTATTTTTATTTTTTCAAAATCACTTGGAAACCAAGTAAACCAAATTCATCAACAATATTACTAACATCTATGTAGCACATCTAGAGTATCTACAACATGCAACACTTTCCAACTACAATAATATCCCAAACACAAGTTAGATCAACAACCTCTACAACTAACAATGACAACAACAACAACATGTGTTGACATCACTACAACAAATCCCTATGATTTGCTCCATTTTTTGCTCCACCTTTTGCTTCCACCCAACGTTTTAATGTATATTTTTCCAATTTTTTTAAAACGTCAGCACTATTTATCAGGATGGCACTATTTTTGGCATTTATTCATGTCGATTAGGACTAATCGGCACTAATTTAGGCATTAATTTATGCCAGAATTATCAATGCCTTTAGCACCAATATTGACTTCGAGTGTGGTGTCGCCATTACCACCGCATTTTGCTCTGAGTTTAGCTTCGAGTTTAGCACCACTTTTGGCTTCCAAATTTAGCTTCAAGTTTAGCTTCGGGTTTAGCACCGGTTTAGACATCCCTATGTTGAAGAGACTTATTTATATGTGTCATCGATGATGTAAAATAGTAAAATTTCAACAAGATACAGGCATATCGAGGAGAGAATCACTGATGTCACATTGACAAGGTATATCTAAAAGTGCTTGGTGAAACACAACTCTTGGATATAACGAAGTAATGTCGATGAGAAATTGAGATATCAGTAAGAAAAATAAGATTGTCTCATCGACACACTTCAAGTAATGATCAAAAGCATAAACTGCTAGACCATCGGGAGGGTGAGCAACATATGCGGTAGAGTAGTATACACCGAAACCCTGCAACAAGAATCCTTGAGCAAGGTGGTAGTGCAGTAAATAGCTAAAGAGAAGGTGAAAAAACCACCATACCACAATGATAATCACGAGTCTCCTTAACATGGTAGAGTTACTGATATATAAAGAAATACTGCTGAAGGAAAATATTGATGAGACAGTGGCATATCGGCAAGAGATATTAACTTGTCTTATTGACACCGACAACCAACATCAGAGGAACATAAGATCGAATGTCGATGATACATTGAGATATCGGTAAGACAAAGAAGATTGTCTCATCGACACTCTTCAAGAAGTGATCAAAAGCATACACCTCTATACCACCAAGAAGGTGAGCAACATATGCGATAGAGTGGTATACACAACAACCCCACAACAAGAAGCCTTGAGCAAGGAGGTAGTGTGGTAAACAACAAAAGGGAAGGAAAAAACACCGCCATAATGTAGAGAGTATAATAAGAGATGGCGGTAGTATGGTAATCATGGAAACAAATCACATCAGTCACAATCCATTTGAATAAATCATTTAAGGAATCAAGAATATAGCCCACCAAAATACTCTAAAACTCTAATAAACATACTCTAATTTTTTTTGTCAAAATCTTATTTTCAAGCATAGCCCGCCAGAATGGAGTTTTCATTTTAATAAACATACAATAAAACATTTGTTGAAACCTTATTTTCAGGCGTAGCCCACAAAAATGGAGAAGCTTTTCACTAAATAATGATAGAGAATGGTAAGGAGATGTGTGTGATAGGAGGCATAGGATTCATTTTTGTTCTTCAATTCCAGCTTTGATCAACAAGGGTTACAATGTTCACGCTACTATTTGTAATCTAGGTATTTAATTGAAATATGTTTGAATAATCTCAAATTCGTTCATATGCTTTTGAAGTATCTGTTGTGCATGTTTTGCACACATGCCCTGTTTAGAATGGGGACCCTCTCTTTAGTTTTGATTTGCTAGGTCATTTTCTTTCTGCCTCATTTTGCATGCCCCTCATTTTGCTATCCTAGTTAGTCAACACGCCCTTCAAAGTCTCATTTTTGGCTGACCATTTTTTTCCCCTAAAATAAAAAATTGTTGTCTAGGGTTTTTTGGGCTTTGCCTCCCCACTCGCTCGATTCGCTTATTCCTTCATTTTTTGACTTTGGGGACAAGTTTCCCATGGATTTGGGATGTTTTTGTGGTGCCTAAGTGAACTAGCAAAACTTTTTCAAGTTTTAGGAAGTTGCATAATTTTCAATCCGGAACTCCGGCCCCTCCGTGGCCATTTCTGGAAGTCCGTCCCTCTTTTTCCATTTTCAAAACTCCGTCCCTCCACCGCCGTCTGGGAACTTCGTCTGTCCCTGGCTATTCTAGAACTCGATAGCTCTATGGCCATTTTCGGGACTCTGTCTCCCTTTTTCCATTTTGGACATCCATCCACCTTAGGCATTTCGGCTTCCAGAGCCCAACCCCTTCCGTGGTCATTTCCAGAAGTCCGTCCCTCTTTTGCCATTTCTGGAACTCTATCCCTTTGCCATCATCTGGGAACTTCATCCGTCCCTGGCTGTTCTAGAACCTGGCACATCCGTGGCCATTTCTGGGACTCCGTCTCACTTTTGTCGTTTTGGACATTCGTCCGCCTTAGGCATTCCGACTTCTGGAGCCCAGCCCCTTTGTAGCCATTTTCGAAAGTCTGTCCCTCTTTTTCCATTTCTAGAACTCCATCCCTTTGCCACCATCTGGGAACTTTGCCTGTCCCTGGCTATTCCGGAACCCAACACCTCCATGGCCATTTTCGAGACTCCATCTCCCTTTTTCCATTTTGGACACCCGTCTGCCTTAGGCATTTCGACTTCCAGAGCCTAACCCCTCTGTTGCCATTTCCAGAAGTCCATCCCTCTTTTACCATTTTCGAAACCTCGTCCCTCCGCCGTCGTCCGAGAACTTCGTCCATCTCTGGCTGTTCTAGAACCCAACACCTCTGTGGCCATTTCTGGGACTCCGTCTCCCTTTTTCCATTTTGGACATCTGTTTGCTTTAGGCATTCTGGATTTTGAAGCTCGGCCCCTTTGTGGCCGTTTTCAAAAGTCTGTCCCTTTTTTTCCAATTCTAGAACTTCATCCCTCCACCACCGTCCGGGAACTTCGTCCATCCTTGGCTATTCCAGAACTCGGCACCTCCATGGCCATTTCTAGGACTCCATCTCCCTTTTTCCATTTTGGACATCCATCCGCCTTAGGTAGTCCGGCTTCTGCAGCTTGGCCCCTCCATGGCCATTTTTGGAAGTCCGACCCTCTTTTGCCATTTTCTGAAACTTCGTCCCTCCACCGCCATCCGAGAACTTCGTCCTTCCCTGGCTGTTCTAGAACCCGGCACCTCTGTGGCCATTTCTGAGACTATCTCCCTTTTTCCATTTTAGACATCGGTCTGCCTTAGGCATTCCGGCTTCCGGAGCCCGGCCCCTCCGTGGCCATTTCTGGAAATTCGCCCCTCTTTTTCTTTTTCTAGAACCCCGTCCCTCCATCGCCATCCGGGAACTTTGTCTGTCCCTAGCTATTTCAGAACATGACACCTTTGTGGCCATTTCTAAGACTTCATCTCCCTTTTTCCATTTTGGAAATCCATCCGCCTTAGGCATTCCGACTTCTGGAGCCCAACCCCTCTGTGGCCATTTCCTAGGACTTTCCTTCTGGAATGTTGTCCCTCCGTCGCCTTCCGGGAACTTTTCTTCCGAATCACTATCTTTTCATCCACCATCCACTAGCTACCGTCCTTCTAGCCTCCTAGGTCCCAAGCCCCGAAACTCCTCCCTCAGAATTCCATTTCACCTTGGTTGTTCCAAACATCAAATTCCTAGCAACTTTTCTGCTTCACAACTTCGGGTCCCCCAATGATGACCCAGATGCCCCCTAATCCAAAAATAGACTTTGATGCACATGCTAAAATTGGATCCTCTCCTACATGGACCTTTTAAATCCCAAATTTGCAGCCGGGAGAAACCATCTGGGTCGCCCTGCCTTGTTCATCCTTTCAAAATAGCATTCCTAAAACAACATTCTGGCCTCTCGAGACCAGACCATCTGAACTCCCTCTAGTAAGCTGCTAATGGAAATTCCCACTGAATATTGTGATATTTTGATGACGCATGGATGGATATAACAAGGATTTTGTAATATTTGATTAACATTTGCCTTGATTTGTGTATGAAATCACTTACGACACTTCATGCATGTAGATTTCAAGAAGCCTATCGCGAGTCCATCAGGACACCCATTGAGAAAGTTGAACAAGGAGAAGCATGTGGCTTCTATCACCATTCATTTTATGCCCACCTCTCCTTGTGGTGCCCATCAATAGAGTTGGCATCAAAAGAAGGCTTGTGCCAAGGAAGTCAATGACAAAATCCAAGGGGGGCTATCCTACTTTTCACCATATGATGATGATCTTTAGGGGTTGTCTGCCAAAATCAGGGGCAACCAATCCATTGATGCCAGTTGTTGACAGACCCATTTGATCCAATGAAGAATGCTACAAGTCCATCGGGAAGAAGGCAACTCTCAAGCAGTTTTAGCTACAGTAAAAGGGAAATAAGCTAGAAGACAAAACTGCTATAGTGACTGGCCACTACAAGACAAAATAGGAAAAAGACAAAGATGTATTTTAAATTGTTGAATATTATGGGGTAGGTGAAGCTCTAATGTAATTAAATCTGATCCACATAATGTAAATCAATCCTATCCATTCATTTGGGCTTTGGAAAACTATAAATAGGGGTCTCCCCCTCATTTGTAAAGGGTTGGAGAGCTGGTGTGAAGGAATTCTGCAGCAATAGAAAGCAACATTGGATGATCTATGGGTGTTACTTTTTGAGTTTTCTCATTATGTGTGCATGGTTCTACCTTCTAATTTAGTTTTAGTTGTTAGTTTCTTGAATGGGAGTGATGATGGTATTTGTTGTTATAGTATTTGATGAGCTTTCATCCCATACTTTTGGTACTTGTTGATGACAAGCTGCTATGCAAATTTAGCCTGGGCTTCTTTATTTGATTGCTGCAACTTAGTTCACTTGCATGTTCATGATGTGTGTATGCAAACTAAAAATCTGTAGTCCTTAGAAGATTGCACTAGTTTTCTGTAACTGTAGGATCCTCTTGGCCAAGCAAAACTTAGTTTGGGGAGTTTGTCTACTATAGTAGCCTCCATGATCATTGTTCATTCATAGTTTTAGATCTAGGAACCTTCTCTCTTTCTTGCCCCGTTTCCTTTTTTTTTAATAAGTAACCTTAGGCAAGGTTCATTGCACATTATAAAGCTAAATCCAATTTTAAAATGGAGTTCTAGACTGTTGTTTGAACCTACAACAAACACTCAGCAACTCTCCCATCTTAAGAACTCCATTTCTAGATCCAACTTCCCCAGTTTTTAACTCATCCGTAAGTTCGCCTTGTGATTCAAACAAATCACATAAATCAATTGAGATATTCCAAGCACTATCAAGACCTAACATTAGAGACCTTGGGATGGTGCTCTTCAATTTGATTATGGAAGATTATCTTTCAAGAGAGGTGATGCACCTATGCATCACCTGTGTTGTGAAGTACATAAAAAACACATCAATAAAACTGGTGCTAGAAGGAAGGCATGACATGTTGAGGCTACAAAGATGAATGTTGGATGTTGAAAAAAGAACTTTCAAGAAGAAATCTGAGATAAGGAGATATTTTTTAATGCTGAAACTTAAAATCAAAAAATTTTGAGGGTAAACAACAACTAAGTTGAAATGGAGCAATATGTGCAAATCAGCATCACTCAGCTACATGCAGATTTAAATAGGAGATTGAAGATACCATTGAAGAAATTTGCATTGGTAGATAAGTGTAGGATCCATTGCACTTGCAGGCACAATGAATTGGAGTGTCTAACCTTCTTGATAAAAATTGAAAGAGTCTTGCAGGAAGAAATTCCCTTTTGGGAAATCTATGAGCCTTTAGCTCTTGTAGACTCAAATGAAGAATTGACAACCATAGAAGCCAAGGAATTTGAGGGGTTGATCCAAGAACATTTGAACAAAAAAGGGAGACCAAGATTGGAGGATGTGTTGATGTCTACTTGGTGCAGATTTCACAATGCATCTCACTCTGAATTGACTTGCTCATCATGCACGAACATTATCACTCAAACCCAATGTTGTTTGAACGAGTTGGAGTAGCAAAACTTCGATAAGGATGAGTCATTCCATGAGGAAAAGAAGTTGTCAACATCTAGAGGATAACACATTGTAGATGAACCAAGAAATCCTACACAAACTAGTGTTGGGACAACAGACACTGAACCTGAAAATTAGTAAGAAGAAAAGGTTGATAGCCTTGGGACAACAAAAAATGATGATGAAGGCATAACTAAAATCAGACTGAAAGACTTCTCCTTCATCAATGATAGTGACCAAGCATATGAAAATGCATATTTGGAGGAGTGGGAACAATTATAGGTCACAGCTATTCATTAGCATATTTTCATTCCAAGTGATGATGAGGACCCAGTAGCAGAAAGATATGACTAGCTCGTCTCCAGATTAGCAAAGGATTGGTCAGAGCTAAAATACCAGGTGGATTTGGAGGTATTTTTGCTACCAAATTGGTGCAGGCTCCATGATTTATCCCACTCAGAGTTCATGTGCAGACTATGCCAAGGAGCCATGAAGCAAGTCAAAGAACAATCAAGACAACCGAGTACATCACCTCCTGCAATTGCTTCAAGGATGGAATGTGAGGACCAAGAACTCAAGCCAAGTGACAACTTAGCTAAAGGAAGTCCTCAAGAGGATGTTGGGACAGCAATAGGAGAAGGAAAACAATACAGTCTCGAGCTTTCAAGTGATGAATTACATCAAATAGGAATGTTGTCCACCAGTCATCAAGAATTTCTCCCTCTTCAAGAGCATTTGAGCACCATGGACAAAAGGCTTGATGACAAGTCCTTGGAGGGAGATTTCATGGTGGATTTTGGTCCCCTTAATGAGGTACCATCAATTGATGACTTCTTTCCATTGAGAGTTGTACTACAGAGGTATGCTCATGCCAAGGAAGAGCACATCCCAGAAGATGGCATCGATGAAGACATACTCCTTGAGCCTTTGAATGGTGATGCACTAGAGTTTCCAGATTGGGAGAGGGGTTCCTTCTCTATCTATAGCGATAGTGAGCAAGGGGAAATGAGTGAACATCATGATGAGTTGCATGAACAACAAAGAGAAGAAGACAAAGGTGGGGGTGCCGAGATAGCTGCCAACATAGATGAAGCACCTTGTCGACTACAAGATGCAACTTGGAGTCCTTCTGCCATGATTATTGCTGATCCTCCTTCATATTTAAATGGTTGCAATAGGATAGACTCGTTCATGTCATTTTCCCACGCTATTGAACATCATGAAGATAAGTTCGACACTTGGGAAAGGAGATGGGATAGCATGCTGCCTTTTCATGACAACAATCAAGTGGACACTAGGTTTGCAGAAGATCAATGAGATGAAGTCTATCTTCTCAAAGAACAACTGATAGGGATTGTTGATCCCACACAAGATGTGGAAGAAGTGTTTTCTGCCTCATTCTCCCTACCTTATGTGAACTTGATGCCTGAAGTGCTGCACCATATGGTGCCTCCATCCGAAGCTACCAATACAAAGATCGACAATGCAATGCTCGCTCTTGATTGTCAAATGTTGCCACCTCCATGTGACGACACCTAGGTTCTATCCTTCCTTGCTCTTATTAATTGTCATAGCTTCACTTATCATTTTGATTATGGGAATGAGGAAAAACAAATGTGTTTATGGATTAATCATGGGTTTAGGGAGCCTCCTCAATTGTTGATTTTCCCTGACTGGGTGACTAAACTTGAGTGTTGCAATGTTGAATTTTTTTTTCTTCAGAATATAAGGATAAATCTGCATGGTTGAGAACTATAACGATTTCCCATTTGCTTGTACATGCATTGCGAAATCCAATGGGCATGAGTGTCGGTTGGCCTTTCCTAGATGTAGTGCTTTGTAAATATCTCTTTGCACATAGCTCATTTTTTGAGTAGTGTAGGTTTCCTAAAAATACTCTGCTTTCTTGCTTTCCTTAGGTTAGTTGGTTTGTTGTCACTTGCTTGCTTTAGGGTGGTTTCTTTGTTGTTTTCCTTCATTGTCCCGTTTTGGTTAGTTTTGGTGTTTTCTTTTTGCTTGCTTTTGTTTTCTCTCACTTTGCTACTACTTTACTCGGGGTCCCTCTACTTTTGGCTAGGTACATCTATGCACACAACAACCATTCTTATTTGTTAAGGTTGTTCTATGTATTTCTTTGTCAAACTCTAATCAAGTTTTTAGAGTGGATGGTGAGGATCTTTTGTTAATATCAAGTGATTTGGACATTTGATTCAAAGTGGATAAGTCATTGGTTGGTCTAATTCTGAAGTATTTTGGAATCTTATATCTCTCACATATTTTAAGGATCTGACGGTCATTGTAGGTCCTTTGCGAAGTCTAGTTAAGTGAAATATCTAAAATTTTGCTCTAGCGCCACTGTGATTCTCAGCCTTAAGCATGAGCTTCATTTCTCACAGGTTGAAATAAAATAATTGAAAAGAGAAAAAAAACAAAAGAAAGAAAGAAAAATATTGAAAATCAAAGGAAAAGAAATTCAGCTTTTCAGGGGTATATGAATAACTCTACTGGGGCTATGGACGCCTGACCGACAGTAGAGCAATGTTCGAAAGAATCACAATGACAACCTCATCAGGGCTATGGACACCTGATTGGTAGTGAGGCAATGTCCCAGATGATTTTGGAGTTAGAATAAACTATGTAGCTTAACTTAATGGAGCTTAGATTCTTGCAACAACTGAAGGATGGGAATTAATGCAATTGCACACATGCGGATTTTCAAAATACTGAAGGTTAGATTAACTAGTGGTTTTGATCCTTTGTTTTCCCTAGTATGAAGGTTAGAACCAAAGATTCTAGGTTTGTGATTCTAGTTTGTCATCGAAATGCTCTAGAGCATTTTCCCAGTGAGAAGCCATTTTTGTTGTGCATGTTTTGCACACATGCCCCATTTGGAATGGGGACCTTCTCTTTCGTTTTTCCTTGTCGGGTCATTTTGTTGCTGCCTCATTTTGTATGCCCCTCATTTTTCTATCCTAGTTGGTCAACACACCCTTCAAAGTCTCATTTTTGGCTGATCATATTTTCCCCCTAAAATAAAAAATTGTTGTCTTGGGTTTTTTGGGCTTCGCCTCCCCACTCACTCTATTCACCTTTTCCTTCATTTTTTGACTTTGGGGACAAGTTTCCCATGGATTTGGGATGTTTTTTTGGTACCTAAGTGAACTACCAAAGTTTCGTCAAGTTTCGGGAAGTTGCAAAATTTTCATTTCGGAACTCTGGCCCCTCCATGGCCATTTCTGAAAGTCTGTCCCTTCGCTGCTGTCCGGGAACTTCATTTGTCCTTGATTGTTCTAGAACCTGGCACCTCTGTGGCTATTTCTGGGACTTCATCTCCCTTTTTCCATTTTGGACATCAGTTCGCCTTAGGCATTCTAGCCCCTTTGTGGCCGTTTCCAAAATTTCATCCCTCTTTTGCCATTTTCAGAACTTCGTACCTCCATCACCATTCGAGAACTTAGCTCGTTCCTAGCTGTTCTAGATCCCGACACCTCTGTGGCCATTTTCAGGACTCCGTCTCCCTTTTTCCGTTTTGGACATCTGTATGCCTTAGGCATTTTGGCTTTCAGAGCCCGGCCCCTCCGTGGCTATTTTTGAAAGTCCGTCCCTCTTTTGTCATTTCCAAAACTCTATCCCTCCATTGCTATCTAGGAACTTCATCTATCCCTGGCTGGTCTGGAACCCGACACCTCAGTGGCCATTTCCAAGACTTTGTCTCCCTTTTTCCGTTTTGGACATCCGTCTGCCTTAGGAATTCTGGCTTCTGGAGTCGGGCCCCTCCGTGGTCGTTTCTGAGACTTTCCTTCTGGAATGTTGTCCCTCCACCACCATTCAAGAACTTTGCTTCCAAATTCCTATCTTTCCATCTGTCATCCACCAGTTGCCATCCTTCTAGCTTCCTGGGTCCCAAACCCCGAAACTCTGCCCTCAGAATTTTGTTTCACCTTGTTGTTCCAAACAACAAATTCCTAGAAGCTTTCCTGCTTCACAACTCTGGGTGCCCCAATGATGACCTAGATGCCTCCTAATCCAAAAACAAACTTTGACTCACATGCTAAAATTGGATCCTTTGCTGCATGGACCTTTCAAATCCCAAATTTGCAGCTGGGAGAAACAATCTGGGTCACCCTGCCTTGTTCGCCCTTTCAAAACAGTATTCCTAAAACAACATTCTGGCCTCTCGAGCCCGAACCATCTGATCTCCCTCTAGTAAGCTGCTAATGGAAATTCCCACTGAATATTGTGATATTTTGATAATGCATGGATGGATATAACAAGGATTTTGTAAGATTTGATTAACATTTGCCTTAATTTTTGTATGGAATCACTTATGACACTTCATGCATGTAGGAATCAAGAAGCCTACCATGGGTCGATCGAGATATCCATTAAGAAAGTTGAACAAGGAGAAGCACATGACTCCTATCACCATTCATTTTATTCCCACCTCTCCTTGTGGTGCCCATCAATAGAGTTGGAATTAGAAGAAGGCCTGTGCTAAGGAAGTCAATGACAAAATGCAAGGGGGCTATCCTAATTTTCACCAGATGATGATGATCTTTAGGGGTTGTCTGCCCAAATCAGGGGCAACCAATCCATTGATGCCAGTTGTCAATAGACCCATTTGATCCAATGAAGATTGTTGTAAGTCCATCAGGAAGAAGGTAACTCTCAGGTAGTTTTAGCTACAGTAAAAGGGAAATTATTTAGAAGACAAAACTACTACAGTGATTGGCCACTACAAGACAAAATAGGAAAAAGACAAAAATGTATTTTAAATTGTTGAATATTATGGGGTAGGTGAAGCTCTAATGTAATTGAATTTGATCTATAGAATGTAAATCAATCCTAGCCATTGATTTGGGCTTTGGAAAACTATAAATAGGGGTATCCCCCTCATTTGTAAAGGGTTGGAGAGCTGGTGTGAAGGCATTCTACAACAATAGAAAGCAACAATACATGATCTATGGGTGTTACTTTTTGAGTTTTCTCATTATGTGTGCATGGTTCTACCTTCCAAGTTAGTTTTAGTTGTTAGTTTCTTGAATGGAAGCGATGATGGTGTTTTTTGTTACAGTATTTGATGAGATTTCAACCCATACTTTTGGCACTTGTTGATGACAAGCTGCTATGCAAAGTTAGCCTGGGCTTCTTTATTTGATTGCTGCAACTTAGTTCACTTGCATGTTCATGATGTGTGTATGCAAACTGAGAATTTGTAGTCTTTAGAAGATTTCACTAGTTTTGTATAGCTGTAGGATCCTCTTGGCCAAGCAAAACCCAGTTTGGGGATTTTGTCTATTGTAGAAGCCTCATGATCATTGTTCATTCATAGTTTCTGATCCAGGAACCTTCTCTCTTCCTTGCCCCTTTTCCTTTTTTTTTTAATAAGTAACCTTAGGCAAGGTTCATTGCACATTATAAAGCTAAATCTAATGTTGAAATGGAGTTCTAGACTATTGTTTGAGCCTACAACAAACACTTAGCAACTCTCCCATCTTAATAACTCCATTTGTAGATCCAACTTCCCCACTTTGTAACTCATTCGTAAGTCCGCCTTGTGATTCTAGAAAATCACATAAATCAACTGAGATATTCCAAGCACTGTCAAGACCTGACATTGGAGACCTTGGGATAGTGTTCTGCAATTTGATTGTGGAAGATTGTCTTTCAAGAGAGGTGATGCACCTATGCATCGTCTTTGTTGTGAAGTGCATAAAAAACACATCAACAGTATCAATGTGTCCTATATAGGGTTTAGAATAATTTATTTTAATTTAAAAAAATAAATAAATGATGTATTTTCCTATGATTAGATAATGTGGAGATCTCCTAAATCTGACCTAACACATTGTCTTCTTTCACACCGTGTTCATTACTCTAGCTACTAGGGTTTTTCATTTGACATCTTTAATATCTTCACGATAGTGGCTTTTAAATAGATCTCAGTCTTTGCTTTAATCTTTATCATGGTAACCCTTGATTTCCCTAATCCACCTTCAATCTCTTCTAAGAATTTTGTCTTAAGCTAGAATGCATGGTATGAATATAAAGCAAGTCCTTCATACCTACCATTGTTCCAAACCACCACTCATCACCTTGCTTAAAATGTTTCCTCCATAAGCACAATACCATGTTTTAAAATCATCATTGCCAGTGATTGACCATTAAGGTCACTAATTTCATCAAGATACAATGAGAATTTTGTCTTCAAACTTAAGGCATTATGTAAGATAAGATTGTGAATTGTTTTTTGTGTACAATTTGATTTTCTTGCACATTTACTTCTTTGCTAACTGCCTTTAAGATTGGATATTGCACCATCAGTTGCAATCTCAAACAACTCACTCACTGTCACTTGACAATTCCTTTCATGAGCATCCTTGTATAAAATCAAACTATGCCCTATAGACTTCTTACTTACTTACTAATATAGGGGACTCATTCTTTCATGGTATTTTGAGTTTTATTTAGAAGGGGTTAATATGTGGCATTTTTATATACAGGAAGAATAGATTGTGATGCAACATTCGGGTATGAATGGTTCAGGAAAATTTGGATTGCTATTAGTGTCATAATCAAGTTGGATTGTACCTTGAGCCGGTGTGAAACACTTCTAGGTGTTCTCTTCAAACTTGCTCTTTTCGCCTTGGTATGGTTTGGATCATCCCATCCAAATCTTAATAACCTAGTTGGATCTTGGGTATTAGTATGTGATTCATCAAAATCTTCTACCTATCAACAAACACAAGCATTATTTAATGTTTGGCAACAATTGGAACGAACCTATCTTTTTAAGTTTCTATGTTATTCTTAATTATGCTTTAGTTAAGAAATGATGTAACTTTTGTGAACGAACCTAAAGCTTGTTGCTTCCTTGTACAAATAGGGAAACCAAGGTCTGATTTTGATCATCATATCATCATAATTGTAATCCATTAGAATAGATAATAGACCATCTCATTCACTTATTCATATCGACAGAACTCATGTTATGTATGTTTATATTTTGAGCAATATAATGGAGCAGATACATTATAACTCATAATCCATCTTTAGTGTTCAATTTCTTTGTCAATTTTCATGCTTATTTATTGCTTTGTTGTCTCCAAAGTGATCTTTTCAAGTTGTTTAAATCTACAAGATTTATCAGGGTACATTTTATTGTTTCTGTTTGGTCCATTTTGAGGTGCAATTGTAAGGATTTATCTTTTTAATTATACTTTCTGACATTTTTCTTGATACAAATTATTACTTTAGAATTATGGTATTCCTATGGAGGAAATTTGTCTATTGTAATTATTGCAGGAAGGAGTTAACGCTAGCAAGTAGAGGAATGTGTTTTAAATTCCTTAAGGACTTGAAGCATTGATGAAGGTATTGTTGGTGGCATTGGACATACGTTAAACATTAATGGTGAGGGCTGACAATAGGATGTGTTTTAAAGACACACAAGGAATTTCATCTGATGCTTCTTAGTTTACAGTGGCAAGGAATGTAACAAGTCTACGGTGTGAGGTAGTTTGGAAGCTAGCGTACTAGAGAATAAATGGAGGCCAATTTCACTCTACATTTGAGGAGAAAATTGGACCCTTTTGTTAGCAAAGAAACTGTGAAGAGGCTGAGAGGATTGTTCCTCTCCAACGATGTGAAGGTGGCACAATCTGTACAAAAAATAATGGATACTGGCTTCAAAGATTTGAAGCACAAATATCGTACTAATATGGATATTTACTCACTGATCATGGCATGGGGGCTAGACTTAGGAGAGTCGGTGGAGGAAGTGAGGAAAGTAATGAAGGCATTGGTATACAAGTATTTCTTAGTGAATATGAAAATTATCTTGGAATGGGCTATACCAGGAGAAGGCTTTAATTTGAGTGAAGGCATGGAATATTATATGGGCCCTAAAGTAGTAGAGATAAACCATCCCTTCATTAGGTGGCCAGAAGGAATCACCAAAGCTATGTGGAGAGGACAAGTGAAGCTAGGATGGAAAGCCCTGAAAGTTTTTGTAGAAATAATGGAGGTCGAGATTGTCATTGAGGGACTCAAAGATGTCGCTAGAGAGGAGTTGTGAGAGAAGAAAGTTTTGCACCCAAGGAAGAAGATGAAGCCAATCAAGGAAATATTCCCAATGCAACTAGGTAGCATGTCGACCACTTCCGCGTAAGCTTAAGCTCAATTTTGGTTAAAATATAGTTTATATCTTATTTTTTGTTGTACATTTTCTAGGGTTAACCTATGTTCTTGATTTGAAAATGTAAACAGTATGGGGTATGGGTAATAGTAGATAGGGTCGTTTACAGACAGATTCAGTAGTTTTTTTCTAGTTTATTGGGAACTATGGTGGTTAAACATACATATTTTAGAAGCTGCTGGATGGACTTAATTTTTGAAGTTGATGTAAATTCTACATTATTATTAATAAAATCAAATATTATCATCGATCAAAAAAAACACAATAGGTTGCATGTTAAATTTCAAACATTTTATTTACATTTTTTTGTATAGATTATTTTCTTAGTGCATCATCATGTAACATAAATTTCACTTCTAAGATATATAGTAAAAATAAATGAAAGGACATGTTTTCTTTGTCAAGGGAAATGTATGGTAAATACCCTATGTCTTTTAGATAAGTGTGTAAGCGAAATAAGACATAACTGATTGAATCTGATTTTCTACTGTACAGTTGTTTTTTTATGTGCTTTTAACTTTTTGCATGTGGATTACCCTCAGAAAGAGATTACTTATCTTTTCTTAAATGAAGCCTTTACATTTCCTATCTACGAAAGGAATTTACTGCTTGACAATAGGTTCATGAACTTCATACAAATTAAGATTGGTGTTAAAGGCCATCCCCGCAAATGTTGTTTGGTCTATAATTATAATGGAAAATAAAAAAGCTTGATAGGAGAATAAAATAGGTTTTCAATTGTCCAAGCACAACATAATATTACTGAATCATTTCAAATTTTAGGCCATAAGAATCATCCTTTTTTAAACATGGATTGCAAATAATTTTGAAAATCTAGAAGTCTTGGTCATTAACATTATTGTTTGCTACAATGTCCACCCACTTTCCTCTCAACGATTTAGTATTTCTATGTCGTCCATGTCCTCTCTCCATGGCCTCCTCTATGAATAAAAATATTGCCACAAAAGCTTTCACCACACTACCACTGAGAAGTAAGAAGCAACTTGTGGGACAATGGTAAAATCTTCTCTACCGCATCGAGCTGATGAAGGATCCACAGGATAGCGGTGGTCACTACACTACCACATGCCATTGGTAGAAGAATTGCAGGAGTCATTGCGACACCACCAAATCCTTAAGGAGGAGGAGCAACAGGAGGACAAGGATATGTTTATGCATTAGTATTTCATGGATTTGATGGAATTGTTATTAATTTTCATTGTAGCAGATCGACAGAGGTTCAAATTTTTTTGAACAATGGATTTAAGTGCTTCAAAACAAGGTCTGTGGTGCTCATCTTGGTTCAAAATTTAATTTTCTTTTGTTTTATATTGCAATGCCCTCTATTTGTTTGTGGATAGTGTTTAGTGCATATGCTATTCTATTTAATCCCTTAAAGGCCTTGCATGTATATGTTTTAAATTGATGCTCCTTTTTAAGAAGGCTTTAGTAATAGTTGGGGTTTCAATGAAAGAATTTATTTTTAATCTGTCATTAAGCTTATAGGATCTCTTAAAGAAAGAAAAAAAATGCGAGACAAGGTAGTGAAAATGAAATAAGCTTTTTGAGTCTTGATCTCTTGACCTCTGGACAAAAATATGTGGTCGAATACTTTTGTTCCAGAAGCTTCAATTTTATGCGATTACTTTTTTCTTTTTCTTCTGGGGTTTTAGAGGAGCTTGATCTTAATTTTGGTGTTTGATTATTTTGTGTTTTTAATTTATATCCATTTTGATTGTTGAGAATTTGGGATTTTGTCTATGAAGGATTCATGCTTTTTGTGATTGTAAGGGAAGGAGGAGGAGGGCGTTGTAGAAACAAGAAACCTAGACTAATTGTAATGAATATGATATTTTTTTTTTTTGCAAGAGTAGCTTGAGGTGAGACTGGTGGTCATATAAATGAAGAGAGGAAGGCAGGAGAGCTACATGGGGGTGCTCAAGTGTAGTGCCCTTCTACATCTAGAGGCGAATCGTAAGTTATTGTCCTTATCCTTGTTAATTCAAAGCTAATTGTTTTATCATCGTATATTTTTTTGAGAATTGTTAAAGGAATTTAATTCTTGGTTACTATGTATGCGAGTATTTTAGTGGGGAGACTATATCTCTATTTTGTTTTTTGAATGCCTTAAAATGAGTGCATGCATTATGGATAGCATGATCTTATTTGTGGGATATAATCAGTTTGCAATTTTAGCATCTTTCCTTTTTTACATATTTTGTGTTTCTCCAGTCCATGATTATGTAATCTAATATTTTAGATGAGGTTGCTCCCATATCTCTCTTACATGTTTTCTATTTATGCAGTCTTGTCCCTCTCTTGTTGTTCTTCCTCAATTTCATCAGAATCATACATTGACCCTCTTGCCCCTCCTAAACTTTGGACCACATCCATTACCTCCACATAAAAATGGACTTCCTTGGTCTTCTTGGTTCCCATGCCATGGTATGGTTATGCAAATGAAAATGAAGCAAAGTAATCATCTCCTTCTATGCTGGATTGAAGAATGCATGCTTAATGTTTTGATATGTGATATCAGCTCTCACTTTTGCTCTCATGGTTGAATACTGAAATATTTTAGATGAGGTTGATCCCATAGCTCTCTTACTCGCTTTATAAATCCTTAAGGAGGTGGAGTGGAAGGAGGACAAGGATATGTTTATGCCTTAGTATTTCATGGATTTAATGGAATTGTGATTGATTTTTGTTGCAGCAGATCGACAAAGGTTCAATTTTTTTTTTTAAATGGATTTATGTGCTTCAAAATAAGGTATGTGGTGCTCATCTTGGTTCACAATTTACTTTTTATTTTTATTTTATTTTGTATTATATTGCAATGCCCTCTATTTGTTTGTGGAAAGTGTGTAGTGTAGAGCCTAGTCTATTTAAGCCCTGAAAGGCCTTGCATGTATATGTTTTAAATTGATGCTCCTTTTTAAGAAGGCTTTAGTAATAGTTGGGGTTTCAATGAAAGCATTTATTTTTAATTTGCCATTAATCTTGCGAGGATCTATTAAAGAAAGAAAAAAAAGGCGAGACAAGGTAGTGAAAATGAAATAAGTTTTGTGAGTCTCGATCTCTTGACCTCTCGACACAAATATATGGTTGAATACTTTTGTTCCAAAGGCATTAATTTTATGTGATTCTTTTTTGCTTTTTCTTCTTAGGTTTTAGAGGAGCGTGATCTTAATTTTGGTGTTTGAGTATTTTGTGTTTTTAATTTATATCCATTTTGACTATTGAAAATCTAGGGTTTTGTCTATGAAGGATTCATGCTTTTTGTGACTGTAAGGGAAGGAGGAGGAGGGGGTTGTAGAAACAAGAAACCTGGACTAATTGTAATGAATATGATATTTAACTTTTTGCAAGAGAAACTTGAGGTGAGACTAGTGGTGATATAAATGAAGAGAGTTAGGGAGGAGAGCTACATGGGGGGTGCTCAAGTGAAGTTCCCTTCTACATCTAGAGGCAAATTGTAAGTTCTTGTCCTTATCCTTGTTAATTCAAAGCTAATTGTTTTATCATCGTATGTTTTTGAGAGAGCTGTTAAAGGAATTTAATCCCTGGTTACTATGTATGTGTGTATTTTAGTGGGGAGACTATATCTCTATTTTGTTTTTTGAATGCCTTAAAATGAGTGTGTGCATTATGTATATCATGATCTTATTTGTGGGATATAAATAGTTTTCAGTTTTAGCATCTTTCCTTTTTAACATCTTTTATGTTTTTGTATTCCATGATTATGTAATCTAATCTTTTAGATGAGGCTACTCCCATAGCTCTCTTACATGTTTTTTGTTTATGAAGTATCATCCCTCTCTTGTTGTTCTTCCTCAATTTCATCAGGATCATACATTGACCATCTTGCCCCTCCTAAAGTTTGGACCACATCCATTACCTCCACATAAAACTTGACTTCCTTGGTCTTCTTGGTTCCCACACCATGATATGGTTATGCAAATGAAAATGAAGCAAAGTAATCATCTCCTTCTCCGCTCACTGGAAGAATGCATGCTTAATGTATTGATACGTGATATCGGCTCTCTCTTCTTCTCTCATGGTTGAATACCGAAATCTTTTAGATGAGGCTACTCCCATATCTCTCTTACTCGCTTGACAAATCCTTAAGGAGGAGGAGCGAAAGGAGGATGAGGATATGTTTATGCCTTAGTATTTTATGGATTTGATGGAATTGTGATTGATTTTCATTGTAGCGGATCGGCAGAGGTTCAATTTTTTTTGAACAACAGATTTTTGTGCTTCAAAACAAGGTCTGTGGTCCTCATCTTGGTTCACAATTTACTTTTGTTTTTTATTTTATTTTGTATTATATTGCAATTCCCTATGTTTTTTTGTGGAAAGTGTTTAGTGTAGAGCCTAGTCTATTTAAGCCCTGAAAAGCCTTGCATGTATATGTTTTAAATTGATGCTCCTTTTTAAGAAGGCTTTAGTAATAGTTGGGGTTTCAATGAAAGCATTTATTTTTAATCTGCCATTAATCTTGGAGGATTTGTTAAAGAAAGAAAAAAATGTGAGTCAAGGTAGTGAAAATGAAATAAGCTCAGCGAGTCTCAATCTCTTGACCTCTAGACACAAATATGTGGTTGAATACTTTTGTTCCAGAGGCTTCAATTTTATGTGATTCTTTTTTGCTTTTTCTTCTTGGGTTTCAGAGGAGCTTGATCTTAATTTTGGTGTTTGAGTATTTTGTGTTTTTAATTGATATCCATTTTGATTGTTGAGAATTTGGGGTTTTCTCTATGAAAGATTCATGTTTTTTGTGATTATAAGCAAAGGAGGAGGAGGGTGTTGTAGAAACAAGAAACCTAGACTAATTGTAATGAACATAATACATACATATTTTTGCAAGAGCAGCTTGAGGTGAGATTGGTGGTCATATAAATGGAGAGAGGAAGGGAGGAGAGCTACATGGGGGGTGCTCAAGTGAAGCACCCTTCTACATCTAGAGGCGAATTGTAAGTTCTTGTCCTTATCCTTGTTAATTCAAAGCTAATTGTTTTATCATTGTATGTTTTTGAGAGAACTGTTAAAGGAATTTAATCCCTGGTTACAATGTATGCATGTATTTTAGTGGGGGTACTATATCTCTATTTTTCTTTTTGAATTCCTTAAAATAAGTGCATGCATTATGGATACCCTAATCTTATTTGCAGGATATAATCAGTTTATAGTTTTAGCATATTTCCTTTTTTATATGTTTTGTGTTTTTGCAGTCCATGATTATGTAATATAATCTTTTAGATGAGGCTTCTCCCATAGCTCTCTTACATGTTTTGTGTTTATGCAGTCATGTCCCTCTCTTGTTGTTCTTCCTCAATTTCATCAGGATCATACATTGACCTTCTTGCCCCTCTTAAACTTTGGACCACATCTGGTACCTCCACATAAAACTAGACTTCCTTTCTCTTCTTGGTTCCCACACCATGATATGGTTATGGGAATGAAAATGAAGCAAAGTAATCATCTCCTTCTCCATTGGCTAGGAGAATGAATGCTTAATGTTTTGATACATGATATCAACTCTCTCTTCTACTCTCATGGTTGAATACCAAAATATTTTAGATAAGGCTGCTTCCATAGCTCTCATACTCTCTTGACAAATCCTTAAGGAGGAGGAGTGACAAGAGGATGAGGATATGTTTATGCCTTAGTATTTCATGGATTTGATGGAATTGTGATTGATTTTCATTGTAGTGGATTGGCAGAGGTTCAATTTTTTTTGAACAATAGATTTATGTGCTTCAAAAAAAGGTCTGTGGTGCTCATCTTGGTTCACAATTTACTTTTGTTTTTATTTTCTTTTGTATTATATTGCAATGCCCTTTTTTTGTTTGTGGAAAGTGTTTAGTTCAGAGGCTAGTCTATTTAAGCCCTGAAAGGCCTTGAATTTATATGTTTTAAATTGATGCTCCTTTTTAAGAAGGCTTTAGTAATAGTTGGGGTTTCAATGAAAACATTTATTTTTAATCTGCCATTAAGCTTGCAAGGATCTCTGAAATAAAGAAAAAAATGCAACTCAAGGTAGTTAAAATGAAATAACCTTTGCGAGTCTTGATCTCTTGACCTTTGGACACAAATATGTGGTCGAATACTTTTGTTCCAGAAGCCTCAATTTTAAGTGATTCTTTTTTTCTTTTTCTTCTTGGGTTTTAGAGGAGCCTAATCTTAATTTTGGTGTTTGAGTATTTTGTGTTTTTAATTTATATCCATTTTGACTATTGAGAATTTGGGTTTTTGTCTGTGAAGGATTCATTCTTTTTGTGATTGTAAGGGAAGGAGGAGGAGGGGGTTGTAGAAACAAGAAACCTAGACTAATTGTAATGAATATGATATATAATTTTTTTTGCAAAAGCAGCTTGAGGTGAGACTGGTGGTCATTTAAATGAAGATAGGAAGGGAGGAGAGCTACATGGTGGGTGCTCAAGTGAAGTTCCCTTCTAAATCTAGAGGTGAATCATAAGTTCTTGTCCTTATCCTTGTTAATTCAAAGCTAATTGTTTTATCATCATATGTTTTTGAGAGAACTGTTAAAGGAGTTTATTCCCTGGTTACTATGTATGTGTGTATTTTAGTGGGGAGACTATATCTCTATTTTTTTTTTGAATGCCTTAAAATGAGTGCATGCATTATGGATAACGTGATCTTATTTACGAGATATAATTAGTCTACAGTTTTAGCATCTTTCCTTTTTTACATGTTTTGTGTTTCTGCAGTCCATGATTATGTAATCTAATCTTTTAGATGAGGTTGCTCCCATAGCTCTCTTACATGTTTTGTGTTTATGCAGTCCTTTCCCTCTCTTCGTGTTCTTCCTCAATTTCATCAGGATCATACATTGACCTTCTTTCCCCTCCTAAAGTTTGGACCACATCCATTACCTCCACATAAAACTAGACTTCCTTGGTCTTCTTGGTTCCCACACCATGATATGGTTATGCAAATGAAAATGAAGCAAAGTAATCATCTCCTTCTTTGCTGGCTGGAAGAATGCATGCTTAATTTTTTGATATGTGATATCAGCTCTCTCTTTTTCTCTCATGGTTGAATACTAAAATCTTTTAGATGAGGCTGCTCCCATAGCTCTCTTTCTCACTTGACAAATCCTTAAGGAGGAGGAGTGGCAGGAGGACGAGGATATGTTGATGCCTTATTATTTCATGGATTTGATGGAATTGTGATTGATTTTCATTGCAGCAGATCGACGGAGGTTCAAATTTTTTTGATTAATGAATTTTTGTGCTTCAAAACAAGGTCTGTGGTGCTCATCTTGGTTCACAATTTTCTTTTGTATTGTATTGCAATGCACTCTATTTTTTTGTTGGAAAGTGTTTAGTGCAGAGGCTAGTCTATTTAAGCCCTAAAAGGCCTTGCATATATATGTTTTAAATTGATGCTCCTTTTTAAGAAGGCTTTAGTAATAGTTGGGGTTTCAATGAAAGCATTTATTTTTAATCTGTCATCAATCTTGCGAGGATCTGTTAAAGAAAGAAAAAATGCGAGACAAGGTAGTGAAAATGAAATAAGCTTCGTGAGTCTCGATCTCTTGACCTCTGGACACAGATATGTGGTCAAATACTTTTGTTCCAAAAGCTTCAATTTTATGTGATTCTTTTTTGCTTTTTCTTCTTGGGTTCTAGAGGACCTTGATCTTAATTTTGGTGTTTGAGTATTTTGTGTTTTTTATTTATATCCATTTTGACTGTTGAGAATTTGGGGTTTTGTCTATGAAGGATTCATGTTTTTTGTGATTTTAAGGGAAGGAGGAGGAGGGGGTTGTAAAAACAGGAAACCTAGACTAATTGTAATGAATATGATATATATTTTTTTTTGCAAGAGCAACTTGAGGTGAGACTGGTGGTCATATAAATTCAGAGAGGAAGGGAGGAGAGCTACATGGGGGATGCTCAAGTGAAGTGCCCTTATACATCTAGAGGTGAATTGTAAGTTATTGTCCTTATCCTTGTTAATTCAAAGCTAATTGTTTTATCATCTTATATTTTTGAGAGAAATGTTAAAGGAATTTAATCCTTGGATACTATGTATGCGTGTATTTTAGTGGGGATACTATATCACTATTTTGTTTTTTGAATGGCTTAAAATGAGTGTGTGCATTATGGATAGCATGATCTTATATGTGGGATATAATCAGTCTACAATTTTAGCATCTTTCCTTTTTTACATGTTTTGTGTTTTTGCAGTCCATGATTATGTAATCTAATATTTTAGATAAGGCTACTGCCATAGCTCTGTTTAATGTTTTGTGTTTCTACAGTCTTGTCCCTCTCTTGTTGTTCTTCCTCAATTTCATCAGGATCATACATTGACCTTCTTGCCCCTCCTAAAGTTTGGACCACATCCATTACCTCCACATAAAATTGGACATCCTCGGTCTTCTTGGCTCCCATGCCATGATATGGTTATGCAAATGAAAATGAAGAAAAGTAATCATCTCCTTCTCTGTTGGTTGTAAGAATGCATGCTTAATGTTTTGATACGTGATATCAACTCTCTCTTATGCTCTCATGGTTGAATACCAAAATATTTTAGATGAGGCTATGCCCATAGATCTCTTACTCGCTTGAAAAATCCTTAAGGAGGATGAGCGGTAGGAGGACAAGGATATGTTTATGCCTTAGTATTTCATGGATTTGATAGAATTGTGATTGATTTTCATTGCAGTAGATCAGTGGAGGTTAAAATATTTTTGAACAACAGATTTCTGTGCTTCAAAACAAGGTATGTGGTGCTCATCTTGGTTCACAATTTACTTTTGTTTTTTATTTTATTTTTTTATTATATTGCAATTCCCTCTGTTTTTTTGTGGAAAGTGTTTAGTGCAGAGGCTAGTCTATTTAAGCCTTAAAGGCCTTGCATGTATATGTTTTAATTTGATGCTCCTTTTTAAGAAGGCTTTAGTAATAGTTGTGGTTTCAATGAAAGCATTTATTTTTAATCTATCATTAAGCTTGCGAGGATCTGTTAAAGAAAGAAAAAATGTGATACAAGGTACTGAAAATGAAATAAGCTATGCGAGTCTTGATCTCTTGACCTCTGGACACAAATATGTGGTCAAATACTTTTGTTCCAGAAGCCTCAATTTTATGTGATTCTTTTTTGCTTTTTCTTCTTGGGTTTTAGAGGAGCCTGATCTTAATTTTGGTGTTTGAGTATTTTTTTTTTTTAATTTATATCCATTTTGACTGTTGAGAATTTGGGGTTTTGTCTATGAAGGATTCATGCTTTTTTATGATTGTAAGGGAAGGAGGAGGAGGGGGTTGTAGAAACAAGAAACCTAGACTAATTGTAATGAATATGATATATACATATTTTTGCAAGAGCAGCTTGAGGTGAGACTCGTAGTCATATAAATTCAGAGAGGAAGGGAGGAGGGCTACATGGGGTTGCTCAAGTGAAGCGCCCTTCTACATCTAGAGGCGAATCGTAAGTTCTTGTCGTTATCCTTGTTAATTCAAAGCTAATTGTTTTATCATTGTATGTTTTTGAGAGAACTATTAAAGGAATTTAATCCTCGGTTACTATGTATGCTTGTATTTTAGTGGGGAGACTATATCTCTATTTTTACATGTTTTCTATTTCTTCAGTCCATGATTATGTAATCTAATATTTTAGATTAGGCTACTCCAATAGCTCTTTTACATGTTTTGTGTTTCTGCAGTCCTGTCCCTCTCTTGTTTTTCTTCCTCAATTTCATCAGGATCATACATAGACCTTCTTTCCCCTCATAAAATTTGGACCACATCCATTACCTCCACATAAAATTTGACATCCTTGGTCTTCTTGGTTCCCATGCCATGATATGGTTATGCAAATGAAAATGAAGCTAAGTAATCATTTCCTTCTCCACTGGATGGAAGAAGGAATTCTTAATGTTTTGTTACATGATATCAGCTCTCTCTTCTACTCTCTTGGTTGAATACCGAAATCCATTATGGTGGGCCTCCAAAGTTCCAGTCATCTTTCATCCTCTTCCACCAAATGCTGGCCTGATCCACATGTCTTCCAACCTAATTGGCTTTGTTTTTGAAAACTGAAGTTTCTCCCGAGTCACCATTGTAGCTCTATCTTCCTTTTCATAATCTTTCATTGCTACAGATCATCTCTTGGATTTAATAATTAGTACCACATGGTTGATGTGCTTTGAATCCTTTTTTGTAGTCTTGTCCCTCTCTTACTGTTCTTCCTCAATTTCATCAAGATCATACATTGACCTTCTTGCCCCTCCTAAAGTTTGTACCACATCCATTACCTCCACATAAAACTAGACATCCTTGGTCTTCTTGGTTCCCACACCATGATATGGTTATGCAAATGAAAATGAAGCAAAGTAATCATCTCCTTCTCTGCTAGCTGGAAGAAATCATGCTTAATATTTTGATACATGATATCATCTCTCTCTTCTACTCTCATGGTTGAATACTGAAATCCATTATGGTGGTACTCTAGAGTTCCATTCATCTTTCTTCCTCTTCCACCAAATGCTGGCCTGATCCACAAGTCTGCCAGCCTAATTGGATTGTTTTTGAAAGCTGAAGTTTCTCCCGACTCGCCAGTATTAGCTATAAATTTTTTAAAATTTTATTATGGTATGTGCACTTTGATATGATGTAATATGATTATGGTTTCATCTCATATGTTGTAATATTAGATATATAACAAAAAAATAAATTATTGCATGAAATAAATAATAACTTTTCATTTTAAATGTTTTTTTTTTTGCAGAACACGAGTCTTCCAGAAGATCAAGATGACCCTCAACATGATATAGATCCACAAAATATTGGTTCTGCTAGTACATAACACATGATAGAGGATGATGATGACATAGATACAGAAGACACCCAGGCCAATGACAATGATGAAGATGAGATAGTTGGTGATAGTAACCATTGACATTCATGATCATATAGACTACATCATGGATCATTGTTGATATATCATTATGATGACTCTTTTCATTTTTACTATCATATGTATCATTTTCATGGCCTACAGTACTATATTATTGAGTTGTATCATATTGACATGTATCATTTTCACTATATCATTTGGACATGTATCATCTTGACTTGTATCAATTTGAGTTACATAATTTATCAATTTAATTTATATCATTTGTACATGTATCATTTTCACTTATGTCGACTATTGGACATGTATCATTTTGAAATGTTTTTGATGTATTGGAATATTTGACTTTCACTTGTTTTAGTTATATATGATGATGATCTTATCGTATTGACTTGTCAATTTATATATATTAAAAGTGGTCAATGATTTTTGGATGGATATTTATTAAGTATGATGATCTTAATTTACTACTCAAGATGGATGTTGTCAAATTCAATTAAATTATAGATATTTGACTCACTTGTTTTAATTATAGATGATGATCATGTTACAATAATTATATTGTTATTTAATCATATGAGTTAAATAATTAAATTACTTACTCTATAATCATATGAGTTATTTAAGAGGCACGATATATTTAACTAATAAAATTGAAGTAAAACATATTAAATTAATAAATGGAAGCAAAATAAGAAGCATTTTTAGAAGAAAAAAATGAAGCAAAAATGGAAGCCAAACTAGAAGCAATCTTGAAAGAAAAATTGGAAGCAAAACCGGAAGCAAACCTGGAAGAAAAATTGGAAGAAAAATTGGAAGCAAAATTGGAAGCAAAATTGGAAGCAAAAACGGAAGCAAACTTGGAAGCAAAATTGGAAGAAAAATCAGAAGCAAACCTAGAAGCAAACTTGGGAGCAAAATCAGAAGCAAACATGGAAGCAAAATCGAAAGCAAAACTGGAAGCAAAATTGGAAGCAAAACTAGAAGCAAAACCAGAAGAAAAACTGGAAGAAAACTTGGAAACAAACTTGGAAGAAAAACTAGAAGGAAAATCGAAAGCAAAATTGGAAGCAAAACTAGAAGCAAAATTGGAAGCAAACCTAGAGGCAAAACTAGAAGAAAAAATGGGAGAAGACATGGAAGTAAAATTGGAAACCAAATTGGGAACCCATTTTAGTGCAATTTCTGACGTTGCTACCCGACACAATTTTAGGCACCAACAAAGGCACTATGATGTCCCGACGCTAAATCTGACACTACATATGGTGCTAAATCCAGTGCTACATTCAACACCAAACTCACCTTTCTTGTTTGCACCAAGTTGGGAGCCAATCAAATTGTTCAATTCATGAACTCAAAATACACTAAATTTTGGTGTCAAAGTTGGTGCTAATTTCCTGTTGTGTTGTTGTACATCAATACCAACAACTCCAAACTTCCAACAAATCCAATGCTAGGGGTTGTCATCATTAACACTAACAACATTCCAACACTTTCACCAAAAGGATTCCAAGACTTTCTTTATACAAGGGGTTGACATCAATGACAACACCTAAGAAACTCACAAACAACCCAAGCTTTCAAACTTCCAACAAAAGACAATATCCAAATTAGGTGAATTATATTCTCAATAAAAGATACATCACTTAGTTGCACACTAGGATGGATTACAACCTTTTTCAAAGCACTTTGAAGCATACCATGGTGGGTTGATGATGTTTGAATTAGGTCCCACAATGAAATCTTAGTAGGAGTGTTACAAATTTGCTCCACAAGATCATACTCATTTCCACTATACTGAGATAAATGAGGAGCACTAGGTAAAATAGGTTGTGGAAGTGGTATCAATGCAGGAATGGTTTGTGTATGTCTTGGCTTATTATTATTCCTTGTGTTATATATATGAGAAACTATGTGGTAACTAGGTTTCTGTGACACATTATTACTAGTGAGTTGGCTTGCAAAGTTTAAGATAGAACCTAGAGGTTTAAGAGGTCCTATAATGAGAGGTGACTTAGGAGGTCCAATAATTAGAGGACTTTTTAAGACATTCAAAAGGAGTTTTATGAGGTCTAATAATTAGAGGAATATTAGGAGGTCCAAAATGAGTTTTAGGAGGTCAGATAATCAAGGGAGATCTAATGGACAATTGTGCATTCATAACCTAAATAGATTTGAATTCTCATTGATGATATTCTATCGAGGGGGGATCTAAGGTGACCTTGGAATATTTACCTAAGCAATCCATCTTACCATATTTTGAAAGAAATGTATCAATGATGTCATCTTCTTGTGCCAAAATGTCTTCCCAAGTTAGGGAAGCATTAGGAGGGACAAAAAATATTCCCATGAATCAATGATTGTATCTTCTAGCACCAAGATACCTTCATCACAAGTAGGAGAGGTATTGAGAGAAAGAAAACTATTATTGCCAATGATTGCATCTTCTTGCACCAAAATATTCTCACAAGTAGGATAGATTTTGGAAAATGAATGAAGACTAGTTAAAGTGATATTAAGAAATGTGTCAATTATTTCATCTTCTTGTGGCATAATATCTTTCCAATTAGGAGAGGTTTTAGGAGAAAAACAATCAAGATTCTCATGACGCTCAATGATTGGGTCTTCTAAGACCAAGATACCTTCATCACAAGTAGGAGAGGTATCGAGAGAAGAAAAACTATGATTGCCATGATTGTCTATGATTGCATCCTCTTGCACCAAAATATTCTCACAAGTGGGAGATATTTTGAGAGGTGAATGGAGAATAGGAAAAGTGATATTAAGAAATGTGTCAATGATTTCATTCTCTTGCATGAAGGTACTCTCACAATTAGGAGGGATATTGGGGGAATGACTAACATGCTTGTTAATAACCTCATTTTCTTTCCCTAGATTGTACTCATGAGTGGGGATATTATACTTATACAATCCATTCTTTACCATATCAAAATCACATCTTTGAAAATAAAAATATCTTAACTTGCCAAGGGTTTTGAATCTGTGGAAAAATGAAATCTAATCTACCCAAATTATGTAATTATTCAAAAAATGTAAACAATTGTCCTACAAATCTGATGATTTTCAACATTGAAGTGCAAGATTTTTTTTCCAAATTTGCAACAAATCAAGCAAAATGACACCTTCCTTGCACATTCCATAACATCTTTTCAGAATTCCAAATCAGACAGTTACAAGCAAAAATAGACTGAAAATACAAAGACATAAATCTATGCAAAATTTTCCTGAGACACCTATAGTAGGACATGGACACCAAGGGGTGTCTAAGTCCCTAACAAGGGTTCAAAAATGTTAAAAAATGACTTTTAATGTTGTTTAATGTTATTGTCTTTGTTTGCAAAAAGGTTTAACAGTTGATATTTTTCCATATTTTACTCAATTTAGGGCAAGGTGATACAAAATGCAAGTGTGCAATAATGTTGAAAATTCTTTTACAAATTTTGAATGCAAGTTTTAGATCTGAAATGCAATATTTGACTAATTCTAAGATGTCACAACATAAAAATATTGTTTTTGATGCAATTTTGAAATCAAACAATGTAATATTTTCCAATTTAAGACAATATGATTCCAATGAAAATATGAAACAATAAAGGAAAATTTTGAATAAGTTTCAGATCTAATATGCAATATTTTTCTAATTTGAAGATGCAAAATTTTGAGAATGATTATTTGATACAATTTTGAAACAAAACTGTGTAATTTTTCACTTGTTTTTGACCTAAAATGAAAGATGTAATTTACATGCAATGAGCAATTTCATATTTTTACCACTTAGTGAATGCAATTTGAATGTAGATCTGATATAAATATGATTAAAATAAACCCTAATGCAGCCTATGATGTATTTTTTGATTTTTTATGCTTTTTTTATGTAAGAATGAAACCCTAAATGAGAAATGCAAATAATGTAATGCAAAACCTAGATTTAGGGTTTGAAAGATTTCCAACTTTAGAAAGGTTATGATGTCAAATATTAGGTTCACCAAAATGAAACATAGAAAAAGGGAATCCTAAGTCCTAAATGCAAAGAACCCGGGATGCAAGGTGCCTTTTTCCAAGTTACATTAAGATGTAGATCAACAAGGTGATTAGATTGACTTACAACCATGAAGGTGAGCCAATCAAACCTATATCTACATCTAATTGAAGTTGGTAATGGATTGTAAATAATTTGGAATGATTAACCTAATTAGATTATGTACCATAATACTAAAATTACAAGAATCCAATAACTTATAAATGGAAACAGTCAATTGCAAGTGGATCTAGAAAGTGTAGAGCTATATGGGTGAACGGTAACTGCTAGACAAAATTCACCTATGTGTATATCATAGCATATGTGGCCATACCGCATGGAGAAAAGAGTTATGATAGAAGAGGTGGGACCCACGATGACGGAAAAGGTTTCCAGACAGAAGGAAAGACATGACGGCCGGATGTCTCATCCCCCATCCTGTTTTCTGTCCCATCGTCGGGAAATCATGTCAGCGTCGACGGTTTTTTCAAAATAATTGTTTGGCGTGGATGGAAAAAAAGCCTAAAATGTGGCCAAATGAAACCATTATTAGCAAATAATAAAAAGGACCGATAAGGTCCCATTTTCACCATTTTTGGATGGCGACGTTTTGGTGGATAGCAAGGGCAAGAGTAGTAGCCAGAGTAGCACTTGAGTAGCAGCCATGGAAAGCTCCTTCAGGTATGTATATCAACTCTGTGTATGTGCCATCTTTCCATTATGTTATGAACAACGAAGAAATGAATGGGCATTCTTTGCTCCATTAAGGGTTTGTTATTTTTAGTTGAGGGTTTTAGTTTTGTGTCTCCTCCCATCTGTGTTTTTAAAATTATGGGGTTGCTGAAGAATCTATTTAGTTGAAACCATTTTTCTCTGTCGAGGGTTTTGAAATTTTTTGTTCATTTCCTCCTTGTTTGCTAGTTATCGAATTTTTCCCTTTCCGAATGAAAAAATTGACAACCCATTGTACAAATATGAGTGAAATTACTGAATAATGTTTGTAGAAAGCAGAATCTGTGGGTTCTGCAATCAAATGCTATATTTCAAAAATCATGTAAAACCCGCAATGTCGCCATTGTTCACATAGTTTTTCGGAATGGATAGAAAAGGGCATAATGTGGCATTCAAAATCATAATTGGAAAAAATAGCAAAAATCCCACATCCAATCCCATTTTTGCTGCCATTTTATACACTGTTGTTTTGGGAAACACACTGTCTCCTAAAACTCGGACTATTATAAAACCCACTGTTTCACTATGACGTCTCTTCATGTTATGTATGTATCCATGTAAGTTCATGTATATGTTTTTCATGCATTTTTTCAATGTGCATAGGTGAATTTTGTATAGCATTTTTACGGCTCCTGCCCATTTGGTGAAAGCTAATTGGGAGATAGTAAAAAATCCCATTGAAATACTCCACAATGTGCCCCAAATTTTAAATTAAAACATCTTGTAAAACCCTTTGATTGCAACAAAATTACCCCTCAACTCGATGTCATCTGTATTCTACTCCAAATCCTACACGTGCACTCCATGCTTCAGCTTATTTGGTCGGTATTCTCCTCGAAGTCATCCATATGCTCTCAGGCCTTCACCTTTCCCTTTCAATGTGCACACAGGAAACAAAACAAATAGTATTTTCGCCTTGCTTTCTACAAACAAAAAAGGTGCACATCATTCCCTTCCACTTTTCCCACACCACACAAAAGAAATAGGAAATATCCCACATCCAATCCCATTTTTTCCGCCATTTTATACACTGTTGTTTTGGAAAACACACTGTCTCCTAAAACTCAGAATATTGTAAAACCCACTGTTTCACTACGGCGTCTCCTCATGTTATGTATGTATCCATGTATGCTCATGTGTATGTTTTTCATGCATTTTTTCAATGTGCATAGGTGAATTTTGTCTAGCAGCTAGCCGACTCCTGACCATTTGGCGAAAGCTAATTGGGAAATAACAAAAAGCCCACATCCAATCCCATTTTTGTCACCATTATATACACTGTTGTTTTGGAAAAAACAATGTCTCCTCAAATTTGGACTATTGTAAAACCCACTAATTCACTACGACGTCTCCTCATGTTATGTATGTATCCATGTATGTTCTTATGTATTTTTTCATGCATTTTTCGATGTATAGAGGTGAATTTTGTCTAGGATTTAGTTGAAATGTAGGTCTGATAATGTTTTTTCTATCGAGGGTTTTGAAAAACACACTGTCTCCTAAAACTCATAATTGGTAACTGGCAAAAATCCCACATCCAATCCCATTTTTTCCACCATTTTATACATTGTTGTTTTGGAAAACACACTATCTCCTAAAACGTGGACTGTTGTAAAACCCACTGTTTCACTAAGACGTATCCTCATGTTATGTATATATCCATGTATGTTCATGTGTGTGTGTTTCATCCTTTTTTTCAATGTGCATAGGTGAATTTTGTCTAGGATTTTGAAATCGGCATATCCTATGTTATATACATATTTGAATTTATGCCTGAAACTGGTATATCGCATGTTATATACATATGTGAATTTTGTGCAAGAGTTAGCTTGCTCCCTCCTTAACTCTTGGAGAAAATTCAGTTATGTATATAACATAGGATATGGCCCCCATAAAGCATGGGGAAAAGAGTCACGATGGAAGAGGTGGGGCTAGCAAGGGAAAAGGTTGTCGGGCAGGAAGGAAAGACTTGAGGGTGGGACGTCTCATCCCATGTGCCATTTGTTGTCCCGTTGTCGGGAAATCGTGTCAGCGCCAGCGGGTTTTCAAATTAATTGTTCGGCGTGCACAGACAAAAATCCAAAAACATGGCATTCAAAACCATTATTAGCAAATATCTTGTTCAATGACAATAGTTAGTGTTATGCACACAGTAAGAAGACAATGTATTGAACTTGAGCTTCATAATTTTTAATAACCATTTACTTTCAGCAAAACACTCTTCTTCGATATCTGCCCAACACATTATTCACATAACAATTGCATCATGGAAAACATAGTGGGCTATGGCTCACTTATTATTTTATATAGTTTGTGAGAAATGAATGTTTTGAAGTTCTTGTTGTACTCTTTTAACAACACCTACTTCGAGCAAACCAGTCTTTTTCAATATCTGCCCATATGTTTCCAACACAAAATTTACATAACAGTAGCATCATGGAAAACACAGTGGGTTGTGGCTCACTTCTTATTTTTTCCTGACTATAACAAAATCAATGTTTTCAACTTCCCTTTCTTGTCTTATGGGAGTTGATTAACTGCTAGTCGAAATTCACCTATGTAAATCAAAGAACGCATGAAAAACATACACATGAACATACATGGATACCTACTTTGAGCAAAACACTCTTGTTCAATATCTGCCCATATGTTTCCAACACAAAATTCACATAATAGTAGCATCATGGAAAATACAGTGGGTTGTGGCTCACTTCTTATTTTTTTCCAGAATGTAACAAAATAATGTTTTCAACTTCCCTTTCTTGTCTTATGAGACCCCTTTCTTTAAGAAAAATAGTCTTGCTCACTACCTATTCATATGTTTCCAACAAAACATTTACTTGACTATTGCAGTATGGAAAACACAATGGGTTGTCCCTGACTTTGCAAAAATAGTAAGAAGACAATAGCTAGTGTTATGCACACAGTAAGAGGACAATGTATTGAATCTGAGCTTCATAATTTTTAACAACACTTAGTTTTAGCAAAACACTCTTGTTCGATCTCTGCCCAACACATTATTCACATAATAGTAGGATCATGGAAAACATAGTGGGTTGTGGCTCACTTCTTATTTTTTTCAATCTCCTTGTTTAAATGTAAATGGAAAGCTTAAGGTCTGAGTGCACGTGGAGGAGTTGGAGTAGAATACCGATGAAATGGAGGTGAGGGGTAATTTGAAATTTGGGAAACACAATGTGGAGTATTTCAATTTCTTGAATGTCTTCCAAATCACACATTCCATTGTTGTGTTTAAATTTAAGTCGATTGACAATAAGACTATACAAAATAACTCTGAATGAGAAACACAGTGCTGGGTTTCAGATATTTGAATCTCCTTGTTTTAATATAGAGGGTTTTACAAGTTCTTTGTGTTTGAAATTTGGGAAATAGAATGTGGAGTATTTCAGTTGGTCTAATGTCTTCAAAATCACACATTCCATTGTTGTGTTTAAATTTTGCACCATTGAAAAAAAAGAAGTGTAGAAAATAATTTTGAATGGGAAATATAGTGATGGGTTTCAGTTATTTTAATCATCCACTTGAGATGTAAAGGGTCATCTCATGCTAGGTTTTTTGGTTCTTAACACCCATGGTTTTGTAAGATGGAATGTTACAAAATAGTATGAAATTCTTCCAGATCACACCTTCCATTGTTCTGTTTAAGTTTGAAGTATGTAACAAAATTGCATGCTTCATAACACATTGCATTTTTCAACCTCCACATCACAACATACCCTAGCCTTTTCTGGTTTTTAGACTAGTATATCTAGGTGTGCACATTTTGTAGTGCATGTTGGAAAATACAATGTGTTTTGAAGCCTGCCTTCACTTCATTCTGTTTTGCAATAGTTCATGTTGTAAAACCATTGGTGTTAAGAAAGAAGCAGCCCAAATAGTGTTGTAAAACCCTCTGCAACACTATTGGATAGTACGTGTCACCTAAATTTGGTATGATTTCTCCTCTAGCTTGTCCATGTGCACTGAAATGTTCAACTTTCCCTTTCAATGTGCAGAGTGGAAAGAAATAGTATTTTCACCTTTCTTTCTCGAAACAAAAAAGGGCCAATACCTGCAACTGTTGCCATACCTGAATTTGGTATGGCCGCATATGCTATCATATACACAGGTGAATTTTGTCTAGCAGTCAGCTTTCGCCTTCAACGTGTTGACAGGAAACAAAAAAAAAGTATTTTCACCTTGCTTTCTCCAAATAGAAAAGGCCCATGTCATTCCCTTCCACTATTCCCGCACCACACAAAAGAAACTTGCTAATGAAGCTAACCCGCCCGCTTTTTCGCTCGACAACAGGCGAGAAAACGCACCTGACGATGCCATTAACTCTTTCCTGACCGTAGATCGGATGTTTCATCCCCTCCATCAGTTTTAGGTGTCTGGTGGGCCCCACACTACGACATCTCGTCATGTTATGTATGTATCCATACATGTTCATGTGTATGTTTTTCATGTGTTTTTTGATGTACATAGGTGAATTTTGTCTAGCAGTTAACCGACTCCCACGTTGAAAGGGAAAGCTAAAGGTTTGAGAGCATGTGGACGAATTTGAGGAGAATACCAACCAAATTAGCTAAAGTGTGGAGTGCACGTGGAGGATTTGGAGGAGAATACACACGAAATTGAGGTGAGGGGTAATTTTGTTGCAAGTAGAGGGTTTTACAAGTTCTTTATGTTTTAAATTTGGGAAACGGAATGTGGAGTATTTTAGTTGCTCAAATGTCTTCAAAATCACGCATTCCATTGTTGTGTTTAAATTTCACACCATTGAAAAAAGAAACTACAAAAAATAATTTTGAATGGGAAACGCAGTGCTGGGTTTCAATAAAAAAATTGTACAAAATTATTCTCAATGGGAAACACAGTGTTGGGTTTCATTTTTTTGAATCTCCTTGTTTTAATTTAATGGGTTGTCTCATGGTGGGTTGCTTGGTTCTTAACACCCATGAGTTTTCAACATGGAGTGTTACTTGAATGTCTTCCAAATCACACATTCCATTGTTGTGTTTAAATTTTGCAGCATTGAAAAAAAAAGTGTAGAAAAGAATTCTAAATGGGAAACACAGTGCTAGGTTTCAGTTATTTTAATCATCCACTTGAGATGTAAAGGGTCATCTCATGCTGGGTTGTTTGGTTCTTAACACCCATGGTTTTGTAATATGGAATGTTACAAAACAATATGAAAGTCTTCCAGATCACACCTTCCATTGTTCTGTTTAAGTTTGAAGTATGTAACAAATTGCATGCTTCATAACACATTGCATTTTTCAACCTCCACATCACAACATACCCTAGCCCTTTCTGGTTTTTAGACCAATATATCTAGGTGTGCACATTCTATAGTGCATGTTGGAAAATACAATGTGTTTTGAAGCCTGCCTTCACTTCATTATGTTTTGGAACAATTCATGTTGGAAAACCATTGGTGTTAAGAAAGAAGCAGCCCAAATAGTGTTGCAAAACCCTCTACAACACTATTGGATAGTATGTGTCACCTGAATTTGGTCTAATTTCTCCTCCAACTTGTCCATGTGCAATGAAACGTTCAACTTTCCCTTTCAATGTGCAGAGTGGAAAGAAATAGTATTTTCACCTTTCTTTCTCAAAATAGAAAAGGGCCAATACCTGCAACTATTGCCAGGAAAATGTGTCAGTGCTGGTGGGATTTCAAAATAATTTATCGGCATGGACAAAAAGCCTAAAACATGGCATTCAAAACTATTATTAGAAAATAATAAAAAGGGCTGACGAGGTCCCATTTTCACCATTTTTGGACGGCGACATTTTGGTGGATAGCAAGGGCAAGAGTAGCAGCCATGCAGAGCTCCTTCAGGTATGTATATCTGCTTGGTGTATGTTCCATCTTGCCATTATGCAATGAACAACGAAGACAAGAATGGCTATTTGTTGCTAGAAAATAGTATTTTCACCTTTCTTTCTTGAAACAGAAAAGTCCCAAGAGTAGGAAACAAATAGTATTTTCATCTTTCTTTCTTGAAACAAAAAAGGCCCACATCATTCCCTTCCACTTTTGTTGTGCCAGAAAAAATAAACTTGTCCACAAAGCTAACCCACCCACTTTTTTTCCTGCTAACAGGTGGGAAAACCCACATAACGACGCTGTTAACTCCCACTTGACCATCGCTCGGATGTTTTGTTCCATCTATCAGTTTTGTGTTAATCGCCATTCTGGTGGGCCCTGCACTACAACATCTCATCATGCTATGTATGTTTCCATGTATGTTTTTCATGCATTTTTGAACAACTCTTTGCTATAGCCGAAATATCATTTCGCTTTCTTTATCTGATTGGAAATTTTTTTTACAACACTATATGGGTTGCTTGTTTTTGAACACCTTGTATCGACATAATGCATTTCCCAAATGTGCAAAGAATGCGAGCATTTATTTGGTCAAATAAGATTAGGAAAATGAAATGCCATTTTGATCTCATGTTACATGAATAGGTGCTTTTTGTTTATGAGTTTGATTTCTCCTGATTGGAACAAATGTATTGCTCTCATTATTTGCACAGTTGGAAAACACACTGCCTCCTCTCTATTGCAAAGGGTTTTACAACACTATTTGGGTTGCTTGTTTCCATTTCTCCTAAGGAGCCAGCTAACTCCTAGACAAAATTCACCTATGTACATCAAAAAATGCATGAAAAACATACATGGATACATACATAGCGTGAGGAGACATCATAGTTGGAAAACACACTATCTCCTCTCTGTCACAGAGGGTTTTACAATACTTTTTGGGTTGCTTGTTTGTTAAGGAGCCGGCTAACTCCTAGACATACAATTACGCCTATGTACATCGAAAAATGCATGAAAAACATACATGGGTACATACACAACATGAGGAGACGTCATAGTTGGAAAACACACTATCTCCTCTTTGTTGCATTGGGTTTTACAACACTATTTGGGTTGCTTGTTTCTTAAGGATCCGCCTAAATCCTAGACAAAATTCACCAATATACATAAAAAATGAATGAAAAACATACATTGATACATACACAACATGATGAGACATCATAGTTGGAAAACACACTATTTGGGTTGCTTGTTTCTTAACACCTTATATGGGGACATTGTATTTTCCGACAATGCAAATAATGCGAGCATTTATTCGGCCAAATCAGATGACAAAAATGAAACACCATTTTTATCTCATGTTAAATACATAGGTTCTTTTTGTTTATGAGTTAGCTTTCTCCTAATTCCTGATTGGAAGAAATGAATTTATCCAACAGAATGAACATTCATTGCTTCATAGTTCTAGCAGAATTGCAAAATGGCACATATGATTGCTGATATATATACTAGTGTTAGCGATGGGTTAAATTGGAAATTAAATTCCCAATGTATAGTTTAATATGTTTGTTTATTGTCTGTGCAAGCTGTCATTTTGCACTAAGCAGAACATATAAATTTTATATTGGGGAAATTTGGAAGAAATACAATTATTTCTAGCACCAATTGTCTTTAATTTGCCAATTTAATCTATCACTAACACTTGTCTTTCTTCCATGTGGTTTATATAGGCCACAAAAGAAGATTCAACAAAACAAGGGCAGGTGAATTGACAAGGATGCTTCAGGAAATGTGAACCTTCTGCGGTAAATACAAGTGATTCTGGCTTCCATAGCTTGAATCGCAAGTGTAGTGGATGCATAGTAATGTTAATAATAATAAATGTAAGAACATAAATTGACATTTTATTGTAAACTGTATCCTAACAGGGTTAGTATAAAGCAAAATTCTATATCATATAAACAAAAGTTCAACAAGGTTTTTTTGTAAAATGATTTAGTGAAAAAATATTCCTCAGAAGATAAAGAATAATAGCACACCTACCAGTTGAACAAGGCTTTAGAATAATAAGTTTCTATATGATACCTACTAGAGTTGAACAAGGCTTTAGAATAATAAGTCTCTATAGCATGCCTACCAGAGTTGAATAAGGCTTTAGAATAATAAGTTTCTATAGCATACCTACCAGAGATGAACAAGGCTTTGTTTGTTGCAGAGTTTATTTTAGTAAAACATATTTTATAACATCATAAAGAAAAAAAAAAGTGTACATAGCATTATCTACTAGTTGAACAAAGGTTTTCATAGCTCAGTAACTTTATTTGCCATAAAGTTGATCTTGGTCTAACAACTTACAAGTTACTAAAGAGTATTCAATCCACTACTAAAGGGCTACTAAATTAAATAAAGTTTAGAACATATATGAATATTAAACTCATATATGCAAAGTGGAGCCAAATTTAATAGATTTGGCTAGTTGTCAATGGAAGGTCCCTGCTAGAACAAACACATTTGTCTCTTCATTAAGATGATAGTTTTGTATGAAGTTTCCTAACTGTATAAGTCATCGTCATCTTTATTATCTATTGTAGAAAATACATGTGAAGCCCCAGTAGGAGTACCAGCAGGTCTATCTGGAGATTGAAACTCAGAACCAAAGCCTCGAGATTGTTGTAGTGTTTGTGCAAAGGCTTGATACTTCCAAATATTAGCATCACTGATAGTTCTTCGGGAATATTTCATAGACTCCTCAAAATGAGCAGCTTTTATTTCAACTACCTCATTACTATCATCCTCATCCATTGCCTCAGGATTCTTGGCTCTTTTTCATTCACATTGAATTTCCTGAAAGTGTGTGGGGAGAGGTTATGGTAAAATTGAAACGCATGCTAGTATGATGAATTGAAATAACAAGCTACAAGTTGAGGTAAGTTTAATAGGTAGACTACTGCTCTATCTTAAAAATTAGTAGCATAACAGTCAAAATAAAAACCATTAGAAATCCATAAAAATATCTAGTTTGCAAAAGATGGCACAATTGGAACTCACCTTCGCAATATTTTCTCTAATAGCATACTTGCAAGCCCTCTGACAAATCTTAGTGACATCGACTCCACTGAATCCTTGGGTATAATGGGCTAGTGCCATTAGGTTTACATCCTTTGATACGAGTGACTTTCTCAAGAAAGATTTGAAGATTTGATATTATGAGGACTCATCAGGTAAGGGAATATAAATCAGCTAGTCAAGTCGGCTAGGCCTTAACAATGCAGGATTGATGATATCAGGCTTATTTGTAGCAGCAATAATGATAACTATTTTCTTGGCTGTCATACAAGCCATCTCCATCAACATCTAATTAAGAACTCTATCTACAACACCACTAACATCCCCAACACTACTACCACACTAGAAACATGCAAACCAATTATGCATCACAAGTTAGAGCCTACTTCAAAAAGGTCAAACAAAATTCCCAATCATTTATAGTCAACCTTAAACTTTTGCTTATAAAAAAAGCAACACACCTGCGTAGCAATAGAGTCGAGCTCATCATAAAACATGACAGAAGGAGCTGACCCTCTGGCCTTATAAAAAATGTGTCACATTAGCCTCACCCTCTCGAAACCACATTGATAACAATTCAGGGCCCTTCACACTGATGAAATTGGCTTGACATTCATTGGAAATGGATTTTGCAAGCAATGTCTTTCCACAACCCGATGGTCCATAAAATAGCACTTCTTTTGAAGGAGACATTCCAAATTTTTCAAATTTCTTAGAATGCTCCACTAGATATTGAACAGTGTACACCAAACTCATATGAATTTTGTTAGTCCATATCTCCTTCAAAAGCAAGGCACAAATATATTGAACCACGTATCTCAATATACCTCTTGAAGCTCCCTCTTGACATTTTACAACCCTCCAATATCTTCCCAAGTGACATTTGGAACTTGACAACCTGTCAATGTTTTCCCTTTATTCATAAGCAAATTTACCATTATGAAAATCAGCAGAAACAAACAAACTTAGGAATTGAAAATTTAGGGGTGCAATAGATCAATAGTTTAAAAATACAATCCCTACTTAATTGATATGAGAAAAATTGAACATCTAGACATGGTTTGGAAAACTCACAGTTTCATGGACAACGGATGGGTTGCTAAAGCCCAATGCAGTCTGGAAGTGCTAATTAGTCATGACCATTGAATTTATAATCTCAGCATCTATTGTCTCATCTTCTAAGTCAATGACATCCATTTTTTCCCCAATACACTGAAGTGCAGCCTTAGTGCACAAAGTTGCAAGATCTGCTCCAACGTATCCATGAGTATCCTTACCAATCCTTTTGAGTTCAACCTATACCAAGAATCCTAAAGATTAATATATACTGTCGCCAAGAAAAACAAAGATTAATAAATGCTCTCAAAATCCAAGCACTGCTTGACATTAGATCTAGAAGTACAAAAATCAATTTAGGTTCTACAATATGTACATCATCAGAGAGCTTCATATTCTTCATATGGATGCGAAGCACTTCCAACCTGCCTACTTCATCAAGAAGCCCAATGTCAATTTCCCTATCAAATCTTCCAAACCTTCTAAGTGATGGGTCAATATTATTTGGTCGGTTAGTTGCTGCAATCACAATAACATGAGCATGAGACTTAAGTCCGTTCATAACTATATGAAGTTGAGAAACAATTCTCCTATCAACTTCACCGTGGTTTTTTTCCCTCTTGAGAGCTATGGAATCAATTTCATCATTAAATATAATGGAAGGTGCATTCTTCTCAGCCTCCTGAAAGCCTTCCGGAGATTACTTTTGCTTTCTACGGCTAGCTTTGACATAATTTCAGGTCGATTGATACAGAAAAAGAAGGCATTAGTTTCACTTGCAACTGCCCTACCAATTAAGGTTTTCCCAAAAATAGGTGGCCCATAAAGCAGAATACCCTTTGGGGGTTTCACACCAATTGATTTGAAGAGTTGTGGGTGCTTGAGAGGAAGTTCTACTAGTTCATGTATCCGAGCCATTTGTTTACGTACACCACCAACATCATCATAACCTCTTTCATCTAATCTATCTTCATCCTCCCACTTTACAGGCTCCCATTCATAGAAAATTTCAGTATCTGGAGGAACAACACAATATTCCCCAGGGTCTGTCTTAATTACCTTAAACTCCACACTACGTATACCACCTCTTACAAGGAAAATATCACGTTTTGGCACATAGACTTCACAAAGGCAAAAAGGTAGAGGGTTTTACAAGACTATTTGGGTTGCTTCTTTCTTAACACCTTATATCGAGACATTATGTTTTCCAACCGTGTAGATAATGGGAGCATTTAGTTGGTCGATTCAGATGAGGAAAATGAAATGTCATTTTCATCTCATGTTTACATAAATAGGTGCTTTTTTTTTATGAGTTAGCTTGCTTGTTTCTTAACACCTTATATCGAGACAGTGTGTTTTCCAATTGTGCAGATAATGTGAGCACTTATTTGGTCGAATCGGATGACGAAAATGAAATGCCATTTTCATCTCATGTTACATAAGTAGGTGCTTTTTTTTTATGAGTTAGTTTTCTCCAGATTGGAACAATTGAATTTCTCTCATTATTTGCATAGTTGGAAAAAACTTTATCTCCTCTCTGTTGCAGTGGGTCTAACAACACTATTTGGGTTGCTTCTTTCTTAACACGTTATATCCAAATAGTGTGTTTTCCAACCATGTAGATAATGGGAGCATTTAGTTGGTCGAATCAGATGAGGAAAATGAAATGTCATTTTCATCTCATGTTACATAAATAGGTGCTTTTTGTTTGAGTTAGCTTGCTTGTTTCTTAACACCTTATATCGAGACAGTGTGTTTTCCAACTGTGTAGATAATGTGAGAACTTATTTGGTCGAATCAGATGAGGAAAATGAAATGCCTTTTTAATCTCATGTTATATAAATAGGTGTTTTTTGTTTATGAGTTAGCTTTCTCTTGATTGGAACAATTCAATTGCTCTCATTAGTTGCACAGTTGGAAAACACATTGTCTCCTCTCTGTCACAGAGGGTTTTACAATACTATTTAGGTTGGTTGTTTGTTAAGCAGTTGGCTAACTCTTAGACATACAATTACACCTATGTACATCGAAAAATGCATGAAAAACATACATGGATACATACATAACATGATGAGACGTCGTAGTTGGAAAACACACTATCTCCTCTTTGTTGCAGAGGGTTTTACAATACTATTTGGGTTGCTTGTTTCTTAACACCTTATATGGGAATATTGTATTTTCCAACACTCCAAATAGTGCGAGCATTTATTCAGCTGAATCAGATGATGAAAATGAAATGCCATTTTTATCTCATGTTACATACATAGGTGCTTTTTGTTTATGAGTTAGCTTTCTCCTGATTCCTGATTGGAAGAAATGAATTTAAAGAAAAAAATGAACATTCATTGCTTCATAGTTCTAGCAAAATGAAAAAATGGCACGTATGATTGCTGATATATATACTAGTGTTAGCGATAGGTTAAATTGGAAATTAAATTCCCAATGTACAGTTTAATATGTTTGTTTATTGTTAGTGCAAGCTATCATTTTGCACTAAACAGAACATATAAATTTTATATTGGGGAAATTTGGAAGAAATACAATTATTTCTAGCACCAATTGTCTTTAATTTTCCAATTTAATCTATCGCTAACACTTGTATTTCTTCCACGTGGTTTATATAGGCCATGCAAGAAGATTAAACAAAACAAGGGTAGGTGAATTGACAAGGATGCTTCAGGAGATGTGAACCTTCTGCAATAAATACAGGTGATTTTGGCTTCCATAGCTTGAATCGCAAGTGTAGTGGACGGTTAAATTTCCAAAATTTAATATGCATTTAGAAGTGCTGATTTGTTTGAAATTGTGAAATGTTGGGGTTTTCATTTAGCTATCATTTTCATGTCATTCTAAAGTGTTTTGCGGTAATTTGAAATCTTTCACCAAAAGAGTATATATGTGGTGCATAAGTTTTTTCGTAATAGTTCTTTTTACAATTTCGCTATTTGTATACAATATTTAGTAAGTTATAAATGGTTCATTTTTTAACAACATCTTATGGCAATTTTTGTAGAATGCTATTTCTATATTCTATTTCTGCTCTTTTTCAGTATGTTTTGATTTGACCACCACATTGTAAAAAGATGTGCACATATAACAAGTGACTACTCCAAATAGTTCTATGCACTATATTAAATAGAACTCGTAAAGCCAATGGGTAGGAATAACTTAATTGATAATTTGGTCTACTCCAATTACTTGGCCCTAAATATTATAGAAAATTGTAAAAGAGCTATTAGAATAACAACATACATGGAAACAAAAAGTGACGAAATGGGTAGACAGGATGAAACGTCTGAGCTACGGTCAGGAAAGAGTTAACGGCGCCGTCAGGTGTGTTTTCCCGCCCGTTGTCAGGCGAAAAAGGGGGCAGGTTAGCTTCGTCGGCAAGTTTCTTTTGTGTGGCACGGGAAAAGTGGAAGGGAATGACGTGGGCCTTTTCTATTTGGAGAAAGCAAGGCGAAAATACTATTTGTTTTGTTTCCTATCTACATGTTGAAAGGGAAAGCAGAAGGTCTCAGTGCACGTGGATGACTTCGAGGAGAATACCAACCGAATTGAGGTGATGTGTACTATCCAATAGTGTTGCAGAGGGTTTGACAACACTATTTGGGTTGCTTCTTTCTTAACATGTAGGGTTTTCCAACATGAATTGTTGCGAAATAGAATGAAGTGTGTACTATGAGTTACATTATGTGTTGAGGGTTATTATTGTCCCCGTTAAATGAGAGATGTGCTATTTGATCAAATAAAACACCATCTATACATTTGTATATTTGCATTAAAAGACAAAGGTTGGGTATACCATATAAGTAAAGGCAAGCTTCAAAACACATTGTATTTTCTGACATGCACTACAAAATGTGCACACCTAGATATACTAGTCTAAAAATTAGAAAGGGCTAGGGTATGTTGTGATGTGGAGGTTGAAAAATGCAATGTGTTATGAAGCATGCAATTTTTTATATACTTGAAACTTAAACACAACAATGGAAGGTGTGATCTAGAAGAATTTCATAATGTTTTCTAACATTCCATCTTACAAAACTGTGGGTCTTAAGAACCAAGCAACCCACCATGAGACGACCCTTTACATCTCAAGTGGATGATAAAAATAACTGAAACACAACACTATGTTTCCCATTCAGAATTATTTTGTGCACTTTTTTTTTTCAATGGTGCAAAATTTAAACACAACAATGGAATGTGTGATTTTGAAGGCATTCAAGTAACATTCCATGTTGCAAGACCATGTGTGTTAAGAAGCAAGCAACCCACCATGATAAGATCCTTTACATTTAAACAAGGAGATTCAAATAACTAAAACCCAGCACTGTGTTTCCCATTGAGAATAATTTTGTATAGTTTTTTTATTGAAACCATTAACTATGTTTCCCATTCAGAATTATTTTTTGCAGTTTCTTTTTTCAATGGTGTGAAATTTAAACACAACAATGGAATGTGTGATTTTGAAGATATTCGAGCAACTGAAATACTCCACATTCTGTTTCCCAAATTTCAAACACAAAGAACTTGTAAAACCCTCTACATTAAAACAAGGAGATTAAAAAAAATGAAACCCACCACTGTGTTTCCCATTTAGATTTATTTTTTGCAGTTTTATTATCAATCGACTTAAATTTAAACACAACAATGGAATGTGTGATTTGGAAGACATTCAAGAAACTGAAATACTCCACATTATGTTTCCCAAATTTCAAATTACCCCTCACCTCCATTTCATCGGTATTCTACTCCAACTCCTGCACGTGCACTCAGACCTTAAGCTTTCCATTTAATTTTAAACAAGGAGATTAAAAAAAATAAGAAGTGAGCCACAACCCACTGTGTTTTCCATGATGCTACTGATATGTGAATAATGTGTTGGTCATAGATCAAACAAGAGTGTTTTACTGAAAGTAAGCATTGTTAAAAATTATGAAACTCAGATTCAATACATTGTCCTCTTACTTTGTGCATAACACTAGTTGTTGTCTTCTTACTATTTTTGCAAGGTTGGGGACAACCCATTGTGTTTTCCATACTACAATAGTTAAGTAATTTTTTTTGTTGGAAACATATGAACAGGTAGTGAGCAAGACTATTTTTCTTAAAGAAAAGGGGTCTCATAAGACAAGAAAGGGAAGTTGAAAACATTATTTTGTTACATTCCGGAAAAAAAATAAGAAGTGAGCCACAACCCACTTTGTTTTCCATGATGCTACTGTTATGTGAATTTTGTGTTGGAAACATATGGGTAGATATTGAAAAAGAGTGTTTTGCTCGAAGTAGGTGTTGTTAAAAGAGTACAACGCAAACTTCAAAACATTCATTTCTCACAACCTGCATAAAATAATAAGTGAGCCACAACCCACTATGTTTTCCATGATGCAACTATTATGTGAATAATGTGTTGGGCGAAGATCGAACAAAAGTGTTTTGCTGAAAGTAAGGGTTGTTAAAAATTATGAAGCTCAAATTCAATACATTGTCCTCTTACTCTGTGTATAACATAGAGTGGATATACATACCTGAAGGAGCTCCACATGGCTACTACTCTTTCCCTCGCTATCCACCAAAATGTCGATGTCCAAAAATGGTGAAAATGGGACCTTGTCGGCCCTTTTTATTATTTGCTAATAATGGTTTCATTTGGCCACATTTTAGGCTTTTTGTCCATCCATGCCGAATGATTATTTTGAAAAACCATCGGTGCTGAAACGCTTTCCCGGCAATGGGACAACAAACAACACAGGGGATGAGACGTCTGGCTATCATGTCTTTCCTTCCATCGGGCAACCTTTTCCGTCACCGTAGGTCCCACCTCTTCCATCTTGGCTCTTTTCTCCATGTGGTATGGCTGCATATGCTATCATATACGCATAGGTGAATTTTGTCCATGAGTTAAGGAGGGAGCAAGCTAACTCTTGGACAAAATTCACATATGTATATAACATAGGATATTGCCAGTTTCAGGCATAAATTCACATATGTATTTAACATAGGATATGCTGGTTCCTCTACAACAGAGAGGAGACAATGTGTTTTCCAACTATGACGTCTCGTCATGTTGTGTAGTATCCATGCATGTTTTTAATGCATTTTTCAATTTACATAGGTGAATTTTGTCTACGAGTTATGCCAGTTTCAAATTCCTAGACAAAATTCACCTATGCACATTACCGCATGAAAAACATACATAAGAACATACATGGACACATACATAACATGAGGAGATGGCATAGTGAAATAGTGGGTTTTACAATAGTCCGAGTTTTTCGAGACAGTGTGTTTTCCAAAACAACAGTGTATAAAATGGCAGAAAAAATAGGATTGGATGTGGGCTTTTTCCTATTTCCCAATTATTATTTTGAATGCCATGGTATGCCCTTTTCTATCCATTCCAAAAAACAATGCAAACAATGGCGACATTCTGGGTTTTACATGGTTTTTAAAATATAGAATTTCATTGCAAAACCCATAGATTCTGCTTTCTACAAACATTATTTAGTAATTTCACTCATATTTCTACAATGGGTTATCGCTTGTTTCATTCGGAAATGGAAAAAAATCAAAAATCAGCATACGGAGAGGAAACAAAAAAAAAAAATTGAAAACCCTCAACACAAAAAAAAATGCTTCAAACCGGCATATCCTATGTTATATACATATGTGAATTTTGTCCAGGACTTAGCTTGCTCCCATTATATATAACCTAAATGATCTTAAAGCTAAAAAATAACCATAATTATTTAAGCTTTTGAGAAGTGACAGACAACCCGCTGGGTTTTCCATACTGCAACTTTACTTTTTTTTTTGTGCAACTTTTGTTGCAAGCAAGGGAAGTTATAAAATATGAAAGTGACCTTCAATACATTGTTTTCTTATGGTGTGCATAACACTAAGTATCATCATTGAACAATATTTGAAAAGTGAAGGACAACCCAATGTGTTTTCCATCGTCCAATATTTTTTGTGCATCTTCTGTTTGAAACATATTCCGATATTGAAATGGAATGTTTAGTGCATGTGATGGATTCTTATAAAATATGAATGTGAGCTTCAATACAGTGTTTTCTTATAGTCTACATAACAGAAAGTGTTGTCTTTTAATAGTTTGTGGGTTGCATGGTTTATAACACCCTATGTTTTCCAACTTGAAAATTCGGATAACAGTTTGAGTGTCTTGAAAATCTTTTCTTATTTACACTATATGAATGTAAAAATGGCACCTCCAAAAATTACAACTATTATTTATGGTATAAATTGTAATTCATTATCTTTCTCATGATTGACAATAATAATTGGACAAAATAATTGCATGTTGTAAACCAGAGTGGGTTACTTGTATAGCATTTTACAAAAGTGTGGGTTGTGCGTTTCAATTTCTTCTTTTCATTGAAAACAATATATGCTTGATTACTGCAAAATTGTGCAATAAATTTTCAAACTTTAAGTGTCCATAACACTTGCAACAATTTTATAGTTTACAGGAAACCAAGGATGCATGCTATAAAATGGAAACTGGTTCATGCAGTGAAGAACATCATTCACGTGGACAACACACCTGAAAGGTTGTGTAGTAGGGCATCTTCTTCGGGGCGGTCCCATTCACAAAACGTGCAGGTAAGATTTGGTGATTACAAGATGCAATCCAATGTATAATTTTAATCTCTCATAAGTGGTTATGAGGTTGATTGGAAAGTGGGAATGTTTTATTCAGGAGGCAGCAACCACGGTACAGAGGAAGTCCCCTCGGTTTATGAAAACTGTCAACCGTAAGGCAGCAACATATTCGGTAATTGATTGTGAACTTGCAATTGCCCTTCCCTTCCTATGCATGAATCAGAATGCTTTTTAATTTCAGTTCGAAAATATCATGTCTCTTACAAATATTCTAATTTTGGCATATATCATTCCTTTGATTTAGGAAAAAAATCAGGGAGATGATCTCACTCTTGCCATAGTCCATGACCGGAAGGAAAAGCGTGCAGAGGGAGACCCTAAGGATGGAGAGGGATCCAATGAAGCATGGGGTGATGTGTTGGGTGGGAAGGTAGATATAATAACTGAATTATTGCATCATTTGGTTGTGTATATATGTTGTGCATTCAATTTGATTGAATATCAAATATATTAAGCGATTTTCTTTTCCAAACTTGATGTATAGGTTGTTTCTGAATACAAAAGAGAAACGGTGAATGGCAGATATATATATATTATTGTATTGTAGAAGAATGTACTAGAAAGTATTATGATTGGAGAGTGTTCAACATGCATAGGTTTCAGCATCACCACCTTCCTATTCTTGACACACCAAAGCATGGTCGAGCTGTGTTGTGGGGGAACCAAAACAACCTGCTCCTCCCCCTGATAAATTGAAAGAGTACCTTCTAAAGAAGGTGGAAAATACAAAGTACCAAATGAATATATGGAAACATCTACAACAGAAGCGTGTTGTTAGAGGTGTCTGTCAAAATTTTGGGAAACAAAACTTCCTTCAACTTCCCGAAGAAGGAAAGGACTAGATGAAGAAGCAAATGGCGTTATACAACACTAACAAGATGAAGGAGTAGAGAAGGAAAAGAATATTATGATTGCAGGAGAGAAAGAGACAAGAAGGAATGGTAATGTCGAACTAAATTGTTAAATGTGAATTTTCCTTGCTAAATCATTTATGTTCGGATGCATAGAAGGTTCACTTAATGTTAACTTACATGACATGCCAGGGTGATGGTCGAGAAGTGGTTTCTTCCTGCCAGTATAGTAGGGCTCATTCACTAGAGGAAGTTGTGGCCATGAAAGGTGAAGACAATGTTGTTCCTCCCACCCCTGCGTATAAGATTCAGAATAAGCATCCTACACAGTTGAAAGTTTCAAGGCACCATCTGAAGAAGAAATGAAAACAAATAATGATGTCCAAATCTTTTGTTTACTGTAAAGTTTGTTTTTCTTATTTGAATGAATTGGTTGCATGCATATGAGTTTGGTGCAACATTTCAATTCCTCCTATTACACAACAATGATGAACAATGAACTGCTGCCCTCAAGTAGTTTTTTGTGATTTTCGATGGTGAACAATTGCCCATGGAAGCACCGGATGATGTTGTTCCTCTCAACCTATCATCTAACAATGTTGAGAAGAAGAAGAAGAAGAATGAGCATATGCCATCAAATGTGTCAAGGTTCCTTGACATGGAGGAAGTAGAAAAAATGATGAATTGCAATTCTTTTATTTAATGTTTGTTTTGATTATTTCAATGAATTGGTTTCATGCACCTGAATTTGAAATGACCTTTTAATTCCTGCAATTATAGGGCAAGGATAAAAAATGAAGTGCTGGCCTTGACCTAATTGGCGATGTCGTTGTGATTGAAATGAGAGAGGCTAATATAGATGGACATGCGTATGGGGAGAGCACTGGCCATGAAGTGGGATAGGGTAACACGAATGGTCATGAGGATGGGGAGAACACTGGGCTGAATGTGGAACTGGGTGACAGAGATGGACATGGGGACGGGGAGAGCACTGACTTGCAAGTGGGAGAGGGTAATAAGGATGGACCTAAGGAGGAGGAGAGCACTGGCCTGCAAGGGGGAGATGGCAATAAATATGGAAATGGAGATGGGGAGAGGTGCGGCGTGCCATCTATATCGGTATGAAACCAAACACACTTCCATGCTCTGTTCTTATTTATTTAGGAATATTTCAATGTGCCTTCAGTTATGCTTCACGTTAATGATGTTTTCATTGTAGGAAAATCTAGTGGATGAATAGATGATAGAGTTCAATGGAATAACTTTTAAGGTCGATGATCACATCGACCTTTGGAGGTGGCATAAATGGGTTGTGAAAGGAATTCTACAGGTTGTCGTCAGAAACACTCACACCCACTACTTGAGACACCCAAAAAATTATGCGAGTGTCAGCATTGTTGAGACCATTGATGTTCAATGCTAAGTGCCTTTTCCCATGCCTAGCATAGAGACCATCGCAGAGTGTGTGGGCATCTTTATCATATGACAGCTTGTCGAGATGAAGCATTTTGTTTCAGAGGTACACATAAATGATATGTTGTTGTATATATATCATACTACGTATATTATTTCCATGCGTACGTTAATTCTCATTAATTTGTTGCTATAGGGTGAAGTCGTTAAACCTGACATGGACAAAACACATAGTACGAAGAAATCTATTGTTTCACGTTCATCATCTGTGAGGGTTCGTGGATCTGGAATCACCCCCCCAAAAAATACACAAGGACCCTGAGAAATGTGTCATATTTTATGTGGGCCTAAACTCGATTGCAAGGAATAGGAAGCATAGGAATTGATGAGATAGGATCCATATACTGATTCTGCTCCGTGGGTTTAAATATTTCAATATTGAACAATTGTGGTGTAGAGATACACCATTTGCATATGTTTCAACACTATGGTGTTATACATTTGATATGAGACTTTTTATAGGCTTCTTTAATTATTTTATTATTGTACAATTATGCTGAACATATATGCATATATACTTATTTCATGTCATTGAAACAAATAATTGTTATCCATTTCATATCAGACTCTAAGAAAAATAGTCTTGTTCACTATTTATTAATATGTTTGGAATGCAAATTTTACATGACTCTTGTGTTGTCCCCTCTAGCATGTGTTGGCAATAATGTCAAAGCAATAAGATGATAAAATATTCTTGATTGGTAAAAAAGTCAGTATTGGTTTGGTAATTCAGTTCATGGTCTCTTCATTTCAGTTCTTTGATAATCACTTGACTTGGCATACAAGTGTTTTTCAACTCTAGTACACTGCATATTGTTTCATGTTCACTCATCTTGCATATTGTGATAAGGATCTAAAATTGTGACTATATGTAAATAGAATTATATGAGTTGAAATAGTTATGAAGATAGTTTTGCTCCTCATGTTTATTTATTTATCATATGTCATTCAGTTATAAAGTTGTTGTAAGATTATGTTATCTTATAAATATTTCAGCTTTTCGGTTTGTATAATGTTCAGTCTCTGCGATTTGGTTATGGTCTTTATGTTCATACGTGTTAAAAATCATCAAACATGCTTCATAACTAAATTTCTCTAGAGCTCGCACTTTACATTTGGTTATTAATGTTAAAGTGGTTGGTATGGGAACAATCGATGCCACCATTTATCAATAAATTTGAGATTTTTTTTTTTTTAAAACAATCCATGAGGTATGGGATTTGAAACCCATCAAGTGTTGGTAATCTAGTTTTGGATTGTGATAATCCATACAAGTGGATAGAATGATATATTAATATTTCAAATGCACCATTTGTAATGCATATTATATATATAACTACCTAAAAAGTATTGTTGGGTCTCAATCCTAGAAACATAGAAATAAGGACTATCCATGACTCACTCACAAGATCAAATCAACTTCTGAATTAACAAGTTCTATGCCTCAATAAAAGAATGATGAAAATCAGACTAATGTCAACAATTTCAAAGGTGATTACAATAGGCCCATCAAAATATCTCAATCAAGTAATGCAGGCTATGAGAAATGAATTTTTTGAAGTTCCTGTTGTACTCTTTTAACAACACCTACTTCGAGCAAAACACTCTTTTTCAATATCTTCCCATATGTTTCCAACACAAAATTTACATAATAGTAGCATCATGGAAAACACAGTGGGTTGTGGCTCACTTATTATTTTTTTTTCAGAATGTAACAAAATAATGTTATCAACTTCCCTTTCTTGTCTTATGAGACCCCTTTCTTTGAGAAAAATAGTCTTGCTCACTACCTGTTCATATGTTTCCAACAAAAAAATTACTTAAATGTTGCGGTATGGAAAACACAATGAGTTGTCCCTAACTTTGCAAAAATAGTAAGAAGACAGCAGCTAGTGTTATGCATAGAGCAAGAGGAAAATGTATTGAATCTAAGCTTCATAATTTTTAACAACCCTTACTTTCAGCAAAACACTCTTGCTCGATTTCTGCCCAACACAAAATTCACATAATAGTAGCATCATGGAAAACAAAGTGGGTTGTGGCTCACTTTTTTTTTTTTTTCGGAATGTAACAAAATAATGTTTTCAACTTCCCTTTCTTGTCTTATGAGACCTCTTTCTTTAAGAAAAATAGTCTTGCTCACTAGCTGCTCATATGTTTCCAACAAAAAATTTACTTAACAATTGTAGTATGGAAAACACAATGGGTTATCCCTGACTTTGCAAAAACAGTAAGAAGACAACAACTAGTGTTATGCACACAGTAAGAGGACAATGTACTGAATCTGAGCTTCATAATTTTAACAACCCTTACTTTTAGAAAAACACTCTTGCTCGATCTCTACCCAACAAAAAAATTCACATAATAGTAGCATCATGGAAAGCACAGTGGGTTGTGGCTCACTTATTATTTTTTTCCGGAATGTAACAAAATAATGTTTTCAACTTCCCTTTCTTGTCTTATGGGAGCCAGCTAACTGCCAATCAAAATTCACCTATGTACATTGAAGAACACATGAAAAACATACACATGAACATACATGGATACCTACTTTGAGAAAAACACTCTTTTTCAATATCTACCCATATGTTTCCAACACAAAATTCACATAACAGTAGCATCATGGAAAACACAGTGGGTTGTGGCTCACTTTTTTTTTTTTTTTCGGAATGTAACAAAATAATGTTTTCAACTTCCCTTTCTTGTCTTATGAGACCTCTTTCTTTAAGAAAAACAGTCTTGCTCACTACCTGTTCATATGTTTCCAACAAAAAAATTACTTAAATGTTGTGGTATGGAAAACACAATGGGTTGTCCCTGACTTTGCAAAAACAGTAAGAAGACAGCAGCTAGTGTTATGCACAGAGTAAGAGGAAAATGTATTGAATTTGAGCTTCATAATTTTTAACAACCCTTACTTTCAGAAAAACACTCTTGCTTGATCTCTGCCCAACACAAAATTCACATAACAATAGCATCATGGAAAGTACAATGGGTTGTGGCTCACTTATTATTTTTTTCCGGAATGTAACAAAATAATGTTTTCAACTTCCCTTTCTTGTCTTATGAGACCTCTTTCTTTAAGAAAAATAGTCTTGCTCACTACCTTTTCATATCTTCCAACAAAAAAATTACTTAACTGTTGCAATATGGAAAACACAATGGGTTGTCCCTGACTTTGCAAAAATAGTAAGAAGACAGCAGTTAGTGTTATGCACAGAGTAAGAGGAAAATGTATTGAATCTGAGCTTCATAATTTTTAACAACCCTTACTTTCAGCAAAACACTCTTGCTCGATCTCTACCCAACACAAAATTCACATAACAGTAGCATCATGGAAAGCACAGTGGGTTGTGGCTCGCTTATTATTTTTTTCCGGAATGTAACAAAATAATGTTTTCAACTTCCCTTTCTTGTCTTATGAGACCCCTTCTTTAGCAAAAATAGTTAGAAGACAATAGCTAGTGTTATGCAGACAGTAAGAGGACAATGTATTGAATCTGAGCTTCATAATTTTTAAGAACCCTTACTTTGAGCAAAACACTCTTGTTCTATCTCTACCCAACACATTATTCACATAACAGTAGCATCATGGAAAGCACAGTGGGTTGTGCCTCACTTATTTTCTTTTTTGGACTGTAACAAAATAGTCTTTTCAATTGAGTTTCTTGTTTTATGACACCCCTTACTTTAAGAAAAATAGTAAGATGACAACAACTACTATTATGCACACAGTAAGAAGACAAGAAAAGTTGTAGATTTTGATATTCCATTTCAATATCCTTATACATTTCGATGAGAAGATGCACAAGAAAAGTTGTAGAATGGAAAACATAGACTGTAAGAAAATAGTGTATTCAAGTTCACCGTCAAATTTTATAATAACAATACGCATTAGACAATATTTCGCATCAATATTACACAATCTGAACAAAATTACAATGCACATTTAATATTGGTGACACTAAAGACTATGTCAACCATTTACGAACAGGTATAATCTTCGTGTTCTCAGCATCTGGAAGCAATTGTCACACTCTGATTGTCAAGGTAGAATTGACATCATACAATATTGGCACCCCGTAATTCTCATGTAGTAGCCTGAAGGAGGGCCTCACACAGTGGATCTCAAACCTAACAATGTGGTTGAGTTTGAACATGGCCAGCAACCATTCCTCCACAAGACCTTTGTGATTACTAATTACAGATTCCCCCTTGAGGAATCTCATAAACCTCATGCTCAGCTGATCTATAAGATTGTTCCTCTGTATGATAACTGTTGGTCTAATGCGCACCTTCCATATGCATCCAGCTAGGAAAAGGTCTCGAATTTCTTGGTAAACAGACATTGGCCAATCACATAAATTGACAATCTCTATTTGTAGATTGTAATATTGAACATCCATGCCCATATGAACCCAAACTCCAAAGATGTTGTTGAAGAAGTGAGCATAATTATCATATTGCAAATCTATGTGATTTGGACCTTTTCTATTAATTCTCGTTAACATATTTTCCCGCAATCTGTACGGGAGGCTGAGTTCCTTGATTCGAGCAAGAATATTGCATGGCAGATATAGGTGGTAGTTCTTCAACCAACTAGCCACCCATGCTCGAGAAAAGTGGGACATCTTCTATAGGACTGCAACAACAGGTTGTAAAATTCCTAAAATGAAAGACAAAACAACTATTTTAGACAGTAGACCTACATTCTCTAATTAGAAGGACACTGTCAATGCAATGGAAATAATGAAAAAATAAGCGAGCAAAGTGGACTTATTTAGATAATGTATGCACTAAAGAGATTCTACCTATTGTTTGAACTGAACGAGGTGACACGTGCAGTATCTCCAAAGGGCATATGGTAATGCACGATTCAAACAGTGGGAAGAACAATGCCTGAAAGGAAAGAGAACAAAAAATTCAGCACATACAACAACATTCTCTAATTGGAAACACATGAAATAGTTGGTAAAAAATATTGAAAGCGAAAGAAAACTTTTCATAACTAAGTAACTGTGTATGGACGGTGTCTTTTCCAACATGGAAAATAATTTGAGCATTTTATTTCTTGCAATCACATGAGTTGAAGTAATTAATTTTACAAAAGATATTTCTATTATGAACACAAGATGCAAATAATCACAATTGGAGGATGGAAAACACAGTGGGTTTTGCCTGGCATTTTTATTTTCTGTAGACTGTAACAAAAGAAGGTCTCGAAGTTCACCTTCTTGTCAGTCTTAATTAGTTGTTCTTGAAGAATTTTACAAGCTTAATTATTTTGTTTGTAAAATAGGCCTATTTTGGGGTCCATGACAGTGAAGAAGAGCTTGTTTGAAGTGTTTGTTCCATAAGGTATTTTATGTTCTAGAAACCCATTTGTGCCAATTTTTACATACTAGAAATTGAGATGCTATTGTTTTGAAAAGAATGCTTGAAAACATGAATCTACCACTGGAAATACACTCAATTAGCCGAAACCTAGAAAGGAGCAGGTCTTAAATCATCATCTACTTTTAAAAATACAAAGGCTCAAGGCAACGCTGATCTACTAAACCCTTACTTTATGCACAAAAAAAGCTCTATCAAACAAGGCTTTAATAGAATACTGTATTCGAAACCTTCCCATGCTCTACCACCATATGAAACATGTTTAGAAATGTCTGCCCATACTTTAGGAACAAACTTTCAGCCCCTTTGAATGCACTTTCCTCAGTTACCAACTTGTACGCATCCTTTTTCATTAGAAATCTTTTGTATTTTATAAAGATCAGCAACCAAATATTGAATGGTTTGCTTCCCCTACATCATTCAACAAATACACTTCTTAAATTATATAACGTCATACCAAAAAATGGACTTATGTAAGCAAAGTTATTAAATTTGAACCATACCTTCCATTGGGTTTACACCTGCAAAAGACAGTCGTCGATGAGGACTCCTTTCTCGAGCTTGGAATGTTGAAGTGAACAAAAAAATCCATAAACAAAATCATAAAGTTCATGGCATGGTACAAGCACATACTGGAAAAAGGAATCTGCAAAAACAGTTCCTATTACAATAAAGAAATTGAAATGGGTTTTCTCATACTCACTCGTATTAGATGTTGTATCCTCTGCCACATCCATAGCAGTTGCACCTGAAGTCTGACATTACATATTGACATTCAAATTGAAACTATTGTTCACGGACAATGGAAAGGAGTCATCCAAAGGGGTTCGGTGATCTGACTGTTGTGTGGAATGCTTCGTACGTCGGGTTGGACGTCAATGACAATCATTGGTTGCACTAAACCATGGATGCATGTGAACGGTGCTACTTGCAGCTTGATCAAGATCCATAATGAATTCAAATGGAAATGCATTTGATTGTCGTAGGTCTTCTACAAACCTATCCACACATTTTGCATATGACTGCACTTGTTGTAGAGATTGTGGTAGTGTATGCATCACTTTCTTCAAGAGCTCGTTAGTGTCATTCCAAAGAGACATTGTCACCACATGTTCATCATATACATGAGTCAGAGAAGGAGCTTGCACAGGGGTCAGCACATTAGGGTTGTTTTCTTCTATGACCCCCTCTAACAATGTCTTGTTGAAATCTATGTTTGAATCAATTGGTTGACCTCCCCCATCTAAATGAGGACCCAAAATAAATTTGTATTAGGTTGTAGAAAATAAAAAACACAATTGACACCAATAAAGTAACACAATTCGAATTGAAATTCACTTACCATGGACCACCCCTTCAGCGACAGATGATCTTTTAATCAAGTGAGCAACCTTCATGACATGTTTGCAAGTGTTCCCCTCCAAACTCCAAGGGTAGTCACAAACAAAAAGGTGCTCCCCAAATTTTCGAACAAGGTAGTGCATTGACCTACTTTGACTTTTCACCCAGTAGCATCCAAGATCTATTTCATCGGGAATACAGTCATCGTCTGAAATTTCCTTGGCCTGCTCCACACTAGATCGTATATTTAAATAATTTTTATTCATCAGAAAACCATAATGCTGTAACTTTTCCTTTTGCCTATAGAATGGTTCCATTTTATACACAAGTGTGTAATACAAATAGTCCATTCTCCTATTGCATTTTTTTAAATGATCGCACAAGTACTGAGTTTTTAGTACGCAATGGTACGACTCAATGGTTGCATTCGTATCCTGGTTAGCATGTGGGAATAGTCTACAATTTTTTTCCCACATGGCTGCAAACAAAAACATCCAATAGTCAAGTAAGCCACAACGTATTAGATGTGACATCAAAGAATTTGAATGGTGCAAATCATGCAAGGTGATGAAAAATTGTCAACTAACCAATTCGACCTTCTCCTTCACACCAGGTCTTCTTGAAGTACTCTAAGAATCAGGCCTAATCATTGAACTCCTCAAAGAAAGAGTTCAATAGTTGAGTGACACAATCTTCAGTGTCAACGATTACATCATGATCATGCCAAGACTATGGAAGACGTCCATTCCCCTTTCCTTGGCTACATACTTGTATACATTCTTTAGCCAAGCCCTTTTGACATGCCAAAGGCATAGAAGCACATGACATTGAAAGACAACCCTAATAGACAATACCAACGATATTGTTTACCGCTCGATTGCATGAGAAAGTGGCATTCAAAATGTATAGCAAATGAGAAAGGTACAAAAATGAAGAAAGGGATGCACATATTGGATGGCTTGGATCTCTGCACTCGCATCATTGGTCAAAAATGAATTGATTCTCCAGTCGGGCTTGACTCTTCTTCCATGTTTGAGCAATACATGTAGCCACACAAAGATGTCCTCAATCTTGTTTCATGAGGATACTACCCACGCAACCAGCACACCACTCTATTGCTCATTGAAAATGAGGAGAGTATACAATGGGTATTGTAGAGAGAACAACTCAGTGTGAGTATTGTGAAGTTTACAGCCAGTAAGATCATTGAAAACATGATGAGCTATTTGTCAATGTTTGTAAGGCCTCACCTCATATTTGTTAGTTGCAAATGTGGAATCCATCGAGATGACTGAATTATGCGAACAACTAACCATCCTATCCAACATCCATGGAGTCTGAACCCCGATAACAAAAGGCTTATTGTTCCCATCGGGTCGTTGAAAGTAGAAGAAGTTTTCAAAGTCTTCTCCACTCCACAATAGAATACTTGTGGAATCAACTTTGTGTTTTTGTGCATGAGTACAATGCACCTTTAGCCTCACATTCATTACATCCTTTCTTGTAAGGAATTGATCCCTCTAGGACATCATGCCACATAACAGAGGATCGCTGATGTGTCTATCCATTATTGCATTGACACTGACATCCATGAGCAAAAGGCTCTCAATATAGCTTTTGCACTCCGTGGATAGATTAGCGGCAAACATAGAATGCTTCTCTCCACTTGTGTCATGAATTCCATGGAAAAATTCATTGTTTTTATCTACGTGGAACATTTCTTTGTAGATAATATAGGCAACATTGGGTTTGCCTTCCATAACCTTTACCATGAAGTGGTATTGACAACCTCGCTTTTGTATAAACATCCTATGTGGTTTCTTCTCTAGTGGAGGTTGGTTTATATTGTCTTTAGGACCATATTGACACTAGTAGCTGCAAGAAAGGCATCATCTCATCATGTTCAACAAAGAGAGTAAAATATCATTCGGCCATAGAAACGAATGTCGATATATACAAACCTCTTATACAAAATTGTTTTGCTATAAGTTTTCTAGTAGACGGCACAAGAACTGGTAGGTTCTCTTATTTTCTTGTCCAAAATTTTTGTTTCTACACCTTCAACATACATTTCACCGTAAATGAACTGATCAAGTCTTGTAAGAGGAATTGCTGCAACAAGGTCAGGGACCTTATCCTTGTTGATGGAAATAGTAGCCCATTCCAAATCGGAAGACAAAAAAGGAGAGCCTCCATTTTGTACATCTTGCACCTCCAATTCATCTAGCTTCTTCCATTTCATACCTCTCCCCATTCTAGTAAATCACAACATTGGACGAATACTTAAAATTAGTGTGGATTGTGTGAAGAAGAAGGAAAAAAAAATTCATTAAACAAAGATAAAATGTGCTTGCATTCTCTCACCCACATAAAACCAATAGGACGTTCTAGCTTCAACCAAGGAAAATTAAAGGTGATAGATTCAATCGAGCTACGCATAAAATATAACACAAACGCATGCTAGAAATTGGATAGTCCAACAACCCAAACACTGTGTTTTCCGAATAACAATTTTTTTCTGCACTTTTCTTTCAATCAAGCAAAATTCAAACACAACAATGGAATGTGTAGTTTGGAAGACATTCATATTGTCCTATAACATTCCATGTTGCAAAACCATAGGTGTTAAGAAGCAAGAAACCCACCATGATACAACCCCCTACATTTAAACAAGGAGATCCAAATAACTGGAACCCAGCACCGTGTTTCCCATTCAGAATTATTTTGTGGAGTTTTCTTATCTATCAACTGAAATTTATACACAACAATGGAATGTGTGATTTGGAAGATAGTCATATTGTATTGTAACATTCCATATTGAGACAAGGAAAGATAAAAATAACAAACTAATTTGACAAGATGATTTCTTTTAGAATTTACAAATTCAGCAAATATAAAATCAACACTATTCAACTCAGCAAATATCATATTGAAGAACGATCACAGAAGCATAAAGACATTTGTGATCAAGAAAATATTAAAAAACTAAAGGATTCAATCTTATTTCCTTTTTTATCAATACAAAATATGGGTTCAAAGGCTCCATGGTTGCGTAACAAAATTGTCTGAAAATAGAAAATGCCCTTCTCCCCCCTTTTCGTCTTTTTAATTCATTAATAAATGAACATTGTTTCCATTACACCCTACGAATTCGGTCACTATTCATAATTACAAAATTTTCATGCATGTAAACTAAAGATTTAGTTTTTGGTGATAGAAACCAAGTTTGCTAAACAACCAGAGGATCCGAACCCCGTAAAATCTCCACAAGCATTTCATTAAGCAAATTATTAAATTTGGCTCGCTCTTCCTCTCTATCTAAGACAAAGATCACCCTTGAATATTCAACGTAGTTGGAATTTTCCTTCGGTGCAAGCGAACGTAGCTCAAAAAAAATGTTGATTTGTTCCTCCTCGAGCCACATTAAATTAGGCTGAATGATTGGTACTGGCTCATTTTCCCATTCAGCAACTTCACCAGGAAGCACCATGTCGAAGAAAAAACTGGGATCAAAATTCTGCCACCTTAAGAAAAACATGGGTGTTAAGAAGCAAGAACTTGACCATAACAAAACCCTTTACATTTCAAGTGGATGATTAAAATAACGGAAACCCAGCACTGCATTTCCCTTTCAGAATTATTTATTGCAGTTTCTTTTTTCAATGGTGCGAAATTCAAACACAACAATGGAATGTGTGATTTTGAAGGCATTCAAGCAATCGAAATACTCCACATTTTGTTTCCCAAATTTCAAAAACAGAAAACATGTAAAACCCTCTACATTAAAACAAGGAGATTCAAAAAACTGAAACCCAACACTGTGTTTCCCATTGAGAATAATTTTGTACAATTTTTTTATTGAGACTCAGCACTGCGTTTCCCATTTAGAATTATTTCTTGTAGTTTCTTTTTTCAATTGTGCGAAATTGAAACACAACAATGGAATGTGTTATTTTGAAGACATTTGAGCAACTGAAATACTCCACATTTTGTTTCCCAAATTTCAAAAACAAAGAATTTGTAAAACCCTCTACATTAAAACAAGGAGATTCAAAAAAATGAAACCCAGCACTGTGTTTCCCATTGAGAATAATTTTGGATAGTTTTTTTTATTGAAACCCAACACTGTGTTTCCCATTCAAAAAAAAAATTGCAGTTTCTTTTTTCAATGGTGTGAAATTCAAACACAACAATGGAATCTGTGATTTTCAAGACATTCGAACAACCGAAATACTCCACATTCTATTTCCCAAATTTCAAAAATAAAGAACTTGTCAAACCCTCTACAATAAAACAAGGAGATTCAAAAAAATGAAACCCAACACTGTGTTTCCTATTGAGAATAATTTTGTATAGTTTTTTTATTCAAACCCAGCATTGCGTTTCCCATTCAGAATTATTTTTTGTAGTTTCTTTTTTCAATGGTGCGAAATTCAAACACAACAATGGAATGTGTGATTTTGAAGACATTCGAGCAACTGAAATACTCCACATTTTGTTTCCCAAATTTCAAAAACAAAGAACTTGCAAAACCCTCTACATTAAAACAAGGAGACTCAAAAAAATGAAACCCAACACTGTGTTTCCCATTGAGAATAATTTTGGACAATTTTTTTTATTGAAACCCAACATTGCGTTTCCCATTCAAAATTATTTTTTGCAATTCTTTTTTTCAATGGTGCAAAATTCAAACACAACAATGGAATGTGTGATTTCAAAGACATTCGAGAAACCGAAATACTCCACATTTTGTTTCCCAAATTTCAAAAACAAAGAACTTGTCAAACCCTCTACATTAAACAAGGAGATTCAAAAAAATGAAACCGAGCACTGTGTTTCCCATTGAGAATAATTTTGTACAGTTTTTTATTGAAACCTAGCACTGCATTTCCCATTCAGAATTATTTTTTGCAGTTTATTTTTTCAATGGTGCGAAATTGAAACACAACAATGGAATGTGTAATTTTGAAGACATTCGAGCAACTGAAATACTCCACATTCTATTTCCCAAATTTCAAACACAAAGAACTTGTAAAACCCTCTACATTAAAATAAGGAGATTCAAAAAACTGAAACCCAGCACTGTGTTTCCCATTGAGAATAATTTTGTACGATTTTTTTATTGAGACTCAACACTGCGTTTCCCATTTAGAATTATTTCTTGTAGTTTCTTTTTTCAATTGTACGAAATTGAAACACAACAATGGAATGTGTGATTTTGAAGACATTCGAGCAACTGAAATACTCCACATTCTGTTTCCCAAATTTCAAAAACAAAGAACTTGTAAAACCCTCTACATTAAAACAAGGAGATTCAAAAAAATGAAACCCAACACTGTGTTTCCCATTGGGAATAATTTTGGACAGTTTTTTTTATAAAAACCTAGCACTTTGTTTCCCATTCAAAATTTTTTTTTGTAGTTTCTTTTTTCAATGGTACGAAATTCAAACACAACAATGGAATGTGTGATTTTCAAGACATTCGAGCAACCGAAATACTCCACATTTTTTTTCCCAAATTTCAAAAACAAAGAACTTTTAAAACCCTCTACATTAAAACAAGGAGATTCAAAAAATTGAAACCCAACACTATGTTTCCCATTGAGAATAATTCTGGACAGTTTTTTTAATTGAAACATAGCACTGTGTTTTCCATTCAAAATTATTTTTTGCAGTTTATTTTTTCAGTGGTTCAATATTCAAACACAACAATGGAATGTGTGATTTTCAAAACATTCGAGCAACTGAAATATTCCACATTCTGTTTCCCAAATTTCAAACACAAAGAACTTGTAAAACCCTCTACATTAAAACAAGGAGATTCAAAAAAATGAAACCCAGCACTGTGTTTCCCGTTGAGAATAATTTTGTATAGTTTTTTTATTGAAACCTAGCACTATGTTTCCCATTCAGAATTATTTTTTGCAGTTTCTTTTTTCAATGGTGTAAAATTGAAACACAACAATGGAATGTGTTATTTTGAAGACATTCGAGCAACTAAAATACTCCACATTTTGTTTCTGAAATTTCAAACACAAAGAACTTGTAAAACCCTCTACATTAAAACAAGGAGATTCAAAAAAATGAAACCCAGCACTGTGTTTCCCATTGAGAATAATTTTGTACAGTTTTTTATTGAAACTCAACACTGGGTTTCCCGTTCAGAATTATTTTTTGGAGTTTCTTTTTTCAATTATGCGAAATTGAAACACAACAATGGAATGTGTGATTTTGAAGACATTCGAGCAACTAAAATACTCCACATTTTGTTTCCAAAATTTCAAACACAAAGAACTTGTAAAACTCTCTGCCTGGAACAAAATTACCCCTCACCTCGATTTTGTGTGTATTCTCCTCCAAATCCTCCACATGCACTCCACACTTCAGCTAATTTGGTCGATATTCTCCTCGAATTCGTCCACGTTCTCTGAGACCTTCATCTTTCCTTTTCAACGTGCAGACAGGAAATAGAACAAATAGTATTTTTGCCTTGCTTTTTACAAATAGAAAAGGCCCACGTCATTCCCTTCCACTTTTCCCATGCCACACAAAAGAAACTTTTCGACGAAGCTAACCCACCTGCTTTTTCGCTCGACAATGGGTGTGAAAATGCACCTGACGGTGCCATTAACTCTTGTTTGACCGTAGCTCGAATGTTTCGTCACCTCTGCTAGTTTCAGGTGTCTGGCGGGCCCCACACTATGACGTCTCGTCATGTTATGTATGTGTCCATACATGTTCATGTGTATGTTTTTCATGCATTTTTCGATGTACATAGGTGAATTTTGTCTAGCAGTTATCCGGTTCTAGCTATATGTACCTACCCAAAAATGATTATTTTAGCCACTATAGGAGTACATAGTGGTGCAAGAGCACCTATTTGATTTCTTGCCTCCATGAGGCCACTTGTAAATAGTTCTTATATTTTGTGTATTGGGTCTTATAATAAGGTTTATCAAACCATTTTATAGGTTTTAAAGTTTTAGGAAGTCACATTTCAGGTCATTTTTCAAATAATGTTTAAAGTTGTTCTATATTGTAAAAATTGTACAAGTTGCTCAAGAAAGTTGTCAAGCAACTTGTCAAAAGTGTCATTAAGGTGTTTTGTCAACAAAATAACTAAAAGGTGGTTGAAAATAGTTGGTTTTGGTTGTAAATTTATAATTACACCCTCCAAAACTCGAATTGGAGAGGTTGGAGACATTATTTGTGAAGTTTGATGAATGGCAACCTCAAGTTTGTGTGCATTTTCTGATTTTACATTGTTTCCAGGTTGAAGTTGTGGTTTTTACAGCCTGATATGACTCAAATAATGGAGTATCATATATGGATGGAAAGATATTTGTTTATAGTTTCCAGATCTTTTTGTCTCATTCAATTTTATTGAGTTTTGTGGAAGATATGATTATTTTGGTGAGACTGCCTATTTTAACAATATTGTGCAAAATTTACAGTCTGAAAGAATGTGATGAAACGGATTTTAAAGTACATATTTTGGGTCTGAAACCAGGTTTATGTTGTTCCTATATGAATCTACTTTCATTTTCTTCAAGTATCATCAAATTTCATTAATATTTGAATAAGTTATGATCATTTTAGTGAGGACAGGTTTGAACCCTGTCTAGGGTTTGCAGTTTTGAGAAAATTGAAATAGTTTTCTTTTGGGCTACCATGGTTATGTTTCCAATGTGACATAGAATGACTAATAGCATGTGTTATACAAAGATTGATTTGGATTAATTTTCAAGGATTGTGAGATATGTTGTTGAATCCTCCTAACTCTGCATCACATAGTCACCAAGGGGAATATAAGTCCCTGATAAGGGGTCCTGATCAAATTTTGAGGTCCTCTGGTGGTAGATTTAAGACTCTTTTTTTCGCTGATAAAGTTGCTAGAAAGTTGTTAGATAATTTTGTAGGTGAGTTTTTGTGGCTTGATAGGATTTAGGGCTTTGAAGGCAACAATGGAAAACTTAGCTTCAATCTTCCTTAAATCCTCTTCAACCCGAGATCTACAAATTCACAAAGACAGGAAATGTTGGGCCATTTTAGGGTCTTACCTCAATCAAACCATGTGTAAATGTTTCCACTTCCATAATGGAAATGTTGATGATAAATGGATAATTGAAAGAAAGGAATGACGAAATCACAAAGTGTTGCAACTCACCACTCTTCAATGACTTCCTTGAAGGACTGAAGTCATGCACATCACCTCAAAATCTTGGATATTTCTTTCTTGAATTATTTAAGTTCTCATGAGACCTACAAAAGGGGTTAGCCTTCATAAAACAATGATGAAATGATAACATGAACTCACATACACTTTGACATGATGCTTGGATCTTGAATTTTTACAATAAATCACTTAAAATTCTGCTCTTGACATTGATTCTTGATCATAATTTCTCCTTCTATTTCCCTTCTCTTTTTCTTCTAGTTTCAAATGGTGAAAAGACTAGGTATTTATAGGCATTTATGCAATTTCCCAAAAATTAGACCTCGAAATTCGACACTTGAAATTTGAAATTTGAAATTTGAATGTTAAAATTTTGCCAATAACATGCCCAAAATGGGTCCTGGATATGAAGGTATATGGATGTAAGCCTAAATTTTTAGGATATTGAATTTTAGGGGAAACACATGAACTAGGTGCATTTTTTTAGTGCTTGCAATTTATTTAAAAATGGTACAAATGGTCTTTGGAATACATAATTTTAAGAAATTATGGGGTCAATTAGGCTCAATAATTTAGGGGGCCAGAAAATACTGAAATTATTAAGGGTGACAATTTTCTACACTACAATCTATAATGATGGAAAGGGGAACACCATACCTATAATGTCACTTTTCCTCCTAAGTAGTTTAAGTGTTAGTAGCGGATTTAATATAATAAATGTGAGGATTAAGGTAATTTACAAGATGCAATAGTTCTAAAATGATGTAAATAACTAATACATATTAACCAATGTAATCATAACATATAATTATTAGACAAGGATTCTAAAGTAAATAATTAACATAGTAGATTGAATAACACATCCATATAATTCACATAGATTAACATCAAAATCATATAGACAATATTCTCAATATATGTAGTAGCATCAATAGTATTTAATAATTATCTAAATAATAGAACTTGGAAAAGCCACTCTCACCCTAGGAAGATGAAAGTGGTACTAGATCTTGCTATGGATCAATCTAGGAGAAATAAGCAGACTTCACCACTCTACACGAGTGTCGGTTCCACTAGAACAATGCTCAATGTCGTGCAATACCCAAGACCTGACCAAAATTTTCCTAAGTGCACCTTTTTACCCTAGGTTGGAAACACACATAATATGTGCCCCCTTCTCCATCTTGTCCATAGCTCACCAACTACTTCCTTCTTCCTTGAATATTTTCCATGTCTCACAAAAATTCTTTATATAAGTCTTAAGGGGTGGTTTCCAAACCATCACACCCTTTCACAAAGGTTTCCTATATTAATTATTTAAATAAATAATTATTCTTCCCCCTTCCTAAAAGGTATTTATACATATTCTTTATTAATATCTTTTAACCAAAGGATCATAATATTCTTTATTTTTATATCTCCTTTTTAAATTTTAAAAGGGTTATTTCATAACTTTCTCTTCTTGGGAAAAAAGTCACATAACAATTCTCCCCTTGTAAATTAACTATTATCCTCAGTAGCACAAGATACATCTACACCATAATTCAAAGAAATACATGATCAATAATTGAAGATACTATCATTGAATATTTATATTCTTCATAATATATCTATTTTATTCTATACTTTATCTACATTATTTTATTTTGTTAATTCATAGAACATCCTTTTCTTAATTTATTTTAAATTTACAATTAATTTTAATAAAATCACATTTCCAATCAAAATTATGATGGAAGCTATACAAATTTCTTATATAAGATAATTATAGTTCATTTATTCAACCTCTTTGAACACCCAAAATACTAAGAGGGGGGTGAATCAGTATTCTATTAAACCAATTAGACATAATCCAACCAATAATCATATTCTAAGTGCAACAATGAAAGAAAACATGAAAGAGATCACAGCACCACGTAACACATGGACACCAAGATTTTTACGTGGAAAAATCGAAATGGGAAAAACCACGGTGAGGATTAGCTCACAATATGTTATAACTGGTTATAAGATATTATAGGGCTCATTGCCAAGACTTGTTGTTCTTATAAGGCTCACAACCAGAAATAAATACAAACAAAAGTGGCTACATAGTCAAAGTGTGAAATGATGTGTGATGCACCTTCCTTGTACTAATTTTAGTTCCAGTGAATCTCTAAATACAAAATATTGCTCTATTTAGCAGTCGCTCAACATACACAATGATTTTTCTCTTATTTTAATCACACATACAAATTCACAAGTTCGCACAATACCGAATTTTGCACACCTCACAATTTCCTTTTTTTTATACAACTCAAAAATGTTCCACATATATACCCTATTACATCTGCATACATCAATTAGGTCAACCTAATTAGATGTATCCCTATTTTAATTCAAAATCTCATCGTCAGCTTCAAACTTGAAACAAAACTTCTTCACACTACTCAAATCAAATGTGCAAAACTTGAATTTGGGTCGACACAAATCTAAAATAGATCCTCTTAACATCCACAATAAATATTAATATTCATATCATAATTTCAATTATAAGGTTGGAAAAGAATTAGACCTAATCACAAAATAAACCAATATGACAAACACCAATCATCCATATGATCATGTAAGCACACGCCATCTAGAATGTATGTAGAACTGACACTTTTAAACTATTTTTCAAAATTTCTAAGCTTGATTCCAAAAAAAAAGAGGAATGTGAACCTAAATAAATCATACCATGCTGCACTATATAATACATAAATTATATGTTGATCTTCTGCTACATGTAACTTTCAGCCTGATTAACCAAAAACACTAAAATCTTGAACATAGATATGTTTAGCAGTCCTAAAAAATTTCACCCTCTTCTTTCTTGTAGGTTCTGATAGTTCCATGTGTACTTCCCCGGATTTTTCTTCATAAGTTCCATGTATTTCTCATGCAAAATCCTTAGGACTATTTAGAAATATCTTAAAAAGGCCATCAACCTCAACTTCATTCATCTCATAAAAAATTGGAGGAATCCAGAATGTTCTCGGTTTCACAGCTTCAGCAATACAAAAATAAGTAGAAACTAAAAATGTGATATCATTTCGATATTTTTCAACCAAGGACTTATGGATTATTTCCCTTTAATGCATTCTCTTCTAGAATAATACAAAGAATGTAGTAAGTGCTTCTTCTTGGACTTTCATGTCACCAAGTCTATGTAAGTGTTCCAAAATATGACGTGATAACAATCTCCTTTGATCCCATATGACATTACTTCTTCTTGGAAGCTCCTTCAGAAAGTAAAATAGTAGAAAAACTACCAGGGAACCAAACTTGAATGGATATTTCTTATCTTTCATTTGCTTCAAGTTATCAAATATTTTTTGCCGAAGCAACTCACATATAGATCATAGTCCTTCCCTTTTTCCACCATTTCATAGGCAACATGTATAGTTGTAGCTGATACTAAATTTTCCCTATTGGTGTAGTAGATTTTGTATCCTATGACCATTGTCACATACATTATTGTTGGGTTCTGAATAGTGTCCACCATGAGAGCCTTATGATCAAATATGGCTCTAGCCAACTCCATCACATATTTATTATTTACATATTTCAATATTGGCACCGATCTAGTGGCACATAGTCCTATCACTTCCCTTAAAACTTCCTTTGATATCATGCTAGGCTTGTTAGTCCATAAGCAGCAGTCATGTACTCTACTCCATGCCATTCTCACAAACTTAGTTGCATCATCATAGGTGAAATTTGGAAATAGTTGTCAAACATCTAATTTATTTTCCACTAGGTTTTTATGTGTAGGTTTGATCTAGTGATCATCTCTAGTTAACTCATTTATCCATGAGTCAATGAATTTCTCATGGTTATTATAGACATGTAAAAATGACCTAACAGTTTTTTTTATTGACAAAAGGAATAAGCCTAGGTATTTATATTATATATATAAACAAAATTATAAAATACCAGAATTATAGTACTGGTAGACAAAGATCATAGATAATTTTCATATATCTATGTATTTACATATATCTGTTCATATGAAAATATGGGTTGCATATATCTGAAAATGAAATATGTGCTTAGTCAGCTTCCTTTACATATTACATATATGTATGCCATTTTATACTTAAATTTTTTTCAACAAACTTCATGTCTTCTTCCTCTTCACTCCATCATATCCTCAAAATTTTCATTAACATTTTGAGAATTTGCATTTAAATCAATAAAATTTTCACCTTTCTCTTCTTCCCCTACTTTTCCAAGGTTTCCAGGTGGGAGAATAGGAGGAACTGTAGCTTTTCTTCTTGAATGGTGATCCTGATGACCCAAAATGTAGGAGAGAGCATAATATTTTCCTTGATCAATTCAATCATTTGATACCCCAATTATTCTGAATAAAAATGAATCATTTTTAGCATCAACCATTGGTTGTCATCTCTTAGTCCCTTTTTTATAGCTCCATACATAACAACAAAACCTCTCTTATCTGTGAGATAACTTCTTGGAAAGATTCCTGCTACATTTGCTTCCCCCAGATCCAAATTATATTTTTGAACTTCTTGTAAAAGATCATTTTCATCCATTGCATCTAGAAGGACTAACACTATATACACAATTCTTAAAGCCACAAATGATTGTAGGAAATCCATTTGACAAAAATATTGAAAGCAAATTAGAAGGGAATAAGAGTCTGGGAGAGTCTGGCTGAACTATCTCACCACCTATCACAGATTTGATGCAATCTACAATTCTTGGAGAGGCTATATTAAAAACTTGAGACATTTCCTCTTTTGTTACCTCCTCTGAGAATGGGATTCCATTCCTCTTTATCTCCATAGGTACTCTAATTTTTTTTGTATTATATTCTCTAGCCATTTGAAACAACACCTGCTGAATTATACTACTTTAAAATATTTTCAAATAACTCCCTGCAACTTCAGAAAGCCATCACTAAAACAAAATCAGCAACCAATGCATAATCCACTAGAATCTATGGAGTGTGACTATGAAAATTTCCAGCCCATAAGAAAGAAAGAAAACTAGAGAATATAGCCCACAAGATCAAATTTGACCATGGTAAACCACTGCAACACCAATTAGAAAACCAAAAGAACTTACTATTTTACAATCCTCTTGATAGGGCGACAAAGCAATGAACACCAAAAATGATCATTCCACTTTTAATTTTCAGTATATCTTCAACTCCTAAGAACCCAACTCTTTCCTAGAATATGTGATATTAAAAACCAAAAATGGCCTTTTAAGGACTTGATGATGTACCATGCTTTGGAAAATGCCATCATAAATGTGTAATGCTAATAAGCACACTAGAGGTATTTCATGAGGTTTGAAGCTTCCCATGCTTGAATTTAGATTTAAATAGTTTATTCTAGTCAACACTTCTGAATATAATTTCCATTGCTCTTCATATATTTTCCAAGTGGAAATAAACACACCTTTTAATGATGTTCAATTAGTACTTGTCTTCAATCCACACAAATTTGAAAGATTGCCTTTGATCAAGATATTAATATGTATCTTTGTACCTTGCCTTCGATTATAAAATGAACAATAATGATGATCCACTAATCTATATTTGGTGACACAATACAAATCCTCTTCATGTCATCCCTACCAAATCTTCTAACAAGCAATATTAGCTTTTAGTGGTACCAAAATCTTGCACAAAGACATCAAAACAATTAGAAATCCCTAAACTAGTCCATCGCTAAATTAATCCTCCTTTTGTGTTTGCAAGGGACTTCTCTTTTACATTATTCTCAATTAATTTATCAGTCAAAATTTGCTACCTTTCACATATTGACTGCCTTCACTCTTGAAACATAATTATTACACTTTTACTACTTAATACCATCATATCTCTAAGACACACAAGTATTGGCATTAGTGCTTCTACCTTTCTCCACTTGAATTAAATCCTAAACATTGATCAAATAGCCAATTGATTGGTCCCCATAAACTATAAATTCTTGATCTTGGTCACACCCTATATTAGCTAGTCCATCTGCAGCTTGGTTTGGTTCCCTATAAACATGCTTAATATGAAAACTCTCAAGTTTTTCTAGTAGAACATAAATCTACCTTAGAACATAATTTAATTTCTAGTTATTTGATCCTCTTTCTTTACAAGAATTTACCACGATCAAGGAATCCCCCTTAATTATTAATTTGGGAAGTTTGTAGTTCTCAGCGAAAATTAATCCATGTAGAAGAGCACGCACCTCTTCCTAATTATTTATGCCATTTGGTAATGGTATTGACACTGCTCTTATTTCTAAACCCTCATGATCTCTTAACACTGCACCAGGCCCTGACAATCTAGGGTTACCATGTGATGCACCATCAAAATTTAGCTTAACATAACCACTAGGAGGAGGCACCCATATCACTTTTTTCCTATCAATTTTTGCATTTCTAGGTGCGAATAGACTACCTTTGAATGGTAACACTAGAGACAACCATTCTTTCAATTGCTTTGCATCCCAATCTATAAAAGCAAAACCCACATGTTTTATGTTTTACACATATGCATTAGTAATTTCACAATTAGTTTTTTCCAGCTTTGCCAATACTGAGACTAGACTTGATTTTTCTTGTTGAAAAATCCTTTTATTTCTTTCCCACCAAATGCACCAAACTACAGAAGAAGAAAGTATTTTCCATAAGCTTGCATAAGGGATTATTTATATAAAGTAGGCCAAGACATGAACATATCCCAAATCGTGTTTGGTAGAGGGGAGCTCCACCCTAGCTTTGGCATGTACAAAATTCCAACATGTCTGTGCAAATGGACATGTCAAGAACAAATGATATATCCCTTCTAATGTTTCTTCACAAAACAAACAATTGACCTAACACTTATCGCACATCCTAAATGAAATTTTCTCATCATCGACATCATTATCACCTAATATCACTACATTTCACATCATTTACATAAAAACCCTAATTTCCTCTATTAATTGAATAAATATTACATTATTTAATTAATTCACTTTTTTATCATTTTTAACTAATTAAATAAATTTTATTTATTTAATAAAGTCCTAATCTAACCTTTTTTGTATTAAGTATAATATGAGCAGAAAATACAAATTAGATCATTTGAGTGTCCAACCGAGTATTAGTTCAAAAATACCCCCCCTTACAAAATATTCTAGCTCCCCCCAATACATCAAAACAAAATGATCCCGCTAGTATCAAAACCACCCCTAAGCTACCCCTGTTGCATAATATCATCAATAGCCTCAATTGGATGAGATCAAAAGAGTGGAACCCATCAACTAGCCTGTAACAAGGTGTCATTAGTTACATCAGAGTATCATTAAAATCATTTACAAATATAAACCACTATCCAATTATATATACATAAAATACACATAAAAATGGATATACACAAGGCAATTTTTCATTCTCTAAAATTTCTAGACTACCCCTTGATCACCACTCAAGACTACCAATGCCTCTACAATAAATATTTCCTCCTCTGAAGGTTGCCCTAATTGTCCCACCTTATCAAATTTATTGCTTTGACCCTCTGCTAGATCCTGTCAGAATGCATGAAGAGCTATCATGAATACATCTACACCTGGGTGTCCCTTTGGCCACATATGACCATATCTTGCCTTCATGATATCTATTGTGACCTACCTATTCTCCAGGTAGTTCCATAACTTATCTTTTGAGAGAGCCACCATAATGTAGACCTGCATAGCAATATTGTAGAACATGAGTCTTCTATAAGACTCAGTAAGAATCCTCTTCCTTTAAATATATCTTTATTCCTTTCTTTCCAGATGAACCATAGAATATTAGATGAAAGGTAGAGCCAAAATAAAGTAGTAGTTTTTCCCATCTTTATGTTGTGATTAAATAAAAATTTCTCAAGGAGAGGTTGTTCATTATTTCCCTAGACATCTTGGTTATAAAAAAATTCCATATCTCTTTAGCAAAAGAAAATTCAAAGAAAATATGATTAATTTTTTCTGGTGTTCTACATATTCTACACACATCAATGTCCTCTATGTTTCTTTTAAAAGAGAGTTTTTGTAAAATAAGAAGCCATCTAAAGCATGCTTGTTTTGATTCAACCTATTTAGACCAATTATTTTGGAAGACTTTCTACCATTGGTTGTTATTCCACTGTATTTTCCAAGTTTGGTTCAAGTGTTCTATCAGATTAGTATGGTATGTTAACATAGTGCACATTTCCTTAACATTGGATTTCCTTATGTTAGTGTCATTTTTCCATTGAAACTCTTTAAACTGGTCAATATCATTTTTAATTACCAGAGGAAATCTTAACTAATTGCAAGCCTCCCTAAGGATTGTGTAGGTCCTCCAATTAGTAAGGGGTATATTGAGTTCAGAGTGTAGCTCATTCTAGTCCTTCAACTTTCCTTTTATCAATATATCACTAAAGCACCTAATACCTTTTTGAGCCCATCCTTTGGTAGAGTACCCTTGGATTAAAGCTAAAGGTTTCTCATTATGTTTTAGGTTCCACCAAATAGACCTATAAGCCTATACAGTGCCATAATCCCCCTTGGTGAAGTGGTTATTGTCAAGATAATTTTTCATCACCTCCCAGGCTTTCCAAATTTCTCTAAACACATTAGATCCTGTAGGTAACATAGCATCCTCTCTACTAAGGATATCATTGAGTGGCAAAGATCTCCAATATTTTTCCTATTTGGGAATGGCATTGAGCATGTTTTTCTTGACCAACACTTTCCAGGGTTCTTCCCCTCCAAGGCCCCTATCACCCACTTTGCTACTAGGGAAATTCCTTGTAGCGTTAATTCTTTTAAGCCCAGCCCTCTGGATTTTTTAATGGTACGCTATTCCCATTTCATTGCATGCCTCTTATTCTTCCCTTTTCCATCAGACCATAAGAAGGCTCTTATTATTTTTTGTATTTCATTGATTCGGTAGGAGTTGAAGAACCACACAGTAGCAAAGTAAATGTTGTAAGAAGACAGTATCTTCTGACACACCTAGATTCACCTAGCTAGAGAGATAAATTGTCTATTCCACTTGGAAATTTTATTTTCAATTTTGTCTCTAATCCATTGCCACATCTCCTTTAAATTTTACTCTACAAAAAAGGGGATCCTGAGATACCTTACCAGTTTCTGAGGGCCGCCTCATTGGAGCCCAAACTTGTTAACCCAATCAGGAGGTCTATCCTTCCAGCCCAAAAGGCAAGATTTTGAGAGGGAAACTTTAGCCCTAGAGGCTAGGAAGAAGATATCTAGCTTCCCCATTAGATTTGTAAAGTTATCCTCCTCCAAGATTAGAAAATTAGAGGTATCATCAGCAAACTAGAGGTTAAGGAGTTCATTTTCATCAGGCATACTAATGCCTCTTACGCTTGGGACTAGTTCATTTTCCCTCAGAACATTGTGTAGAGCATTTGATGCTATAACAAATAGTGTTGGGGAAAGTGGGAAACCTTGCCTTATAGACCTCTCAAGGGAGATCTCTTGAGTAAGGACACCACTGACCTCAACTGGGGTAGTTGCATCCTAAAAGAGTGTTTTGACTCATCTGGAAAAAGGAGTCAGGGAAGCCAAAAGATTTCAAAACAAGGAGTAAAAAACCCCACTCAATCCTTAAAAACACCACTTAATCCTATCATAAACCTTCTCAAAATCCAAAAGCAACATTGATGCATTCTGATTTGTTTGTTTTTCCCAGTTCATTGCTTCCTAGCTGGTGATCAGGTTTTCAAGAATGTACCTTCCTTTTATAAAACCTGTCTATGTGGAATTTATGATAGAAGTAAGGATTAGGGCTACCCTATCAACCAGAATCTTGGCCAAAATCTTATAAGAAACATTAAGAAAAGTGATGGGCCTATAGTTTTTGACTACAGATCTATCACCCTCTTTTGGGATTACTTTGATGATCCCTTTATTGATCTTATTGCCAAGAGTACCTTTTTCAAAGGCTTCCTTGTATACCAAAGGAATATCATCAAACACCCACTCCAAGAATGTTATATAGAACTCAGCAGGGAGTCCATCTACCCCTAGAGACTTGTCATCTTTAAGTGAGAGGATTGCCTTTTTAATCTCTTCCCATGATATCTCTTTCTCTAGATCCCCTGCCATTTCAACATTGATCTTCTTTGGAATAATTCTCTGAATATGCTCTTTTTCCTACATATTAGCCTCCACTTCCCCTTCCGAGGAGAAAAGGAACCTATAAAACTAGAAAAATTGGTCCCTTATCTCCTCTTGGTTGATCATAGAGGTTCCATCCATAGATATTTGGTCAATCTATTCCCTGGCTTGCTTCTCCTTAATATATCTAAAGAAAATTTTTGTTCCTTTATCACCATTTTCTAGCTAGTTCATCTTAGCCCTTACCCTTATACCTTGAACCTTATGGTTTTGGAGGCTCCTTAGCGAGTCTTTGGCCATAACCAATCTTCTTGTGAGGGTTTCATCCATAGGATTAGCTTGTAATTCAAACTCAGATTGGAGAAGCTTATCTTGGAGGAGAACCTCCCTCCTCTTGTTGTCCTTGGCCCTCTTCTTTCCAATTGTCTGGAACAAAATTTCCCACCCCTCTATGTTCATTGACCATTTATCAATGGGGGAAAGAGTCTTATACATCCACTTGTTGATCTATCTAAGACACAAAATGACATTTATATAATCCTTGTCCTTCAAGAGGTTGGTGTTGAGGTAGAAGCCATTATTTATACCTATAGGTTTTGGAACCCCCTCTTTTAAGAAGGACTTAGCCCTAATGGGGTGGTGATCTAATAGGGAATAAGGAAATACTTAAACCTTACACCCCTCTTTCACTGGGGAGGCTGAGAAGAAATCTTTTCTTACATAGAATCCATCAAGTCTATAGTAGATTCTCCTACCCCCTTTTTGGGAGTTACACCATGTGAAACAAATGGCTTGGGTGTCTTTATTTTGTCCTTCAATAGGGTCCTCAATCCTCAATCTAGATTTCATTATCTTCCAATAGAATCTTTCATTGTCTTTCCAATCAAAGCCTATTCCACCCCATTTATCCTCTTCCCTTTCCACAAAATTAAAGTCTCCTCCAATGAGCTAGAGAATATCTAGCAATATATAAAGACAATTCTACAGTAAAATCCTTTCCTTATAGTCATTGGGGGCATATACCGAGAAGACCCCAAAGCAACTTGTTTTTTTCTTGATCCACCTAGATTGCCCTGTTATAGGGGGAAGTCTCGAAGCTATTCACATTTTGAGCCCAATTATTTGCCATCAGGATTACAACACCTCCTTTTCCCTTTTCATGGTTGGTAACAAATTGAGTGGATTCTTTCCATATAACCTTTAGGCTAGTTTCAAGGGTGAACCTAGTGGCCTTCACCTCCTATAGCAGGACAAAGTATTTTTATTTTTTATGTGTTAGAAACCCTCTTACCACATGCTTCCTATCAAGGTTTTGAATCCCCCTTACATTCAAGGAAATATAATTAACCTCCATAAGTTTTTTTCATTGGGTGGGGCCCCTTTATCACTAAAATTTGTCAAAATATTTAGGAAGCCAGATTTTTGATTCCACCCTTTTGCATTAGGAGGCGAGATCCCACTAAGCTTCTTTATTTTGTCTTTCTAAGGTTGGTTGAGATCTTTATCCGGAGGGGGCTTTCCAGCCTCTAGACCTTTCTTCTTCCTATATCAAGTTTTTTCTTACTATTACTTCCATGGGGGTCTCCTCTCCATCAATGGTATCCTTAGTAGAGAGAAGACCTAGATCATCTAAAGAATCCATACCTGATTGTGATGCAAAAGCATCAGAAGTCATCACTCCATCAAGGGGGGTGGAAATATCCATTGAAATGTTAGAAACCATGATTTCATGCACTTTCTCATTCACAATTAAAAATGATAGTGTTGAAGGTGATAGGGTTCTCTGATCTACCCTCTAGGCCCTCGAGGTGGATATTCTCTAGGCCACCAACATTTCCTTCATTGGGTCTTCCTTCCCGAACTGTGTCTAGGTCCTAGAGACCTACCCTAGTGTTCAAGGTTTCACTTCCCCTCTGGGGGATTGTAGAGCCTTCCCTCCACCTGATTGTTTTTCTTGAAGAATTTAGAGTTAAAGGTGAAGAACTCTCTGCCTGATTCAAGGTTAAGGTCATTAGGTTCTTTAAGTTGTCTTGTTTTCTAAAGGGCCAATTGATGGGCATTTAGTTTAATATTTCCCCCCAACTTACCTGAATTCATTAGAGATTCAAGCTCAGGTTCCTTATTTCCTTTTTGGTGATCATTATTCATTTTATTCCTTTCCCTTGTATTCTAAATTTTGAAGAAGAGAGGTCGGGCTTGTTGTGCAGTTTTTTGTACACATGCCCCACTAAAAGTAGGGACCCTTTTTTCCTAGTCTTTTGGCTCTTGTCTGTGGCCCTGCCTTTTGAGCTTGTCTTTGAAAATATTGAGATTTTGGTCTTTGGTGTTGTGGTCCTTTGGTCATGGGATTTGGTTACTTTGCACTATTCCTAATTGCTTGTCTTGTTTGTAAAATGTCCCTATTCTAAGTTAATGGTTATAGAGTCTCATGGATGTTCTCTCTGGAAGTGGGTTTCATTTCCCTTTGTTTGTCCTTGGTGTTTTATTTGGGTCTTGGGAGTTGTTATTTTCCTCCAAAGACTTTGTTTCCTTTGCTTGGCAGGTTCGGGCATGGGATGGGACTGAATTATGAACTTTCAAAAAGTTCATGGTTCAGTTTTCGCTCTCATTCTGGTTCTGGCTTTTCCCCCTGTGTCCTTGTTTTCTTCGTTGTTTAGCCTTTGGGTTGGTTCTTCCCCTTAGGCCTACTTTGGTCTTCCTTTTTCTTTGTTGTTTTCCTTTCGTCAATGGTAGAATTGGGATGGGAACTAAACTTGGAACCTTCATAAGGTTCATGTTTCAGTTTCGGTTTCGGTTTTGGCTCCACTTCCTATGTCCTTGTTTTCTTCATTGTTCGTCCTTTGGGTTGGTTTCCTCCCTTGGTTTTTCTTTGGTTCCCCTTTTTTTTTTCCTTCACTTCCTTTCCTTCACCAAAACCGTAACCGGGGTGGGAACTGAACTCGATACTTTGAAAAAGGTCCCATCTGGTTTTGGTTCCACCTCTGCCTATTTTGTTTCCTCTTCTATTTTGGTTCTGGTTCTGCCTCTACCTATTTTGGTTCCACCTTTGCCTATTTCGTTTCTTCTTCTATTTTTTTTTCGTTCTGCCTCCACCTATTTTATTTCCTCTTTTGTTTTGGTTTTGGTTCATCCTCCGTCTATTTTGGTTTTGCCTCTGCCTGTTTTGTTTCCGATTTTGTTTTGTTTTGGTTCCACTTTCACTTGGGCTTGCATGTGGTTTCCTTTCCTTGGGGATTCTACTGCATTGACTTGGATTTCGATGCTATAATGAATATTAATTATGGCCCTTTTGAATGCAAGATGTATTAGGTAGGTTGTTGCTATCAGGGCTAAAGGAAGGATGTGTGTACTTTAAAGATATTGCGAGATCCATGGGATACAACTAGGTACACTTTATGGCCGCGGGTAGTAAAACCCATCCGTACATGGAAGGTTTTTGCATTGGTCATTCATCCAAGGTGGATCTGACATGGAAAATTTAAACTGGTTTGACTCGATCAGAGTCATTCGTGGCACCTAGCTCGGCTGTTGATCGGTGGCCCGTATTCAAACTCGCATTTCGCACACATTCCCATTCTTCTGTTTTGTATAGGTGAGGAATTAATGGAAGATGTGACCCACATGGTTTATTCGGTCTGAAATGGGATTTGTAGATATCCCAGGTTGATCTGAGGAAGCCACCTCATGCATTCAATGCAGGGAAAAATTTTATTGCGGGTTGTCTGGGCCGATATGGTTGGTGGCCAACCTTCTTTGTAACCCTATCTTGGGCTAGCACAAGATGAAATCTCTATAAGTATGGCATTTTGCCTCATTTATAAAGGGTTAGACAGTTATTTAAGTTGTTAGAATTAGATAGAAGACAAACTAGAAGATTAGAGTAGAAGGTTAGAGTTAGGAGTTAGTCATATTTTATGCAAGTGTTGTAACAAAATATCAGAATTGTTGCTATTACTAGTGATTCAATACAGACACTGTGTTATTATTGGTGCCTTCTTTGGATTGATTAATCTTGCATGGTTCTTATTCTATCTTTAAAATTGCTTAGAAATGTCTGAATGCATTTTAGTTTTAGAGTTAAATGATTCGATAATGCTTGTGATTTAGTGCTTGGAGTATTGTAGCAATCTCTGGTTCATACTTTGGGAAGCTTCTTGATTGTAGGTTTTCTATACAAGGTCAACTTGTACCTAATATTTGTGTGTTTACTTCAATTATGGACATGTATTCAATTCGATGGAATGAATTTCCATGATCTGAAAATCTTTAATTCCTTAGAAGATTGCACTATTCATGTGAGATTGTAGGTATAGTCTAGGTTGATCAAAAATTAGTTTTGAGGGATTGGTTCATTCCAAGCATTTCATCATTAGTATTGTTGATTCTAGGAGTAGTATTAATCTTAGGATTTCCAAAAACCTTTATCCTTTGTTATTTCTTTGATCTGATAAGTTTAGAGTCTACAACATTTTTTTTGTAAGGTTCCTTTGTGATTACCAACATTTTTCACATTTATCACTAAGTTGTTTTGTTGCAAGTCATGACCTGACACCCGAGAGACCTTGGGGTTATCTCTTTTTCAATAGAGATTAACCTTTCAAGAGAGATAGGGTACTATATATATTTTGTTTGAGTTGTTGTGCATAAAACACCATCAACGGGATTGGCACTAGAAGGAGGGCCTGAATAAGGAAGTTGGAGTTTTTTCTAAACACCCTTTCCCCTGAGAGACTCAGAAGGAGAACCAGATCTACACCAGGAGAAGAAGAAGAGTTTCAAGAACTACCACCTCCAACTAGGTCAAGAAGGACCAGAAGAAGGGAGGAGTCACCATCCACCTCATCATTTCCACCATCCTCACCCTCACCATCATCCTTCTCATCTTCATCTGATTCTGAGGTTGGTTCCATTCAACAAGCCCAACCAGTGATCAATCAACCATTGCCACGTCCACCTCCGCCAATGGATTTCTTGGAAAATAACCCATCACCTCTATCCTTCAACAACTACAATGTTATGCCCAAGAACCCTGAGCATTTTTGTTCCAAGTTTCACACAAATGAGCCTAATAGAACAAAAAAGAAGCATATTAGTATTTTTCAGACTTGTTTGAGGGATAGAGGGATTAAGCATGAGGATGTTTCTTGTAGGTTTTTCCTTTATTCTCTGGGAGCGGAGGAATTTTATTGCTATAATCATTTACCTGTTGCATCCATTCATAATTGGACTGAACTTGAGGCTGCATTTCTACAGAAGTTTAAAATCCACATCAATGCCAATGAACTCTACATGCAGTTTACCTGGGTTAAGAGAGAAGTTAATGAGCCTATAGGGTCATTCAATAGATTCCAATTTGCATACACTAGACTGCAAACACCTTATGTTGTAGACAATGCCACTACTTTAGAGGTATATTTTGAAGCCCTTGATAGTCTTACATCCACCTTCCTTAAGTGGAGAACTAACCCCCCAACTACCTTTCTCACTACATATACAAAGGCTATTAAGGACAGATCTTAGACAACACTTGTTATGACCTATGCCATCTCTGGGACTAGTTGCTCATCCTAGGTAGGTACAAGCTCTTAACCAAGCATTGACTAATCACACTCCCATTATGAATCCCATCCCGTAGTTTCCTTTGGTTCCACACCCAAGTCATCCAATAAGTCAGGCTCACCCAATGCCTAGTTATCCCCAGCAAAATTATAATCAACCCTTTCACCCACAAACATAGGCTGGTTTCCCTACATATTTACATAACTTAGAAGTTTTGAATCAGTTTGTGGGTCCTAGAGGAGTACCAGGATACCCCCCAAACAATGTGAATTTAGTGCCTTACAGTAGTCCTGATAAGGAGAGGTTAGATGAGCTAACTGAATAAGTGAATAAACTGAATATGGAGGTAAACCACATGAGGAACAAAAAAAACCAACTCCAAGCTACTCATAGGATCCAATTACAATGCACTAACAATGTAGCTGAGTATGAGTCTTTGGTGCATGGTTTATTAATGGAATTAAGAAATAAAGTTAGGATCTTGCAAGTTTTTGGAGATTCTGAGCTGGTAGTTAAACAAGGAAACAATACTCATACCATGATAGAAGAATTACCAACTACAAGCACATAGTATGGGATCTCATTGAAGGATTTGATGCCTTCAACATTCAATTGATTCCCCAAAATAAGAATCAAATAGCAAATTCTCTAACCCAAGCAACTAGTACATTACAGCCTTTATCGCTTTTAGGTTTGAAGAAGTTCATTGTAGAACTTACTCCAGTACCCTCAATTCCTAACAACATAACCAATTTCTAGGTGTTTGAGGATGACAAACATATTATTGATTTCATCACTAGTTGTGATGTGTTTGCTTCTCAGGTGATTGATGAGGTAGAGCCTCAAGAGGCTGAAATGGACATAAAAGGGTTCATTAACTTGAAAACTGATACCATCCCAAGAGGTATGGTGCAATTGGAAAGAATATTTGATTTGGATAAGATAAAAGATCAAGAACAACAGGTGAAAAGGGAGTCCCTCAGCAGTCAATGTGAAACATACAATATGGGGACCTAAGATGGTGTAAAAAATGTTTTTATATGCAAAGTGTGAACTCCAGAGGAAAGAAGGGGAATTATTGGTGCATTAAACACATATCAAGATGTGATAGCTTGGAGTTATGAGGAATTAAAGACCTATGACACTTAGAACATTACACAAATCATTCCCTTGAAGTCGAATGTCAGACCATTAAGGCAAAGACAAAGGCCAATTAATTCTCTACTAGAACCTATCATTCAGAAAGAGGTGCAAAAGATACTTTCAACATGAATCATATTCCTAGTAAGACATTCAACATGGGTTGCAAAATTGGTTCTATTAAGGAAATAAAATGGAGAAATTAGACTGTGTGTTGATTTTAGGAATCTCAACAGGGCATCAAAAAAAGACAACTATCTAGTTCCTTCCCTGGATGAAGTGCTTCAAATTGTCAATGCATCTCAGATGATGTGTTTCCTAGATGGGTACTCTGGATACAACCGAGTTATGATACAGTATGAGGATAGGCACAAAACTACCTTTACTACAAAATGGGGAACTTTTGCCTATAGACAAATGCCCTTTGGGTTAATCAATGTTGGAGCTACATTCCAGAGAGCAATGGATATTGCTTTCAAGGACATTATTGGTAAGTGCATAATTATCTGCATGGATGATTTGATAGTTTTTTCTAAGAGGAGAGATAATCATGTAGCAGATTTATGCAAAGTATTCCAAAGGTGCAGAGAGTTTGGCATCTCACTTAATTCGAAGAAATGCATCTTTGGAGTAACTAAGGGAAAACTGTTAGGGCATGTTTTTTTAGAATGAGGTATTTCCATTGATCCATCTGAATGAGTGGAGGCTATACTAAAGATTCAGCCTTCTGCAATTAAAAAGGAAATGAAGTCATTCTTAAGGAAAATTAACTTTGTCAAAAAATTTATCACTGGATTTGCAGAAATAGGGAAGCCCTTGAATGCTATGCTAAGACAAGAAGCAAAAGTTGAATGGGGCATGCAAGCTAAGGAGGAATTTGCATAAATCAAGAGAGCCATTGCAGAGGCTCCAGTGTTGGTAAGTCTGTATTATGCCAGGCCTTTTTACATATAGTCATTTTGTTTTGATCACTCTTGTGCTGGAATGTTATCTCAAAAGTCTGATCAAGACGATGAACATCCCATAGCTTTTATGAGTTCTCCTTTAAAGGATGCAAAACTAAGATACCCTAATGTGGAAAAGAAATCCTATGCCCTCATCCGAACTATGAAGAAGTTCAGACACTATATACTTAGAAATAAGGTATTTTCCATAGTGCCTATCCCCACAGTGAAGCTCTTATTGATGCAGAATGAATTGGTAGAGTGCAGGGCTAAATTGGTAACCATGCTACAAGAGTATGATATTGAGATCCAACCCATGAAATTGGTGAGAGGGAAGGGACTACCAAAGACAATGGTTGAGATGGGCCCTAACTTCATGGCTCAACAATATCACCTCCAAGAAGTGTCTCCAAGAGAACTGTATGATGAAATTATCTACTATCTGTTGAACCAAAAATGTCCTAAACACCTTAATGTAGTACAAAGGAGATATTTTCATATGAAGAGTGATAGTTTTATGATGAAGGGAGCTATCTTGTATAAGAGAAATCATGAGGGGGTTTATTTGAGATGCCTAGGGAAGGAAGAAGTTGGTAGAGTGATGACTGAATTTCATGACAAATATGGCATAGGCCATGGATCAACACCTTCCACTATAAATCAGATCTTGAGGGTAGGATATTATTGGCATACCTTGTTTAATGACACACATAACCATGTGGGGAATTGTCATGTATGTCAGACTACAGCAAGTAGGGAGAAATGTGTAGCCCTCCCACTTCAGCCTATTATAGAGGTAAAACCATTTGCATAGTGGGGAATGGACTTTATAGGTCCAATCAATCCACCATAATCTATAGGCCACATGAATATTCTTACTATAGCTAACTACTTTACCAAATGGACTGAGGCTCTTGTAAGCAAACAATGCACTTCTAAAGTGGTAATCAATTTCATTGAATTAGGTATCATTAATCACTTTGGATGTCCATTGGATTTGGTTTGTGATAATGGTCTTGCTTTTGCATGATTGAAGTTTTCTAAGTGGGCTTATGATCATGAGATTTTCATAAAATTTGTATCTAAATACTACATATCCACAGGGTAATGGCTTGGCTAAGTCTTCCAATAAGAATATTTTAACAGTCATCTGTAAGCTACTAGAGAAGAATCCCAAGGACTGGCAAACCCAAATTAGATTTTCTCTTTGGGCAGCCACGCTAGATAGAAAAAATCCCTAGGTTCCTCTCCTTATCACTTAGTATATGGTTTGGAACATATGTTTCCCATCGAGCTAAAGATCCCTACTTTGCAATTTATTAATGAATATTATGATGGAGAGGATAAACAGGAAGCCCGCCTGGCTGAATTGTTACACCTTGAAGAAAGAAGAGATGAAGCCCTAGAAAAAATTTCCAAACATCAAGGTGTAGTGAAGAGATGGTTTGATAGGAGAGCCAAGGTGAAAGCCTTTAGAATCTTTGACTTCGTTTTCTACTGGGATAAAACCCATGACTAAAAAGGGGAGCATGGAAAATTTGACAGACTTTGGCTTGACCCTTATCAAATTGCTGAGATTCTGGGAGACAATGCTTTTCATTTGAAAACTCTCATTGGAGAAAATATCCCAATGCCTGTCAATGAGTAGTATTTGAAGAACTATTTCCAGTCCTGAGTTGTTTACAACTCTTTCCTTGTACATAGGTAGATTAGGTTTCCTTTTTGTTTTTCTATTTTTTCTTTGGTTAGATTAGGGTTTCTTTTGTTAGAGTAGGTCCTCTTTGGTTGATTCTTCTTTCTATTCTACTCTTGCTTTCTTTTGGGCCTGTTGCATCAGTATAATTGGTTGCTTGCTTGGGACTATTTTGAGGATTTATTTTACAAACTTTAATCATCTTTTTGGAGTCGGCTAGTGGAAATCCTTCTTCTAATGTTGCATATGCTTGGAATTGGAGTCACTTGATTAAGTCAAATTCTAGAATGTATTTGGGTCTCATACTTTCACATAAATATTAAAGATTCCAAGGTTATATATGGTCCTTATGAAGTCTGACTAGGTGAAAAATATTATATTCTACTTGAGCATTGTTGTGGTTCTCATCCCTGAGTGTGGGATTCATTGCTTACAAGGTGAAAAGGAAATTTTAAAGATCTCAAAGATAATATCAATAAAAAAAAAAAAAGGGAAAGAAAATATTGAAAATCAAAGAAATGTTCACCTTATAAGGGGTATCCTAGTATCTCTACTGGGGCTATGGACATCTGGCTGGCAGTAAAGCTATGCTAGGGAGAATCACAGTGATAAACTTGTTAGGGCTATGGATGCCTAATTGGCAGCGAGGCTCTATCCAGGTTTCTTTTGGAGTTGGAATCCTTATGTAGCCCTATCAGGCTAAGTTTCATCCCTATTGCCACTAAGGAGGGAAATTAATGAATACACACACACTTTGACCCTAGTACAGGAAATATTTGTTTTTTTGTGATTTCTAAAACCTTGTGTGTAGGATGACCTGATGCTTGGATGGAAATCAAAGATTTTGGGTTCTTGATTCTAGTGTGTCATTGAAATGCTCTAAAGAATTTCCCTAGTAGAGTTACCATTTGTTGTGCACTTTTTTGCACACACACCCCACTGAAAGTAGGGACCCTTTTTGCCTAGTCTTTTGGATCTTTTATGTGGCTCTGCCTTTTGATCTTGTCTTTGAAAATATTGATATTTTGGTCTTTGGTTTGTGGTCCTTTAGTCGTGGGATTTGGTTACTTTGAACTCTTCCTAAATGCTTGTCATGTTTGTAAAATTCCCCTATTCTTAGTTAGTGGTTATGGAGTCTCATGGATGTTCTCTCTAGAAGTGGGTTCACTTTCCCTTTGTTTATACTTGGTATTTTTTTTGAGTCTTGGGAGTTGTTCTTTTTCTCCTAAGACTTTGTTTCCTTTGCTTGGTGGGTTCGGGTGCGGGATGGGACTGAATTATGAACTTTCACAAAGTTGATGGTTCTTTTTCCCTTTTGGTTCTGGTCCCAGCTCTACCCCCTATGTCCTTGTTTTCCTCATTGTTCGGCCTTTAGGTTGGTTCTTCCCTTTAGGTTTGCTTTGGTCTTCCTTTTAATTCAATGTTTTCCTTTCGTCAGAGGTAGAATCGGGATGTGAACTAAACTTGGAACCTTCACAAGGTTCATGTTTTAGTTTCGGTTCTGATTCTGGCTCCACTTCTTGTTTCCTTGTTTTCTTCATTGTTCGGCCTTTGGGTTGGTTTCCTCCCTTGGGTTATATTTCGTTCCCCTTTTTTTATTTTTTCCTTCACTTCCTTTCCTTCGCTGGAATTGGAACCGAGGTGGGAACTAAACTCGGTACTTTGAAAAAGGTCCCGTCTTGTTTTGGTTCTACCTCCACCTATTTTGGTTCTGCCTCTGCTTGTTTTGTTTCCTTTTCTATTTTGGTTTTGGTTCTACCTCCACCTCTTTTGGTTCTACCTCCGCTTGTTTTGTTTCCTCTTCTATTTTGGTTTTGGTTTTGCCTCCGCCTATTTTTGTTCTGCCTCCACCCGTTTCATTTCTTCTTTTGTTTTCTTTTGGTTCTACCTCCACCTATTTTGTTTCCTCTTCTATTTTGGTTTTAGTTCTGCCTCCGCCTATTTTGGTTCTGCCTCTACCTATTTTGCTTTTGCTTTTGTTTTGTTTTCATTCCACTGTCACCTGGGCTTGTGCGTGGTTTCCTTGCCTTGGGGATTCTGTTGGATTGACATGGATTTAGATTCTATAATGAATATTAATTGTGGCCCTTTTCAATGTAGGTTGGATTGGGAAAGTTGTTGCTATTAGGGCCGAAGGAAGGATGAGTGTACTTTGAAGATATTGTGAGATCCACAAGATACAACTAGGTACACTTTGCGGTCATGGGTAGGTAAAACCCATCCGTACATGGAAGGTTTTCTCATTGGTCATTCATCCAAGGTGGATGTAAAATGGAAAATTTAAACTAGTTTGACTCGATCAGAGTCATTCATGGTGCCTAGCTCGGCTATTGATCGGTGGCCCATATTCAAACTCACATTCTACGCACATTACCTTTCTTCTATTTCACGTGAGTGAGGCATTAATGGCGGATGTGACCCACATGGTTTATTCGGTCTGAATTGGGATTTGCAGAGATTGTAGGTTGATCTGAGGAAGGTGCCTCATGCATTCAATGCAAGACAATGATTTATTGTGGGCTGTCTGGGATGATATGGTTGGTGGCCGACCTTCTTTGTAACCCTAGCTCAGGCTAGCACAAAATGAAATCTCTATAATTATGGCATGTCACCTCATTTGTAAGTGGTTAGACAGTTAGTTAAGTTGTTATAATTATATCAAAGATAGACTAGAAGATTAGAGTAGAAGGTTAGAGTTAGGAGTTAGTCATATTTTATGCAATTGTTGTAACATAATATCGAAATTGTTGCTATCATTGGTGATTCAATGCAACTGAAGATATTTTTTTACTATTGGTGTCTTCTTTGGATTGATTAATCTTGAATGGTTCTTGTTCTATCTTTAAAATTTCTTTTGAAATGTCTGAATGCATTTTAGGTTTAGAGTTAAATAATTCGATAATGCTTGTGATTTAGTGCTTGGAGTGTTGTAACAATCTTTGGTTCATACTTTGGGCAGCTTTCTAATTGTGGGTTTGTTGTACAAGGTCAACCTATACCCAATATATGTGTCCTTAGTTCAATTGTGGGCATGCATCCAGTTTGATGGAATGAATGTCCATGATATGAAAATCTTTAATTCCTTAGAAGATTGCACTATTCCTGTGAGATTGCAGGTATAGCCTAGGTTGATCAAAAATTAGTTTTGAGGGATTGGTTCATCCCAAGCATTTCATCATTAGTATTGTTGATTCTAGGAGTAGTATTAATCTTAGGATTTCCAATACTATTTCTCCTTTGTTATTTCTTTGATCTGATAAGTTTATAGTCTCCAACATCTTTTTTGTAAGGTCCCTTTGTGATTACTAGCATTTTCACATTTATCACTGAGTTGTTTTGTTGCAAGTCATGACCTGACACCTAAGAGACCTTGGGGTTATCTCTTTTTCAATAGAGATTGACCTTTCAAGAGAGATATGATACTATAGATACTTTGTCTGAGTTGTTGTTGTGCAGAAAACACCATCAACAGGATTGGAACTACAAGGAGGGCCTAAATAAGCAAGATGGAGCATTTTCTAAATGCCCTTTCTCTTGAGAGACTCAGAAGGAGAACTATATCTACACTAGGAGAAGAAGAAGAGTTTCTAGAACTACACCTCCAACTAGGTCAAGAAGGACCGGAAGAAGGGAGGATTCACTATCTACCTCATCATTTCCACCATCCTCACCCTCATCCTCATCTTCATCTGATTCTGAGGCTAGTTCCATTCAACAACCCAACCAGTCATCAATCAACTGTTGCCACCTCCACCTCCACCAATGGATTTCTTGGAAAATAACCCATCACCTCTATCCTTCAACAACTACAATGTTATGCCCAAGAACCCTGAGCATTTATGTTCCGAGTTTCACATAAATGACCCTAATAGAATAGTAGGCGAGCATATTAGGATTTTTCAAACTTGTCTGAGGGATAAAGGGATTAATCATGAGGATGTTTCCTATACGATTTTCCCTTATTCTTTGGGAGAGGAGGAATTTTACTGGTACAATCATTTACCTGTTGTATCCATTCATAATTGGACTGAACTTGAGGTTGCATTTCTACAAAATTTTAAAATCCCCATCAGTGCCAATGAACTCTACATGCAGTTTACTGGGGTTAAGAGAGAAGTTAGTGAGCCTGTAGGGTCATTCAACAATAGATTCCACCATGCATACACTAGACTACAAGCACCTTATGCTATAGATGATGCCATTACTTTAGAGGTATATTTTGAATCCCTTGATAGTCTTACATCCACCTTCCTTAAGTGGAGAACTAACCCCCAACTACCTTGCTCACTACATATACAAAGTTTGTTAAGGTCAATACAGAACTTAGACAACACTTGTTAGGACCCTTGCCATCTCAGGGACCAATTTCTCATCCTGGGCAGGTCCAAGATCTTAACCAGGCATTGACTAATCACACTCCCATTATGAATCCCATCCCGCAGTTGTCTTTGGTTCTGCACCCAGTTCATCCAATAAGTCAGGCTCACCCAATGCCTAATTATCCCCAGCAAAATGCTAATCAACCCCTTCATCCACAACCATAGGCTGGTTTCCCTACATATTTACAGAACTCAGAAGTTTTGAATTAGTCTATGGGTCTTGGAGGAGTGTCAAGATACCCCCCAAACAATGTGAATTCAATGCCTTACAATAGTCCTAATAAGGAGAGGTTAGATGAGCTAACCGAACAAGTGAAGAAATTGAATATGGAGGTAACCCACTTGAGGAACTAGAAAAACCAACTCCAAGATGCTCAGAGGAGCATGTAATCAAATTATAATAGGGAGAATCGAGATGGTGCACGAGGGAAAAACTTTGACAGAGGGCAGCATTCTAACAGAACTCAAAATTTTTAAAGAGGACAAGGTTCTGGTTAGAACTTTGATAGAGGAAAATAAGGTGGAAAAGGGTTTGAGAGGAGACAACCACCTAGGTAAAATAGGCCATGGAACACCAAAACCAATAATGGAGGTTTCCCTACTCCACTGGATCAACCTTCCAATCAAGAAAAACCTCTGAGTGGAGTATATGTAGCTGAAGTAGCTTTGTTAGGGTGGTGCAGGCTTCATAAGACAAGTCAACTGTCTGAGCTGGATTGTCCTGAATTTCAAACTGTTGCTTCCATCTTTCAGTACAAAGTAGAAAACAACTCCACTGGTCGGGAATTGGTACCCTCAAATCTTTATGATTCCCCAATTTTGGTGTTAAATCATGCTCCTTTCCCATGGGATGAAGAGAATGAACGAGAAAAGAAGTCAAGTGGCTAGAATGAGGAGACTCAACAAGTGTTGAATGAAGATGAAATTTATCAGTTGTTTAGTGAAGGAACTGAGAATGATAATGGTCCCTTGGATGAGGAAGAAGTTGGTGCTGAAGAGGTACAGATGTTTCAACAACCTACAAGAAAGTATTATTTGAGGAATATGCCTAATAGGAATCCATGAGCTGGGGGGCCATACTACATCTATTCCTACAAAAAAAATTACTACTCCACTAGACCCACATGCCAATAATAATCCATCTTACCCTCATGTGCCAACATAATACTTTGTAAGAGGAGGACAACCTGAGGCATCAAGAGGGAGAAATGTTGATTCAACAAAAGATAAGTAGACTGGTAATTCTAAAGAGACCCATGTCGACATGAATGTGGAACAATTAGACGAATATGTGACTGAGTAACTCAAGAAAGTAAAGGCGAGTCTCTCTTCTTTTGAGTTGTTAACGGTTCCTGAAATCAGAAATATAGTCCTAGGGTCTTTTAATTCAAGTCAAGCACCACAAGGAGTAGCAACCAATGAGGTAGTTGGTAGGCCTCCTAGTTCATAGGCACCTAAAGGCCTAAGTCAAGCACCACCTAGAGACAAAGGTAAAGAAAAAGATAAGAATCAGGTTGCACAAGTTGACACTCAATTGAGTTTGTTCCAGGGAAAAATGGAAACCCCTCCCTTCCAAATTTCTATTCGTATCTTTGAGAAGAATCTACACAATTGTCTTCTAGACTCAGGAGCATCTACAAATGTTATGCCTTTTTTTGTCTATAGAGCACTAGCTATTACTCCTACATCCTCTCAAAAGAAATTCACCCAATTGGACAAGACAAAGGTGAATATAGTGGGAGAACTAAACATGATTCCCATGCAAGTTGCTTCAAATCCTAGAGTGCAACAAGTACTTAATATTCAGGTGCAGATATTTCTGACACTTATGGTTTGATCTTGGGTCAAGTTTCACCAAGGCCCTAAATGGATACACATCCATAGATCATTCTCACATGTGGCTCCCTTGGAAAGGAGTCCCAAATCAAATCAGGATTGAAAGAGAACCCAGAATGAAGTATGTGATCACTGAATATCAGAATACTTCAAATGAGATATTGGTATCAGAATTCATAATGGGGAACTACACCTTGGCTGCCCTTTTTTCAGATACAGAGGAATTTTTTATGTTGCAAAGCTTCTCTAATGAATCCACATCAAAATCCAACAGTTTTGAAGTACTGCTTGAACAAGCAAAGGAACTTGATGATCGAGAAGATAGACAACTTAGCTTGCTAGATAATTTCGAAGAGTTTATCCAGAAGTGCATGGAGGATCGGATCCAACTAGGCAAAAATATGGATTTTAAGGAATTGTTGCTCCCTAATTAGTGTAGAGTTCACAATGCCCCTCACTCTAAGCTAGAATGCTACCTGTGCCAAACTGCGGTGGATCAAAAACAAAGATGCATTAATCCAAACCCAACTATCAGGCTGAATATACAAAGTGTTCAAAATGATCAAAAAGGAAAGAGCTCAAGGCCTCCTAAAAGCCTCTGGGCACTAGCAAGGACAAGGGTAGTTCGAGGTAATTAGAAGCTGATGGCTCCTGGACATTAAGATTTGATGGATCCAAATCAAAGCAAGGTGTTGGAGCAGGATTTGAGTTGATCAATCCTAAAGGTAAGACTTATTTTTCTACTCATAGGCTCTAGTTCTAATGCACTAATAATGTAGTTGAGTATGAGGCTTTGGTCCATGGTTTATTAATGGAATTAAGAAAAAAATTCATGATCTTGCAAGTGTTTGGAGATTCTGAGCTTGTAGTTAAACAAGTAAGGAAAAAATACTCGTGTCATGATAGAAGAATGACCAACTATAGGCATAGAGTATGGGATATCATTGAAGGATTTGATGCCTTCAACATTCAATTTATTCCCCAAAATAAGAATCAAACTATAGATTCTCTGGCCCAAGTAGCTAGCGCATTGCAACCCTTATCACTTTCAGGTTTCAAGAAGTTCAATGTAGATCTTACTCCAGTACCCTTAGTTCCTGAAAATGTAACCAATTTCCAAGTATTTGGGGATGACAAACATATTCTTGAATTCATCACTAACTGTGATGTGTTTTCTTCTTAGGTGATTGATGAGGTAGAGCCTCAAGAGGTTGAAATGGACCTAGAAGGGGTCATTAACCTAAAAAATAATACCATCCCAAGAGGTATGGTGCAATTGGAAATAATATTTGATTTGGATAACATAAAATATCAAGAACAATAGGTGAAAAGGGAGTCCCTCAGTAGTCAATGTGAAACATACAATATGGAGACCCAAGATGGTGTTAAAAATGTTTTTATAGGCAAAGTGTGCACTCTAGAGGAAAGAAGGGGAATTATTGGTGCATTAAACACATATTAAGATGTGATAACCTAGATTTATGAGGACTTACAAACCTATGACACTTCGATAATTACACACATCATTCCCTTGAAGTCGAATGTCAGACCATTCAGAAAAAGACAAAGGCCAATTAATGCTCTACTAGAACCTATCATTTAGAAAGATGTGCAAAAAATACTTTTAGCACGAATCATATTCCCAGTAAGACATTCAACATGGGTTGCAAACTTGGTTTGATTAAAGAATAAATGGAGAAATCAGACTGTGTATTGATTTCAGGAATCTCAATAGGGCATTGGAAAAAAATAACTATCCAGATCCTTCCCTGAATGAAGTGCTTCAAATTGTCAATGGATCTCAGATGATGTCTTTTCTAGATGGGTACTCTGGATACAACCAGGTTATGGTACAATATGAGGATAGGCACAAAAATACCTTTACTTCAAAATGGGGAACTTTTTCCTATAGATGAATGCCCTTTGGGTTAATCAATGTTGGAGCTACATTCCAGAGAGCAATGGATATTTCTTTTAAGGACTTTACTGGTAAGTGCATAATTATCTACATGGATGATTTGAAAATTTTTTCTAAGAGGAGATATGATCATGTAGTAGATTTATGCAAAGTATTCCAAAGGTGTAGAGAGTCTGGCATCTCACTTAATCCAAAGAAATGCATCTTTGGAGTCATTGAGGGAAAACTATTAGGGCATGTTATTTCAGAATGAGGTATTTCCATTGATCTAGAATGAGTGGAGGCTATACTAAAGATTCAACCTCCTACAAGAAAAAAGGAAATGAAGTCATTCTTTGGGAAAATTAACTTTGTCAAAAATTTTATCATTGGATTTGCAGAAATAGTGAAGCCCTTGAATGCTATGCTGAAACAAGAAGCAAAAGTTGAATGCAGCGTGAAAGCTAAGGAGGCATTTGCAGAAATCAAGAGAGCCATTGTTGAGGCTCCAATGTTGGTAAGTCTGGATTATGCTAGGATTTTTTACATATACTCATTTGCTTTTGATCACTCTTGTGTTGGAATGTTAACTCAAAATTTTGATCAAGGCGATGAATATCCCATCACTTTTATGAGTCCTCCTTTAAAGGATGCAGAATTGAGATACCCTAATGTGGAAAAGAAATTATATGCCCTGGTCCACACTATGAAGAAGTTCAGACACTATATACTAATAAATAAGGTCTTTGCCATAGTACCTAACCCCACAGTGAAGCTCTTATTAATGCAGAACAAATTGGGAGAGTGTGGGGCTAAGTGGGTAACCATGCTACAAGAGTATGATATTGAGATCCAACCCATGAAATTGGTGAGAGGGTAGGGATTGACAAAGACAATGGCTAAGATGGGCCCTGACCTCAAGGCTCAACAATAGCACCTTCAAGAAGTGTCTCCAAGAGAATGGTATGATGAAATTATCTACTATCTATTGAACCAACAATGTCCTAAACACCTTAATACAGTACAAATAAGAGCTTTACGTCTGAAGAGTGACAATTTTATAATGAAGGGATTTGTCTTGTATAAAATAAATCATGAGGGGGTTTATTTGAGATGCCTAGGGAAGGAAGAAGCTGGCAGAGTGATGACTGAATTTTATGACAAATATGGCACAGGCCATGGCTCAGCACCTTCCACTACAAATCAGATCTTGAGGGTAGGCTATTATTGGTCTTCCTTGTTCAAGGAAACACATAACCATGTGAGGACTCGTCATGTATGTCAGACTGCAGCAAGTAGGGAGAAATGTGCAACCCTCCAAATTCATCCTGTTATAGAGGTAAAACCATTTGCACTGTGGGGAATGGACTTTACAGGTCCAATCAATCCACCTTCATTTGTGGGCCACAGATATATTCTTACTATAACTGATTACTTTACCAGATGGATTGAGGCACTTACATGCAAAAAATGCACTTATGAAGTGGTAATCAATTTCATTGAATCAGGTATCATTAATCACTTTGGATGTCCATTGGCTTTGGTTTGTGATAACGGTCCTGCTTTTGCATGATTAAAGTTTTATAAGTGGGCTTATGATCATGGGATTGCCATAAAATTTGCATCTAATTACTATCCATAGGGTAATGGTTTGGCTCAGTCTTCCAATAAGAATATTTTAACAGTTATCCGTAAGCTACTAGAGAAGAATCCCAAGGACTAGTACACCGAGCTTAGATTTTCTCTTGGGGCAGATCGCACCAGACATAAAACATCCCTAGGAACCTCTCCTTATCACTTAGTATATGGTTTGGAACCTATGTTTCCCATCCAGCTAAAGATCCCTCCTTTGCACTTTATTAATGAATATTATGATGGAGAGGATAAATGTGAAGCCCGCATGGCTGAACTGTTACACCTTGAAGAAAGAAGAGATGAAGCCCTAGAAAACTTTTCCAAACATCAAGGTGTAGTGAAGAGATGGTTTGATAGGAGAGCCAAGGTGAAATCCTTTAAAATCTCTGACTTGGTTATCTATTGGGATAAAGCCCACAACAAAAAAGGGGAACATGGAAAATTTGACAGAATTTGGCTCAGCCCTTATCAGATTGCAGAGATTCTGGGAGATAATGCTTTTCATTTGAAAACTGTCACTGGAGAAAATATCCCACTGCCTATCAATGGCCAGTATTTGAAGCACTATTTCTAGTGCTGAGTTGTTTACAACTCTTTCCTTGTACATAGGTATATTAGGTTTCCTTTCTATTTTTTTTTTTACTTTTGTTAGATTAGGGTTTCTTTTGTTAGAGTTGGTCCACTTTGGTTGGTAATGCTTTCTCTTCTACTCTTTCTTTGGGTTTTCTTGCTTTCTTTTGGGCCTATTGCATCTATATAACTGGTTGCTTGCCTAGGCCTATTTTGAGGATTTATTTTACAAAATTTAATCATCTTTTCGGAGTCAGTGACTCAATTGGTGGAAATCCTTCTTCTGATGTTGCATACACTTGTAATTGGATTTACTTGATTAAGTTTAATTTTGGAATGTATTTGGGTCTCATAATTTCACACAAATCTTAGAGATTCCAAGGTTGCATATGGTCCTTATGAATTTTGACTGGGTGAAAAATCTTATATTTTGCTCTAGCGTCATTTTGGTTCTTATCCTTGAGTGTGGGTGTCATTTCTTGCAAGGTGAAAGGGAAAGTTTAAAGATCTCAAAGAGAATATAAAAAAAAAAAATGGAAAGAAAATGTTGAAAATCAAAGAAATGTTCACCTTATCAAGGGTATCCTAGTATCTCTACCGGGGCTATGGATGTCTAGCTGGCAGTAGAGCTATGCTAGGGAGAATCACAGTGATAACATCATCAGGGTTATGGATGCCTGACTGGTAGTGAGGCTCTATCTAGGTTTCTTTTGGAGTTGGAATCCTTATGTAGCCCTTTTAGACTAAGTCTGGTCCCTATTGCAACTAAGGAGGGAAATGAATGCATACACACACACTTTGACCCCAATACAGGAAAGGTTTTCTTGTTTGTGATTTTTGAAACCTTGTTTGTAGGGTGACCCAATGCTTGGATGGAAATCAGAGATTATGGGCTCTTGATTCCAGTGTGTCATTGAAATTATTTGGAGCATTTTCCCAGCAAAGTCACCATTTGTTGTGTAGTTTTTTGCACACATGCCCCACTGAAAGTAGGGACCCTTTTTTCCTGGTCTTTTGGCAATTGTCTATGGCCCTACCTTTTGAGCTTATCTTTGGAAATCTTGATATTTTGGTCTTTGGTGTTGTGGTCCTTTGGTCATGGGATTTGGTTACTTTGCATTGTTCCTTAATGCTTGTCCTATTTGCAAAATGACCCTATTCTGAGTTCGTGTTTATGGAGTCTCGTGGATGTTCTCTCTAGAAGTGGGTTCCCTTTGTTTGTCCTTGGTGTTTTGTTTGGGTCTTAAGATTTTTTATTTTCCTCCTAAGACTTTGTTTCCTTTGCTTGGTAGGTTTGGGCATGGGATGGGACTAAATTATGAACTTTCACAAAGTTCATGGTTCAGTTTCCATTCTGGTTCTAGTTTTGGCTCCGACCTTTGTGTCCTTGTTTTCTTCGTTATTCAGCCTTTGGGTTGGTTCTTCCCCTTAGGTCTACTTTGGTCTTCCTTTTTCTTTGTTGTTTTCCTTTCATCAGAGGTGGAATCAGGATGGGAACTAGACTTGGAACCTTTGCAAGGTTCATGTTTCATTTTTGGTTTCGGTTCTGGCTCCGCTTCCTATGTCTTTCTTTTCTTCGTTGTTTGGCCTTTGGGTTGGTTTCCTTCCTTGGGTTTTCTTTGTTTCCCCCTTTTTTTTTTCTTCACTTCCTTTCCTTTTCCAGAACTGGAACTCGAGTGGGAACTAAACTCGGTACTTTGAAAAAGGTCCCATCTAGTTTTGGTTCCACCTCCTCCTATTTTTTTTCCTCTGTTATTTTGGTTCCACCTCCACCTATTTTTTTTCCTCTTTTTTTTTGGTTTTGGTTCTGCCTCCTCCTATTTCGTTTACACTTCTATTTTGTTTTGGTTCCACCTCTGCCTATTTTGGTTTTGCCTCTGCCTATTTTTTTTCCTCTTCTATTTTGGTTTTGGTTTTGCTTCTGCCTATTTTGTTTTCGCTTCTATTTTATTTTGGTTTCGCTTTCTCCTAGGCTTGCGTGTGGTTTCCTTGCCTTGGGTATTCTATTGGATTGACTTTGATTTTGATGCTATAATGAATATTAAATGTGTCCCTTTTGCATGCAGGTTGTTGCTGTCAGGGCTGATGGAAGGATGGGCATACTTTGAAGATATTGTGAGATCCAAGGGATACATCCATGTACAGTTTGTGTCTGTGGGCAGGTAAAACCCATCCATACACTAAAGGTTTCCTCATTGGCCATTTAGCAAAGGTGGACTTGACATGGAAAATTTAAACTGGTTTGACTCAATCAAGGTCATTCATGGTGCCCATCTCAGCTATTGATTGGTGGCCCATATTCAATGTGTGTAGAGTTAAATGTATTTACACCTCAATAGAAAGAAGGATTTTCCATATACCAAGAGAATGATGAACAATCATGGAAGAGGGTTGAGCCTCCTCCACAGACAAGAAATTTCACACGCGGGCATAGTCCTTGTTGCAGAGCCCTCTGAGAGCTTCTCCTCCTAATATAACTTTATTCCTCGTGATTAATTAAATAACATCAATTATTTAATTATGTCACTAATGTACCCTATTCCCCCAAGTCAATTAAATTATTAATACTTAATATTTTAATTAAATCACTTTCCCCTAAACTTGAATAATTAAATTAATTATTCAAACATCATTCAAAAAGGTCAACAAAACAAATACAACTTTGTTTTTAAAAGTCAAACATGACTTGCAAGTTCAACTCAAAAAGGCTTAATTAATTAATTCAATTAATTAGTTACCCTCACCCAATTTTATGGTTGAGAAAATTACGGTCCCCCAATTGCTCACTCTGATTTTTTGATCGATTCATCTAGTTCCTAACTAAAGGCTCAACCTGATTTCTTCAATCCCACTGAAGGATCAACCTGATTTCCTCAATTCCACTAATTAGGCAATCTATTTCTTCTTATTGATCAATTAACATCCTTTATAGATTTGATCATAGAAGCTAACTAAGAAATCTAATTTTTCTCAATAAATTTCAACCATTGATCTTGATTCAACATTGTTTGATCCTAATCATTCATTTCAAAACATAAAATATATATCACAATCCTCTTCATCCTAAAAAATAATCAGAGAATTGGCATCTTTTATGTAACAAAGTAATGTCAAATTGACAATTGATTTCTCACAAGCTTTTACACACATCTTTGATCACCATTCACACATATTTGGAGCTTTTGTAATGCATAATGGAGGCTTTGCATTGATACAACAACAATCCAACATCATTGCGAATACACTTCAACATGAGATGGGTAACAATATAGTTAGTTGAATTCATTGTATGCTTTCCTATTTACATTGCTAAATTTCATTGAATTCAATAATCTTGTATTGTTCATTTCATGAGTAATGGGTATGAATCTTAATCTTTGTTTGAATTAAATCTTGTTAAACTTATTCATGTTTGATTCCTAACACCTCTCGATTTCTCCCTTACGACATCTAGCATGCTTAGTGGGACCTCAGTCCTTAACATTAGCATTTCCTTGAGTTTTCTTAAGCAATTACAGGTTCTAAAATGCGGTTGCATTTTCCTGAAATGTTGTTGATAATTTTTTTCATGTGAAAGCTACAAGATTTTGAAAGGGCCGCTATTGCACATTTTCCAACTGTTATTGCACTTTTCTGGGTTGCTATTGACCTAACCAAGATCGCTATTGTTTGGAAATTGGGACTTTTATAGCTTGTCTTCAAACGACCCTATCTTGGTCATATAGAAGTATTTTTTAGTGCTTTGATATTTAAAATGGGGTATAATTTCATGCTCTTTCCAATGGTATAGGTTTTTTTCAATTTTTTTTATAGTTAACTTTTCTATTGGTGCACCTAAAGTTAACTTACATTGCAATTTGGTCTAGGTTGTAGGGTTTTGATGCTTAATCAATTGTCTAAACCTAAATTTTGATTGTGTGTTGTGTTTGGGAGGTTCTAACATTATTAATGTAACATTTTTAGGAATATGGCACCATATTTTATGAAAAAAAACTAACACTTTGATAGAAGAGAAGGTGAACAGTCCAAGTCCAGTTATTTCAAAGCTTTATAGTTTAGGAAAATCATTTCAAATTTGGTGTTGTAAAATTGAACCCACAACTTGTACACTTCAATTTGGTGTTTTAAAACTAAAATTTTAAGTTCTATTAGTGTGGGAAACATTTCGATTTGGTGTTGTAAAATTGAACCCACAACTTGCACACTTCAAATTTGGTGTTTTAAAACTGAACTTTTTAAGTTTTCTTACTTTACAAAACATTTCAAAATTGGTGTTGTAAAATTGAACCCACAACTTGGACATTTAAATTTGACATTTTAAAACTAAACCTTTAAAGCTTTATTAGTTTAGGAACATTTTTATTTTGTGTTGTAAAATTGAACCCCACAATTTACACATTTAAATTTGGTGTTTTAAAACTGAACTTTATAAGCTTTCATAGTTTAGGAAAAATTTTGATTTATTTTTTTATAAAATTGAACCCCACAATTTACACACTTAAATTTGGTGTTTTAAAACTAAACTTTTACAAGATTTCTTAGTTAAAACAAGCATTTCATTTGGTGTTTATAAAATGGAATTACCAATGCATTTCTCTATGTTGACTAATGAACATTTTCTACTTTGTTGACCACATTAAGACAAGGCTATAGAAACACTCAAGTTTAGTGCTTAAAAATTGATCAAATCCTTTTTGTTTTTCACCTTTGCTATATTTGACTAAAATGTCAAATACTTTCAATTTGGTGCACATAAAAAATGAATTGACAAACTTCACACTTGAATTTAAAAAATAAATTGTGATCAATTGTATGACATGTCTATTGTGATTGGCAAGTCGAGTGTGTATCCTCTCCCCCCTACATCTTTTGACGATCCTAGGTGAAGAGAAATAATTTGGGATTTTTTGCATTTTTTGAGTCATCCTTAAAGAGGGGGCTTGTTAATGAGACACATCCCACAATGGAGAACTCATAAGCAAGGTATCGAAGTACATTTATTGGCAGGCTATACTAAAGGTTGTGAAATCGTAAGAGAGTACCTGCAATTCTGAGCAATAACATACTGCACCTAATCCAATGCCTTAAGCGAAACGAGAATATTTAAAGAGTCTTAAGTGACCAACGAATGGTAGTGTATGTACGGTGCTCACAGTTATCACTAAATAGCTTACTTTAGAAGCCATCCATGTTTTCTAAAATGTTCTTTGAAATTGGTGAATCGAAACTTTGCTTCCAAGAAGTTACTTACCAAGCTCATTTTTTGGTTGAGGCGTAGATCTTAAGAGTTCATTCTTAACATACCTCTACACTCCTCCATAAATTGCATGTAAAATCATCCCTTCGGGGCATGAGGTAGGCCTACCTAAAAGAGTGTACCTACCTAGGGTGACTTGACTGATGCATGCCAAGATTACTTTATTGACATCAAACACTTTGCTTGATTTAAAATGAACACATCAAAACAAACATTGAACATGGTTATCAAATATCAAACCCTTTGGACTTAGTGTGAATTCCTTTTTAAAGAGCCCTATATTTTCACTCCTTAAAAGATATCTTAAACAAATATTTCTAAAGGCTTTTGAATATTTAGGCTTACATTTCAAACTTGGCTACTATTGACATAAATCTAGCTGCTTTTGACAAAAATTACTGCTACTGTTGTAAGACTGCCACTTTTTCCTTATTTTCTAGTGCAAAATCAGAGACTGGTCTGAAAATGGTTACATCTTTCACCTTGTAGGAACAAAGTTAGACTTCCAAAACACGTCATTTCATCAGTCCATATCCATTTGCAAAATCAAACACTCCAACCTAGTTTTAGGATTGAAAATCAAAACATAATTTTGGATTATTCCTTCACTCAAAATTCTAAGATATTAACATTTTATTGAACCTCAAGGTTAGTTCAAGTAGATTCTTCAAAACATATCCTCTAGAAAAATTAAGTGAAATATCAATCCAAGTTTTCAACATTTTGAATCCCAAAATAACATAATTTTTAAAACATCACTCAAAATTTAGATTCTTGAGTATCATGAAAACCATATCAAAACACCAACACCTTTTTGTCCAAAATGTTGTCTTTCACATCATCATCATTCATCATCCATTCAAAAATAGAAAAAGGATAAAAAAAAACACTCACTTTATGACCATTTTGCATCCTACTGCTCTAGTTCAACAACCAAATCTTACAACATCCATTATACAACCAAACCTCGCATGAATTTAAGGTGAAGAATCAGACATTATCAGTAGTTTCAGAAGTTTTTGTTTCGAGAAAAAGAAAACACCAGCGTAGTGGAGAAACACATCTAATATCCTAGACAAAGAGGAACAAAAAGTGGATCTTACGGCTGGAAGACCCATATTACCACCTCCCACGTGGAAATAGAAAATCTTGGCTTACAAAAACACCAATCTTTTAAAATGGAAATGTCGGTTGACAGATTTATCACCTAACTCTGTATTATCATGCCCACTACAGTGACAAATGTAACCATAGTTGAATCAATAATGATGTGACTTTCAGACTGATTCTCTGCTTATTTTTAAAGGTGGTAGCTACCTTCATTTAATATCCAATGAATAATTTTTAACTAGAGATACTTTTAACCATAAAGAAAATAATGGAAGGGGCTTTTAACTAGAAAGCTTTAAAGGAATTAACAAATTTCATATGACAAAACTGAAATAATTCCCAACTAATATTGAATTTTCTCTAATAATATCTCCAAGTTCTTCCTCTTCTTCCAATACCTCGTTAACTCTATGATATTGATGATTATTTCTCCTTTATTTCCAAGCAAGCAATCAAAGACTAGTAACTATATCTTCTTGATCACCAACCAATCTATGTTAGGCTGAAGAACATCAGCATTATGCCTCTGAAGAACCATTGATATTAACCATAAAGCAATTCATTTTATAAAATTATTTATTCTAAGTTTCCCCAATGGAGTTGCAAAAAATTTGTCGGTTGACAGATTTATCACCTAACTCTATATTCTCACACCCACTAAGGTGAAAAATGTAACCATAGTTGAATTAGTAATGATGTGACTTTCAGACTGATTCTATGCTTATTTTTAAAGGTGGAAGCTACCTTCATTTAATATCCAATGACTAATTTTTAACTAGAGATGCTTTCAACCAGAAAGCAAATAAAGGAAGGGGCTTTTAACCAAAAATATTGAAAGGCATTAACAGATTTCATATAACAAAACTGAAATAATTCCCAACTAATATTGAATCAAAATCACCATAGTATCTTCATTCACAGATAAATCAAACTATAGTGATGCAACAAATCAAAGCATATACCATTCCAATAATAGATCACTCATAGAAGAACATTCAACATAAGCATAAATAATTCATACACCATAATTCAAAGATTACAAATGCATAAACTCCACCATAGTTTTCTATATCAGAATAATGGAAAACAATAAAGCAAGATAACAATTTTTTTTGTCTAATGGGTAAATCAAAGTTTTCCCAAAAGATACCAGTACTACCAACCAATAACCTATTTAAAGCATATCCAATTGTCTTTGGTAAAATTTTCTTGAAAGTAACCATACTGAATAAAAGAGTATTAAACTTAAAAGAGCCAAAATAAACTAAAGTGCCATGAAAGACTAAAAATAATTAAGCAACAATTCTTCCTGCCTCAGCCTCTTCATCTTCTGGATTCACAACCACTTCCTTCCACAAGAGTTCCTCTTGTGCCTTCACCCTGGATTTGTAATCTCTATACCTAGAAACAATCGCAAGTAGTTCTTTGCTTCCCGAGGTCCCAGTGATTTGTAGTCTAGTTCTGAATTTGGATATAGCAGCCTCAGATTCGACTAGAGTTTCAGATCTCCTATTTGCTTTAGTCTTAAAGGAATCAAGGTAGACTTGCAGTCATCCAAGCTTTGAAAAATAATCTTTGGTTGACATGGCAGGATCTGCTATCTCGAAGAGTATTTCTTTAAACTTTAGATAAATTTCCTCGGCTTCTAGAATTTTCTCATCAAACTCATCAGTGATATCAACCTTTAAGTCATGAAAATTACCTTTAATTTCCACAAGCATATCCAAATACCTTTCTAAGTACCTTAGAAATTTCCTTTACCAGATTACCATAAATCCCCAATTTCCAATCTAATGAATCGGACCAAGAAGGATCTAACTCCTTTGGATCATTCAAAATCTTCTCATTAACCAACTTCATACGGTCCATGGAAATTAGTTCTTTCATTTCTTATGAGAGTATGTAGAGCCTAGTCTGATCTTTCATGATCTGTCTTAATTTTGACATCAATTGTTTTCTCTTATCAATAACCTGAGTGTAGAAAAGCAAAGACTTACCGATAAAAAGGGTAATCTCCTGATACATTTCATCTACCCACTCACTGATAGCTTTGGAATAGCCCAGATTCTTTCTGATTAATTTCATCAAGGATGCATCAATATCTACTCTCTGACAACTTGAGGCTTCATTGGATATAGTAGAGGGAACCATGGAGGAAATCAAATTCTTTAAATCAAGGACTTGGGATTGCAAAATCACCTTTTCTTTCCTTTCTTCTTTCACCCACTTAATTAAAGCATTGATTGAATAATTTTCATGATACACATCACCTTCTAATGTTTCAGGTCAGATATCAACATGTGTGATCTTGTAATCAGCCTCAATTATTTCATCATCATTCAAATCCTTCACGGGTTTTGCAATCTCTACTATTTGATTCCTAAAGGCAAGATTAGTCAACATCCTTGACATTTTATGATCTTTCTTTGGCCTTGAGGAGGATTGGAATAACTTTGCAACTGTGTCTACTCCAGTTTTTGTTGTAGGAATATATTTCCTCTTTTTCTCCACTGCCTTTTTCAGCCATACCGGGGAAGCTTCTATCAAAACAACATCCTTGTTTCCATGAGCAATTTCCTTTCATTCAATAGGGAGGATAGATGTATTATCTCCCAGGGAAGAAGGTACTTCAGACAAAGGAGGGAAAGTATTATCTTCAATCATTTTCCTAAAAATGGCATCTGAATACTCAAATATAGGCTTTGCCTAGTTGCTTTTCTTTTTTAGAAACTGGGGTAGATACACTATTTTGCTCACATACCAACTTCAATTTAGTAGTCTCTTTAGGTTTCTCACCATCACCTCCAAACTGTTAATTTTCACTTGAGAACCTAATAGCCAATCTTTTCGATGATGCACTTATTGCAAAATTTTGAGCAGACCTCTGTTCATTCCTCTGAGATGATTTTGGTTCCTAAGTAGAACCTGCAGTCTATCTCCATTTCCCTTCTAACCAATCCCAAGTTCTTTTCAGCACTGGGGAAGCTCATACATTCATGTTAAAAACTTCATTCTTACTCCAGTTGAACTTGGGATGAGATTTATTGGGCAAATTATCATATTCTAGATCAATAACCACTAAATATTCAATGGTGTTCTTAGGTTCATGGATAGAAAGACCAAATGCTTGAATTTTTCTGAGGGTTAACCTCATATAATTCATTTTCAAAACCTCATTTTCATCAACACAATCTTCCCAAAAATCTTCAATGGAAGATTGATGCTGGTATGAACTTTCTCCATAAAAAAATTGCTTCATGAAACCCTTGCTATCAAAATTAGCCCTCATGAATAAATATTGGAGATTATATTCTTTGAGAACTCATTCAATGCCTTTATCTATGTGATTATTTTTACATGTGAAAGAAGGATTTACCAACGGGAAAGGATAACCCCGTTTCCCCATACTCATGTACTTTACATTCACCAAGGCCATTTGTCTACAGACTTCCAGAAACACCAGTAAATCTTTCAGATACCTAGGCAATTTTGATGGGGCTTTCTCATAACCTCCTATCCTTAAATATGAAAACCTTTCAAATCGAATATAGAAGATTCCAAATTTCGACACCAAAGATATAGATTCAGGAGAAAAAATCACTTCAGGGTGTCCATCTAGCTTCCTGATAGCCTCCATCAAGAATGCATCATTAACAAGGAAAAATTCTCCCATTCGAACCTTCTTAGTGATTTGTGGGTAACATTTATACATAGGATTACCATATATTGGAGGTACCTAAGGTTTTAACCCTGGCCAAAAAGACCTCTAATTGGCTATAACATATATCAAGCAAGAACATAGATGAAAGGTGGCAGTTTTCTAGAAACTAACTAATTTCTCATTCAAATGAAAGCAAATTACTTTAGCCCAGTCTATAAACACATTTTCATCACAAATAACTAAAATAAATTGATAGATCTAGTTTTCAAAAGATTCAACATGTGCACTCCCAACAATCTGATGTAATAGAGCAATGGCATCTAGAATTTCTCCTTTGAAATGTGATCTTATAAGTTTAGCAGGCATTTTTGACTTACCTTTCTTCTCCGACTTCAACCAACTTTTTCCTATATAATTCTTGCAACAGTCCTCATTAGCTCTAAAAAAATCATTAGCTGCAACAACTAACATTTCTTTTACAGGTGTTTTCTTAGGAATCCTTAGCGCTTGGTAAACAGCCTCAGGAGAAATTCTAGCAACAATAGTTCTGACTGTAGCTTTTATCTCCCTCATTCCAAGAATATATCTCCTTGTGCATGCACCAATCAAGTCCACACTCCAGATGGATTCTGGGAAACCTCCAGCGTGAGCTAATATACTCTCTAATAATTTCACGTCAATGACAGATTTCTTGTTACTTTCTAGTCACGGCCAGAATTCATCCAGCTTAAAAAAGATCACAAATTTGTGTCCCTCACACCAAGCCAATGATTTCCAATTTCGGACTGCATGAGCTCGCTATGGACAAAGGAAAACTTTCTTGCTTGAAATATAATCATAGAAGATGGAGGAAAAACTGAGAACTCAAGTGAACAAATCTCCACCACCTTTAATCACATGAGGACAAAAAGATGTGTGTTTTGTGTTGAATTAATGTGATGCCTTATTGTAATCCTTGGTAAAGAAAACCTCAAGATTGGTGCAATTTACAAAAAATATTGATAAGACATCTCTAGGTTGTATTGTATACCTCATTAAATGCATAGGTGGTGCCTCGAAAAGTGTGGAATGAACAACATATCGCCTTTTTGCAGACGACCAAAAATTTATAACCTAAAATTAGGAGTTGTGAAGTTATAGAAACCTTCACCTCATCGACTACACACTAGACCGACACATGTGATGATACCAAGAAGGAAGAAACCAAACCTTCAGGAGGTTACGGAAAACACAAACCTGACAATGGGTTTTAGAAACACTGGATGCCGATGACTTAAGTTTCAAAACCTAAAGAATGCACAACAAGAGGTTAGGAAAAGAAAAGACCCTGCAACAAAGGCAAGGATGATGGAAAAAATTTAGAATCAAATGAAAAATAAGAAACAAAGACCAAGGAACGTAATATTTTACTATCTCATGACAACAATAATACCCATAGGTAACATTGGCTCCAAATGGGGACTAGGACTAACAGGACAAAGAGAAACCAAAAACATGACATAAAGCCTTATTCATTGGGCAACGGAGTCAAAAACTAGACAAACCAAAAACCAAACAAACAAACAAGAAACTATGTAGAAGGATGGATCCAAAGAAACAATCATTCAAGGAGTTTTAAATCTTGCCCATTGTAGGCAAGACACAGAGCAGTACCATCAGGACAATTCAATTGGAGTGCATGATCACCAACAAGCTGCTTGATTATGAAGGACCCTTTCTAGAGAGAATCAAATTTCTTATGTGCCCCTTTCACCTCTCTCCTCCTATCCCAACATATTGCAAATTTCCTTTGTCTAGCCCTTTTATGAAAAATATTCTTCACCATCTGCTGATGTTTGGTAATTTTATCCATTACAACTTCCCTTTCTTCCTCTAGTTTATTCAGATACATAACCCATTTCTCCAAAGCAGTTTGGAATTTCCCATCCTCAATAGATTTTTATAAATTGAGCGCTGAAATCTCCAATGGTGTATGCAATGTTCTATCAATACCATATACTAATTGGAAAGGGGACATTCCAATAGCTCTTTTACAGGTAACCCTATTGGCCCATAGGGCATCATATAGCTTTTTATTCCATCCTCTATGATTTTCATCAACCAACTTCTTAATAATGGAGATCAAATTTTTATTTCTTAACTCTTCCTTTCCATTACCTTGTGGATAGTAATCAGATGAATGAGAAAGACTAATACCATAGTCATAGCAGAAAAGGGTAATCTCAACAAAATAAAAATAGCTAGCATTATCAACAATAATTTTCTTGGGTACTCCAAATCTTACCAAGATTTTCTCCATCAGAAAGTTACATTCAACCTCAGTGGTGGTATGCTTCACAGGGATAGCTTCCACCCATTTGGTGAAATAGTTTGTAGTAGTCAATATGTGTGTATGTATCGCACTTGAATTTAGGTTGATTGGACCAATTAAATCCATACCCCACTATTGAAAAGGCTCATCAATTACCATAGGTTTCAAAGGAAAGGCAACAAGCTATGGTCTACCAGTGAACTTTAAACACATTTCACATTTCAAAACCCACTCATACACATGTTAGGTCTCAAAAATGCCGGTTTGAATGAACCACGAGAGATTTCCACACTCTCACTACATTAATGGCCAACTAACAAGGCCAACCAATATGGTTGAACCCTCTACTCTTAAGGCTCTGCTAAACCTAGGCGGGTGCACCTATATGCGTGACATAGATTTTGAATTATGTTTCCTAGTTGACCTAACTATCCACAAATGGCAATTTGATAGTGGAAAGATATGATCCTAATTTGGTATAAATTGTATATGCAATATCAAGGTATGAATTAATATGTTCAATTAAGAGATGTTAAATGAAATGAATAAAGCTAATGTAATGAAAATAAGGGAGACTAGTGCCTTATTGGGTAAAACAGAGTCAAATGAAAGCCTTCGATGAGTGGTTTCTATCTAGAAATTTCTCTAATCATTTGGCATACAATTATGAGTTTATAACTGGTATAAACATGCAAGGATGTAATTGATAAACCCTACTTGAGGCAGAGTATCAAATCTAATTATCTGATTCTTCTTACTGATCCAATTAACATTCCCAGATTACTGTAATTGATTGAAAGGAATTTAATTCTTCATTAAAGAACCCAATAAATCAAATCACACAGAAACAACAAATGTGCACTGATAAATTGAACATATACTTGATACTTCAATTTAAACAATCAAGAAACATCAAATTGGAGACAATAAAATAATCACAGAAATCCAACAAACAATTGATACCAAAATGAAACCACCAAATCAACAGTCTTTCATTATCTTCCTCAAAATTTATACATGCAACATAGTTTTCTTGAATGCCATTATTCTGAAAATATTGTGCTTACAAAAAGCTATCATATTCTACTTCTACCTATCTTCTACTGTAAACAATAAATATTTATACATTTAGTAGGTGGAAGGACGTGTCCTTTCAAAAACATTTTAGGCATAAAAATGCTAACAAGATTAGCATTAACTAAGTTATGTTAAGCGATAAGTGAACCACGGACATGTGCTTTATGTAATCTTGGAACTTATGTGTATTTGCATCTCCTAACACATGACAGATCACGATCTCCATCATCATCATTCGTTCATTTTGCTCACATGCTTCATCCAACATTATATCTTTCGCAGTGGCTATCTTCAATATCTCTTGGAGTATTAATTTACATTCGCTCTTCCATGTAGTCATTTCTTTCAATTTTCCTTCATCATCACAGAACTTAGTCAACCTGTCTTTGATGGCTTCTATCAATCTTTGCGCATCCCCCTATAATTCCTCAAAGAATTCCCTATGCTTATCCATGATATGATTAGCATTTTCAATTCCTGCAGTATTAGGAGTATCCTCTTTTATCTCCTCAATTCTCTCTTGGATTCTACCATCCACTCTTCTATGTTCTTTTATTGCATCCATCTATTGTGAATGTTTTCCCCAAATTTTATTTAACTTTGTTTAAAATGACCTACCTCCTTTTGATTATTGCAATAAGTGTGTCCATTTTCCCTTGAGAGTATGCACTTGACCCTTCCTAATGGTCCTTCACCTATGAACTTTCACCTTGGGTGAGCATCTTTGTTGGCCCCGTTACAACACCTACCAAGTCTTTTAAACATTCATTTTCTCTCAGCATTCTCTCATTATTGGTTTTGTACATTTCTCTCTCCCCGATCAATGCTTATATCTAGGATTTATTTAACTTTGTTATATTGATCCCAATTTCTGTAGTTGCAACCGGATCAGCCTCTCCAGCCTTCAAAGTCATGAAATGTCTGAATGCCTTCTCAGTGTCAATGACAACTGACTTCTTGTGAGGGGGATATAAATCCCAGATCATCAATGTCTCTTCATCAGGATTGTATCTTGATCCTGTATACACTTTTGTCACCTTTTCTATATTGACCTTGTGTGTAGCATTGTTCTCCTTCAAGAAACTATCAAAAACCAAAGCGGAATTGAGATCTAACCCTAGGAAAATCATGACACCAGCCTTTTCTAACATCTCTCTCCCTTTCTTAGGGGTCATGTTTGTCATCTCTTTATCCACCTCATCCCTCAAGTTTTTTAACAACTACTCATTTCCTGGTGTGACATTGTCAACCAATCCTCTTATTTCTTTTCATTTTTGTTTGTATAAAAATGTTTTAAATTCTGAGGTTTTCACAAATTTATCATCTGCTATAAAAGATATATATTCTTCATGTCTTGTATTCACATCCACAGTTTCCTCAATACTTATCTCTCTAGTAGAATAGGTATAATCCTGAGTTCTTGTCCTTGATACCTTCCCAGATGGGCCTTGTGGCTTATCAACCTCTAATACTTTTTTACTTGAAGACAATAACTCAGCATCTATCAATTCTTGATTATGATTCTCAATCACCATTTTTGCTTCTTCTTCTTCTGAGTTTCTGATTATGTCATTGGATTGATAGGGCACATGTTGATACCCTCCAAAGTTTATCCTCTGTCTAGTAGAATGGATATATCCCTCTAGATCAAAGTTTTTCCTTGATGGTGCTTTTCTCATGTTATAATGCAATAACTTATCTGGAATTAAATTGTAGCCCTCCTTTGCTAATACAGTAAAATCACCAAAACACAATGTACTTGGCATAAAATATTGCTTCCCATAAGAACTTAAGTTCATGACACTGGAGAAATCCATTTTCCTAACAATCTCCAAGCATGCAATTCTATCTGGAACTGTCCTAGGAAAAATAAATGGAGAATCTTCAAAACCATAAACCCTAATCATAGTGGAATTTTCTAAACAATACCAATCCCCCCAGTTGTGGCTGATTGGTCCATTATAATCCTTAGGCCCGAGAAACCTCTTTATTTCATCAGATAAAGAATAGTCACAAGGATGATTATAAAACCTATACATAGGCTTTACAAAGTACTCTTCAAAATGCAGGAAATTAGAATTAGCAAACCTATTGTCCCAAACAATAGTCCATAATTAAATAGGCAATGGCTTGCCTTCCTTATAAAATTGCAAAATCCTCAGTTCATGGGGCCACAATCCTAATTCCTATCTAAAATATAGCACCAAGTGCATCAATAATGAATAATTCCTAAGGTGCAGGACAAAAGCTCCATTCTTTATTGCCATTAAACTTGCATCGAGCTCTTTAAACACATGTGAAGCATAATCAAGACCTGGAATTATGATATTGAACATCCGTAGCAATCACCATAGGTATAACTATCATATGCTTTGGGACCTCCATCCGCAATACTTGTCCCACTGAAAAATAAGTGTGCTTTATGTAGGGTTCAAAGAGATCCACATGAAATGGTGGTCCCTCACTGTCTTCCATGGGAGTCAGTTTTCCATGACACCTAATTCTATGCAGGGGTAACCTCCAACCTCTGTAAATGGTGTCCATTCTTCTGAATTCACTCTCAAGCTCCTCACTTATAATCTTTTCACTGCATATTCCTTCTAATTTGAAAACATCACTTATTGCATTCTCAAATACATGTATCAATGGATTCCCTGATAAATCACATATAGCTTTATTTTTTGAATTATAATGACTAGCCAGTAATTTCACCAATTCGACATCAACAAAAACATTAGGGCATGCCAGTTGTCCCAAATTGAGCCTCCATGGATTACATATTGGCTCGAAGCGATTTCTTCTATGCTAATGGAAATTGAACAATTCGTATCCTCTAATTGGGGTCCAAAGATCTCCTATGAACTTGCATTTGTCATCTAATTTATCTACTTCCGCCTTAAGTTGTGCGGAACGTATTGCTTTAGGTCCTGAACCAGGTAGCTGGTGTGTTGTTAGAAAATGTGGATTAATCAAACAGTAAACTAACACACCGATAAGAAATTATATTGAAAGAAAAATAATTAAAAAACATAAATGCAAACTCTAACAACTTCTTCAAATTCATCCCATCATCCTCTATCTCCCAGAATTTAATTAAAGGTGTTGGCTCTCAGTTGTGTAAGCAACAGTTTGTTGAAATGGCAGCTTAGGAGAATGAGATTAATTGAAATGCTTGTGCATGACTAAATGATTTATGCTATGAAATTCAAGTGCTAAGAAGCTAAGATGCTGTTAATATTGAAATGCAACTATAGTAACTACGTATGAAATCTAAGATTTGAGGTGTCTTCTGAACTCACAAGAGGGCTGTATTTATAGATTTTTTAGGGCAAGAAGCCAGTTGGCGAGGATCAACGGTTGAGTTCAAACTTGTTAATATGAACGGTGAGAGATCGAGAAGTTGAAAAAAAGATGGAAGGTTAAGAGAAAGATGGAAGATGTTTCCATAAATAAAATAAATAATATTTAATTATGTGTGAGAGATGATAAAAAGCGCTTTAATTAAATATGAGAAGAAGAAAGTTTCTAATTAAATATTTTTAGAATATTTAATTATGGAGGAAAGAAAGCTTTTAATTAAATATTGTTAGAATATTTAATTATGTGGAAAAGAATAAAGAATTAGAAAGAAAGCATTTAATTAAATATTGGAAATATTTAATTATGAAGAAAAGAAAAATATCAATTAAATTTAGAATTTAAATTCTTGATAATTAATATAAATAAATTATGAAATCTATTTAATTAATTAAGAGGAAGATAGCAATAATTAAATAAACTTATTTATTTAATTAACTAGAAGAATTGGAAAAATGAACAATATAAATAAATAATTAAATTTATTTATATGTAGATGACTTAAGAATATTAATTAAATAATTCATATTTAATTAATTAACAAGTTTGATTAACTGTGACCGTTTTTAGATGTGTACATTTTGCGCCTCTTTGAAGTGATGTGTTTTATGCATTGCTTCAAAGAATTTTGCCCCAGAATTCTAGGAATTGCTGATGCTATATGCCCCCTCGAGAGATAAATAACATGATGAAAGAATCAGGATGATTTTCAGAGAAAAATTAGTGATTTAGCTCTCGAAATAGCACTCTGTTTTGCCAAATATTTGAATATTTTCACACTTTTACCCCTTTAAAAGGTGAAAAAGGTGAAAAGTCATTATCATTTGAACAGTAACCTTTGGTAATTTTCAGAGCTCTGAGAGGTGAAAACAAGATGCTGATCCATTATGAGTGCCATAGGTTCAAGCGAGCCCGCCGGTATCAGAGACCAACTGCATACGGACCTCCGATAAGTCGACCTGATCCTCTTCGTAATTTTTTTTGATGATTTTTCGCATGTTTTTGTAATTTTTAGATTTTTCACGTCCCAGTTTAGCGCATACAAGCCATAGTATGGCGCATAGGGTAGATAAAGTCATGCATCCAAATAGTGCATACGGGTGAAACAGTCACAAATAGTGTAGAATGGTGCATAGGTTACCTGTAGTAGTGCATACAAAAGTGTTGCCCGCATAGGATGCTAAATTGGCGCATAGGGTGAATTAGCGCAGAGGATGGTTGTTTTCATGCATCTAGTTGATAGAATAGCGCATAGGTGAATTAGTGCATAGAAGGTCTATTTTAGCGCATAGAGTAGATAGATTCATGCATTGATAGAGTTGTGCATGGCAGCTTTGTTTTAGCACATCCATGGTTTAAAGTTGTGCATACAGGATCTAGCGCATTGATGGCCTGTTTTGGCGCATCCATGGATTTTTGCCAAATTTGAAAATTTGAAGAAACATTGATAGGTGCTTGATGATTGTTGCTAGATTAGACAATTTATTTTATGGGTGTGAAGAACATCAAGAATAGATTAGATTGATTTGAGAAACTTGTCTTCGAGCTTGAAGAACAAATAAGATTGATAAATTTTCTTTCCTGTTTGAAAAATAAATAGTAATGATAGATTTTCTTTCCCGGTTGAAAGTCAAATAGATAGATATTGAGTCATGTTGATTGTTAAATTTGTTTCCATGCGATATGAAAAACAAATAGTAGATGAAATGATTGATAAATTTTCTTTCATGCGATATGAAAAACAAATAGTAGATATGATAGATAGATTTGCCTCCATGCGATATGAAAAACAAATAAGTGTTGATTTGATTGAACTTGCTTGATGTACTGATTTGATTAGAGATTGCTTGCTGACTGATTTTTTATGATTGCTTGATGATGTCATAAAGGAGGAATTTAACCTCCTCCACATTAGAGAGAGATTTCCTCATACGTGGGAGATGATTCCACGACTGTTAAAGGATGATTTGGGGGTGATAGACCAGTGTGGTTTGAGTTCACTATTGAGGATCCCACAGTATCGGGTCAATAGGGGGCTGTTGATAGTGTTGGCTAAGAGATGGCACAATGAGCATAACACTTTTCATCTGCCAACAGGAGAGATCACGGTGATGCCAGAGGACATATACAGGATTCTAGGTATTCTGATAGTTGGGGAGCTTGTGATCTATGATCACAAGGGGATTGGAGGGACTAATCCTTTGAGATGAGTCTTCCAGGATCCTCATACCAGTGGGTATGAGATTTCTTGGAAGGATATGGTATCGAGTTATGCCTCACTGCCATCAATGTTAGCAAGTATGATCGGTGGTTTCCTTTGTCCTGATCGTAGGGCAAAGGGACTGTTAGTTGGTTGGGGTAGGATTCTAGAGGATATGCTTCTCCATGGGACTAGATATGCATGGGGATCATGTATGCTTGCCCATCTGTACCATGATCTTCATCAGGTCCTATACACAAATGGGAAGAGTCTCTTCTGCGAAGTTACTCTTCTTCAGATATTTTCATGGGAGTATTTTTCCATTATGCATCCCATTGTTCAGAGGAATCATCCCCTTGGATTCCTATATGTCTATGCATACACAGGGCCTCTTGTCCAGCTGAGGCTAGGCAAGTTGGAGTATTGGCGATGCGTGCTAGATGATTTGGATACAGTCATCTAGAGACCGTATGTAGATTGTGATCTATGGGAGACAAATGATTTAGAGTTTTCCTATTGTACGAGATCCAAATATTTGATTGGATGTACCCCATATATTATTGAGCAGTTTCTAGTGATGAGAGTCTTGAGGCAGTTGGGGTTAGTACAGATGATGCCGCAAGGTGTGGCACATTATGCTAGGTGCCGAGAGGATATACCAGAGTGGGGTCCCATTGTGACCATTGAGGCGGCCTGAGTAGAGTATTTGGAGTTTCAGCCAGCACAATGGGCTATTCATCCGAAGGTTATAGATGCAGGGATGATAGACGAGTATGCTGCATACTTTTACACACATCCCTTCCCGAGGTTTACTAGTCCAAAGGAGCCTACTCTATTATTGATTATACAGCAAGGGCGAGGGAAGGCATAGCAAGCAGTAGGGCAGCCATAGGGAGAGGCTCAGGCAGGGGCAAAGGATGTATCGGCTATGGATATTGATGAGGGGGGAGATGAGGAGGATGACTCTGGTAGCCAGGATGACAACAATGATGATAGTGGGGATGACAGTGGTGGTGGGGATGGATGACAGAGATATTTCTTTGATGTTCCCTTCAAGACAAGGCCATAGACCTTGAGAGTGGTGGACCAGCCGAGTACTTCGGCTCCACAGATCATTATCAGGGCTCCCTCATAGGGACAGATTGATGCATTGCAGGCAGAGGTTCAAACTCTGCGGAGTCAGCTGGCACAGGCTCAGGGGATGATTAGTCAGCTGCAGGCATAGGTTGCACAACCACCACCTCCTGACCTATAAGTAGCATAGCTCATGGTCGAGAGGGATAGCTTCCGAGAGAGATGTGTACATGCTGAGGGGGTAGCCAAGAGACTTCTCAGATCAGTTAAGATCACCTCTGTTGGAGAGGTTGTAGCAGAGGGACTGGAGAGTACTCGGGAGGCCGAGTATTACAAGATGAGGTATTTCAAGGCAGTACCACCTGAGAGGAGGATTTCCTTCACACAGTCAGGTACTCAGTCTCGAACCCACTCACGCAACCATTCCAGGAGTGCTACTAGGAGTGTGGGTCAGCGAGTCAGGTGAGAGCTCAGAGCTTCTAGGAGCAGATATCCATCGAGACCCACTACCTCAGGAGGCAACAGTAGCCATGCTCCATGGCTAGATGCCCCTTAGTGATGAGCATTTTGACATGTTTTATTCCATTGTATCTGATATATCTTTATGAAACATTTGATATCCTTATATTTCTGGACATTTGTTTTGATGAGATTTATGAGATGCAGTGGTGATTTGATTATGCATATGTTATGGATGTATGTTTATTTCTATATGCTATGTTGTGTATGATTTAAATGATGATGCAAATGATGATGTAAATGATTTTCTTTCATTTTATGTATGATAATGCAGGATGTGTTGTGATGAAATGATTCTAGTATGATGATGTATGATACAATTTAAAATGATTTTCTCTCATTATGTATGTAATGAATGCAAGATGTAAGATGTAATGGTGAATGATTTGAATGATGTGAAAATGATATGATGTAATGATGAATGATTTAAATGGGACATTATGATGAAATGAGATAAATGGATAAATGATATGATTATGAAGACGTAATATTGAATGAATGAAATGCACATGATATGAATAATGATGTAATATGATAATGATGATGTGAAATGGATGATATGGATGCAATTTTATTATTAATGTAGATGATGTGAATCAAAATGCAAATGTAAATGTTAATGTTATGATATAATAATGAATGATTTATGCACATGGTATGAATATGATGAACTAATAATGAAATGATGATGCAAAATATAAATGCAATAATAACGATACCCTAAATGAGTTTTGGTGAAATATATGAGTGATAATAAAATGAGATGTAACAAATTTCCAGTCGTACTCAATCATTGTCTGAAAAGATATCCAAGAATTTGGACAACCCTCAAAAATCTATTTAAACAGCCCCCAAAAATGCAAATGAATTATGCATTCCTAAAATGTAGTAATGAAATATTCTCCTTGTTGCCATTTGATGATGTGCTTTGTTTTCATCATTGAGCCTTTTGATATGTTGAAAGTTAGTACAAGCATCAGAGGGTATGTTAGCACCAATGATGACCTAAGTACTACTTTCATGATGTTTGATATAGCAAATTAATACAAGCATCGAGGTATAATTGAACCAAGATGACCTGAGTATTGTTTGCATAAACAAACAAAATTTAACCATTTTCCTATGCAAATTCCAAAATATCATCAATGATACATTGTAGAGCATGTCCCACAACAAATTTGCACAATACTAATGATTAGCTTACAGATAGCAAATGAAGAAAAATCATAATTCTTCCTTGTGATTCTAGTTCAGTACATCATTGAATCACTCCAAAGATATGATGTCATCAAATATCAAAACAACAATTGCAACTTATTGCTTTCAATTTATCATTCATTTTATTTAGATTAAGATCATCCAATTTGTTTATTTGTCAAAATAGTTATGCAACCTCATTGTAATTGGACAATTTTGTTGTTTCCTGATATTTTGATTCTAGACACATGTTGTCGTTTGCTCAAAACGCTCCAAGAAGCGAATTGCCCCCTAGTGACTTTGTATTTCGACTCTTGCTAGACACAACTACTGCTAAGGATAATCCTAATTCATCAAGCCATGATGAGGTCCTTGTCGTTTCAAGTAGATGATGTGATGTAAACTGTGATGGTGAGGCATGTGTGTGATGCCGATGAAAAGATGGATAGGATGAATCCCTAATAGATGAGAGAGCCAAATAAAATCACAAACAATGTCTGTTTGCTAGGTTTTCACCATTTGTTTTTATTGCACCTTTTCCTAATTTTATGATTTTTTTTCTATTACTAAGACGCCTATTTGCCAGGTTTTCATCAAGGCAATGATTTTTTTCTTTTTGATTTTCTTTTTGTATTTTTGCTCTTTTTGATTTTTTTGTATTTTTTTCAGGACTTTTCATATTGTTTTTGATATTTTCTTAGGCATAAAAATTCTTCAGATGAATTCTATTGGTTGGATCTTCAAACACGTCCCCTTCTACAGTTGACAACTGATATGCCCCTGATCCATACGCTGCAATGATAATGAAAGGGCCCAACCAATTAGGTTCGAACTTGCCCTTCTTTTTCCGATCCTGTTGATTATGAGGGTTTTCTTTGAGAACTAAGTCACCCACTTGAAAATTTCATGGTTTGACTTTGTGATTATAGTTGTGGGACATAATTTGTTGATATCCCTTCAAATGATTAACTGTAGTTTGACACCGTTCGTCAAGCAGTTCTAGCTCTTGCAACCTTGATACTCTATAGTCTTCATCATTGATTAACCATTTTAGTGATACTCAAAGCGATGGAATCTTGACTTATAGTGGTAGAATAGCTTCTGCTCCATAGACCAAAGCATAAGGGGTAGCTCCTATTTGGTGCAGGAGCACCTATTTTCCTTCAACCCTCCATGAGGCCATATTGTATAAATTTATTAAATTTGGTGTTTTAATCATGTAATAAGGTTGAATGATCCATTTTATATATTTTTTAAGTCATTTTGAGTCATTGATGAAGTTTTGGTGTCATTTGGTTGAAAAAATGAAAACATTGTCAAAAGTTGTCAAAAGTTGTCAAATGTTGTCATAACAACTTTTCTTGTTAAATGAAAACTTTTTAAAAGTTTGTTAAAAAATTTTAAATGGTAGTTGTAGGTTGGTTGTAGAGTAACTTGATTTTTCAAGTATAAAAATGGGCCTCCAAGTCGAAATGGGGGGTGGAATATAGTTTTGAACAAGGATTTATGAAGGAAGGCATGAATTTTTCTGCAACTTCCAATGTTCTGCCCTATTATTTTATATGGTACGGTTTTTTATGAAGTTTTATAGACCTGAAATTAATTTTTATTGATAGAGTAATGAACTATCTTTCATTTTCAATTGGTTTGGTGTTTTTTTATTGAGTTTGGAGAAAGTTGTGATCATTTTACCATTGGCAACCCTATGGGATTGTTTTCTCTAAAAGTTGCAGGATGTTGCAGAGAATAGCACGTATTGTGAAGATAAAATAATGATGTAAAACATTTTGTAAATTTTATATATGTGAATCTAGTTTCATTTGCTTCAAGTCTCATCAAGTTTAATTAAAAATTGAGTAAGTTATGACAATTTTGGTGATGGCAGTTTTGAACATTGCCTAGGGTTTGCAGTTTTGGGGAAAATGCAATAACTTTATTTTCCACTATTGGATCTTCACAAAAATTGGAAGAAAGGTCTATAATTATGTTATTTGAAATCTCACTGAAGGGATTGGCTTCATTATTTGTTTTATGGAAGTTAGTAATGACTGTTTGTTGCATTGAATTGTGGGATGTTGTGAGAATGATTACACTATGATCTAGAATGCACTTAATCGTTGTTTGAGATGAATAATTTTATTAAAGTTGTCAAGTAAATGGAATTTTGAGTTGTGAATCCTCTTGCTCTGCATCACTATTGGTGTGTGAATACTTGTTCTATATGCCCATAATGCTGGATTTAATTGGACATGCCAATCACGACCTGTGTCATTTACTGTCTTCTTCAAAATCTTTAAAATTGTTTTGTTTGAAGCTTCAGCTTGACCATTCCCTTGTGGATAGTAAGGCGTAGAGAACCTATGTTGGATGTGGAATATTTCACATAGCTCATCAACATCCTGATTTTTAAAGGGTCTTCCATTTTCTGTGATAATAGAGTTGGGAATACCATATCGGCAGATGATATAGTTCAAAATGAATGAAGAGATTTGTTTGCCAGTAGTAGTTGTGAGGGGAACAACTTCAATCCATTTAGTGAAATACTCAGTGGTGGTAATGATGAATTTATGTCCATTTGAAGATGATGGGTGTATCTTTCCAACCAAATCCAATCCCCACTGAGCGAAAGGCCATGTTGTGGTGAAAGGTTGTAATTCCTAAGCAGGAGCGTGAATGAGATTCCCATGAATCTGACATTTTTCATATTTCTTCACAAAGATAAATGATTCCTTCTCCATGGTCAACCAGTAATAACCCAATCGAACAAGTTTCTTTGCTAAGGTTATTCCACTTGAGTTTGTCCCACAAATTCCACCATGTACCTCTTGTAAGGCCTTTTCAAATTCATCACGTTCAAGACATCTAAGGAGGGTACCATCCAGACCACGCCAATATAAGACATCAGCAATTAAGGTGTAACGGGATGATTGATGGATGAAATTTCTTTTCTGATTCCTAGACAAGTCTAAGGGTAAAATAGTTTCCTTCAGGTAAGTGTAAATTCGGCCATATAAGGGAGAATCAGAATTGGTTAGATGGAAAATGATTTGAGTTTTAGGATTGTCATGGGCAGGAGAGAACAATTGTTCCACCAGGAAATCATACCGTGTTTGATTCTCTGTCAACTAGAGTAGAGAGGCTATTGTTGCCATTGCGTCTGCTACTTTATTATCAATGCGTGGAATCTATATGAACTTGATATTAACAAAGTATTTCTTGAGATTGTCCACCATTATTTTGTAAGGTATCAACTTGTCATCTTTAGTGTGATATTCGTCATTGATTTGATTTATAACAAGTTGTGAATCACCAAAAACTTGAAGTTTTGTGATTTTCTAGTCTATTGCAATTCTTATGCCAATTACTAATGCCTCATATTCAGCTACATTGTTTGTGAAAGGAAACATAAGCTGATAAGATTTTGGAATTGTATTTCCTTGAGGTGTAATAAAAAGAATCCCGACTCCTTAACCATGTTGAGTGTAAGAACCATCAAAGTAGAGTGCCTATGACTATTGGATAACTGTTGTGAATACATCGGCATCAAGAAAATCAATGTGTATTGGATGTACTACTGATAGTGGTACTTCCGCTAATTGATCTGCAATTACTTGTCCCTTTATAGCTTTTCGATCCACATAATGAATATCAAATTCGCTTAGGATCATAACCCATTTAGCCAACCTACCAGTTAAGGTTGCCTTACTTAGCAGATATTTGAGTGGGTCAATCTTAGCCACAAGCTTTATTGTATGAGTGAGCATGTAGTGTCGTAATTTTTGAGAAGTGAATACTACTACTAGGTAGGCTTTTTCAATGAAGGTGTAATTTAGCTCATGACTTGTCAAGGTTCGACTGATGTAATAGATTGCTCGCTCTTTTCCTAAGTTATCTTCCTGTGCCAATAATGCTCCTAAAGACACTTTCGTGGCAGCAATATATAATATGAGAGGCACACCTTGCACTGGTGGAATCAATATTGGTGGATTCATGAGATACTACTTTATCTGATCAAATGTTGCTTTGCATTTGTGCTCCCACTTAAATGGAACATTCTTGTGTAAGAGATGTGTAAATGGTAAAATTTTATCCACCAGTTGAGCGATGAATCTATGAATGGATTGTAACCATCCCGGTAAAGAGTGTAGTTGACTAAGGTTTCTTGGTGGTGGCATATCAAGAATTGCTTGTACCTTAGCTGGATCCACTTCAATTCCCTTTTCTGGTACAATGTAACCTAATAGCTTTCCAGATTTTACTCCAAAGACACATTTCTTTGGATTAAGTCTCACTTTGAATTGTTCCATTCTTTTTAAAAATTTAGATAAGATATCTATGTGTCCTTCTCTAGTGTTAGACTTGGCAAGAAGATCATCAACTAATCCTCTAGGAATGTATGCATCATATCATGAAAAATTGTTCTCATTGATCGTTGGTATGTAGCTCCTACATTCTTCAGCCCAAATGGCATTACGTTCCAACAATAGGTACCCCAAGGACATGTGAATGCCATTTTATCCTGATCTTCTAGTGGAATATTTATCTGGTTGTATCTTGAAAATCCATCCATTAATGAGTACATTGCATGTCCAGCAGTCAAATCAACAATCATATCTATGTTTGGCAAAGGGAAGTCATCTTTAGGACATGCTTTGTTCAAATCCCTGAAATCTATAAAAATTTTGATCCTTCTGTCTGGCTTTGAAATAGGTACGATATTGGAGATCCATTCCACATAGTCCATGGACCGGATGAATCCAACATCCAAAATCTTCTTTAATTCCTCTTTAACTAATAATGCAACATGTGGATGCATTTTTTTGAGTTTCTGCTTCACAAGTTTTCCCCCTGGCGTAATAGATAGATGATGCATGATGAGATCTGAATCTAATCCAGGCATATCCTTGTAGGACCATGCAAAACTGATTTGATTATTCTTGAAATTTTTTGTGAATCTAGGTACTTCCTCTTTTGTTAGAGATGCAACCAATTGCAAGACTTTGGGATTTTCTGTAGTACCTATATTGAGTGCCTCTGTTGGTTCGATTATAATGGAAGACCTTTCCTAATAATGCTCCAGAAGAGTGTTAAGTTTCCCATCCTCTGGCACCTTTGAAAGGTTTTCATCATTGGATATGCTTTTTATTTTTCTCTTTTCTTGATCTAGCATTGCCTTTGTTAGGTTTTCACAATTAGATCTTTCTTTTATATTATTTATTTCATAGCTGAGAAACTTGGCACTTTCCTGTCGAAAACTATGATCTTGTGATTCCCTTGTGGAACTTGTTTCTGTTTGGGATGAAAAAAGAAATTTTATGATGGTTTCGTCATTGGGAAAAGCTGTGACATCAATGGGTGTGACTTGTTCCCAATCAATGAGTTCGAGATAGACCAAAGGAAATGGATCATTAGGATGAGTAAGGTCACTGGCCGTTAGGGTCATGATGCTATTGTTAATGTCATCATAGGGGAGGTCTAGGATGGTATCTTCCTGTGAATGATCTATTTCACTTTGAATCGAATCGGTCTCACTTGAGTCATGATCATTTTGTAGGACATAATCAAGCGGAGGTCTTGAGCTTTCCCCTTGTAAGAATGCAGGTGTGAATTTGTGTATGACGTCCACCCTTTTCTCTGAGATGAAAGTATCATCAAAGAATTCATCCCATTCATATTCATTGGAGTCAGTTTCAGAATTGTTTGCTTGAATTCTCATAATTGTTTCAGTTAATTCCTCCTTAGACATTCTTTGTACTACTTCTTCCTTTGCATCTTCACCATATCCTAACCCAATTTTATCAGTTGGGTGCATTGTTTTTAGTTGGATAGGTTCAACAATACCTTCTTTCCTTTTACCTATAGGGCCATTTCCTTCATAACCCATTTGTTACATGATAGCATAACCTTTTCCATACTATTATGTGGGTAACTTGACATGTTTTACTAATTCTTCTTCATCTTTGTAGAGCCAATCAAGGATAGCTCTATCTTCCATTTCAATCTCTTTGATAAATATCCCATTAAACTTGGCGATGGGAACTAAAGTTGATGCTAAGGCTATTGTAGCCTATTGTATGGATGTTGATGGTTGACCATGGGATCTTGGAGATATGGGTAAATTAGAGAGAGATAAAGAATATTCTCCCACTCCATTATCTTTCAATTTTACCTTGGTGCCAAAATTACTTATCATTTCACTTGCTTGTTCATTGTTCTTGGAGGTAGAGATGGCCAAGGCCTCTTTATTGTGTGGGACGAGTGTGTCTTGAGTTGATCTTAGGTTAGAGCAAGTTTGACTGCTAATGTGATCAGAAGGTATTGTTACTTCCTGTCCATCATATGGAAACTTCAAGCATTGATGATAAGTAGATGGAACAACTTGCATGTCATGGATCCATGGATGACCCAAGAGTATGTTATAAGTTAGATCCTAATCTAGAACCTGACAAAAGGTATTCTTCACAATAGGTCCCACTCTGATTGGTAACATGATGAGGCCTTTGGAAGTCCTTTCCTCATCATCATATGTCTTGATTGTAATCTTTCTTCGTGGATCTATAGATTCTATTGAATATGCCAAATCTAGGACCAATTTCAAAGTACAAATGTTTAATCTGGCTCCCCCATCTATTAGGACACGTCTAATGCGGGCTTTATGAACCATGACCTCTAAGTAGAGTGATGAATTATGTGGATGGGTTATGGATGAGTCATCTTTTTCAGTAAAGGATAAACATGTGGATGAGGACAAGTTTCCCACCATGGCTTGAAATTTATTGATATCCAGATCAGGGGATATAGTTGTATCAACAAGGGCCTTTTCTAGAATGTCCTTATGTGCAGGTGATAACTTTAAAAGTTCCAAGATAGAAATTTGGGCTGATGTTTTTTGTAGTTGATCAACCAAATTGTATTGACTTGGAGGGGGAATTGCTACTTTAGATGAGCTTCCTTTGACAATGATTTTGGCTTGTCCCCTTGTCATAGCATTGACCTCTCGATATTCTTGCTTACCTTTGATTCAGATAGCATTGATGTGCTAATCGTCAGTATAAATATGATTGATAATGATGTCATGGACATAATTAACATTCTTGCCCTTGTCACCCAAAGATTCTCCTTTTTGATAATTAGGGAGAGGATCCTTGAATTCTTGATGGTCATTATTGGCATTATGTCCCTCAACCATGATGGTATGGTTATCAATCAAATGCTAAACAATATTCTTTAACCCTTGGAAATTGTTTGTCTTATGACCTTTGCACCTATGATAATCACAAAAGTGTGAGTCATTCCACGATGGTGGTTTAACTCGAGTCTCATAGTCTCTTTGTGGTGGCAATGTAATAGTGTTTTGATTCAATAACTCTTTGAGAATGGATTCCAAAGATTGGCCCAAGGGAGTGAAACTCCATCGATTCAAAAAATATGAAGATCTAGGCATATTTGAATTTTGATTATTGCCAAAATTATTTCCATGATTATTAGTTACATTCCCTTGATTAGAAACATTGCCTTGGGTTTTAGAATTTCTAAAATTATTGCTATGTTGAACACCTGAAACATTAAGGACGGTAGGCTTTGCATTCATGTTGTTAGCATCTACTACCCCATCATTCGCAACATTTTTATTTTGGGTCCAAAATTGTGACTTGTCATTGTTGTTATTATGGTTGTTGTTGTTGTACGAATTTGAACCCTCTTTATCAATTTTTAGAACTCCATGCTTGATCAAAGCACCTCCAATAGGAATTGTGTTTTCAATCAATTTTTCAAATGGTTGAGGACAGTCAAGGTTTAGTCTATAACTCATTTATTGATTCAGACTATCGATAAAGATTTCCATCTTTTCTATTTCAGGAACAAGGCAAGAGTATCTAGCAAACACCCTTCTCCACCTTTGCAAAAATGTAGTGAAAGGTTCCCCTACTTTTTGTTTCACCTTACAAAGATCAAGCATGGTTATCTGGTGTTGGATGTTGTAAGAGTATTGTGATATAAACTTGTTTATTAACTCCTCAAAGGTTTTGATGGGGGGAGTGATCTTTGAAAGCCACTCCATGGATTGTCCACCCAAACTTCATGGAAACAATCGCATTAAGTAGGTATCATCATGAGCGAATTCTAAGCTCATATTTCAGAAATCCCTCACATGTTCAATGGGGTTAATTTTCCCATTATACCTATCAAATTTAGGGATTTCACAATGTTTTGGAAAAGGAATCATTCGAAGACTCCTATCAAAAGGATAAGGACATATGTCATCCAAAACATACTTCTTTGTGGTACCCCATTGCATTTCTTTTATTTTCCTTTGTAATTCTTTGATCTGTTAGGAGGAGTTTCAGGATTTTCTTTAATCCCTTATGTGTCAAAATCAGCAGGTAACTTAGCTCCTTGATTAGCTAATGAAAGGAAATATCTTTCCTTCTTTCGTTCTAAAACTCTTTCCATAAGAGTATGGAATAAGGGATCTTGCTCGGCTTCTTGGAGCTTTTCTTCTGTAATTTATTTAGTATTTGAATTATTACAAGGGATCTCTTCCCTCTCACTATTATCACCCATTTTGCTTACTGTACTTTCTCTTTCATCTTTTTCTATGTGCTTTTGAGATCTCGTGACAACAGGCATAAGCTTCACTCAAATTCTACTAACCTTGATCAAAAGAATGAAATAGTGCAATGTTGATGAATATGAAAGTCAGGATAGAATGAAGATTCTATGACTTAAAATATTTTTTAATCTTTAGCTCGTGATTCCTTGATTGAATGGATGAAAATCTTGTTTGTGGGAATTAAACCAAAGGTCAAAAATAAAGATGATTTTGCACTTTGTGAGGTTTGATCATAGCTTTGTAAAAAGATGGGTTTGATGGATGCTTAATGTGCTTGAGTTCTCTATTGCAAAATTTTATTGGGACGAGTAGCATACATAATTTCAGATTGGGGAATATAAGAAGAACGAATACACTGACTGTGGTTGTGCCTTTGAGAAAGGGCTCTCCTTTGAAAGAAGGCTCGTGAGTATAAAGGTTCTATAGCATGAACATTAGTGAAACCTCTAATATAGCCGTGATATCGGTGAATAAAGGTCCTATGTTCAAACAAGACCTTTTGACTTTGGTATAGAAATTTCCTCTTCTTCAATAACTTCTTATAATTGAGGGATTTCTTTGGCTTTCTAATTTTCCTTTCTAGAGACTTCTTATCAAAATTTGTAGACTTCCAAACTTTGAGCATGGAAAAGACTAGACTGACATGACTTGATTTCTGAATGTCAAAAAGTTACGTAGGTTCGGAAAACACATGCGCCAAAATAGAACCTGAATGCACCAAAACAGACTTCCTATGCGGCAAAACAGAGCACAAATGCGTTGAAACAAAGCATGGATGTGCCAAAATAGAGCATAGATGCACCGAAACAAAGCACCGATGCGCTGAAATAGAGAATAGATGTGCTGAAATAGAGCACAGATGCACCGAAACAAAGCAGCAATGCGTCGAAACAGAGCAGCAATGCACTGAAACAAACTAGGGATGTGCTAAATTATCTTTTTAGACTTCTGAGATAGACATGTTTGGACAGTTTGATATTTTTGGATGATCTTAGTCTAATTTAAATGTGAAAAACACACCATAGAGAAGTAGATAGTTGTTTTTTTAATTCTAAATCTTAACAAAGAGTGTATGTTCTTGAGATTTTCACAAGTTTTGAACAAAATAAGCACTTCAGTCAGACTCACTCTTAGTTTGTCAAATAGGTCATCATAGTAATCATAGCCCATAGCTTAAAATCGCGTTGACTCACACAACCATGTCACCCCCTAGAGGGCGCCCGTGTTTTTGTATTTTCCAAGTGTGTACTCAAGGTGACGAAAGTGGATACCAAATCCCCTGAGCAAACAATCTATGGTAATTATATGGTGAGTGTCTTGGGAACAGATTCTTCCCTCCCCTTGCACCGTGATTAAAATGATGTTTGGATACTAACTCGGCTAGCTTTCTACACTATGGTTCGTAGTCAAGGTTTCTGTTTGGCGCAGAAATAGATAAACTCCCTCAGGAGACCTCCCAATCTTTAGAACAAAGAATTTGGGGATGGTTATCTTTGCACATTGTCGTCGAATTGTGGACTTTCCCCGAATTTGCTTTTGATTATAGTGGGTTGGAAAACCTAGCTTTGGTTGTTCCCACTTAGGTCGTTCCCATAGGGTGAGTACTTTTTCCCACTATGGCAGGCCCTCTAAAGGATGTAATAAAGCATAAAAATTATAGAAAAATAAAAAGGCAGTCTAGTATTCTGGTCACCTAGTTAAGGGGAGAGCATAGACCTATTGCCATAGACAAAGCAAACAATGTTCTTTTTATAGCACCAAATGACAATGAACTAAACTAAGTGAAGATATTGCTCCACAATAAGCATGGGGTTCATTTTAACTACAAAAATAGTGTGTGGTGACTACCCTAGGATTGATAGATTCCAGATTTTAAATTTATATCCTAGGATTGGTTCATTTTGCCTTAAAAATTGAAATGAAAATTTTTGTATGCGGATGGCGTCAGAATCAAAATTTTTGCTACAAATTCCCTATATGCGTTAAGAAATTTTTTGTCCGCAGATGGCGTCGGAATCAACATTTCTATTTACAAACCCCCTGTATGCGCTAAGACAGGTCCCCAATGCGCCAAAATAGTTACTGGCTGCACTGAAAGATCAATACGAGATGCACCAAAATAGTCCCCGAATGCGCCGAAATAGTCTCTAGATGCACTGAAATAGTCCGTCTATGCGCTGAAAGAAAGCTCGTATGTGCCAAAGTGCAACTCTAGTCCGTCACTTGTCAAAAAATTTCTGCAATAAAAAGATTAAAATGGGGGGATGCCCCATAGTGGGCACCAAAAATGTGTTGTTAGAAAATATGGATTAATCAAATAGTAAACTAACACACTAATAAGATATTATATTGAAAGAAAACTAATTAAAGAACATAAATGCAAACTCTAACAACTTCTTCAAATTCATCCCATCATCCTCTATCTCCCATGATTTGATTAAAGGTGTTGGCTCTCAGTTGTGTAAGTAGCAGCTTGTTGAAATGGCAACTTAGGAGAATGAGATTAATTGAAATGCTTGTGAATGACTAAATGATTTATGCTATGAAATTGAAGTGCTAAGATGCTAAGATGCTTATAATATTGAAATACAACTATAGTAACTGTGTATGAAATCTAAGATTCGAGGAATCTTCTCAACTCACAAGAGGGTTGTATTTATAGATTTTTGAGGGCAAGAATCCAGTTGGCGAGGATCAACGGTTGAGTTCGAACCTGTTAAGATGGAAGATGTTTCCATAAATTAAATAAATAATATTTAATTATGTGTGAGAGATGATAAAAAGCGCTTTAATTAAATATATAAAATACTTAATTAAATATGAGAAGAAGAAAGTTTCTAATTAAATATTTTTAGAATATTTAATTATGGAGGAAAGAAAGCTTTTAATTAAATATTGTTAGAATATTTAATTATGTGGAAAAGAATAAAGAATTAAAAAGAAAGCGTTTAGTTAAATATTCGAAATATTTAATTATGGAGAAAAGAAGAATATCATTTAAATTTAGAGTTTAAATTTGTGATAATTAATATAAATGAATTGTGAAATCTATTTAATTAATTAAGAGGAAGATAGCAATAATTAAATAAACTTATTTATTTAATTAAACTAGAAGAATTGGAAAAATGAACAATATAAATAAATAATTAAATTTATTTATATGTAGATGACTTAAGAATATTAATTAAGTAATTCATATTTAATTAATTAATTGGTTTGATTAACCGTGACCATTTTTAGATCTGTACAGTTGGTCTATGAGATCTTGGTTCAATTTTCTCTTAGTGCCCTTTGGTCGCGTTTCAGTTTTTTGCTTTTTTTCCTTTGGTTGACTACCCTCCCCATGTTTTCTTCCTTTTACCTTTTCTGAACTAGTGCTTTCCATTCTTTGAAATTTACAATCTTCAAGGGATGAGGAACTTACTGTATTTCACCTGAAAATCCAAGTTGAACGAATGTCTTAATTTTTCTGCTTGTTCCTCTGTTCTCCTTCACTGCCAATTCTGCAAAACAATGATTTCAATTGAGCTCACCTTGATTTGCAAAATATTTTATGCTTTGTGGCCTCGTTAATGTTTTCACTAAGACATGAATGAAGCAAGTTTTTTGAAATTCTTGCTATCACATCAGGCATCATATCGGCAAGACATTTCAAATCTCTGGCCAATCCATCTGTTCAACGTTCACACTTCCGCTAAGACGTCTTGTAGTTCCCCCGATATCACAAGTCTCCCCGATAGTTTTCCTTCTTAGTTTTTTATGTCACCATGACCTTCATCGAAGCAAACTATTGCCCAGACTTAACGAATCGAGCCAACGATTCTTCACTTCACTCTGAAAGCTCTTTGTCTCACCAATATACTCACTTTGTCAACTTAAGTCGTTGAGACCAAGTGATTGTCTTGCCGACAGAATGATATTCGCCATGACCTCTCTTAGATCTCCCCACTGAGACTTATCTCACTGATACACTTTTTCTTCTACGAGACCATGCACATTTTCTTCTCGACAACTTTTCTCTCTATACGCTCAGTTCTGTCAGTACAACATGAGGAGTCGGTAAGACTCTTCGAACTCTCGCCGACATCTTTGTCTTACCGAATGAGTCTTCTCTTTGCTTTATCGACAATACCAGTGAAAGCTTTGAGCAGTCTGTTGAAATCTCACTCCGATGAATATAGTTTGGCCAATACACTTTTTCATATTCCAATCGATAAAAAGCAATTTAGCTCGATATGACCTCACATCATCACACCGATACCCTTTTTCTTGCCGATAGGAAATGTAAACCCGCATTCTCTTGGTATATATCCACATCGGTATGACACTTCTAATGTCTTGTCGATATATTGAAGAAATGTATATTATTATCGATGAGACCTGCATCAACTTATGCCAATATTTTCAAATGTTAAAGATTTAATGTTAGATGAATTTTATGGGGCTATATGACAAAATTTAACTCAGACCTTGGTGAAAAAATGCTATGTGAGGAAATTTTATGTCTGTAATATGAAATTCTTGGGAAACTAATAAGCATGAAGGGTTAATGAGGCTATGATAATTTTATAATTCCAACAGTGGCTCCGTTTGGGGATGAATGATTGTGAGATCATTGCAAGGATCCAAATATCTGGGTGAGTAGACCAAACATTATGGATGAAAGCAAGTGGATATGAACATGATCCTAAACTACTGTACATGGAGAAAAGATCAAATAAGGGATTCTCAGATTGTCCATGTACTAGTAATTTCCTGTATCCTTTAATTCCTATACTACTGTGCATGGAAAGTTTATGAGAAGCTTTCTCAAGAGTTTTCCATGCACTGGCAACCCTTGATCCTCTATAATTTTTAAGAGAAATTTTTTTTAATAAATTTCCCATGTACAGGCAACTCCTATTCTTCACCACTCATATTTTGCAAATAATATGAATCCTCTCGTCGCTTGCCAACAACAACAAAAGGTCCTAACCACAAAGCCTCAAATTTTCTATGTTTCCCTTTCTCCTCGCACCTAGCATTCCACATCAATACCAGATCATCCTCTTCAAATTTTCTATTATTTTCCTTTTTGTCAAACAAATACTTCATTTGTGTTTGCAACTTCATGTTATGGTTTTGGGCTAATCTTCTCATTTCATCAAGTTCTACTAATTGTTTCAGTCTCTCTTCCATTGGTTTAGGAACCTCTATGTCTTCTTGAAGAATAAATTTATAAACTGGCAATAGATTTTGTAAAGGCATTCTGGCTTGTGTTCCATATACTAGTTCATATGGGGATTTTCCAATTGCTTTTTTGACAGTGATCCTATCAACCCATACAACCAATTTTAATTTTGAATCCCATATCTTCTTGTTTCCACCCAATATTCTCATAATGATCTTTAGAATACTTTTGTTACTGGACTCTACCTGGCCATTAGCTTGTGGATGGTAAGGGCAGAATAAGAGATAACAATACCATGCATACTACAAAAGTTATTAAACTCATCTGATTTGAAACACATCCCATTGTCTATGATCAATATTAGTGGCATACCAAACCTGGTAATAATGTTCTCCATCAAAAAATTTATCACAACTTTACTTGTCGCCTGTTTGGTTGGGATTGCTTCTACCCATTTGGTAAAGTAATCAGTGGCTACCAGTATCCATCTGTGTCCTCCACTTGATCTCTCTTGTATCTCCCCAATAAAGTCAATCCCCCATTGATGAAAAGGGGCTTCAACTTGCATAGGTCTAAGTGGTAAAGCCCCCTAATATTTCATTTTTCCTGAAGTTTGTTGACATGCTTCACATTTCCTTACATATGAAAATGAATCATTAAAAACATTTGGCTAGTAATAACCTGCCCTAAGGATTTTATGTGCAGTTGTCTTTGCAAAATAATGGCCTCCACAAAACCCTTCATGCATTTCTTTCAGTTTATGATCAACTTGTGACTCATCTAAACATAACAACAACATTCCATCTCTATTTTTCCAAAATAAATCACCTTCTATGAATACATATTTAGATGCCTATAGTTTCAAAGTTCTTTTTCGGTTATCATTGAATCCTTCAGGGCACTTTGTATTTCTGAGGTAATGCATGATGTCAGTATACCAGGGTGTATGCTCAATGCTTGCAATTGCATTTCCTTCTTCTTCTACATTGCAAATTTGATTTGCCTCAACGTTTGCTTCTGCCATTAACTTGGCCAATCCTTGGCCTCTTATCAATTTAGTAATCTGTATTTCCATATCAAATTCTTGAATTTTATTAATCCACTTGCACCTCTTCCCTGTTACTTTTGACTGTGTCAAAATGTTTTTGACAGCTACGTGAGGGACATAAGCAATCACTTTGGCTCCAACAAGATACGTTCTAAAGGCTTTTGTGGCCTTTACTAGTGCAAAGGCTTGTTTTTCCATTATTTCATACTTCAATTCCGATCCCTGCAAAGATTTACTAAAAAGGGACATAGGTTGCTCATGACCATCCTCAATTTTTTGTAATATAATAGTAGCTATTGTGTGCAAGGAAGCGAATGAAAATATTTGAAAAGGTTTTGTGAAATCAGGAGATTTGAGGATAGGGGCTTCCTTAATGTCTCTTTTAATGGATACAAAGGCTTCTAATGCTTTTGGGGTCCATTCAATTTTTTTTCCTTTCCTTAGCATCTTTGATATGGGTTTGACAATTTCAACAAAGTTGGACACAAACCTCCTAACAAAATTAATCTGCCCAAAAAATGATTGGATGGCTTTTACATTTTTAGGGATAGGGACCTTATCTATAGCCTCAACTCTCTCAGGATCTATCCTAACTCCCTCTTTTGATACAATGTGTCCTAAGAGTTTCCCCTCTGTAACAGAAAAATGACATTTCTTAGGGTTCAGACTAATGCCATATTCCAAAGCTTTAATGAATATTTTTTCAAGATGTTCTACATGATCTTCAACTCTTTTTGAGTAAGTAGTAAGGTCATCTTGATACACCACCATTATAGCATTAATCAGGTCAACAAATGCTAATTCCATAGCCCTTTGAAAGGTTGCTCCCACATTTGTGAAACCAAAAGGAATTCTCACATAGACATATGTTCCCCATGGGGTTGTAAAAGTTGTTTTGTACTGCTCAGATTCCCTGACCTTAATTTGGTTATAACTCGAAAAGCCATCCATCATAGACAACAACTCACACCCAGTTACTTTATGCAGTATAGCTTCCATGTTAGGTAGAGGGTAGTTATCTTTGAGGGATGCCACATTTAGATTTATGAAATCCACACACAGTTTGATATCTCCATTTTTCTTTCTAACAAGACCAAGGTTTGACACCCATGTTGAATGCCTGACAGGTTTAATGATACCTCCATCTCTAAGTTTGGCCAATTCCTCCTGCATTTTTGGTTCCAATGTGGGGTTAATAAGCCTTTGTTTTTGTCTAAATGGCTTTGCATCTGCTTTCAACAAAATTTCATGTTGAAATAAGTCCTCCCTATACGCCTTGAGGTCCTCATAAGACCATGCGAACACATGTTTATATTTTCTTAGCAATGAAATCAACATTCTTTGGACAGTCAGGCTTATTTTCTTCCCAATATATACTTTCCTTGGTGCCAGTTCAGTCCCTAAGTTTATTTCTTCAATATCTTCCTTTTTGACTGGTGTTTGTTTCATAAGGGATCGATCACTTCCATCATATACTCTTTCTAGTGCTACCAGCCCCTTGGGAAGTTTATTAGTCTTAAGTCGTAAGACTTTCTTTTTGAATACTTTCTGTTCTCCATCTATTTCTTCTACAAAGGCGTTGAAATCAATTTCTTAAGCCTCATATTGGTCTATGTATTGAAGGAACTTTAAGAGATCAGTGTCATCATTAAAAACCTGACAACTGTATATATTGTTAGGTACAACGAGCCTTGTTTTGAACTCAATTTGGGATATCCCTGTTAGCGTGATGTCATATGTTTTCAATGCCACATTGGCCAGGAAGTCTGCCATTATGTTTTTTGATCTATCCACCCAATCTATGGAGAAAGCATCAAATAGTTTGATTGTATCCCATATTGCATTCCTATACTATTTCAGCCTCTTGTTTTTTGCAACATATTTAGATGTGACCTATGACACAACTAGCTCCGAATCTCCAAAAATAGTTAACAGTTTAATTTTATTCTTGACTGCCATGTTTAAACCAGTTAACAAGGCTTCATATTCCGTCACATTGTTTCTACATTCAAATGCCAATAAGAATGAATATTTAAAAGTTGAACCATCAGGCGATATGAAAACTATCCCAGCTCCATTACCTTCTTGGCTGCATGCTCCATCGAAGTACATTTTCCATATCCCTTGTTGATTTTCAGAAATATTTTTATCAATTGGATCTTTGCTTACCAACTTAGGTTGAGATAGTTCCACTCTAAAACTCCCCAAATCAACATCACAAAAATAATTAAGTTTCTCTTGAGGAGCATATTCAACAATTTGATTCATTCTGGGTTCCCTAGATAATTTGACCTCTTCTCCATTCACTAGTATGGTGGCATATGATAAGTCAAACTGTACATTGCCTCCTACTGCTGCAGTCCACTGTCTCGATAGAAGCATTCCAAACTTGAGAGGTGTGTCAATTATGGTTATGTCAATAGTGTAAGTAGCTTATGGGTAAGTTTCTAATCTTACTTCCACATTCTTCATTATTCCCACAACCAGAATAGGCCTGCTATTCATGGCGTAGCATTTACCTCCTTCCATATCTATCCACATACCAAGCTGCTTCATTACCCCTACTGGCATGATATTCATGGAGGTTCTTGAGTCTATCATACAATTTCTTACTAGTTTTCCACTTATGAGTAAAGTACTAAAGAATGGGTCAATCTATGGTGTGTTCATTAGGCAGGCCTTTGGAATTTTTACCTCCTTCCTTTTATTATTTATTTCAGAAACTTCTTTATTTTTAGGGTTCATATTTTGATTCCCAATGGAAATTAATTGTATGACACCTTCCCTATATTCCTTGATCTTCATCATTTCAATTAATCGGACAAACATCTTCAATTGAGATAAGGCTTGTACAAAATTGAAGGATGTACCTTCAATTCTGATTACCTTTTTAGGTTCTATCAATTCTCCTTTGTTCTCTTCTTTTTCCCTTTTGGATGTTTGATCTGGCTTTTGATTCTCAGTGGGAATTTCTTTACTTTCCTCCTTAGGGGATCCCTTTTGTCCCCTTTTTTCCGGTTGTTTATCATCTGTCCCTTTTGATGTCTCATTTGATACTTTTTTATTTTTTATAAATATTCCCCTTGGGACACCCTCATCTTTATTCACCGTTCTATTCCTCAAACGATATTTGTTTCTAGCTTCCTCCACTGCTGTAATGGTCAATATTTTAATCTCTTCTTCACTCAATCTCCTTATACTGCATCTATTAGTCTGACTTGATGCAACAGGGGGATTTTTCTCATTATCACTTTCTTCATGATCAGAAAAAACATGTTGCTCTACCATGTGAATATTGTAATTTTGGTGATCAAAATTATACTCATATCCTTCCTCCTCTAAAGATGCATATTCTCGCTCCAAAGAGTTAAGAGTGTGGGAAGTTAGATAGACATTCTAGTTTTCATCACCATCATTTTCTAGTGTGTCTTCTTTTGGTATTGACTGAGTTGTTACATAATGCTCTAGGGAATGTGGTACGTAATAGACTGAGCACCAGGGACTCTTATCTACCATATATGCTCCCTTCCTTTTTAATGGATCTGGTATTTCTTTATTTCTCGGTCTATCATTTATCGGCTTCCCATCCTTCCAGTTTGTATTATAAAGCATGTCATGCAGCGTTGGTCTTTCATTCCTATATGTGTTCTCTTGTCTGTTTGGGGGAACATATTGGGGAGCCCTAGAGTTTTCCCTTTTAGAAAACATCCCTGTAGCTTTCCTATTATTTTTAATAGTTAATGCTATCTTTTGGGCCTCAGCCAGATTCCTAGGACCTCTGTTTCTCAATTCATATCTTATCTTGGGATCAAAGGCTTTCAAATAGATACTCAAAGCAGTAGGATCAACCAACTTGGATCCTTGAGGTATTTTATTATGTAATTTAACAAACCTTTGGTTAAAATCAAAGACTGAATTGTTTTGATGCTTTTGGATAGTCACTAACTTGTGGAAAGCAAAATCTGATGCACACTGATTTCCATACTGGTGAAGAAACTATTCATGAAATACATGAATGGAATAAATGGATGTTGTTGGTAGATTGTTAAACCAATTCCTGGCATCCTCAATTAGCAACATCATAAATAATGTCATATGTACATCCTCATACTGCATATCCAAGTCTTGAATGATTTCGTTAAATTTTCTCAGATGCTCCTCGGTTGTAACTGCATTACTTATTGTGAACTTAGGGACTAGGTTCCTCCAATTGTTGTCCAAAGGGTAAGGGTATATCTGAAATCCAGCAAGATCAAATTGTCTAATCATGGTTGTGTATTGTGGAGGGGGATTTTGGAAATGCTGATGTTGGTATAGTGGGTTAGTATTTGCCACATATTGTGGACCTTGTGGGGGTACATACTGCTGATGAGGAGGTGGCTAAATATTTTGATGTTGTGGTGGAGCATTTGTGTTTCTATATTGATTCCTTGGCTGATTTTTATGGGCTTGTGGGGAGTTTGATGGATTCATATTGTTGTTCTTATGAGGGGGTGTATATTTGGGTGAATCAGCCACTAATGTTTTAACCTGAGCCTTCTGTAACTTCAATTTTTCAAATTCCTTCATGGGCTGAAGCCTTTGCTCATATTCTATCCCTAACCTTTCTATTTATTGCCTCATAAATTCCCACTATGCATTTGTCTCATCTTGGGTCATGAGTTCATGGTTTTCTTTAGATGCTACCTCATATTGAAGTCCTTCCTCAAAAAGTGCAGCTCTCTGATCACATTCAAACTCTCTCCTCTTCTTAGCTTCAAATTTAGCTATGAAATCTTCATCTTTATCATGGCTTATTTGATGGAAAGGATTTCTCTTCTCTTCAGGAGTATGAAGCTCTTTAGATGGGCTATTTTCATTTGTTAATGCCTCGTATGAGTTGTGTGTTTCCATCGGTGGTTTTGATATTTAGCTTTTTGTGGTTGGATTTAGGTCATTGAATACCTTCTTGCCTTGATCATTTTTATAGGTTCGCTTAACTTTTTCATTAGGACCATCCCCCTCCTTGTACAGATATCTCCTTCCTTGCATGTTGTGAGAAACTATGATGGTATGAACTCTAGGTCGATTCCTTTCTGATTTGTATTTTATTGTATCTGTCTCAATGCTTTTGTTCATTCAGAGTTGCCACCTATTATGCCTTGCATAACCACCCCATCTTTTGCCTTGGTCAAAATGGGTCCCCCTTTGTGTTTTTTTTGTACTTAGTTGTTTTTGAAACAAATTTTGGAGTCTACTTTTACCAATACTTTGTTTTTCTTTGTTTTCTCTATCAGAAACAGAACCGGAGTTGAATTGGGTTCTGAAGGTTCTTTTGAAGCTTGTTTTTTGGCTCTATCCTGACGGTCTTTTCTTTGCCTTTGTTTTTGGTCTTCGGCGGAAGCGGAGCTGGAGTCGGAATTGGGATGGTTGTTATCAAAATTTGCAAAATCAAATTCAATTCCGATCCCGCCTCCGCTCCCTTTTAATGTTTGTTTTGTCTCGGTTTTTGTGTTTTGTTTTATTAGGTTGGTCTTTTACTTAACTTTTTGTTTTTTTTTTTGTTTTGTTTTTAGTTGTCGGACGCGGAGTTGGAATGGGAATAAGGTTTGGAAATTTTATGAGTTTAAGATCCTATTTCCATTTTAGTTTCATCCCTGCCAATTTTTGTTGTTGACTTTTTGACTGAAGTTGCACTGCAGACTAGTGTTCGTTCTCTTACAGTTATGACTCCGCCTTTACTGCATTTCAATGCATTAATGGTGGTTTTCGATGTAGGTAGAAATTCACATATTTTTATTTATTAAGGGTTAAAGCCAATTATTGTTATTATCACAAGTCTGAGAGTGCAAAGAGCAATAACAGAGTTCGTTTGAGCAAATTGATTGAGATAGAGAAGGGATATTGGGTGCGAATCGATTCAAAAAGTTAGCGTGGCTTTGTTTGCATTTGAGGTAGGTCTTTTATCTTTGTTGTTCCTTTTTTATTTCCTTGTTGTGTTCTGCTTTGTATCTGCTCGCGTGTTCAATCATTGTGTTTTAAAGCAATTTTATGATCATCGATGTGATTGAATGAGTAGGTTCTTGTTTTGGCTTGTTTGTTTTGCTTTAAATCTTTGTTTTCTTGTTTTATCATGTCGTTTCTTTCTATTTTAGGGCATTGTCGCTTTCACGTCTTAATCGTGATCATGTCATGTCGTTTTCGATTTGCAGTAGATTAGATTAGATTAAAGGTTTTTATTATGGCGTGAGTTACATAGAGAATTTATAGTGAGGTAGATTAGGGATTTTACAGTGAGTTAAGGTGGATTAGATTTATTGTTTAAATTAGGGTTTCATCTTTTGGGAGAATGGTAGGGTTTTAAACCCGTTCCCTGGTTTATTAAGTTTGCTAAATTAGGGTTTCATCGGTCTCTGCAATTACTTTAAATAAGATTTAAATAAATGGCCCTAAAATACAATTGTTCCCCACGATCATATGAGGGTAGAGTTTTTAAGCTCCTTTGCCATTTTATGGCGACCTAGGTTTAATCATGAAGTTATGATGAAAATGAATAAATTTGATGATGTCATGATTAGCATAGGCGGAGGCAGGATTGGAATGGGTATGGACATAAGAGTTTTGTTTTTACCTAAGTTATCAATTCCTTTTCTATCTCATTTTTGATTCTGAGTTCTAAAAGGTTTGCTTGAAGTATGTGATAATTGGCAGAGGCAGGATCGGAATTGATCCTGAACTTAAGAATTTTGTTTGTGAAGGTTATCAATTCTGTTTTCATACCGTGTCTAGCTCTACGTATAGTGGGAAGTCTTTTGTCGAAATAACAGTGACCAAATCAGAGGCGGAGGCGGAATGGAAATAGAATATGAAAATTAAAATTCAAAGAAAACTAAATCAGATTTTTGTTCCGACCCCGATTCCGATAATCTCCACGACTCCAACTCCGAGCCCGTTTGTTACTAGGTGAAGTTCCTATATCGGCTTTTGCTCCAAGTCCGCTAGTTTTGTAAAAGCGCTTGTTTTGAGCTTCTGTCTGGTTCTGACTCTGATGTATAACTGGTATGTTTTTCTTAACATGTTTTATGATGATTTATTTGAAGGTCTAATTAGAGGTTTGCATGCAGGAGATCTGAGAGATGTCAAGAATGTTAGGAGAGGCTGCTTGAAGGAATCAACCGGCTAGAACATCAAAGATAGCACTAAAAATCAAGAAGGTGAAACTAGAACAACTACCTTATACATTAAGGTATGATCATAGGAATCCAGTGGTGAAGGCAAGCAAGGTGAAATCAGACTGGTCAGATATCACAGATACTAATCTGGGCCAATATAGCTTTGAAGAATTACATGAAGAGACCTTTGCAGAAAGGGAAAACTTGACAAGGAGAACTCAAAGGATTGTTGACTCTGGTCTTGCACATATCATTGTGTTTCCTTTATCAGTTCAGTGTTCGGAGTTGATATGTACAGTGGCCAGTACTTACAATCCAGCTACAAGATTATGCATGGATTCATAGAATAATGTGATTATAGATCTTACTCCACAGATGTTCCAAAGCATATTTAATGTTCCTCATCCCAAGAATTTGGTGTAGCTAACTGAGGCTGAGGCATTGGAGAAATACAGTAAGCACAAAGACTCCAATAAGTCTCATTTAAACAAAAGATGGTTAAGCACCAAGAAGAAGTCATTAAGCAAGCTGGCAGACCAGCCAAAGAGGGTAGACTTCAAGAAGGATATATCTGATTTGATATTGATGTTGTTCAGAGTGTTTGGGAACAGGGATGCCTTCCATTTCAAGGAATGGATGTTTCATTTTATTCAAGTGATCTTTCAGGGTGATTATCAATTTGATTGGTCAATTATTGTTTTTGATGCCATACATGATCAGCTCACAAGGGTCAGACATACCAAATCTTTCTTCATGATTTCATATGTGGTCTATGCTACAGCAAGAATGGGGATTTTCCCAGGATTAAATAAAGTAGGTATCATGGGAGTCTTGGATGGACAAAGGAAGGTATGGAAACACTATGATCAATTATCTCTTCAGGTTGTTGAGACTCACTTCAGAAGAGTCAATGATGCATCTTTATATGTGGTTATCAACTAGTTGAGTGGAGATGCAGGATACAGGTTAAGCCAAGAAGCTATGGCATTCATTTCTGAATGGGGAAGTTGGTACATCCAATACCCCAAATTTACATACTTCAGATTGTTTGGTTTTGAGGGTCATCCCCATTTACTTCCAAGATGCTGAAGCAATAGAATAGTGCTTATGGAATTTGTATATCAAGCCATTGGAGTTAATGCTAGATTTGGGATGAAGCACAAGACAGGATGCCATAAATTTCCCATGAAGTTGGGGGAATATGGCTGTCAACACTTGAAGGTAGCAAAGGTGGTTTGTAATGAGTTGATACAATTGAAATTGGGATTGTATATAGCTTGTAAGTATTTTGATCCAAAGAAGAAGCTGTATGCTTTATTACCTTCAGTGTTTACTAGACATTTTAATTTGTTAGAGGATTTTTGGTGTGATAGATAGGATGAATATGACTTAAGGAAGAAGAATTATGAGAGATTACCAGTCTCACTTATGGTAGAGCTGGGTATTAAAAATAATATTCGTGACACTTTGGTGGATGATGGAATTGTATTAGATCCCTCATATGAAGCTTTGAAGATTGGCACCAAAAACTTAGATCCAATAGACTGGAATGAGGAAGAAATGATTGATATTAAGAAACTGGGAAGGACAGTCTGGGATAGAAGTGTGCAATGGTTGATGATGAGAACTCAAGCTCCTCAGGGACCAATCCTCAAGAAAGGTAAAGGGTATAAGAGGATTAAAAGAAAGGCACCTTCCAAGGAACCATTAGAATTCTTTCCTCCTGATGTTGAAGAAACAGAGTTGGAGGTAGTCCATGAAGAAGAAGAGACACCCGAGCGAGATGTTCCAATTGAATATATTGTTTCTACGCCCACATTGGGTGAGTCATCTGCACAAGCCCCACCCACAAGAAAGAAAAGTAAAGAAGTTCAAGGAGTACTTTATGCCATGGCTAATGCTACTAAAGGGAAAGAAGTGGAGGAAGAACTAGTAGAAATTGAGACAGACTCGGATGAAACTCTGTCAAAGAAGGACTTGCAAGAAAGCATGCCTCTAGATCATACTATTGAGTAGGTTCTTACACAGGAAGAACAATGGAAACAATTTGAAGATGCTACCAGAGAATCTGATGCAAGGGCTGCTACAGAGAAACAAAAGGAAATGGAGGCAAAGTTACAAGCTGATGCTTTACTTCAATAGCAGCAATCAAAGGTAAAAGAAGTTGAAACAAAGACAACAACTGATACAATGGAGGAGCAAATGAGGCTATGAGAGCATGAGATCAAGGTCAAGGTAGAAAATGACAAGCTGGAACTGATACATAAGATCCATGATCTTGAGGAGGAGAAAGCAAGGAACCGAAGTGAAAAGGAAGCCCTGGTTGCAAGATTGAAGCTTGTAGAGGAGGCTCGATAGAAAGAACAAGAAGTTGAAGCTCTAAGGAAAGAAAAAGAGGCTGAAGAGCTAGTAAAGAAATAGCAAGCTGAGGAAGAAAGGGAAAAGGTAGAGAAACTCATAGCCTTGGAAATGGAAAGGATAGAAAAGGAAGAAACTGAAAGGAAGCAAAAAGAAGAAGAGGCCGAAGCAGCAAAACTTAAAGCTTTAGAGGCAGAATGGTTGGAAAGAGAGGCCTTAGAGAAAGAAAAGTTAGAGAAGGATCAGATGGAATAGGAGAGGTTAAGAAAGGAAGAAGAAGATAAGAAAGTGCAAGAACGAAGAGATAGATAAGAGGCTAAGAAGTTGGTGCAGATGCATGTGCTGCAGGAGCAACAAGATAAAGCAAAGGTTGATTCTCAACTTGAGGTAAATGTTCAGCCATCCTCTACAGTTGTCACTTCCTCTTCCATGATGATGATTGCTCCTAGTGCTCCTACATGGTTGAAATTAGATTTGTAGAAGAGAGCTAGAACACCTACTCAGCCTCTTAATTGGGAGGACATGATGAAGGAGATTGAACAGGAAAGGCCTAAGTAGAGGGCTAAAGTTTTGCATTCTACCAAACTCACAGATAAAGGGGAGATAGTTGTTGAATGTGTCATGCCTATGATTGAAAAGGAGGTAGAAGATATGCAGCTCGCAAACTATCAATTAAGTACGGTTAACTTGGGAAGGCCCACTAGAAATCAACAAGTGAATTTGATTGATGTGGTGGCTTCAACGACAAAATCAAGGATGATCAAGGACAAACAAAAGAAAGATGAGCTTAAGGCTCAATTGGATCAGTTACATTCATTCTTGAAGAGTGTCTCCTCTCCAAGGTCACAACAGGTTGCAGCAATTGAGACTCCTGTTTTGCTAAGCAAAAAGGAGGTTGATGATTTGGTGCAAGTTAGAGGTAAGGCAGAGATGGTTGACAAATGGATAGACAAAGTGAACCGGGAGGTAGGTGAGGTTTTAGAAAAAGGGTTTGAAACCTACAAGGAGGCAGAGGGAGTAATAAAAGAGATGCATCAATATATTGAGGCATCTGAGAAGTTAGAAGAAGAGTAGAAAGAGTATAGTGAAAAGTTAGAGAAGATAAATACATTGCCTCTAACTACTCTTTTAGAAGAATCTATACTTGAAGAGGATAACAAAGATTTTGTAGAAAAGAATTCTCACATCCTTAAGTTTAGGAATGGCTTTTTGAGCAAACACAAGGATGAGATTCAGGATGCAGTTAATAATTTAACTGAACAGTTGGAAGAGTTGGAAGCGGTTATGGCCATAATTTTAGATGTGAATGTAATGACCAAAGATGGCATGTCGTTGAGTCAGGTTAGAGAGAAATAGAATGAAAGATTCCAAGGACTCATGCAGGAGAAAGATGATGGAGGAGACTTAGTGATAGATCGGCTTGTAGAAGTCAAAGAAGAAATAAAAGCTGCAGGGAGAGAGTTGATCAAGGTACAAAGTATGAAAGAGTTTACTGCAGTTGAGTTGGATCGCATCAAATTTGAAGATGATCGGATTGATGGGCCAGATATGGATATGCTACAACAAGTCTTCACCAATTATGATGAGTTCATAGCGGATCCAGCTTCACATGCATAAAAATCCTGCATGCATGATGTTCTTCTTCCTTGCATGACACATGATGATCTTCTTCCTTGCATGTTGCATGCATGTAGCATTGACAATCTTGAGGGTGCATGACTTCTTTTTCTTCTATTTTTTATCTTCTATTGTTAGATCAAATCGAACACATAATGTAAGAACTCAAGATCAAAGTTGATCTGAGTTTACAAGAAAGTTGATTGTTCCTAAAAAGGTGGAAAGCCTAAGATAGAAGTGAAGTTCAGACTTCTTTTGTATATCTATAAATACCAAATGGGTATCACATTGTAATGGTCGGCTAATTGAGAATTGAATTGGCTTACCTAGTGCTAGGAGATAGAATTTTATAGAGCTTTTTGCAGAGATACATTATACCAGATCTTTTTTACAGTTAATAGAATTGCAGGTTTATGAAATATGGAGTTTGCATTGAATTGTGTTGTTTGATAAGGTTAATGAGTTATAATCTACTTGAATGCGAGTGATTGTGCTAAAGCATGATAGTTTCTTATGTGATGAAATTCATTAGAAGAAACCAGGTTTAAAGATTATCTTGTTAAATTGTCATTGAATTAAAGTTATTAAAGTCTGTTGATCTATAGTTTTGATGATGAATGAATGTGGGTTGTTTTGAAATCTTTGAAATACTTGTGATATGCGAATAGTGGAATTGAATTAAGCACCTAAGATGTATACGATGGTACAGTTATACTGTGGGTTGTGTCATGCTATGGTTTTTGTGATCGGTTGAGAAAACATTCATTGTTAAAGGTATATGTCTGAATATTAGATAAATTTAATTCATACTTGCTGATTTACCCCTTTGATCTATCTTTTTCTTTTATTTAAAACCCATTGATTTACAGGAACTATTTTGATAAAGAGAGTCATAGTTTGAATCCTTTGTTACCAGCACAGGCCCTTTGAATATTACAGTTGCATGAACCAATTGAGTGACTTCAGACAGTTGAGAACCAACTACAGGACCTTGGGAGTTAGGCCACTACATGTAGTCTTTCTCTTTCAGGAGAAATAGAGTAGAAATATTCTGTTTTAATGTTGTTTGTGTCATTTTAACCATCAAAAAAAGTTGGTGCTAGAAGGAGGGCCTGAAAGGACAAGTTGGATCGCGGAAGATCTTTTTCACCAAAGGGATACGAGAGAGTTCTTAGATCCTCTACTAATCATGAACTATTCAAAGAACTTCAAACCCCAGTTAGATCAAGACCTCATGCTCGTAGGGTAGAAATACCTATATTACCACCACCGCTTACTCCACTAGGATTTCCACCAATTCCATCCACACCACCACCAAGTAGGCCATTGTCACCACCAATTCAGCCTTTATCACCACCACCTACCCAACGAATCCCACCAATGGCTTATTTTGTGGGTAATCCCTCCCCGTTAGGGACTAGTCCAGGTGGATTCCATGATTTACCAAAGAACCCAGAGAAGTTCTGTCCAAAATACATGCATGGAGAATCAAAAAGTGCAAAGGAACATATACAAGCATTCAAAGATGCCTGCACACGAGGTCAAGTTTCTCATCAAGATGTGGTATGTAGACTATTTCCTTACTGTTTAGGAGATATGACATATAATTGGTATCTAAATCTGCCCCAAGGATCCATTCTGGGTTGGAATGATTTAGAGAATGCTTTCATTAATCAGTTCAGGGTTTATGTAGACCTTGTAATATTATATCACCAATTTTCCACTATTAGAAAGGAGCATCATGAACCGTTTCCCTTGTTTAACACTAGGTTCCATAGAATGTATTGTAGGCTACAAGAGCCTTACCTTATGCTAGAAGCCATGGCCAGACAGGCATATCTAAGAGTTGTTGATCCTTTGATTGGTCTGTTCTTACAAAGAACTTATCAACCTGATGAGATTGACTCACTATCTAAGATTTATCATTTGGCTATCAAATTGCAACAACAGACAAACCTGGAACCTAGAGGGTTGGGAGTATCTTTTTCTCCAATGAATTATCAGATGCCTAATCCACCATTATACAACACTGTCCTAGGGATGTCTTATTCCCATTATGGACCTGTATCTGAGTTGCAAGCTCCACCAACTGTGCCCTTCTTTGGCAATAGCATGCATGATTCCTCACATCAATCTCCACAACAGCAACCTCAAAATCAATCACAACAAGGGGGAGGACCAACCCATCTCCATTCCCCAGCCATAGTTCAAAATGTGCAGAATGATCAAATTGTTCAACTTACAAGTGAAGTAGAGACTCTCAAAAAGACTCTCTCTCAGATATCAAATGACATGGCACAACTCAGACAAAATCCTCCCAATAATCAAAACTAGAATTACAACAATTAGGGAGGTTACAACTATCAGGGCAATTACTCTAATCAGAACACCAATAGGAACTTCCAGAATCAAAATTCCTCAAACCAGAATTATCAAAATCAAAACAGAGGATACAATCAAAGATTCAATAACAACAACAACAATAGGCAGTGGAACACTATGCCTAACAATGGAGGAGTTCCCCATAATTATCAAGCAGGTGAAGAGAGATCAAATACTGCTAATGTTGCTGATTTAAATTTTATGACAAATTGGTGTAGGTTGCATGATACAACAGCGCATTCTAAGGTCAATTGCCCGGAAATGGAGAAGATGGTGAAGATTGCACAGGCTGATGCCCATCCTCAAGCAGGAAATTCTAATCAAGGCAATGGACTGGCCAGCACCGCCATGACCTATGAAACCATTGAAGAAAAGTATCAATTCCCTATGCAAGGGGATAATGAGCAAAAAGAAAATGTCTATGATGCTCAAGCCTTCCATTCTAAGGGTCGTCATTTTCTGAGGAACCAGAATAAAGGGCCATTCACTACATTTGCACCCCCTAACAACATGGTTCCACCAAATCAAAATGCAGATAACAATCCACCCCCACCAAAGGGACCTTCTGATACTCAGAATAGAGGTAATCAGCCTTCTTTTCCTAAATATCAATTTAGGAATGATTCAGAGTTTGATTTTGTTGCAGAATTGTAAAGGCAGAAGACATCACTATCCTTTTTTGATATCATGAAGTGGTGCCCAACTCAAAAGGAGGTGGTATTAAAAGCTTTGGAAGAAATAGATTGCTTAAAAGAGAAAGGTAAGGTGACTCTCGCAAAGGAGACAAATGTTGCTATGTATAAAGTTAAGACCAGTACCCCACCTTTCTTGTTAAGTTTGAGGATCTTCTAAAAGAATCTACATAATTGCTTATTAGATTCTGGAGCATCAGGGAATGTCATGCCTTTTTCGATTTGTAAAAAGTTAAGATTGAATCCTATTCCAACCAATAAAAAGGTGATTCAATTGGATAAAACCGAAGTTAATGTTGTAGGTGAGTTGAAGAACATGCATGTGCAAGTTGGATCAGACCCAAGGATCCATACCTATATAGATATTCAAGTTGCTGACATCCCAGAAACATATGGGATGCTTTTAAGTCGAGAGCTAATGAAAAGCATAGGTGGATATCTGTCCTTGGACTTCTCGCACATGTGGTTACCATGGAAAGGGGTTGCCACTTAGATAAGAATTGAAAATGAACCTAGGCTCAAATACATGATTACAGAGTATGATACTCTAAATGAAGTAGCATTCTTTGAAACTGAGATGGGTGTTTACAAGCAAGAGGAAGTCCTTACTTTCTCTATAGTTGGTTATGAGGATCCACTATCCTTAGACCACACTGATTTGATGGTTCACATCAACTAGCAAGTTCTAATAAGGAAATTGCAACAGGATAGGCTGGTTTTAGGAATAAAAACTGATTTGAGTAATCTACTACTTCCTAATTGGTGTAGAATACACTATCATAACCATTCGGAGTTGACATATTAGTTATGCATAGATATTCTAAGGCATGTAGATCTACCCAAGCAAGAATCTCAAGAGGTAACTAAGACTCCCATCAATGAGTTCTCTTTCCAAGCTAAAGATGCAACTATTCTTACACGGATTAGTCTTGCTCAAGAAGAGGTTCCTTTACCAGTAGAACAGACTCAGGTCTTAGGGTTTTTAGATCAAAAAGAGGAAGTGGAAGTATCTCAGTTTCATTTTAATACCCCTATTCTAGATGCTTTGCCAATACCAAAAGAGTTAATAGAAGATGAGTTAGATCCTAACTTAGCCCAAGAAATCGTTAAGGAGGAAGTTGTTGAACAAATTAAGGAACTAGAAAAATCGTTAACTAAGCTTCTTCTCAACATGAATTCTGATAAATAGCAAAAGTCTGAGCCACCACATGTCATAAGTGGCAAAATCCTTGTAGTTTCTAAAAAGAAAGAGCTCCTAGCTAAAGACCAGTTATGGACTCTTAAATTTGATGGTTCTAAATCTAAAGCAGGAAGTGGAGCTAGAATTGAACTAACTAACCCGAAAGGGAAAACTTACTTTGCTTCTTACAGATTGCGGTTTGGTTGCACTAACAATATGGCTGAATATGAGGCACTTGCAAGAGGACTTATGGTTGCTCATAAGAAGAAAGTAACTACTCTTAGAGTAATGAGAGACTCTGAGGTAATTGTGAAATAGGTACGTAGCCAATACACTTGCCATAATAAAAGATTGGCTGCTTATAGGAATAGTGTCTGGAATTTAATAGAAGATTTTGATGCCTTTGGGATTACTCTTATTCCAAGGGAAGCAAATCAAATAGTAGATGCTCTTGCCGTTGCAGCAAGTACATTAGAGCCCATGCAGGATTCAAATCTGAAGAGGTTTTTTGTTGAATTGATTTCAATTCCTACAATTCCTGACAATGTTAGACACTTCCAGGTGTTTAATGATGACCAACATATTTTGGCCTTTTTGGAGAGTTCTGATGTATTTCAAGGACAGATAATTGATGATGTTGACAGGGATCAAGGAGACTGGAATCCAGGAAGTGACAATATAGAAAGTGATAATCCAAAAGGGATAATGGATTTAAAGAGCAATAACATTCCAAAAGGGGTGATAGCATTGGAGAGGATATTTGATTCGGATCCACAAGCTTATCAGAGAATGTCTACAAAGAGTGAGGGAGGCAAGTATGAATCCATTAGTTTGACTCACTCAGGGGTAGAAAAGAATGTTCTTATAGGAAAGACTTGTCCTTAGGAAATAAAGGATGAGATAATCAAAGTTTTGAAGCAAAATATTGAAGCAATCGCTTGGAGCTACGATGATTTGAAGACTTTTGATACATCTGTCATCACACATACAATTCCTCTTAAGCCAGAAGCCAAGCCGTTTCGCCAAAAGCAACGCCCAGTCAATGCATTAATCGAGCCACTAATTCAGAGAGAAGTACAGAAGCTTTTGGCTGCAAGAATAATTTTTCTAGTTAGACACTCTACCTGGGTGGCTAATCTAGTTCTTGTGAGGAAGAAGAATGGAGAAATCAGGTTATGTGTGGATTTTAGAAATTTAAACAAAGCCTCTGAGAAGGACAATTATCCATTACCTTGTCTTGATGAAGTATTGCAAAAGGTTAATGGATCTCAAATGATGTCTTTCTTGGATGGATATTCAGGATATAATCAAGTACTGGTAAGTCATGAGGATAGGATGAAGACTGTTTTCATTACAAAGTGGGGCACATTTGCCTACAGGAGGATGCCATTCGGTCTAATTAATGCTGGTGCTACTTTTCAAAGAGTGATGGATGTAGCATTTAAAGACCTGATAGGAAAGTGTATAATCATCTATGTTGATGATCTGACCATCTTCTCTAAGAGTAGAGAAGATCATGCAACTGATTTAGAGAAAATACTGAAGAAATGTATCAGTTATGGTGTTTCTCTCAATCCAAAGAAATGTGTATTTGGAGTTTCTGAAGGGAAGCTTTTGGGTCACATTATATCAGAGGAGGGAATTTCCATAGATCCTGATCGAGTAGAAGCCATTTTGAAGTTGACAAGGCCAGGTAGTAAGAAGGAGATGAGATCTTTCTTTGGAAGGGTTAATTTTGTCAGGAAGTTTATAACAGGGTTTGCAAAAATTGTTAAACCACTTAATGAAATGATGAAAAAGGATGCGAAGATTGAATGGAGTGAAGAGGCTAAATCTGCTTTCATGCAGATTAAACAAGCTATATCTGAGGCACCTATTTTAACAAGCCCAGATTATCTAAAACCTTTTTACATCTATTCTTTTGCTTCTAAACATTCATGTGCAGCAGTCTTGACACGGAGAAGAGAAGAGAATGAGGAGAGGCCTATTGCTTTTATGAGCTCTCCCTTTAAAAATGCAAAGGTAATATATTCATCAATAGAAAAATAGGCTTTTGCATTGGTGCGAGCAGTGAAAAAATTCAGACACTACATAATCTGAAGTCAAGTGATGGCTATAGTCCCAGATCCAGCTGTAAAGTCCCTCCTGATGCAAAGTGAACTAGGAGAAAGAAGAGGGAAATGGATGGCCATTTTACAAGAATTTGACTTGGAAATTCACCCAATGAAGCTTGTAAGAGGTCAAGGTTTGTCAAAGGCGATGGCTGAAGTGGACAGAAGTATAACTTGTCAACAATACACTGTTCAGTCATTCACAAAATATAGACTTAGTCTTTTTCCTCCTCAACAACAAGTGTCTAGAAGGGATGAATGCAACTCAAAGAAGAGCACTAAGGATGAAAAGTGCTCATTATATGCTTAAAGGAGGATCAATCTATAGGAAGAATTTCCAAGGAATCTACTTGCATTGTCTGGATTAGCAAGAAGCTAAACATGCTATAAGTGAATTTCATGGTAGGCATGGAATAGGACATGGATCTGCTGACGTGTTGGCTCATCAGATTTTAAGGTTAGGTTACTATTGGCCTTATGTGTTTAGGGATGCGCATCGACATTGTAGGACTTGTCATGTATGTCAAACTTCTGCATCAAGAGAAAGAAATCCTGTGATGCCCCTACAACTGGTTTATGAGGTAAGGCCATTTGCCCAATGCGCACTTGATTTTGTAAGAGTTATTAATCCAAATTCTTCTCTAGGTCACAAATTCATTTTGACTACGATGGATTATTGCACACATTGGACGGAGGCCTTGCCTTGCAAGAATAACACTACATAGGTGGTTATTAAGTTTTTGATAGAGAACATCACAACCAGGTTTGGAGTTCCATTTGCTCTAGTATGTGATAATGGCCCTGCTTTTTCCTCCGCTGAATTTATTTCATGGGCTTATGAGCATAAGATTGTATTAAAATATTCTTCCAATTATTACCCTCAGGAGAATGCAGTGGCTGAGTCCACAAATAAGAATTTATTGGAAGTAATAAAAAAGTTGTTAGAAAGTAACCCTAGGGACTAGCATACCCAATTGAGATTTTCCTTATGGGCAGATCGAACAAGAATTAAAGCAGCCCTAGGTAATTCACCCTTTAAGCTAGTTTATGGCTAGGATCCAATCTTCCCCATACATTTACAAATACCTGTTCTAAAATTTATGCAGGAGTTTTATAATAGGGATGATAGGATTGAGGTAAGACTGCTTAACTTATTGAACATGGAAGAACAAAGAGATGCTGCTTTGCAGCAATTCTCTAAACATCAGGCTGTTGTCAAGCACTGGTTTGACAAAAGAGCCAAAGTGAAAGTTTTTAGAATATTAGACCTTGTGTTATTCTGGGATAAGGCTAGAGAAAGGAAGGGAGACCATCAGAAATTCAATAGACTTTGGTTAGGTCCCTACCAAATAGTTGAAATCTTAGGGGAGAATGCCTTTCGTTTGAGTACATTAATAGGAGAGCCTGTTCCATTACCAGTTAATGGTCAGTTTCTCAAGCATTACTTTGGTGCATAGAAAGTCTGGTGTTTTGAAAAGGAATGTACTATATTGTATCATATGTAATTAAGTTTTGTTTTTGCTTGTTTTGTTTTCTTTCTTTGTTTTTGCTTGTTTTGTTTGTTTTGTATTATTTTGTTGGGGATTCTTATTTTTCTCATCTCAAGTTAGGGGGTTGTTATTCAAAGTATACTATTGGTACTAGGAGAGAAATTGGTTTAGGTATTCTCATTATAATCATTGAAAAAGATTTTCATTCTAAAACTTATGTTTTATGATCATTCTAGTTTGGGTTGGAAAAGTTATTAAGGATAGAAGATGTAAATGTGAATATCTTATGAATTGTGATCAAAGATCTGTCACCAAATTAAAAAAAAAAACATCTGCATGAGTAATTACCTATTTGTTTTAGAATGACTCTATCTATATTTCAAGTGAAAAATCAGATTCCAAAACTATCATGAAATCCATTGTAGTACTCAACCCACATTTTAGATTCATTGAATCTAAGTATTGAGAGATGCATAAAAGAATATCCATCCATAAAAAAAGAAAGAGAAAGAAAGAAAGAAAAGCAAGCTCAATATCAAATGGGTAACCAAGTATCTCTATCGGGGCTATGGACACCTGTCTGGAAGTAGAGAAATGCTTTGAGAGGACTAGAGGTATCTCCGTCGAGGCTATGAACACCTGTCTGGTAGCGGAGCAATACCCAGGATTTTACTGCACGATAGTTAAAGGACTCAACTTATGTAGCTTGAAACTTAGGTATAGTTGTTTAAAAGCAGAGAAAGTAGCTACAAAGAATGGTGCACAATATAGGCACACACTCAGATTCATAAATAACTCATGAGCACATAGCATCTGAGATTCAAACTCAATATTATCCTACAAATATCTGATCTCATTCAAGGTAAGGTGTTTATAAGCCAAGTAGTTTTTGGGTGACTAAAATTTTTTTTAGGTATTTTGAAAATAGGTAAACCATTTTCCCAGCGAAGTCGCCATTTGTTATGCCTTGCATAAGCACCCCATCTTTTGCCTTGGTCAAAATGGGTCCCCCTTTGTGTTTTTTTTGTACTTAGTTATTTTTGAAACAAATTTTGGAGTCTACTTTTGCCAATACTGTTTTTTTCTTTGTTTTCTCTATCGGAATCGGAACCGGAACCGGAGTTGAATTGGATTTTGAAGGTTCTTTTGAGGCTTGTTTTTTGTTCTATCCTGATGGTCTTTTCTTTGCCTTTGTTTTTGGTCTTCGGCAGAAGAGGAGCCGGAGTGGGAATTGGGATGGTTGTTGTCAAAATTTGCAAAATCAAATTCAATTCCGATCCCGCCTCCGCTCCCTTTTAATGTTTGTTTTGTCTCAGTTTTTGTGTTTTATTTTATTAGGTTGGTCTTTTACTTAACTTTTTGTTTTTGTTTTTAGTTGTCGGACGCGGAGTTGGAACGGGAATAAGGTTTGGAAATTTTATGAGTTTAAGATCCTATTTCCATTTTAGTTCCGTCCTCACCAATTTTTATCATTTACTTTTTGACTGAAGTTGCACTGCAGACTAGTGTTCATTCTCTTACAATTCCGACTCCGCCTTTACTGTGTTTTAATGCATTAATGGTGGTTGCCGATGTAGGTAGAAATTCACATATTTTTCTTTATTAAGGGTTAAAGCCGATCATTATTGTTATTATCACAAGTCTGAGAGTGCGAAGACCAATACCAGAGTTCGTTTGAACAAATTGATCGAGATAGAGAAGGGATATTGAGTGCGAATTGATTCAGAAAGTTAGCGTGGCTTTGTTTGCATTTGAGGTAGGTCTTTTATCTTTGTTGTTCCTTGTTTATTTCCTTGTTGTGTTTTGCTTTGTATCTGCTCGCATGTTCCATCATTGTGTTTTAAAGCAATTTTATGATCATCGATGTGATTGAATGAGCAGGTTCTTGTTTTGGCTTGTTTGTTTTGCTTTAAATCTTTGTTGTCTTGTTTTATCGTGTCATTTTTTTCTATTTTAGGGCATTGTCGCTTTCACGTCTTAATCGTGATCATGTCGTGTCATTTTTGATTTGTAGTAGATTAGATTAGATTAAAGGTTTTTATTATGGCATGAGTTAGATAGAGAATTTATAGTGAGGTAGATTAGGGATTTTATAGTGAGTTAAGGTGGATTAGATTTATTGTTTAAATTAGGGTTTAGTCATTTGGGAGAATTGCAAGGTTTTAAACCCGTGCCCTGGTTTTATTAAGTTTGTTAGATTAGGGTTTCGTCGATCTCTGCAGTTACTTTACATAAGATTTAAATAAATGGCCCTAAAATACAATTGTTCCCCACGGTCATATGAGGGTAGAGTTTTTAAACTCCTTTTCCATTTTATGGCGACCTAGGTTTAATCATGAAGTTATGATGAAAATGAATAGATTTGATGATGTCATGATTAGCATAGGTGGAGGCAGGATTGGAATGGGTATGGACATAAGAGTTTTGTTTTTACCTAAGTTATCAATTCCTTTTCTATCTCATTTTCGATTCCGAGTTCTAAAAGGTTTGCTTGAAGTATGTGATAATTGGTGGAGGTAGGATCGGAATTGATCCTGAACTTAAGAATTTTGTTTGTGAAGGTTATCAATTCCTTTTTCATCCCGTGTCCGGCTTTGCATATAGTGGGAAGTCTTTTGTTGAAATAACCGTGACCAAATCGGAGGAGGAGGTGGAATGGAAATAGAATATGAAAATTAAAATTCAAAGAAAACTAAATCCAATTTTTGTTCCGACCCCAGTTCCGATGATCTCCCCGATTCCGACTCTGAGCCCGTTTGTTACTAGGTGAAGTTCCTATATTGGCTTTTGCTCCGAGTCCACCAGTTTTGTAAAAGCGCTTGTTTTGAGCTTCTATCTTGTTTTGACTCCGATGTATATGTAACAGGTATGTTTTTTTTAACATGTTTTATGATGATTTATTTGAAGGTCTAATTAGAGGTTTGCTTGCAGGAGATTTGAGAGATGTCAAGAATGTCAGGAGAGGCTGCTCGAAGGAATCAACCAGCTAGAACATCAAAGACAACACCGAAAATCAAGAAGGTGAAACTAGAACAGCCACCTTATACATTAAGGTATGATCATAGGAATCCGATGGTGAAGGCAAGCAAGGTGGAATCAGACTGGTCAGATATCACAGATACTAATCTGGGCCAATATAGCTTTGAAGAATTACATGAAGAGACCTTTACAGAAAGGGAAAACTTGACAAGGAGAACTCAAAGGATTGTTGGCTCCGGTCTTGCACATATCAATGTGTTTCTTTTATCAGTTCAGTGTCCAGAGTTGATATGTACAGTGGCTAGTACTTATAATCCAGCTACAAGATTATGCATGGATTCATAGAATAATGTGATTATAGATCTTACTCCACAGATGTTCCAAAGCATATTTAATGTTCCTCATCCAAAGAATTTGGTGCAGCTAACTGAGGCTGAGGCATTGGAGAAATACAGTAAGCACAAAGACTCCAATAAGTCTCATTTAAACAAAAGATGGTTAAGCACCGAGAAGAAGTCTTTAAGCAAGCTGGCAGACTAGCCAAAGAGGGTAGACTTCAAGAAGGAGATATCTGATTTGATATTGATGTTGTTCAGAGTGTTTGGGAAGAGGGATGCCTTCCATTTCAAGGAATGGATGTTTCATTTTATTCAAGTGATCTTTCAGGGTGATTATCAATTTGATTGGTCAATGATTGTTTCTGATGCCATACATGATTAGCTCACAAGGGTCAGACAGACCAAATCTTTCTTCATGATTTCATATGTGGTCTATGCTGCAGCAAGAATGGGGATTTTCCCAGGATTAAATAGAGTAGGTATCATGGGAGTCTTGGATGGACAAAGGAAGGTATGGGATCACTACGATCAATTATCGCTTCAGGTTGCTGAGACTCACTTCAGAAGAGTCAATGATGCATTTTTAGATGTGGTTATCAACTAGTTGAGTGGAGATGCAGGATACAGGTTAAGCCAAGAAGCTATGGCATTCATTTCTGAATGGGGAAGTTGGTACATCCAATACCCCAAATTTACATACTTCAGATTGTTTGGTTTTGAGGGTCATCCCAATTTACTTCCAAGATGCTGCATCAATAGAATAGTGCTTATGGAATTTGTATATCAAGCCATTGGAATTAATGCTAGATTTGGGATGAAACACAAGACAGGATGCCATAAATTTCCCATGAAGTTGGGGGAATATGGCTGTCAACACTTGAAGGTAGCAAAGGTGGTTTGTAATGAGTTGATACAATTGAAATTGGGATTGTATATAGCTCGTAAGTATTTTGATCAAAAGAAGAAGATGTATGCTTTATTACCTTCAGTGTTTACTAGACATTTTAATTTGTTAGAGGATTTTTGGTTTGATAGACAGGATGAATATGACTTAAGGAAGAAGAATTATGAGAGATTACCAGTCTCACTTATGGTAGAGCTGGGTATTAAAAATAATATTCCTGACACTTTGCTAGATGATGGAATTGTATTAGATCCCTCATATGAAGCTTTGAAGATTGGCACCAAAAACTTAGATCCAATAGACTGGAATGAGGAAGAAACGATTGATATTAAGAAACTGGGAAGGACAGTCTGGGATAGAAGTGTGCAATGGTTGATGATGAGAACTCAAGCTCCTCAGGGACCAATCCTCAAGAAAGGTAAAGGGTATAAGAGGATTAAAAGAAAGGCACCTTCCAAGGAACCATTAAAATTCTTTCCTCCTGATGTTGAAGAAATGGAGTTGGAGGTAGTCGATGAAGAAGAAGAGACACCCGAGGGAGATGTTCCAACTGAATCTATTTTTTCTACGCCCGCATTGGGTGAGTCATCTGCACAAGCCCCACCCACAAGAAAGAAAAGTAAAGAAGTTCAAGGAGTACTTTATGCCATGGCTGAAGCTACTAAAAGGAAAGAAGTGGAGGAAGAACTGGTAGAAATTGAGATAGACTCGGATGAAACTCTATCAGAGAAGGACTTGTAAGAAAACATGCCTCTAGATAATACTATTGAGTAGGTTCTTACACATGAAGAGCAATGGAAACAATTTGAAGATGCTACCAGAGAATCTGATGCAAGGGCTGCTACAGAGAAACAAAAGGAAATGGAGGAAAAGTTACAAGTTGATGCTTTACTTCAACAGCAATCAAAGGTAAAAGAAGTTGAAACAAAGACAACAACTGATACAATCGAGGAGAAATTGAGCCTACGAAAGCATGAGATCAAGGTGAAGGCAAAAAGTGACAAGCTGGAATTAATACAAAAGATCCATGATCTCAAGGAGGAGAAAGCAAGAAACCGAAGGGAAAAGGAAGCCCCGGTTGCTAGATTGAAGCTTGCAGAGGAGGCTCGACAGAAAGAACAACAAGTTGAAGCTCTAAGGAAAGAAAAAGAGGCTAAAGAGCTAGTAAAGAAATAGCAAGCTAAGGAAGAAAGGGAAAAGGCAGAGAAACTCATAGCCTTGGAAATGGAAAGGATAGAAAAGGAAGAAACTAAAAGGAAGCAAAAAGAAGAAGAGGCCGAAGCTACAAAACGGTTGGAAAGAGAGGCCTTAGAGAAAGAAAAGTTACAGAAGGATCAGATGGAAGAGGAGAGATTGAGAAAGGAAGAAGAAGATAAGAAAGTGCAGCAACGAAGAGATTGATAAGAGGCTGAGAAGTTGGTGCAGATGCATGTGCTGCAGGAGCAACAAGAAAAAGCAAAGGTTGATTCTCAACCTGAGGTAAATGTTTAGCCATCCTTTACAGTTGTCGCTTCCTCTTCCATGATGATGAATGCTCCTAGTGCTCCTACATGGTTGAAATTAGATTTGCAGAAGAGAGCTAGAACACCTCCTCAACCTCTTAATTGGGAGGAAATGATGAAGGAGATTGAACAGGAAAGGCCTAAGAAGAGGACTAAAGTTTTGCATTCTACCAAACTCACAGATAAAGGGGAGATAGTTGTTGAATGTGTCATTCCTATGATTGAAAAGGAGGTAGGGGATATGTAGCTCATAGACTATCAATTGAGTACGGTTAACTTGGGAAGGCCCACTAGAAATCAACAAATGAATCTAATTGATGTGGTGGCTTCAATGAAAAAATCAAGGATGATCAAGGACAAACAAAAGAAAGATGAGCTTAAGGCTCAATTGGATCAGTTACATTCATTCTTGAAGAGTGTCTCCTCTCCAAGGTCACAACAGGTTGCAGCAATTGAGACTCCTATTTTGCTAAGCAAAAAGGAGGTTGATGATTTGGTGCAAGTTAGAGGTAAGAAAAAGGGTTTGAAACCTACAAGGAGGCAGAGGGAGTAATAAAAGAGATGCATCAATATATTGAGGCATCCGAGAAGTTAGAAGAAGAGTAGAAAGAGTATAGTGAAAAGTTAGAGAAGATAAATACATTGCCTCTAACTACTCTTTTAGAAGAATCTATACTTGAAGAGGATAACAAAGATTTTGTAGAAAAGACTTCTCACATCCTTAAGTTTAGGACTGTATTTTTGAGCAAACAGAAGGATGAGATTCAGGATGCAGTTAAAAATTTAACTGAATAGTTGGAAGAGTTGGAAGCGGTTATGGCCATAATTGTAGATGTGAATGTAATGACCAAAGATGGCATGTCGTTGAGTTAGGTTAGAGAGAAATGGAATGAAATATTCCAAGGACTCATGCAGGAGAAAGATGATGGAGGAGACTTAGTGATAGATTAGCTTGTAGAAGTTAAAGAAAAAATAAAAGCTGCAGGGAGAGAGTTGATCAAGGTACAAAGTATGAAAGAGTTTACTGCAGTTGAGTTGGATCGAATCAAATTTGAAGATGACCGGATTGATGGGCTAGATATGGATATGCTACAACAAGTCTTCACCAGTTATGATGAGTTCATAGCAGATCCAGCTTCACATGCATAAAAATCCTGCATGCATGATGTTCTTCTTCCTTGCATGACGCATGATGATCTTCTTCCTTGCATGTTGCATGCATGCAGCATTGACAGTCTTGAGGGTGCATGACTTCTTTTTCTTCTATTTTTTATCTTCTATTGTTAGATCAAACCGAATGCATAATGTAAGAACTCAAGATCAAAGTTGATTTGAGTTTACAAGAAAGTTGATTGTTCCTAAAAAGGTGGAAAGCCTAAGATAGAAGTGAAGTTCGAACTTCTTTTGTATATCTATAAATACCAGATGGGTATCACATTGTAATGGTCGGCTAATTGAGAATTGAATTGGCTTACCTAGTGCTAGGAGATAGAATTTTATAGAGATTTTTGTAGAGATACATTATACCAGATCTTGTTTACAGTTAATAGAATTGCAGGTTTACGAAATATGGAGTTTGCATTGAATTGTGTTGTTTGATAAGGTCAATGAGTTATAATCCACTTGAATGCCAGTGATTGTGCTAAAGCATGATAGTTTCTTATGTGATGAAAGTCATTAGAAGAAACCAGGTTTAAAGATTATCTTGTTAAATTGTCATTGAATTAAAGTTATTAAAGTCTGTTGATCTATAGTTTTGATGATGAATGAATGTGGGTTGTTTTGAAATCTTTGAAATACTTGTGATATGCGAATAGTGGAATTGAATTAAGCACCTAAGATGTATACGATGGTACAGTTATACTGTGGGTTGTGTCATGCTATGGTTTTTGTGATCGGTTGAGAAAACATTCATTGTTAAAGGTATATGTCTGAATATTAGATAAATTTAATTCATACTTGTTGATTTACCCCTTTGATCTATCTTTTTCTTTTATTTAAAACCCATTGATTTACAGGAACTATTTTGATAAAGAGAGTCATAGTTTGAATCCTTTGTTACTAGCACAGGCCCCTTGAATGTTACAGTTGCATGAACCAATTGAGTGACATCAGACAGTTGAGAACCAACTACAGGACCTTGGGAGTTAGGCCACTACATGTAGTCTTTCTCTTTCAGGAGAAATAGAGTAGAAATATTCTGTTTTAATGTTGTTTGTGTCATTTTAATCATCATCACCACCCACTTTTTCTAAAAGTGAGAAAAAGATTTTGTTATTATTTTACCTAGTGTAGTCAATTTTGAAATTTTAATTATGGTTTTCTTTTAATGACTCTATATGGAAAGGTTGCCTACCACCAGAATTCTCTCTAGTTTTTCCTAGCAGAGCCGCCAATTTGTTAGGTCTCAAAAATGTTGGTTTGAACGAACCACAAGAGATTGTCACACTCTCACTACGTTAATAGTCAACTAACAAGGCCAACCAATATGGTTGAACCCTCTACTCTTAAGGCTCTACTAAACCTAAGCGGGTGCACCTATATGAGTGACAGAATTTGAATTATGTTTCCTACTTGACCTAACTATCCACAAATGGAAATTTGATAGTGGAAAGATATGATCCTAATTTGGTATAAATTGTATATGCAATATCAAGGTATGAATTAAAATTTTCAATTAAGAGATGTTAAATGAAATGAATAAAGCTAATGTAATTAAAATAAGGGAGTCCAATGCCTTATTGGGTAAAACAGAGTCAAATGAAAGCCTTCGATGAGTGGTTTCTATCTAGAAATTTCTCTTATCGTTTTGCATACAATTATTGTAGAATTTGTCAAAACCAACTTCAGACTCCAAGATCACCTGCATGCAAATGGATACCTGTCAGAAGGAAGAAAATGGATGGAGAAAACAAACAAGGGTTTGAGGAAATATTCAACCACAAAGAAAGTATTGATTGATTGATAGATGGATGTATTACAAAGAGTAGATATGCCTAATTATATAGGCAAGTGCTAAACCTAAAATGAAAAGGATGTTGCCAAGTGTTCAAATCACACTTCATATGACAACAAGAAACCCTAACCAACTACCTAGGGAATGATAACAAGATGGAGATAAGTTCTAGAAAAGACAACTCATCTTCTAGAAGGGAATCTTATCTCAACAACTTTATTAAATGATTAAATGCAACTTAAGACTAATATGATTAATTAAAACCTAAGTTAACTTATGCTAGTGTAATAATTAATTAATTACACTAACAGCCCCCCATAAGTGCAACTTAGGGAGACTAGATAAGCATGCACCTAAAACTAAGATGAATGCAAGAAAGCATGAATGGGTCTCGGCAACAAGGCTTGATCAAGTACCCATGTACAAATGCAATAATGAAGTAAAGAAGGAAAACCCAATGGGACAACCCCCCATACAATGAGATGACTGCAGCAAAGAAGCACTGGAAGAACACTGTGGAGTAACACTGGAACCACAATCTGGCAAGCAAGGAAAGATACTTTTTTCTACAAGAAACCATATCGAAATCATAATAATGCAACAGAAGACCCGATGCCATGGAACACTCAAAAAAACCAAACTAGAACAACCCTGGAATCCATAAAGCAACAGTAGATGAAAAGATGATGATAGAATCTAGAAGCCGTGAATCTCGATGTCGATGTCAAATTGAGACTAAAAATTTTCCATGAGAACAAGTACCATAAAGACTCAGGAACATTAACCACAAATTTAGTGGCCCTCAAACTGAGATGGATCCGATGCAGATCATTAACCATAGGCTCTCAATCTAAAGTGTGAACCGATATGAATCTGATATGTGTCAAACTAAGACAAAATATGGCCAAAAGAAACTAAGAAACCACATTACAACCCATGCGAGTTGTCATCAAAACACAATGAAGATCAAAGTGCATGCACACTCTAATCAGATTATTATGCAAGAAACCCCCCTGATGGAACTTTATATCAATTCATTTATTACAATACCCAATAATTGCAAAAGGAGAGAATATGAAAAACATGCATTAATTAAAAACAAAATGCAAACCTACTGCATGCAAACAAAAAAGAGTGAATGCACAAACCAATGTTTACATCTGCCTCCATGATGAAAATAACTTTAGATTTGTGTAGATCATCAAATCTGAAAACATGGCCTACACCACTATGAAGTGCTCAAAACAAGCTTTCCGTCAATATCTCATTTGCCAAAAATGGACACCGTGGCCAAAAGTTATGAATTTTTCAAAAACTGAATTTAGCTTGCAGGAAACGAATGTTCTAGCAAAAAAAATTTATTTCTAATTTGATTTTTGGAAAATCTACTCACTGTTTGTAGACAAAAATAAAAACCTAGAAATTGTTTTTTGATCCAACAAGCAAAAGATGAAAAATTGATTTTTTTTTTAACCTTTAGCTAGGAGAAAAATGATGTGCGCCATTTTTTCAACAATTATTTTCTTCAGATCTGTGCAAGATATGCAAAATCTAAAATATACCTAGTTCAGATTTCAACACTGGCTACAAAACCCAAAAATCGTTTTCCCTACAAATGAGTGAAAACTAGATTTTTGAAGCAAAAAAGATGACGGCTCCAATAAAAAATGGCATGCAACAAACCTTTGTAGCTCCAAATAGTTCCAAACTCTTCAAACAAGAACAGGCATGCACCAGGAAAGCTCTGATACCATGTAAAAGTTGTCAAAACCAACTTCAGACTCCAAGATCACCTGCATGCAAATGGATACCTATCACAAGGAAGAAAATGGATGGAGAAAACAAACAAGGGTTTGAAGAAATATTCAACCACAAAGAAAGTATTGATTGATTGATAGATGGATGTGTTACAAAAAGTAAATATGCCTGATTATATAGGCAAGTGTTAAACCTAAAATGAAAAGGATGTTGTCAAGTGTTCAAATCACACTTCATATGACAACAAGAAACCCTAACCAACTACCTAGGGAATGATAACAAGATGGAGATAAGTTCTAGAAAAGACAACTCATCTTCTAGAAGGGAATCTTATCTCAACAACTTTATTAAATGATTAAATGCAACTTAGGACTAATATGATTAATTAAAACCTAAGTTAACTTATGCTAGTGTAATAATCAATTAATTACACTAACAATTATGAGTTTATAACTGGTATAAACATGCAAGGATGTAATTGATAAACCCTACTTGAGGAAAAATATCAAATCTAATTATCTGATTCTTCTTACTGATCAAATAACATTCCCAAATTACTATAATTGATTGAAAGGAATTTAATTCTTCATTAAAGAACCCAATAAATCAAATCACACAGAAACAAAAAATGTGCACTGATAAATTGAACATATACTTGATACTTCAATTTAAACAATCAAGAAACATTAGATTAGAGACAATCAAATAATAGCAAAAATCCAACAAACAATTGATACCAGAATGAAGCCACCAAATCAACAGTCTTTCATTATCTTCCTCAAAATTTATACATGCAACATAGTCTTCTTGAATGCCATCATTCTGAAAATATTATGCTTATAGCAATCTATCCTATTCTACTTCTACCTATCTTCTACTATAAACAATGAATATTTATACATTTAGTAGGTGAAAGGACCTGTCCTTTCAAAAATGATTTAAGCATAAAAATGCTAACAAGATTAGCATTAACTAAGTTCTATTAATCCATAAGTGAACCACAGACATGTGCTCTATGTAATCTTGGTGCTTATGTGTATTTGCATCTCCTAACACATTGCGGATCACGATCTCCTTCATCATCATTTATTCGTTCTACTCACATGCTTCATCCAACATTATATCTTTCACAGTGGTTGTCTTCAATATCTCTTGGAGTATTAATTCACATTCACTCTTCCATGTAGTCATTTCTACCAATTTTCCTTCATCATCATAGAACTTAGTCAACCTGTCTTCGATGACTCCTATCAATCCCTGTGCATCCCCCTGTAATTCCTCAAAGAATTCCCTATGCTTATCCATGATACGATTAGCATTTTCAATTCTTGCAGTATTAGGAGTATCCTTTTTCATCTCCTCAATTCTCTCTTGGATTCTACCATCCACTCTTCTATGTTCTTTTATTGCATCCACGTATTGTGAATGTTTTCCCACAAGTTTATTTAACCAAGTGTTTAAAATGACCTGCCTCCTTTTGATTATTGCAGTAAGTGTGTCCATTATCCCTTGAGAGTATGCACTTGACCCTTCCCAATGGTCCTTCACCTGTGAACTTTCACCTTGGGTGAGCATCTTAGTTGGCCCCATTACAACACCTACCAAGTCCTTTAAATGTTCATTTTCTCTTAGCATTCTCTCATTATTGGTTTGTTACATTTCTCTCTTTGATCAATGCTTGTATCTGGGCTTTATTTAAATTTTCTATATTGATCCCAATTTTTGCAGTTGCAACCGGATCAGCCTCTCTAGCCTTCAAAGTCATGACATGTATGAATGCCTTATCAGTATCAATGACAATTGACTTCTTGTGAGGGGGATATAAAGCCCAGATCATCAATGTCTCTTCATCAGGATTGTATCTTGATCCTGTATACATTTTTGTCACCTTTTCTATACTAAGCTTGTGTCTATCATTGTTGTCCTTCAAGAAACTATCAAAAACCAGTGTGGAATTGTGATCTAACCCTGGGAATATCATGACACCAGCCTTTTCTTACATCTCTCTCCCTTTCTTAGGGGTCATGTTTGTCATCTCTTTATCCACCTCATCCCTTAAGTTTTTTAACAACTGCTCCTCATTTCTTGGTGTGACATTGTCAACCAGTCCTCTTATTTCTTGTCTTTTTTGTTTGTATAAAAATGTTTTAAATTTTGAGGTTTTCACAAGTTCATCATCTACTATAAAAGATATATATTCTTCATGTCTTGATTCCACATCGTTAGTTTCATCAATATTTATCTCTTTAGTAGAATAGGTATAATCCTGAGTTCTTGTCTTTGATACCTTCCCGGATGGGCCTTGTGGCCTATCAGCCTCTAATACTTTTTTACTAGAAGACAATAACTCAACATCTATAAATTCTTGATCATGCTTCTCAATCACCATTTATGCTTCTTCTTCTTCCAAGTTTCTGATTATGTCATTAGATTGATAGGGCACATGATGATACCCTCCAAAGTTTATCCTCTGTCTAGCAAAATAGATATATCCCTTTGGATCAAATTTTTTCCTTGATGGCATTTTTCTCATGTTATAATACAATAACTTATCTAGAATTAAATTGTAGCCCTCCTTTACTAATACAGTAAAATCATCAAAACACAATGTACTTGGCATAAAAGCTTGCTTCCCATAAGAACTTAAGTTCATGACACTGGAGAATCCATTTTCCTAAGAATCTCCAATTATGCAATTCTGAAATTGTCCTAGGAAAAATAAATGGAGTATCTTCAAAACCATAAACCCTAATCATAGTGGCATTTTCTAGACAATACCAATCCCCCCAGTTGTGGCTGATTGGTCCATTATAATCTTTAGGCCTAAGAAACCTCTTTATTTCATTAGATAAAGAATAGTCACAAGGATGATTATAAAACCTATACAAAGGATTTACAAAGTACTCTTCAAAATGCAAGAAATTAGAATTAGCAAACCTATTGTCCCAAACAAAAATCCACAACTGAATAGGCAATGGCTTGCCTTTCTTATCAAATTGTAAAATCCTCAGCTCCTAGGGCCACAATCTTAATTCCTGTCCAAAATATAGCACCAAGTGCATCAACAATGAATAATTCCTAAGGTGCAGGACAAAAGCTCCATTCTTTATTGCCATCAACCCTGCATCTAGCTCTTTAAACACATGTGAAGCATAATCAAAAGACTTGGAATTATGATATTGAACATCCATTGCAATCACCATAGGTATAACTGTCATATGATCTGGGACCTCCATCCCCAATACTTGTCCCATTGAAAAATAAGTGTACTTTATGTAGGGTTTGAAGAGATCCACATGAAATGGTGGTCCCTCACTATCTTTTATCAGAGTCGATTTGCCATGACACCTAATTTTGTGCAGGGGTAACCTCTAGCCCCTGTAAATGGTGTCCATTCTTTTGAATTCACTCTCAAGCTCCTCACTTATAATCTTTTCACTGCATATTCCTTCTAATTTGAAAATCTCACTTATTGCATTCTCAGATACATGTATCAATGGATTCCCTGATAAATAACATATAGCTTTATTTTTTGGATTATAATGAATAGCCAATAATTTCATCAATTCGACATAAACAAAAACATTAGGGCACACGAATTTTCCTAAATTGAGCATCCACGGATTACATACTGGCTCGAAATGATTTCTTCTATGGTAATGGAAATTGAACAATTAATATCCTCTGATTAGGGTCCAAACATCTCCTATGAACTTGCATTTGTCATCCAATCTATCTACTTCTACCTTAATTTGTTCAGAATGTCTTGCTTTAGGTCCTGAACCAGGTAGCTGGTCTATGAGATCTTGCTTCAATTTTCTCTCAGTGCCCTCTGGTCGCATTTTGATTTTTTGGTTTTCTTCCTTTGGTTGACTACCCTCCCCATGTTTTCTTCCTTTTACCTTTTCTGAACTAGTGCTTTCCATTCTTCCAAATTTACAATTTTCAGGGGATGAGGAACTTATTGTATTTTGCCTGAAAATCTAAGTTGAATGAATGCCTTAATTGTTTTGCTCGTTCCTTCGTTCTCCTTCACTGCCAATTCTGTGAAACAATGATTTCAATTGAGCTCACCTTGATTTGAAAAATATTTTATGCTTCGTGGCACCATTAATGTCTTCACTGAGACATGAATGAAGAAATTTTTTCAAAATTCTCACTGTCACATCAGGTGTCATATCAGCAAGACATTTCAAATCTCTGGCCAATCCGTCTTTTCAATGTTCACACTTTCGCTAAGATGTCTTGTAGTTCCCCTGATATCACAAGTCTCCCCGGTAGTTTTCCTTTTTATTTTTCTATGTCGCCATGACCTTTACCAAATCAAACTATCACCTAGACTTAATGAATCGGGCGAATAATTCTTCACTTCACTTCGAAAGCTCTTTGTCTCACTGAGATATTCACTTTGTCAACTTAAGTCACCGAGACCAAGAGATTGTCCTGTCGACAAAATGATATTTTCCATGACCTCTCTTAGATCTCCCCGCTAAGACTTATCTCACCGATACACTTTTTCTTCTGCGAGACCACGCACATTGTCTTCTCGAATTTTTTTATCTCTATATGCTTAGTTCTGTCGGTACAACATAAGGGGTCGGTAAGACTCTTTGAACTCTCACCGACATCTTTGTCTTACTGAATGAGTCTTCTCTTTGCTTTATCAGCAAGACTAGTGAACGCTCTGGGTATTCCATTAGAAATCTCACTGCAATGACTATAGTATGGCCGATACACTTTTTCATATTCCAATTGGTAAAAAGAAATTTAGCTCAATATGACCTCAAATCATCACACCGATACCCTTTGTCTTGCCGATAGGAAATGTAAACCCGCATTCTCTTGGTATATATCCTCATCAGTATGACACTTTTGATGTCTTGCTGATATATTGAAGAAATGTATATTATTATCGGTGAGACCTGCATCAACTTATGCCGATATTTTCAATTGTTAAATATTTAATGTGAGATGAATTTTATGGTGCTATATGACAAAATTTAACTCGGACCTTGGTGAAAAAATGCTATGTGAGGAAATTTTATGTCTGTAATATGAAATTCTTGGGAAACTAATAAGCATGAAGGGTTAATGAGGTTATCATAATTTTACAATTCCAACAACACATCTTTAAACATGCCCGATGAATAGAATTTATGATGTAAGATTTTAAAGGCTGTCATAGAAGCTGAAAAATGCCCCCCACATGCCTCATTGTGAAAAGCTTCTAATAGCTTTTTCTGCTATTCTTTATCAACACACCTTAAGAAAGTCCCATCTACACCTTTTTTATACAAATTTCCTTCCTAGAGAACATACTTATTTTCTTTAAGCTTTAAGTTCCTCTTTTCTCTAGATGATAAATGTGATGGGAAATCACCATAGGTTAGGAAATAGGAAACATCAAAAAACCAATCATTTGTTGTACTTGCGAATAATACCAATGGTAACTCTTCCTCCTCCACTGGTTTACTTTTAGCAATCATTTTGGTAAAACCTTTTCCTCTTACTAGATTAGTGGGCTTAATATATAAATCATATTCCTGAATTTGAGCTATCCAAGATCCTCTCTTATTACATCCAATATCCTGTTGAGTAAGAATACTTCTCACTGCAGTTTTAGGAACAAAAATAATAGTATGAGAATGAAGAATGTAGAACCTAAAACTCTTGAGGTCTTTTACAATAGCATATTCATGTTTATCAAGCGGTGAGTATTTGAGTTCATATTTATTCAAAGGAGCACTCATAAAGGAGATAGGGACTTCAAAACCCTGCTCATTCTTTTGCAACAATATGGCTGACAAGGTATGCTCAGAAGCATAACTATATATGATGAAATCTTTATTTAACTCAGGATGAACCAAAGTGGGGGAATTAGCAATCGCGGTTTTGATATCTACAAAATCTTGTTTTCCTTCGTTACTCCATTTAAACACCAGACAATATTTCATCATATCAGAGATGGGCTTCGTCAACTCAACAAATTCAAGAAGGAACCTCCTTAAAAAATTTACCTGACTGAGGAAAGACCTGGTACCATCTTTGTTGGCTGGTAGTTCTAGCTACATGATTTATTTCACTCTCTCTAGATCTATCTTAATTCCATCCTTCAAAACAATGTGACCAAAAATTTTCCCCTCAATTACAACAAAAATAGATTTCTTAGGGTTTAAAGAGATACCCTCTTCTCTACAATGCTACAACACTATTTCCAAATCGTGCAAATGATTGGACCTCTTTTTAGAAAAAAATTTAGATCATCCAAGTAGATTACTATAATCTTATTCCTAAGATCACCAAAAGATAATTCCATATCCCTCTAAAAAGTAGCTCCTGCATTAATAAGGCCAAATGGCATTCTGTTGTAAGCAAAGACACCAATGGGTGTGGTGAATGCCATCTTATGTTGGTTTTCTGTAGCTACTTCAACCTGATTATAACCTGAGAAACCATCAAGAATGGACATCATATCAGAGCCAACAACCATTTGTAGAATATGATCCATCACAGGTAGTGGGTAATTTTCCTTCAGAGATGCTCGGTTTAAATTCCTGAAATCAATGCATATCCTTATTTCAATATTTTTCTTTCTCAAAGGAACTCTATTAGCTACACATGTGGAATGATGGATGGGATAAATAATATTAGCTTTGAGCATCTTATCAATCTCATTAAAAATGGCCTTTGCAACCTTTGGGTTATAATTTTTTTGTTTTTGTTTGAAAGGTGTGACACCACGTTTATAGTGGAATCTTATGTTGGAATTCTCCATTTCTAATTTTTTTTAGATCTACATAGCACCATGCAAAAATATCCTTGTAATGTATCAATAGAGATATCATTCTCTCTCTCTTCCTTGGAACAACACTTCCCAATACAAACCATCTTGGGATCTTCTTTTGTACCGATAGTCACTTTATCATACTCATCAGATAATTCAACAAATATTTTACCTTTCTGCTTTAAATATTGATCATGCCTATTAAATAAATGTTCAAGAGAAACCAGGACTTTTGGAATTTTGTTACCCTTCAATTGAATAACCTCTATCTCCTTTTTATTAGGGGTCATGACATCACCTTCTAAAGTATCATTACTTGTGTCATCACTTCCTTCAAAATAAATGTGAGAAAAGGATTCAACTTTTTCCAAAAAATCAATAATCCATTGATCATCATTGAAGAATTTCTAGTGATTCACTTTGTCAAGAACACTAGGAATCAATTCTATAGGATTCGTCTTTGAAAACTGGATGAGGCAAGAGTAATGACCCAGAAATTGTCAGAGAGTCAGCCCTAGAATTTCATTCCCTGGGAATAGATTCTATATAAAAAGCATCAAAATCTTCTATGCAATCCCAAAATCTATTCCTATAATGCTTAAACCAGTTATTTTTCATAGTGTAGATTTTTCTCACCCGCTTCACCACTAATTTTGTGGCTCCTACAACCCTTAATTTCTTGATACCTTTTTCTTTGGCTACACTCAAACTAAGTAGTAGAGCTCCATACTCAGTCGTATTATTGGTATTAGCAAACTCTAATTTGAAAGCAAAGGGAAACTTATAGCCATCAGGCGAAATCAAGACTACTCTAGCACCTGACCCAACATTGGCACAACTTCCATCAAATTCAAGTGTCCATAATTCATTTACCAAATCAGGGCTAATAGGACTCAAACTTCCCCTTGATCAAAAGTGCACATATAGGTTCCTGATCCTATTTCAACAAACAAAATGTCTACTCTTGGGTCTCCAAAATTTAATACAGTGAACTTAGCCTTAGGTTCAGGATTCAGGCATATCTTCTTTCCATCCAAGGGTATCAAAGCATGAGACCAATCCATCCTAATTTCTCCCCCTAAATCCTTACAAAAACTCCTACTCAACAACATACCATAGCTTGCAGGAATGCCAACAACCAATATAGTCAATTTTAGTCTCTTTTTGAGAAAAAGTAGCTAGGGCTACTTGAGCATATTTGATTTGACCTATAATAGGCATTGGGGATCCATCCATGGAATAAAATTTACCTTGTGAAGAAGTGTAGGAAAAACCTAGGGCTCTAGCTATTTGGGCAGGTATCACATTTTCTAAGGCTCCAAAGTCAATGATACAATTAATCAGCCTAAAACTAGTAATGTATAATGATATAAAGAAAGGCTCTGGTCTCATGAATGGATTTTCTAAACTCGTAGGCTTATCTATAGTATTAGAGAAAATTTGATTCTCAAGGTTAGCTTCATTGTCATTAGAAACTTGGGAATTACACTGGGATGGCGAGGACTCCTATTTGACATATTTCAGTAACCTATCCAACTTTGAGGGATTAAGTCTCAATTATTCAGCTTTTGAAATTTTAACTTTAGTATTTTTACAAGACTCAACTATGTCAAATGGACCAGATGATGAAGAAGATGGTACCTCAACTTGCACACTGCCAAGGGCAGTTGATTCTTTCTTTTTCTTCCTTGTTAGAATATACTTTGGGACTGATGATGATGTTTCATGATCAGCTTTGGCACATTGTTCCCTAGTAAGAACACCACAATTAGGATCATCAAGCCTAACATATACATCTTCTCCTGATCTTGTATCTACTACAAATTGAAAGAAGTTCATGCCGACATCATTGGATGAACTAGGCTCTTCCACATATGGTTCCACTTTATGTTCATTTTTTGTAAGCACTTGTATGAATCTAATCATCTCTAGATAGGTAGCTCCATCATGATTCGAAGTTATATGGAAATTACAATGATTCCCCTTACTAGCAGAAGGACCTTCTATTGCCAACCTTTGATTTGGAGTTCCTTGATAATTCCTGGGAATATCTTGATAGGGCATTTTTGAAGAACCCTTTGGCATTTGTCTATTAAGAGTAATTATCTCATTATCCAATCTTTGAATGACTAGGTCAGTATAATTTACTGGTGAAGGCTTACCAATTTGTAACTCTTTTTTCCATTTCCTAGAGACTATCAAGTCATCCTCTATATATACTTCTCTGTCTTGTGTGGTAGTTGTATCAGCAACATCTTCTCTTTTCAAAATAAAACTCACATCTGGTGGAAGAGTATTAATGAACATAGCTTTTAACAATTCAACTCTAGCCCTCATGTTAGCATAAATCTTGTACTTATTAAACTTGGCCACAAAATCCCTCATTGAACCCAATTAAGCAACCAGGACTTGATCATTTTTTGCAGACTTAAATATATTATCGAAAAAGGTTCTCAAAGTAGTCCAATTGTTAATAGAGCCATTGGGGAGGGAGTAAAACTAGTTAGCAACAACATCTATGAGAGATTCTGCAAAGAGTCTCATAGCAACATCTTCATGTTGCATTGCAAGAATCGAAGAGGCAACAAAGAAAGCATTCATATGTTCATTAGGAGAAACCTTTCCATCCCCACTAAATTTGGGTATAATATTCATTGAGCCTTTGAAGAAGTCATGGAGTTGAGCACCTGCTCCAAAGGTTAGAGGACCTATGATAATCCCCCATGGGACTGGTTGTGGTTGTGCCATAACTAAAGGAAATTTTATTAGTGTAGGAAGAGTTGTACCATACAAAAGAAGACTCTAACAAGATATCTTTGAGACCCCGAACATAATAGATTTAGGGGGAGGAGGAGAATGTCTTACTGATGGACCTAACCTTTTGGGTGGGAGGAAAATATGAGAAATCAATGGTTTCCAAGAACTCAAAATCTTTATCCAAAACCCCTTTTTTCTTATCACTCCTAGTATACCTTTTAGAAGCCAGGTTTAAAAAAGACATAGATAGGCTTATGGAGTCACCAAATTTTATTTATTAATGATTTTGAGGAAGGTTTCACCTATTATTTACCTAATTTCTAGGGGCTTGTGCAAAAGGAGCTCTTACCCTTCTAACTAGAGGTGGAATATTTTCTACAAACACAATTTCTTGAGCATTCTCAAAGCACATGGAATTTTCTTTGATAATATCTCCAAGTTCTTCCTCTTCTTCCAATACCTCGTTAACTCTATGATATTGATGCTTATTTCTCCTTTATTTCCAAGCAAGCAATCAAAGACCAAGAACTATATCTTCTTGATCACCAATCAAACAATCTACGTTAGGTTGAAGAACGGGAGCATTACGCCTCTGAAGAACCATTGATATTAACCATAAAGCAATTCATTTTATAAAATTATTTATTCTAAGTTTCCCCAGTGGAGTTGCAAAAAATCTGTTGGTTGATAGAATTATCACCTAACTCTATATTCTCACACCAACTAAGGTGACAAATGTAACCACACTTGAATCAGTAATGATATGACTTTAAGAATGATTCTCTGCTTATTTTTAAAGGTGGAATCTACCTTCGTTTAATATCCAATGAATAACTTTTAACTAGAGATGCTTTTAACCAAAAAGAAAATAAAGGAAAGGGCTTTTAAGCAGAAATATTCAAAGGGATTAACAGATTTCATATGACAAAACTAAAATAATTCCCAACTAATATTGAATCAAAATCACTACAGTATCTTCATTCACAGATAAATCATACTACAATGATGCAACAAATCAAAGAATAGACCATTCCAATAATAGATCACTCATAGCAGAATATTCAACATAAGAATAAATAATTCATACACCATAATTCAAAGATTACGAATGCATAAACTCCACCATAGTTTTCTATATCAGAATAATGGAAAACAGTAAATCAAGATAACAAAGTTTTTTCTCTAATGAGTTAATCAAAGTTTTTCCAAAAGATACCAATACAACCAGCCAATAAACTATTTAAAGCATAGCCAATTGTCTTTGGTAACAGTTTCTTGAAAGTAACCATACTAAATAAAAGAGTCTTAAAATTAAAAGAGCCAAAATAAACTAAAGTGTCATGAAATACTAAAAATAATTAAGCAACAATTCTTCCTGCCTCAGCCTCTTCATCTTCTGGATTCACAACCACTTCCTTCCGCAAGAGTTCCTCTAGTGCCTTCACCCTGGATCTGTAATCTCTATACGTGGAAACAATCGCAAGTATTTCTTTGCTTCCCGAGGTCCCGATGATTTGTAGTCTAGTTCTTAATTTGGATATAGCAGCCTTGGATTCAACCAGAGTTTCAGATCTCCTGTTTGCTTCAATCTTACAGGAATCAAGGTAGACTTGCAGTCATCCAAGCTTTGAAAAAGACTCTTTGGTTGACATTGCAGGATCTTCTATCTCGAAGAATATTTCTTTAAAATTAAGACAAATTACCCTCGCATCCAGAATCTTCTCATCAAACTCATTAGTGATATCAACCTTTAAGTCATGAAAATTACCATTAATTTCCACAAGCATATCCAAATACCTTTCAAGTACCTCAAAAATTTTCTTTACGAGATTATAAAAATGCCCAATTTCCAATCTAATGAATTAGACCAAGAAGGATCTAACTCCTTTGGATCATTCACAATCTTCTCATTAACCAAATTCATACTGTCCATGGAAATCAGTTCTTTCATTTCTTATGAGAGTACGTAGAGACTAGTATGATATTTCTTGATCTATTTTTATTCTAACATCAATTTTTTCCTCTTATCAACAACTTGAGTGTAGAAAAGCATAGACTTACCGTTAAAAAGGGTAATCTCCTGATACATTTCATCTACCCACTCACTGACAGCTTTGGAATAGCCTATATTCTTTTTTATTAATTGCATAAAGGATGCATCAATATCTACTCTCTGAGAACTTGAAGCTTCATTGGATATAGTAGAGGGAGCCGGGGAGAAAATGAAATTCTTTAAATCAAGGACTTGGGATTGAAAATTCACCTTTTCTTTCCTTTCTTCTTTCACCCACTTAATTAAAGCATTGACTGAATAATTTTCATGATACACATCACCTTATAATGTTTGAGGTCTCATATCAAAATGTGTGATCTTGTAACCATCCTCGCTTATTTCATCATCGTTCAAATCCTTCACAGGTTTTGCAATCTCTAATATTTGATTCCCGTAGGTAGGATCAGTCAACATCCTTGAAATTTTCTAAGCTTTCTTTGGCCTTGAGGAGGACTAGAATAACTTTGCAACTATGTCTACTCCAACTATTGTTGTAGGAGTATATTTCCTCTTTTTCTCCACTGCCTTTTTCAGCCATACCGGGGAAGCTTCTACCAAAACAGCATCCTTGTTTCCATAAGAAATTTTATTTGATTCAATAGGGAGGATAGATGTATTATCTCTTGGGGAAGAAGGTACTTCAGACAAAGGAGGGAAAGTATTATCTTCAACAATTTGCTTGAAAATGGCATCTGAATCCTCAGATATAGGATTTCCTTGGTTGCTTTTATTTTTAGAAACTGGGGTAGATACACTATCATGTTCACATACCGACTTCAATTTAGCAGTCTCTTCAAGTTTCTCACCATCACCTCCAAACTATGAATTTTCACATGAGGACCTAATAGCCAATCTTTCTGATGATGCACTTATTGTAACAATTTGAGCAGACCTTTGTTCATTCCTCTGAGATGATTTTTTTTCCTGAGTAGAACCTACAGTTTGTCTCCATTCCCTTCTAACCAATCCTGAGTTCTTTTTAGCACTAGGGAAACTCGTACATTGATGTTAAAAAATTCATTCTTACTCCAGTCGACCTTGGGATGAGATTTATCGGGAAAATTATCATATTCTAGATCAATAACCACTGAATCTTCAGTGGCATTCTCAGGAACATAGATAGAAATATCAAATGCTTTAATTTTTCTGAGGGTTAACCTCATATAATTCCTTTTCAAAACCTCATTTTCATCAACACAATCTTCCCAAGAATCTTCAATGGAAGATTGATGTTGGTATGAGCTTTCTCCATACAAATTTTGCTTCACAAAACCCTTGCTATCAAAATTAGCCCTCATGAATAAATATTCAAGATTATATTCTTTGAGAACGTTCAATGCCTTTAACTATCTGATTATTTTTACATGTGAAAGAAGGAGTTACCAATGGGAAAGGATAACCCTTTTTCCCCATACTCATGTACTTTACATTCACCAAGGCCATTTTTCTATAGACTTGGAGAAACAACATAAAATCCTCTGGATAGCTAGGCAATGTTAATGGGGATTTCTCATAATCTCCTATCCTCAAATATTAAAACCTTTCAAATTGAATATAAAAACTTCCAAATTTTGACACCAAAGATATAGATTCAGGAGAAAAAAACACTTCAAGTTTTCCATCTAGCTTCCTCACAGCCTCCATCAAGAATGCATCATTAACAAGGAAAAATTCTCCCATTCAGACCTTCTTAGTGAATTTTGGGTAACATTTATACACAGGCTTGCCAAAAATTTGAGGTACCTAAGGACTTAACCTTGGCTAGAAAGACCTCTGACTAGCTATAACATATATCAAGCAAGAACATAGATGGAAGGTGGTAGTTTTATGGAAATTAACTAATTGCTCATTCAAATGAAAGAAAATTACTTTAGCCCAATCTATAAACATGTTTTCATCATAGATAACTAAAATAAATTGATACATCCAGTCCTCAAAAGATTCAACATGTGCACTCCCAACAGTGATGCAACAAAGCAATGGCATCTACAATTTCTCCTTTGAAATGCGATATTTTAAGTTTAGCAGGTAGTTGTGACTTACCTTTCTTATCTAACTTCAACCAACCTTTGGCTATAGAATTCTTGCACCAATCCTCATTAGCTCTGAAAAATTCATTAGCTATAGTAACCAACATTTCTTTTATAGGTTTTTTCTCAAGAATCCTTAGCACTTGGGAAATGGCCTCGAGAGAAATTCTAGCAACAACAATTTTGTCTGTAGCTTCTATCTCCCTCATTCCAAGAATATATCTCCTCACGCATGCACCAATTAGGTCCACACTCAGGATGGTTTCTGGGAAACCTCTAGCATGAGCTAATCCACTCTCTAACAGTTTCACGTCAATGAAAGATTTCCTGTTACTTTCCAGTCGTGCCCAAAATTCATCCAGATTAAAAGATCCCAAATCTGAGTCCCTCACACCAAGCCAATGATTTCCAATTTCAAATTACATGAGCTCACTATGGATAGAGGAAAACCTGATTGCTTGAAATATAATCACAGAAGATGGATGCAAAATTCAGAACTCGAGTGAACAAATCTCCACCACCTTTAATCACATGAAGACAAAATGACATGTTTTTGGTGTTGAATTGATGTGATGCATTGTTTTAATCCTCGGTAAAGAAAACCTTAAGATCGGTGCACTTTATGAAAATTCTTGATAAGACATCTCCAAGTTTCATTATACGCCTCATTAAATGAATAGGCGATGCCTCAAAAAGTGTAGAATGAACAACATATCACCTTGTCGTAGATGACAAAAACTTTATAACCTAAAATCAAGAGTTGTGAAGTTATGGAAACCTTCACCTCGCCAACTGCACACTAGATCAACACATCTAACACTACCAAGAAGGAACAAAACAAACCATTGGGAGGTTAGGGAAAATGCAAACTCGACGACAAGTTTTAGAAACACTAGATGCTGATGACTTAAGTTTCAAAACCAAAAGAACTTGTTGCAAGAGGTTAGGAAAAGCAAAGACCCCATGACAAAGGCAAGGATGATGGAAAAGACTTAGACTCAAATAGAAAATAAGAAACAAAGACCAAGGAAGGTAAGATTTTACTATCTCATGACAATAATAATACCCATAGTTAACAGGAAACAAACATCATTTCATAGTGATTGGTCACAAAATCCCCAATACTAGGTCTTGGAATTGTTTATGATAACCATGAGATCCCAATATAGAAAAAAGATGTAAGCCAACAAAAGTAGCTCTAGTATGCCCTCAACAAACACCACAAATGACAAAAGTGACCCTTGGGGTTATAGATCAAGTGACCTTATAACTCCTTGAAAGGAACCGATATTCAAAGCAACATCAAACCAACCACCAAGTGAGGAGGTAGTAATTCGTAAACAAAAAGAAAGGATGGATAGATCAAATAAAAATTCCAAGGACATGGCCATGGAAGAGGTGGATGGTAAGGAAGAATTATTTCAACACTCCAACAATCTCAAGGTACTCAAACCAATGGACAAACTGATAGAAAAGGATCCAAATGCCTACTTCAAATTAGCACAAAGTGGTGCTAAACTACCTATAGAATTTAATGTGAAAGGTCTTAAGGATCCTAACCTCATTCCTTTAGGAGATAAATCAGTTTTGAGAAGAATACCCAAACTAGTGGAGAATTTAAACATGCCACCAATCTTCTCACAAAGAAATGATCAACCTAAACAACAACCAATGGACAACCCTTTGTTTAGGAAACCATCCTAAATTGAGCAAGAAGAAATTTCCCAACAATACCAAGGAGGTCCAACTTAATACATGCCAAAACAACAATATGCAAAATATGGGAAATTTTCCAATAGTGGAACAACAAGGAAACATCCTACCACAAGGGAAATACATACCATAGAATGAATCACATATTGATCCTTCAACCAACATACCAAATCAACAAGGTGTACCACCAACGTACTATTAGGGTACCCTTCAACAAAATTCATTCCAAAAATAAGGTGTACCACCAACACACTACCAAGGTAACCTTCAATACAATTTGTCCCAATAACAAGGTGTACCACCAACACACTACCAAGGTAACCTTCAAATCAATTCTTCCCAACAGCAAGGTGTACCAGCAATGCACTACCAAGGTAACCTTCAAAACAATTCATCCCAACATGGTGTACCACTAATGCACTACTAGGGTACCCTTTAAAAAAATAAGTCCCAACAACAAGCTGTACCACCAATGGACTACCAGGCTATGCTTCAGTAGAATCAACCACAACAAGGTGTACCACCAACACACTATCAAGGTACTCCTCTTCAAAAAAATCAGCAAGGAATTAACCCTCCTTACAATCAGAAAGGACTTAACCCTCCTTTCACACAACAAGGATTTAACCCTCCTTATAATCAACAAGTACTTAATCCTCCTTCCATATCACAAAGACTTAACCCTCCTTACAGTCAACAAGGACTTAATCCTCCTTTCACACAACAAGGAATTAACCCTCCTTGCAACCAACAAGGACTTAATCCCCATTCCATACAACAAGGACTTAACCCTCCTTCCACCCAACATGGTTACCAAGGTCCTATACCTCCACCATACCCAACCTATGACCAAATGAACATTTTAGGAAAAGGATACTACACACAAGATCCCAAAAATAATTTACCAAACATAGAGGTAGGTAGGAAACTACAAGCCCTAAATCAAAGGATATCAAACATCTAGATTGTAAGACCAAAGAAGACCTACACTCTACAAGATATACATTTGTTCCCTTTTGATCACTCTATTACTATGCTCCCCTTCCCAATAAAATTTTGAAATACCAAAATTTGACCAAGTACAAGGGAAAAGGAGATTCGATAGAACATGTGTGAGACTTCTCAGTAGCTTACATGGAAGTGCAAAACAATGATTCCTACCTAAGGAGACTTTTTCCATGTAGTCTCACTAGTCACGCTATGGAATAGTTCTCCCACCTACCACCAGGTATTAATATTTTTGATGAATTGTCTAACAAGTTTCTAAACCACTTCTCATTCAACATAGAACAAGATTTCACCATCACTGACCTCTACAAAATTAATTAACAAATCCAAGGGGAACCTTTTACGTCCTACCTACAAATATGGAGACTTAAAGCTAGTAGGTGCAAGTGGCCTATTCTCGACAAAGAACTGGTGGATATTTTTTTTCCAATATCCAAGAAGAAATCAATTACCAACTCATCATGTTGTTCCCAAATAACTTCAAAGAGATTATTGAAAAGGGAATACACATTGAGAGAGCTCTCATAGCAAGGGGAGTCATTAAACTAAAAAACTCAAAAGACAACCCTTCTAGTTTAAATGACAAACCCAAGATTTGGGAAAAAAACAAAAATGTTACCAATGATGGAGTAGTGGATGCTAGAGTTGTATGGAATGTGAAAAATCCTAATGGACTGCAAAAAAATCGCAAGTTGCAAAAATGAGCTACGCTCCCAACAACATACAAAAAAACCAACTCAAATATCCCCAAAATAATCAATCAGATAACCAACAAAAATATTAGGGAAGATGACAAAGAAAATATAGCCAACCAAGGAGGAAATTTATTGCATTAGGAGAAACACTTGAGAAAATCATGCAAAAATTAGTTCAAAAACCCTCATCAAAGTCAATGAGTGCACAAAATATGAAGATCGAAGATTTAAAACACCATGGTACAATGAAAAAGACTTAAGCAAGTTCCACAATATCAGGGGACATATGATGAATAAATGCATGAGACTTAAACATATAGTACAAGACTTAGTCGAGAAGGGAGAAGTTGATATACAACAATGTCCTAGAAACAAAGACCTCCAAATCTACATAAATATAGTTCCTAACGATGCTAAGAAAAATAATAAAGGGAAAGAACAAGAATAAAATAAATCCAACTACACCTATGGTCACACCATCCTAGGCACCCTCTCCCAAGTAGATGACACTGAGTTAATGTGCTAACTATATGAGGCATGGACCCCGAATGTAATGTAACTATTCATCAAGGTAAAGTCACAATACAAGGAGCCCTGCATAAACCCACAACTAAGTCATCCAATGATTATAGTACTATGGAACAATTGAATAATACCATCGCTTTGATATCCATCCTAGATTTATTGAAATTATCACCTACATATAAGGAAATACTAGAAAATGATTTGGAAACATCGATCCCTGATGACCTCAATCTTGATTAGTTTCAAGCCATGGTTGGGAAAATCATAACCACTCATCATTTATTATTTTATAAGAAAGACCTTCCACATAAATCATTCCACAACCAAGTCCTCTATATAAATGTTGGTGTCCACAAACATAAAGTCAAAAGAGTATTGATAGATAATGGTGAAGGTCTAAAAATTTGTATGTTAAATTTGTTAAATAGATGGGGTATTCTAATTATGTAATTGACAAGGTAAAAAGCATCACTATAAGGGCTTATTATGACCTAGAAATAAATATAGAGGGAATAATTAGGATTCCTATACAGATAGGACCAAAAAAAAATAGAAACAACATGTCAAGTACTGGACCTTGAGCTACCATATAACCTTCTTCTAGGATTCCCATGTATTCATGCACTACAAGAAGTTCCTTCGACATTTCACCAATGTCTAAAATTTCCTCATGAAGGAAAGGTGGTTACATTATATGTTGATCCTAAACCCCTCCATTACTGTGCAAAAGTGGAGGATAAATACAACAAAATCCAGTGAGTACCTAGTAATGACATATCATTCCACTCCTCATATGTTGACCCTTCAACACTACCATCAACCTCAATTGAACCCCCATCAAGTGAGCAACCAAAATTTGATCTCAAGATTCAAGGAATGGACAAGGGTAATGAAAAATATCATTTCAATCAAGCCTTTTGCATTGGAATGCTTCCCCCAACACCAAAGGTTTATGAAGGGCCTAAGGAAATCAAACATGTTCAAGCAGTAAAAATGGTAGTCAAACACACGATCTTTACCAAGTGGGGAGATATGAAATATGAGGAAGTATTTAAAGAGGACTTAATGTCAATGGTCTACAAAGAATAACAAGAAGAATCAGAATAGCTACAACCCTTTCCCATTGATCCTAGCAATAAAGGGTATCATATGGCTAAAAAAAATGGGATACACTAGAAAATATGGCCTTGGGCGATGCAAACAAGACAAATGGGAACCTATTATAGTGGAATAAAGAAAGAAGAGCATGGTATTAGGCTATGGTTTAATAGGCATGGTTACTCCAAACACTGGATGTTCCTCTTTTGAGAAAGGATCACCTTCTACTAACATTAAGACATTGGATACCTACCATATTATAAACAATGATTTAACAATTGAGGACCTGTTTGAAAGATTTAGCATGAGTATAGTCCCTACCCAACCTAGCAAACCTATACTTAAAGACTATACTTATGAAACAAACTGTAACGAGTATGAATGGGATTCTCTCACTTCTAGTGATGATGACCTAGATACCTAATGGGAGAATGATGCCAGAGCTATATTGACCATTTTGATAGCTTCCATAAACTTTAGAGATAACAATGACACCCTACCCCTCTACTACCCAAATTTAATAGTTTGGGACCAACAACATCATACACCTATTTTAGATCAATTCTAGAATGATGAAGCTATTGTAGAGTTTACGAAACTTCAAACCAATATACCATCAAGAGATCATAAAGTAGGGTTTGTCATGATACTCAAACAAGAAGCATATTTTGGAGTGGAGATTATGTCCTCTAGTCATAAAATTTAAAAAGATGACATAAAAATCAAAATGAGATCCCCTAGGGAAAACCACAATGTGGCTCTATCAGATCCTAAAAAGAGAAAAATAAAGAATGAATCTAAGGGTCAAAAAATCTCTAAGGCACTCGAATATGAAGGATTCAATCTCCCTATTTTTGAATATCAAGAGAATTCGACACTCCTAGTTGAAGAAGTTGAACCTATCAATGTTTGCATAGTAGAAATACCCAAAACCACATACCATGCAACATCACTTGATCCTGAAGAAAAGGTGAACTTATCAACATTCATTAATGAAAAGAAGATCAAATTTGCATGGACATATGAAGACATTCCAGAAATATATGTAGCATTGGTCATACACCACCTAGTCATATTTCTTATAGCTAAACCCATCAAGCAAAAGCTATGAAAGATGCATCTCCAGATAGCACTTTTGGTAAAAAGGGAACTAAAGAAACTCATAGATGTGGGCTTCATCAGACCAATTAATTATCTTGAATGGATGTTAAATCTAGTACTAGTATCAAATCCCACTAGGGGCATAGGAGTTTGCATAGAATTTTGAGATCTAAACAAGGCTTTCCCAAAATATGACATCCCTCTTCAAAGCATTGATATGATCATAGATCCAACTACATGGCATGGAATTTTGTCACTAATGGATGACTTCTCTGGATATAATTAGATAAATATATCCCCTAATGATCAACATAAAACAACATTCACTTGAGGATGGGGGACATTCTACTAGAAAGTCATTCCATTCGGTCTAAAGAATGCAAGGGAAACCTATCAGCGATAAATGACTACAATATTTTATGATATGTTACATGAAACTATGCAATATTATGTGGATGACATACTAGAAAATTCCATCAAAAGAGAAGATCATTTGACCAATCTAGCAAAAGTATTTGACAGGCTCGAATAGTACAACTTAAGGCTCAATTCTAAAAAGTATGTATTCAAAGTAATATCTGGAAAACTAGTAGGGTACATAGCATCAAGAAGAGGAATTGAAGTAGATCCTATAAAGGTAAAAGCCATATTATAAATGCCTCCTCCAAAGACATTAAATTAGTTGAAAAGTCTACAAGGGAAACTATAGTCCATTAGGAGATTCATTGCACAATTGGCAGACAAGTGTCATCCATTCACCCATCTACTACACAAAGAAATCACATTCAAGTTGGATGGTAGATGTGATCAAGTGTTCCAACAAGTTAAGTATTATCTACTCACTCCTCTAGTATTAATGCCACCCATTCTAGATAAAGAAATGATACTCTATGTATCTACAACACAAGCAACATCATGAGCTCTTTTAGCACAACTAGATGACAATAATAAGGAAAGAGCGATCTACTAAATCATTCAAATACTTGTGGGCTATGAATTGAAATATTTTACCATATAAAGAGAGTGTCTATATATCATCAATTTGAGACACCACATCTTGAATAGATAATTATAGCTAATCTCAAAATTAGATCCACTAAAGTATTTATTGGAAAAAGTATCTCTAATAGGTAGGATCACTAAATGGGAAATGATATTGAGAGATTTCAACATAGATTACATATATTAAAAGGATATAAAAGGAAAAATCATAGCAGATCAACTAGTAGAAGCACCAATGGATGATCATCAACCTCTCACAATAAAGTTCCCAAATGAAAGCATACTACAAATAGAACAGAAAAGACATTGGATGTTATACTTTGACGAGTCCCAAACTCGACATGGCTAAGGATCAGGTATCCTATTTATCACACCATAAGGAGATAGTATACCTAAGGCTTATAGAATTTCTTTCTCATGTACAAATAACATCTCAAAATATGAAGCACTAATCACAAGACTCAAAATGGCCATAAAATGGAGGATAAAAGAACTGCAAGTTTATGGAGACTCTCAACTGGTAATCAAGAAATTAAATGATGAGAATCAAACAAAGGATGATAAGCTGATTCCAATGGTGGAAAATTTCAAACAATATCTTGTTATCATCACCTTTGAATAGGTTCCTCAAATCAATAATAGAGTAGCCACCACAATGACAATGAAAGGTTCACTTATCAATAATCCACAAAAAAATCTTGTGTGAATTCCATGTGGAGCAACTACTTATATTGGCATTCAATATCCCAAGATCAAAACTGGTTTATGTTGTTGGTGGTCCTAATTCACCATGGTACCAAGATACATTTGACTACATCCAACATGGTATCATACCTTCTGACTTGAAAATAACCCAAAAGAAAACCTTTACCCATAGGACTTATCGATTCACAATCGTAGGAGACACCTTATATCGTCAAAGTTTAGATGGTACTTTACTCTGATGTCTTAATGTAGAAGAAGAAAAAATTTCCCTACAAGAGGTACACGAAGGTGTTTATGGGTCCCACTCTAGTGGACCTAACCTGATACAATTTTTTTTGAGAACAAGGTACTATTGGCCCTCCATGGAACAAGAATTCATTTAGTACTCTAGATAATGTCATCATTCAACAACATAGTGAACTTGTTCATGCACCATCATAGGAACTAAGACCTATCACAACACCATGGCCTTTCTCCTAGTGGGGATTAGACTTGGTAGGTAAGATATCTCCTACTTCATCAAGTGGACACAAGTTCATTATTACCACAACTGAATATTTCACAAAATGGATAGAATCAATTCCATTAACCTACATCACAAGGAAATAAATATCCAAGTTCATCTTGAATTATTTGATATGTTGATATGGAATTCCCTAAACCATTATAATGGATAATGGAACACCATTGAAAAACCAAGATGTCAAAGAGATTTGTTCCAAGTTTCTATCCAACAAAGATTCTCCACACCCTACTATCCCCAAGGAAATGGTTAGGTTGAAGCGTCTAATAAAGCCATCCTAAAAATACTAAAAAATATTGTTAATGTGGCTAGTTGTGACTGGAATTTATAAATAAACCTATTGATAGTGTTTTTTGCACAACAAAAACTCAGATAGAATATGGTATTCTATCTCTCTTGAAAGGTTGATCTATATGAGAAAAGGGATAACCCCAAGGTCTCTCGAGTGTCAGGTCATGACAATGTAGTGAAACCACTTAGTGATAAATGTGAAAATATTGGTAATCACAAAGGGACCTTATACAACAAATGTTGGAGACTCTAAACTTATTAGACTTTTTTGCAATATAATGATACTCAAATCCCTGGTTTAACCAAAGTTCAAAGAAATAACAAAAGATAAAGGGTTTCAAAAATCCTAAGACTAATATTACTCCTAAAATCAACAATACTAATGAGGAAGTGCTTGGAACGGACCAATCCCTCAAAACTAATTTTTGATCAACCCAAGCTATACCTACAATCTCACATAAATAGTGCAATCTTCTAAGGAATTAAAGATTTTAAAATCATGGACATTCATTCTATTGAATTGGATAAATTCCCACAATTGAACTAAGCACACAAATACCAAGTACAGGTTGACTTTGCATAGAAAAGCCACAATCAAGTAGCTTCCCAAAGTATGAACCAGAGATTGCTACAACACTCCAAGCATTAAATCACAAGAATCATTAAACTATTTAACTCTAAATCTAAAATGCATTTAGATATTCCCAAGCAATTTCAAAGATAGAATAAGAACCATGCTAGATTAATCAATCCAAAGAAGGCACCAATAATAACAAAAATTTTGATGTTTTGTATTATAGCACTTGATTGAAAGAATAAAACTAACCCCTCATTCTAACTTCACACTCTAATCTTCTATCTAATTGTCTAACTTATAACTTCTAACCTGTTCAACCAACAACCTTTTCCAACCCTTCAAAAAATGAGGTGAAATTCCATACTTATAGAGGTTTAATCCCATGCAAGCCCAAGCTAGGGTTATAGAGAAGGTCGACCACCAACCAAATTGGCCCAGATAGCCTACAATAAATCGCTGCCTCACATTGAATGCATGAGGCGCCTTCCTCAGATCAACCTGGGATCTCTACAAATCCTGATTTAGATAGAATGAACCCCAGAGGTCCCATCCACCATTAATGCCCCACCCACATGAGACATAAGAATGATAACACATGCGCAACAAAAGTTTGAATGCAAGCCACTGATCAACATCTAACTTGGGCATATGAATGACTCCGATCGAGTTAAACCAGTTTGAGCTTTCCACGTCACACCCACCTCAGATGAACAACCATCGAGCGCATTGACCTTTCATGTACGAATGGGTTTTGTCTGCATGTGGTCATAATATGTATCTGATAATATCCCGTGGATCTCACAATATCCTCAAAGTATGTCCATCCTTCCTTTGGCCCCAACAACAACAACCTGCCCGATCCGATCTGCATTCAAAAGGGGCACAATTAATATTAAATATAGCACCAAAATCCAAGTTAAACCACGAGAGTCCCTAAGACAAGAAAACCATGCACAAGCCCAGGTGGAAGCGGAACCAAAACCAGACAGGAGTGGAAAAAAAACCAAAACAAAAATAGAAACAAAATAGGCAGAAGCAGAACCAAAACTGGCGGATGTGGAACCAAAACCAAAATAGAAATAGAAACAAAATAGGCAGAGGTAGAACCAAAACTGGAGGAGGTGGAACCAAAACTGGAGGAGGTGGAACCAAAACCAGATGGGAGTAGAAGAAAACAAAAACAGAAACGGAAACAAAACAGGTGGAGTCAGAACAAAACTGGCGGAGGAAAAACCAAAACCAAAACAGAAATGAAAACAAAATAGGTGGAGGCAGAACCAAAACTAGATGGGAGCAGAAACAAAACCAAAACAGAAACGAAAACAAAATAGGTAGAAACAAAACTAAACATAAACGAAAAGGAAACAGGTGGAACCAAAACCAAAACAGAAGTGGAAACAAAATAGGCAGAACCAAAATCAAATAGGGGCGGAACCAAAAGTAGATGAGACCCATTGCAAAGTACCGAGTTTAGTTCCCACCTCGGTTCTAATTCCGATGAAGGAAAGGAGGAAAAGAGAAAAAAAAAGGAAAACCAAAGAAGACCCAAGGGAGGAAACCAACCCAATGGTCAAACAACGAAGAAAACAAGGACACAAGAAGTGGAGACAGATTCAGAGCCAGAACTGAAACATGAACCTTGCAAAGGGTTCAAGTTTAGTTCCTATCCTAATCCCACCTTCGATAAAGGAAAAAGGAAGACCAAAGTAGACCTAAGGGGAAGAAAGCAACCCAAAGGCCGAAAATAAGCAAAACAATGAAGAAAACAAGAAGGCAAGAAGTGGAGCCGAAACCAAAACCAGAACAAAAACCAAACTGTGCACTTTTTTAAGGTTCAAAGCTCAGTTCCATCCCAGTTCCACCTTTGACAGAACAAAAGAAACAAGTTCTTAGGAGGAAAAGAACAACTTCGAAGACCCAAACAAAAACACCAAGGGCAAACAAAAGGTAAAGGGAACCCACTTGTAGAGAGGACATCCGCAAGACTCCATAACCACTTGGAACTCAACACAAAGGCCCCTTACAACCAAGACAAGCATTTAGTAATAGTGCAAAGTAACCCAACCCAAGGACCAAAGCACCAAAGACCAAGATCCCATGATTTTCAAAGACAAGCTCAAAAGACACAACCATAGAAAAGGGCCAAAAGACCAAGCAAAAACAAGGGGGGGGGTCAACACTTTTAGTGGGGTGTGTGTGTAAAAAATCACAAAAAATGGCAACTCCACTAGGGAAACTCTCCAAATAATTTCAAGGACAAACTAGAATCAACCCATAATCTTTGGTTGTACAGACCAGGCATCAGGTTACATATGGACAAGGTTTCAAAAATCTGAAGCAAGCAAATCTTTCCTGTACTTGGGTTGAAGTGTGTGTGCATGCATTCATTTCCCTTTCCTTCATTGCAATAGGGACCAAACTTAGTTTGATAGGGTTACATAAGGATTCTAACTCCAAAAGCAACCCAAATAGAGCCTCACTGCTAGTCAGGCATCCATAGCCCCGATGAGGTTATCATTGTGATCCTCCCTAGCCTAGATCTACTACTAGCCAAGAATCCATAGCCCTGATAGAGATACTAGGATACCCCTGATAAGGTGAACATTTCTTTTGATTTTCAATATTTTCTTTTCCTTTCCTCTTTTTCATATTCTCTTTGAGATCTTTTAAACATTCTCTTTCACCTTGCAAACGATGAAGCCCGCACTTAGGGATGAGAACCACAACAGTGCTAGAGTAGACTATAAGATTTTTCACCCAGTCAGACCTCATAAGGACCATATGCAACCTTGGAAACCATAAGATTTTTGTGTAAGTATGAAACCCAAATATATTCTAGAATTTGACTTAATCAAGTGACTCCAATTCCAAGTATATGCAACATCAGATAAAGGAATTCCACCAACTGACTCTGAAAAGATGATTGAAGTTTGTAAAATAAATCCTCAAAATAGCCCCAATCAAGCAATCAGTTATACAAATCCAAAAAACCTAGAAGAAAGCCAGAACCCAAAGCAAGAGCAGAGAAAAAAGAAAAACCAACCAAAGCGAACCAATGCAGAAACAAAACAACAAAAAGGAAACCTAATCTACCTATGTACAAGGAAAGAGTTGTAAAAATCTCAGGATTGGAAATAATGCTTTAGATACTGTCCATTGATAGGTAGTGGGATATTTTCTCCAATGAGAGTTTTCAAATGGAAAGCATTATTCCCTAGAATCTCTGCAATCTGATAAGGGCCAAGCCAAATTCTGTCAAATTTTCCATGCTCCCCTTTTCGGTCATGGGATTTATCCCAGTAGAGAACCAAGTCAGAGATTCTAAAGGCTTTCACCTTGGCTCTCCTATTAAACCATCTCTTCACTACACCTTGCTTTTTGGAAAAGTTTTCTAGGGCTTCATCTCTTCTCTCTTCACAATGTAACAGTTCAACCAGATGGGCTTCATGCTTATTCTCCTCATCATAATATTCATTAATGAATTGGAAAGTAGGGATCTTTAGCTAGATGGGAAACACATGTTCCAAACCATACACTAAGTGATAAGGAGAGGTTCCTAAGGATATTTTTTGTCTAATGCGATCTGCCCAAAGAGAAAATCTAAGTTGGGTATGCCAATCCTTGGGGTTCTTCTCTAATAGTTTATAGATGACTGCCAAAAGGTTCTTATTAGAGGACTCAACCAACCCATTACCCTGCAGATAATAATTTGATGCAAATTTTATGAAAATCCCATGATCATAAGCCCAGTTAGAAAACTTTAATGATGCAAAAGAAATACCATTATCACAAACCAAAGCCAATGGACATCCAAAGCGATTAATAATACCTAACTCAATGAAATTGATTACCACTTCTGAAGTGCATTGTTTGCATGCAAGAGCCTCGGTCCATCTAGTAAATTAATCAGTTACAGTAAGAATATACCTATGGATCACAAATGAAGGTGGATTGATTGGACCTATAAAGTCCATTCCCCATTGTGCAAATGATTTTACCTCTATGACCGACTAAAGTGGAAGGGTTGCACATTTCTCCTTAATTTTTGTAGTCTGACATACATGGCATGTCCTCACATGGTTATGTGTGTCTTTGAACAGGGTAGGACAATAATAGCCTACCCTCAGGATCTGATTTGTAGTGGAAGGTGTTGATCCATGGCCTGTGCCATACTTTCCATGAAACTCACTCATCACTCTCCCAACTTCTTCCTTTCCTAAGCATCTCAAATAAACCCCCTCATGTTTTCTCTTGTACAAGAAATCTCCCTTCATCATAAAACTGCCAATCTTCAAATGCATAGCTCTCCTTTGTACTGCATTAAGGTGTTCAGGGCATTTTCGGTTCAACAGATAGTAAATAAATTCATCATACCATTCTTCTAGAGACACTTCTTGGAGGTGGTATTATTGGGCTATGGGATCAAAACCCATCTCGACCATTGTCTTTGTCAGTCCTTTCCCTCTTACAAATTTCATGCGTCAGATCTCAATATCATACTCCTGCAACATAGTTACCCACTTGGCTCCATGTTCTTCAAACTCATTCTACATTAACAACTTGACTATCGGATCAGGTACTATAGCAAGGACCTTATTTCTCATAATATAGTTTCTAAACTTCTTCATAGTTCAGACCAGGGCATAGGCTTGTTTTTCCACACTAGGGTATCTCAGTTCTATATCCTTTAAGGGGGAACTCATAAAAGCTATGGGATGTTTATCACCTTGATAATAATTTTGAGTTAACATTCTAGCATAGGAGTGATCAAAAGCAAATGAGTATATGTAAAAAGGTTTGACATAATCCAGACTTACCAACACTGGAGCTTCAGTAATGGCTCTCTTTATTTCTACAAATGCCTCCTTAGCTTATGCACTCCATTCAACTTTTTCTTCTTGTTTTAGCATAGCATTCAAGGGATTCACTATTTATGCAAATCTAGTAATAAACTTTCTAACAAAGTTAATTTTCCCAAAGCATCACTTCATTTCCTTTTTTCTTGCAGGGGGTTGAATCTTCGGTATAGCCTTTACTCATTCTGGATCAATGGAAATGCCCCGTTCTGAACTAACATGCCCTAACATTTTTCCCTCAGTGACTCCAAAGACGCATTTCTTCGGATTAAGTGAGATGCCAAACTCCCTGTACCTTTGGAATACTTTGCACAAATCTACTACATTCGCATCTCTCTTCTTAGAAAAATGGTCAAATCATCCATGTAAATAATGATGCACCTACCAATGATGTCTTTTAAATAAATATCCATTTCTCTTTGAAATGTAGCTCCGACATTGATTAATCCAAAGGGCATTCTTATCTAGGAAAAAGTACCCCATTTGGTAGTAAAGGTAGTTTTGTGCCTATCCTCATATTGTACCATAACCTAGTTGTACCAAAAGTACCCATCTAGAAAATACATCATCTGAGATCCATTCACAACCTGAAGTACCTCATCCAGTGAAGGGACTAGATAATTGTCCTTTCCTGATGCCCTATTGAGATTCCTAAAATCAACACACAATCCGATTTCTCCATTTTTCTTCCTTACTGGAACCAATTTTGCAACCCATATTGAATGTCTTACTAGGAATATGATTTGTGCTAAAAGTAGCTTATGCACCTCTTTCTGAATGATAGGTTCCAGTAGAGCATTAATTGGCCTGTCTTTGCATGAATGTCTTAACATTTGACTTTAGGGGAGTAGTATGTGTGATAATTCAAGTATCATATGTCTTTATGCCATCATAACTCCATGCTATCATATCTTGATAGGTGTGCAATGCTTCAATAATTCCTCTCCTCTCCTTTGGAGTGCACACTTTACCAATAAGGACATTTTTGACACCATCCTGGGTCCCCATGTTGTATGTTTCACATTGGTTGCTGAGAGACTCCCTTTTGCCTTACTGCTCCTAATCTTTTATCTTATCCAAATCAAAAATTCATTCCAATTGCACCATGCCTCTTGGGATAGTGTTAGTTTTCAGGTTAATGACCCCTTCTAGGTCCATTTCAGCCTCTTGAGGTTCTGCCTCATCAATCACCTGAGAAGAAAACACATCACAACTAGTGGTAAAATCAATAATATGCTTATCATCCTCAAATACCTAGAATTTGGTTATGCTGTTAGGCACTGAGGGTACTGGAGTGAGCTCCACAATGAACTTCTTCAAACCTAAGAGCGATAAGGGTTGCAATGTACTTGTTGCTTGTGCTAGAGAATCAACAGTTTGATTCTTACTTTGGGGGATAAATTGAATGTTGAGAGCATCAAATCCTTCAATGAAATCTCATACTCTATGCCTGTAGTTGGTCATTCTTCTGTTATGGCATGAGTATTGTTTCCTTACTTGTTTAACTACTAGCTCAGAATCTCTAAACACTTGCAAGATCTTGACTTTCTTTTTTAATGTCATTAATAATCCATGGAGCAAAGCCTCATACTCTGCTACATTATTAGTGCATTGGAACTGGAGTCTATGAGCAAAAAAATAGGTTTTACCTTTAGGGTTGATCAGTTCAAACTCTGCTCTAGCACCCTTCTTTGATTTGGATCCATCAAATCTCAATGTCCAGCAACCATCAGCTCTTGATTTCTTTGAACTAACCTTGTCCTTGATACTACCCAAAGGCTCTTTAGGAGGCCTTGGGTTCTTTCCTTTTTGATCATTTTGATCATTCTGTATATCTAGCCTGACAGTTGGGGTTGGATTAATACATCTTTGTATCTTCCCTACTATTGTTTGGCACAGGAAACATTCTAGCTCAACGTGAGGGGAATTGTGAACTCTACACCAATTAGGGAGTAGCAATTCTTCAAAATTCATATTTCTACCCAACTGAAACTGATCCTTGACACACTTCTGGATAAACTCTTGGAAATTATCCAGCAAGTTGAGTTGTCTATCTTCTTGATCATCAAGTTCCTTTGTTTGTTCAAATAGTACTTCAGAACTGCTGGCTCCTGATGTGGATTCATCAAAGAATCCTTACAACATAAAGACTTCTTCTATGTCTGAAATAGGGGTGGCTAGGACATAGTTCCCCGTGCTGACTTCTATCACCAATATCTCATTCAAAGTATTATGATATTCAGTGATCACATACTTCATTTGGGGTTCCCTTTCAATTCTAATTTGATTTGGGACTCCTTTCCAAGGGAGCCACATGTGAGAATGATTTGTGGATGTATATCCATTTAGTGCCTTGGTGAAATCTTGACCCAAGATCAAACCATAAGTGTCAAGAATATCTGCCACTTGAATACTAAGCAATTGTTGTACTCTAGGGTCCGAGGCAACTTGCATGGGGATCATGTTCAATTCTCCCACTATATTTACCTATGTCTTATCTAATTGGGTGACCTTACTCTAAGAGGCTGCAGGTGTAATACCTAGAGCCCTACAAATGGAAAAAGGCATGACATTCATAGATTCTCCTAAATTTAGAAGACAATTGTGCAGATTCTTTCCAAAGATACGAACATAAATCAGAAAGGGGGGAGTTTCCATTTTTCCCTGGAATAAACTCAACTGAGTGTCAACTCGTGCAACCTAGTTCTTATCCCTTTCTTTCCCTCTGTCTCTAGGTGGTGCTTGAATTAGGCCTTTAGTTTCCTATGAACTAAGAGGCATGCCAATTGGCTCATCGATTGCTACCCCTTTTGGTGCTTGACTTGAATTAAAAGACCCTAGGACTATATTTCTAATTTTAGGAACCCTTAACAACTAAAAAGTAGAGAGACTCGCCTTTACTTTCCTGAGTTTTTCAGTTACATATTCACCTAATTGTTCCACATTCATGTCAATGTGGGTCTCCTTGGAATGACTAGCCTACTTATCCTTGTATCAACATTTCTCCCTTTTCACGCCTCAAGCTGTCCTCCTTTTTCAAAGTATTGTGTTGGAACATGAGGGTGGGATGGATTATTACTGGCATGTGGGTCTAGTGGAGTTGTAAAATTGTTTGGAGGAATATATTCTCCACACCCTATTATCCCCAAGGAAATGGTTAGGTTGAAGCATCTAATAAAGCCATCCTAAAAATACTAAAAAATATTGTTAATGTGGTTGGTTGTGATTGGAATTTACAACTAAACCCAACCCTATGGGCTTACCGAATTAGTATTCATACGCCTACAGGTGCCACACCTTTTTCCTTGGTCTACAGATCTAAATTTGTCTTACTTATTGAAATCAAAATCCCCTCACTACGAATACCACTGAAAGGAATGGTTAGTAATGAGGAATATCAGGTATCTAGATTGAATGAGTTGGAACTCCTAGATGAAAGGTGTTTGAGTGCATTAAACCATCTCTAGGTTTATCAAAATCGACTCAAACAAAGCTACAATAAAAAGATCAAAACATAAACTTTCAGTTTGGTGACTTGGTACTAAAAGAGAATCAGAAGGTACAATTGAATCAATATGGAAAAGGTAATTTTGAACCCAACTTGTTAGGTCCTTTCATCATCATATTAATTTATGGCTCTGGAGCTTATCAATTGGCTACTATTGAAGGGGAACCTTTAACCAAACTACTAAACAACAACCATTTGAAAAAGTTCTATACTTTAACACGTCAGAGTATCCCAGTGAAAAAGATAAAAAAAAAAATTTAAAAAGAAAGAAAAATAGTAAAGAGAAATAAAACATTCTTTAATTGAAAACCACTTTTGTGGTGCTTCTAGAATAGGTACCGTAGTGAAAACCTAGCAAACGGGAACTACATTTGAATAAAACCTGCATTGTTATCTATCAACACTATCTAAAACATCCACACTTTCATCTCATAATAAATGTGTAACCAACCATGGCTCGATAACTGATCAAATGTTGGAATTTACCACACTATCAAAATTTGTCTCTCCTAATGAAGTTAGTCTTGTCTCAAACTAGGGGAAACTTCCCAGAACTAGTAGCAGGTTGGATCCTTGTAAATCCCATCACAATAAAAAATCTATCAAAATAAAAAACATCTAGAAAATAAACAAAATCAAAAAAAAGTAAAAAATAATCAAAATCCTTAAAACGTGTTATTCTTTGAGTCAACACTAATCAGACTATGTGGTCTCTACATGTATAATGTAGGAAAGGATTATCATCTCTTGATGCCTTATGTGTCCATAACTCTATTTTAACTTGGTAAGAAATTCAAAATGAAAATATATTCACAAAATGAAAAAAAGTCAAAAACATGTTTTTATCAAGCCAAGACAACTACAAACCTCTACATGGATAACATAGGAAAGGCTTATCTCTGATGAGCTCCCAAGTCCCTAGGTTAGTCCTCTAAAAGAAGCAAAAAAAATATCAAATAAACCCAAAAAATTAAAAAGGTCCTACCCCCATCGTCAACAATCTACAATAAACTTTTCATCCATAATAAACAAATCATCACCTCCACCCTTTGCCAATGTAAACAACAAACAAAAAAACACCAAAATTGAAAAATTCCAAAAAGAAGATTGGAACCTTTAGACAACTATCAAATTGAAAATAATGCCTAAGTATAAAATATCATACCCACTTCACAATCATATCAACAATCCTAAACATGAGTCTTAATGGATAAAATGCTCCTACAATAGACATCATCAATGGATTTCATCATGAAATATCAACAACTATGGCAAGTGATACTGCAACATTGTTTATCTTTTATATAGTCTTATCTTTTTTAATTTATCGTAATACCACATTCCCAACATCTCTTGAGGATGTCCATAAGGATTTAGAGAAGGAATGATGGAATTAACTGTCAATTTATATTTGTTTTTTTTTGTGAATTTTTTTTTGATACTACCACAGTGAATACTTTGTTTTATGTATGGAATTTTTGTTAAGACAATTCATGTAGCAGTTTCATGTTAGGTATTTCATACCTCTCTATGTAACTGTTCCAAATTTTCTTAACACAAATCAACCATATATTATAACATGGTTTCTATATGTCTAGTATGAGTGAGAATATTCTTTGTGTGTCAAGACAAAGTCTATGCAATGGATACAAAGCCACCTTGGTTGTTAATAACCTGGTCCATGATATCTATTTTCTACATCAATAAGGATTGCTAAAGATACAAAGCCTCCATGCAAGAAAAATAAAACTCATCAATAACTAACAACATCAAATTTATACTCATCTCTAATTCATCCAAACACTTCTTCTATCTAACATCTCCATCCTACATCAAAATATCATTAGTATCACATTCATCCTGCATCCACAATTTCATCAATACATATCATGGCCATATTAAAGAAATAAAAACATCACGCATCATGTATATGTTATAATTGGCTATGGATATATCCACCCAAAAACTAGAGGCCAAATGGAAAGCACAAAGGGAGAAGATCTGAATATGACAAGAATAAACTATATTCCTATCAATTATGCAAATATGATTCAATGTGATGTGTGTACAATGAGAGACCCATTAGTTATATAGCCAAGGTGAAACATGAAATGTCCTAAGATTATGAAAAGTGTCTTAATCATATGGCATGAGACAACTTATCACTACTACCTAGGTCACATGTATTACAAGTCAAAAGATAGATAACAACTAATGACAACTAACACCTTCTAGAAAGATTCCTAGGACCTAAGTAAACTTATCATTTAAATAAGTCCCCTAGTAATGAATTAACTAGGTACAAGACTTTATTTAGACCAACACCCCCCCCCCCCTTAAGTACAACTTAGGGAGTAGTAGATTATTATGAAAATGACACAAAGATGCTAGGATGGGTCCCAAATATTAGGCCATGTTAGCTACCCATGTACATATTCAAATGAAATCTCTCACAAATGGAGAAAAGGAGAAAACCCAGTGGGACAAAACTCCTCCCAAAAAGACAGATGAAAGATACAAAAATAAAATTCTCTCAATGATGCATGAGAAGGTCAAAACCCCATGTGAGGAAAAAGATCCCCCCATAAGGGAGAGTAAGAAGAGAGACAATGCATCCCCCATCAATGGTGAGTCTCCTACAATAATGGTAGAAGCTCGATATTGAATGTTGAATATGATCCAATCTTACTAAAAAACATTCCTCCCCTTAGGAAGAAATACAACCAAAGAATGTACGTAGGATTTCAAGAATATGGATGATATTAGATGATGTCTCTGAAGCATGCTCAAGTGTCTCCACGTCAATGTCAAAAGTTGACACACTCCAAACAAGCATTCTAGGCCACACTGTTGAAGAAAAAAATCCAAAATCTAGTAGAGATGAATGTAGAACATAATCCAAAGACAAAGAATCCTCCTACAAATGTTTTCCAAATGTATCCACAATCATGTCAAAATGTAAAGAATGATCATGTAGAGATTGAAAAAGAGGGTCAAAGTGTTCCCTTGCAACAACTAAAGAAGGATCTTCTCCATAAAAGAGAATATTAATTTCATCAATGATGTCCCCCAAATTTGCAATATGAGACTCCACAAACAAGTCTTAAATACTTGTCAAGAAGTCATCCAAAGTAACCAAATTTGAAAGATAATGGATATCTTGTTGCATTGAATCAAAAGAAGCCATGTCTATAGCAAAACAATCATCAACTACAACAATAGATGGAGGAGATGAAATTCATGACTCAAGAATTGGATCTTATGTGAGAACTCTCAAGTTCAAGAAAAAAAATGTCTCCTCTAAATCATGGTTCATACTTGAAGTGTGATCAACAACAACCGAAGGAACAATGCCACCATCAAAAGAAAAATTTACAAAGGTATACAATTGAGATGAATGATTGACCATCCCAATAGTAATGATCTCTCTACTCTCCAAGTCTCGACTAATGACTCAACCAGGTGTGAACTCCACATTCCTCCCATATCCACCATGTGTAATCTGATCAATGGAAAGAAGATTATTTTTCAAATGAGGAACACATAAAACATCTAGGAAAGTGTTGTCCCCAAAACTAATAGACCCCTTCCTAATTACACTCATGTATGTATTTTTTCCCATCAAGATAGAAGACATAGTACAAGGATCAAAGGAAGATAATATAGACTATGAAGATGCCATATGATGAGATGCTCCTAAATCTAGAAGCCATCTCCCTAATCCATGACTTAAAAAATCACAAAGAGCGTGTCCTTTATATCTTGATGTAGAAGCTTGACCTTTGTCCTTTTTTGACTATTTTAAAGAAGAATAAGGAGGAGGTGATTCATGTTGAAAAGTATAGATAACTAAGAGGGGGTGAATCAGTTATCCCAAAACAATTTTATTTCTTTACTTAATCTAGATCAATCATAAACCATTCATATATTAATTAAAATAAACATGAACGTGCAAGCACCAAACAACACCATAAACACCAAAAATTACGTGGAAACCAAAGATGGGAAAAACCACAAAGAATGATGATTCTCAATTATAAAACACCAGTTAATGTGACACCAGTTAAGCTGATTTTAGCAAGGGCTCACTACCAAGTTGCTCACTATCAAGTGGATCACTATCAGGTGGTCTCACTACCTGATACAAAACAATTGATTCTAAATAGTCTCACTAACAAAAGTGAACTAGTGAAGTTTCATCTACATATGCATGAATTTAGTTCTGGTTAAGAGCACAATCTCTGTCTACAATAGATCCAATTAAGAATATTCTACACACCTTCCTCACACAATCTTCACACAACTTTATACCAAAAAAGATTACTCCTTCCTTCACACTCTTCTATCTATTTGCACACATAATACTTCATCCATGCATCTATCAAAAATATGTTGTCTATATATATGCATGTATACCCGTAGAACAAAAATTAAGTCAGCCACATAGTATCTTCATAGTCTTCTAAGCTGACCAAAAAACATTTGAATTTATATCACCACAAAACATGTTGGCATAAGGAACAACCTCAAAATATTCAATAAGTCTTGACATGCTAGCACTGAACACAAAAGATAGGTCACACATAAGAGATCTTCTTACCACATTACACTGAGACCCATAAATAGGTCATACATAAGATATAACATTATTACCAAAGGATAGATAACTTTGAATTACATGAGATATATTAAAAATTCGATGGGAATACCATAACCAAGACCAAATCTTGATCAACATCAATATCATTATCAACCAGAGAAATGCAATCAGACATACCAAAACTTGTAACATGCTACATGAAGTTTTGAATAGCAAGGTTACCCAGAGTAGGATTTGAGTACAACAACCATCATCAAAGGATTAATATTTATTATACTACATCAATTGAATTCAATAGATGACCCCCAAAAGGAATGCTACCATATCCGGATCAAGGATAATCTCCACACAATGTAACATCATAGCATACAACAAGATAGATCAAGTATGTACATCATCTGGAGCACAACCTTTTAGATCCAAGGTTTTGATGTCAATGGAAATAATGCCACATCAACAACTTCTCAACAATCTCCCCCTTTGGCATTGATGACAAAATAGAAAAATTCAAAAAAATAAAACTCTAACTCCAAAAATCCAAAACTCCCCCTTTTCCTAGCAATTCAATTCTTCTTTTAGTTTTTGTTTTTGTTTTCAATTTTCTCCCCCTTTTTACTATCAAAGGAAAAGGGCCAAAAATTAGAATATTCAGAAACTCAAGTAAAAATAACACTTTTCACATGAAATATTTTCTTATACCTTTCTCTCACAGTTGGAAGAATCCTCTTCCAAGATAGCACTGTAGAATCCATCTTGGCACACATACTATCCAACAAAGTCAACAACATAAATTAGGATGACTAGTCTAGAGACAGGCACTATCATTCACAATTTTCTACATCAAAGAATATCTTAAAGAGATGATCCAATCAAGCCTCAATAGTTTCTTTGAACAACTATAAATTTCTAACCACATCTTCCCTCTATCTTTGAACAAACAATAAATCAGCTTGCAACTCTCCAACTTTTATTCTTTGTTTTCCATTTTTATCTTTGAAGAAATCAAAACTCTTTCCAATATTATTCATCTCAGATTCAATAGCTTCAATTTTTCTTCTTAAATTATCAACAACTACAAGCCATCAAAGATAATACTTTTAGATGTCATACATCTCCTTAATGCATTATCTTGTCTCAATAATGTGTTTGGATAACTTATGTTTATCTTTGACATATCTTCTATCGATCATATCTTCAAACTTATGTCCTTCAAGTCATTCCAACAATATTATTTCTTCAACAACTTTTACTAGATCATCTGGTAATGAGTCAGAAACATCTGAAATATTAATACCCTTCTTGAGCAAGTAATAAACCAAAGAATCATCAATTATAAGCCTATCCATCAGAGGGATGGAACACCACATTTAACTAACCTTCTTCATATCACCTTCATCTAACACTGACTGAATATCATCTGGATCAAAAGTTTCAAATCCAAGAAAACACTCTTCTTCCTTTTCCTTCTCTTCGGAGATAGTGATGACATCTTCTGTGTTAAATTTACTCCTTTTAGGTTTCTAAGGGGAACCACCAATGAAAAATTACAACTCCTTCTTATCAAAGGAGAAAACCTCCTCAAACTGATTGGATACAAACACACCAGAGCATAGATTAATCTGCAGAGATGAGAAATAGACTTTACATGCACTTTCTTTATCCTCTATATATTCCAAATACCTATAAAATTCCTTTCTGATAGGGATGTTGGACTTCCACTTAACATTCTCTTTTACCGGTAATGAACTCAAAAAGTAAAATACTAAACATATGAGTAGAGACCCAACCAAAAAGGATAAATCCCAACCAAAGATATTATGGCATTCTAAAATAGGTTTTCCATTACTAGGCTACACAAATCAAATTGTTTGTTTTCCTTCACCATCATGTGTGCAAGATATACAACAATAGCCGAAGTATAACCTTCACGATTTCTGAAATAGATTTTATAAGTGATGTCATAAGCAACATACCTTATTGCAGGTTCAACAATGGTGTTTATCAATAGAGCTCAAGGGTTTGTGTCGATACCAGTAAGTTCCTCCATATCTCTATATTTCACCATTTTCTTCCTAGGGATGTCACTAACACTACACAAACCAATAATAACTTCAATGGATTTCTTTATGATTAGATAGGGTTTGTCCAAAATGATGTTGCCATCCTTGAATTGACTCAACAGGAACACGATAGATTCTTTGTCTGCAAACCAGGGAAATTCTCCCCATAAATCCATACCCAAACCACTTACATTTTGCAACTCATCTGTCTTCAACCCTAGTTCCATTTATTTCATCTTCCAATGATCAAACTCATCCAACTCTACTCCCTTTAGCTTCGGTGGAATACCGCCACTGGATTCACTGCTAATGAACATGGGTTTCATCATCAGGCTTGGCTTCTTCAAAATTTTATCACTTTGCAAAAATTCTTCTTCTCCTTCTTTGAAAACTATGAGAAACTATTTGAAACTCCATCTTTTATCCTTAATTTCTCATAATGACATCACCACTCAAACATGTATCAATGATGCTAGTGATTGTACTTCACTTTTCAATCAGTTGGATTAAACTTCATTGTGCAACATCACATAGATCTAGCTTAGTCATTTCGAAAACACATCAATCTTTCTTCAGAGAGGGGGAATCGACAGGATGTGCAATAAAAAAACTCCCCCTAAGCCAAAGCAATTGGCTCAATTTTTGGAAGAGCTAGTACCAAGATTTGGTACCAAAAAAGTGTTCTCCACACTCGTTTCCATTTTCCTACAAACTATGATTGTCTTCTTCTTAGATTCATTTGAATCTACAACATTCCTTTTGTTGTTAGATTTTTTTGGAGCAACATATCTATGTTGGCATATGGCTTTTGGAGATTGTTGGCATCTGGTGTTGTCATTGATGGCAACCTAAGTCACTGATCTGGTCCATATTTCAATATTTATCCATACCGAGAGAAATAATGAAGAACAAGGTATCCAACTGGAGATGAATCCATTTGCATTATCATCTTATCATTTTAAGTTGTGGATCTCAGAGAAAGGTATTTTTATGTTTGTACTATCTTATCCAAGAATCATCTGGGTGCACATTCACTGGTATACGAATTAGGAGATCTGGTTTATCAATTTCCTTTTTATTAGTGCTAGAAGGTTGACTTTGTGGATATAGCCGTTGCAGATGTTTAAGGAGTAACTGTTTAAATTTTTTTGTGTTTGAACATGTTTATTTAGGTTCTCACTATTCTATGGCTGACTTTGGATGGTACACATTGACAATCATTTTTGGATTTAGTAGACGATTGGAAAGTATTTTATGTTTTTTTTGAAGCCGACATATAGAAATCAAATCTCTAGTTGTGGATATATATAAGTGATTGGTTATATCATTTTGATATAGGAGATGCAAAGTGTGTTAGAGTGTGGTGAAAAATTCAGAAGGATAGTAATGTGAATTCACTTGTGCATGGATTTGTGATGTGAATTGCAAAGCAGAGCAGAGCATGAGAGCAAAATTAGATAGAAGGTCAGAAATCAACTAATGCGCTTAATCAAAACTATTCTTAGGAATTTGCAGATGCTAATTCATTGTTCATCACTTGTGTTGTCTTTTGACACTGATTTTAAGGTAGTTAGCCTTTTTTTTTTTGAGCAATGAGCTCTAGGAAGTGAGCCTAAATGCAAGTGCATTCCCATTTTGTAAAACTTATATTTTGTGGATTGACCTCCACTGTGGTTTTTCCCCTAACAAGGTTTCCACATAAAAATATTTTTTTTATGGTGTTTTGAATGATTGATTTGTGTGTTTGCATATTTTCTTTGGTTTAATGTTGAAATGGTTTAAATATCAGATTAATATAGTTAATATTTGCATAACACTAATTCCCCCCCCTCTCAGTGTTTCCCGATTCCAACAATTGGTATCACAACTTAGTTCCTCAAAAGTATTTTATCAGCTTGAGGTGGATCTTGGAATGTAATGGACTCTGGTAGAATTCAAAAACAACTTGTGGTGGTGCTTGATGATCTTGATCAGTCTAAAGCAAAAGTTAGAGAATTGAGAGTGAATCTTAAGGATGTTGATAAATTCATTCAGACATTGAAGGATCATATTGTTAAATCCAGGGTGAAGATAAAGGATCTCTGTGATCAGATTAAGAAAAAAGAGAGTAGATGCATGGATGATGTTTGTTGATGGTGTTTTCTGCATAGCAACAACTCAGACAGAATATGATATCCTATCTCTCTTGAAAGGTGAATCTCTTTGGGAAAAGAGATAACCCCAAGGTCTCTAATGTCAGGTCTTGACAATGTAAATAAAACAACTCAGAGATAATGTGAAAATGTTGGTGATCACAAAGGGACCTTACTACAAGAAAATACTGGACTTGAATTTATCAGATCTAGAAATAAGTTGATACTTCAAACCCTAAATTTAACCCATTTAATAAAGAAATAATAAAAGATAAAGGTTTTGGAGATAATTCTAAGACTAATTCTAACCCTGAGATTTATAATGCAAAAGATAAGATGCTCAAAATGGATCGATCCCTCATAAACTATTTTCTGTTCAACCCAAATAAATCTGCAATCTCACAGAAATAGTGCAATCTTCTAAGGTGTTAAAGATTTTCAAATCATGCATATTAACTCAAGATAAACCTATTGCAATTGAAATGAACAAACATTCATAATTGAACTAAGCATAATTTTAATTCTAGGGTAACTTTGCAAAGAAGCTAACAATTAGCTAACTAAAAAAAGTATGGACTAGATATCATTGCAAACATTTCAAGCCTGAAACCCTAAGCATCAGCAAACCATCTAACAATAAAATTAAGAAATTTTAAAGATAGAATATCAAGAAACCTACCAAATAAAACTCAACATAAGAAAGATACCAAATCACAATATCCTTTCTTATATTAAATCAGCCAAAATGGAAAAAATTCCAGTCTTCTATTACAACACTTGCTTGAAGATAAACCCTAACTACTGCTCTTACAATTTGCTCAAATGTGAAATATTCTAACCTTTCTACTATTATTCTATTCTATTTCATCCATCACAAATGGGGCATCATGCCAAATTTATAGAGAACCCCCCAAGATATGTCGGCCCAAATAAGGGTTTACAATAATAAAAGCCATACAATAGGTCGGCCCAAAAGATATTCAAAAATAACATGAAATGTGCAATTTGCACCAATTTCATCCAAGTCAGCCTAGGGTCTCAAAAAACTCGATCCAATGCAAGTGAAGAAGGAAGAGAAATAATGGGAAGCACAAACTCTGATGTAGCCCTATATAACTACTTCCCATCCTTGTCTTTAGCACGCTCCACTTCACCATGCACTTCAAATAATACCCTGCCCAATTCGGCAATAGGTGGCACAAGCAAAACCCTAACCTTTCTCTCAAGAGACTTGATGTCCTCTCTTGCCTGCTTCACTTCACTATCCCAATCAGCCATATTCCTTTGATACCTATCAATGACTGCAATGTAGGTTGCAACATCATCTAGCCGATGTTCAGTAACATAACCCTCATTGATTGGAGAGTAGACATCTCACCACCACCTCCTTAATTGTTCCAAACTGAGCTGCTTTGGAGAAAACTTCTTTCTCTTTGTCATGATTTCAAAGAAGCAGATACACTTATCATAAATTCCAATCAAACTATCCTCAATTTTCTTCCCTTGTTTGTGTATCTTCTTCAAGGCCCTTTGCCTCATTTGTAGAATCTCAAACCATTCCCAAGGCTCTGTAACCATTGAGATAGGAAGAATTCCATCCCTCACCAGATGATCCTCTGTGTGCTCCATAATTGTCTTCATTTTTTGTAGTAGGAGATCTATATCCTCCTTATCCTGGGCTAGCACAGTCTTTAGCCAGTCAAATGATCTCATTCCATCCTTTGCAATTGAAAAGATGTCCTTGATGGCACTGTCTCCCTTGGTTTGTACTCCCTACAACCAACCAACTATAGCATGTGTATTTCCCTTCATCTTTTCAAGCTCTAAAATTGTCTCTTGAGGCAAGAAACCTACAACAAAGGAAGAAGAACCAATGGACTACAAGGGTTTCATCAACTCTTGCAAGTACCTCTTTAGTCTCTCATTTTCCTTCTCCAACTCACCCTTAGTTTGCACCTCCTTACTTAATCATCCAAGGATCATAGCACTGGAGCCTTCGTACTCCTCAATGTCCTGTTCCATGGAGGCATGCCCTAAATCAATGGTTTACACATGATAATATTTTGCAGTCACTCCATCTCTATCCTTATCAGGAGCAAGAGTAGCAACCTCCACTATAACTAGTTTTCTCTTCAACTCCTTATCTAGCCAACTTGGAATAGTGGACTCTGACTGCACCCTATCTTGCCTACCCTGTTCCTATTGAACAATGGGTGCATCCTTCTCAATGCTTGGATCTTCAAGGATCTCTCTAGCTGGATCCTCCTTTTCTCTACATTGCTCCCCCCCTTTGTCATGTGCTGGTGAGGGAATTCTGGCTAGCATCTCCTCCTTTTGAAGGGATTCATCCTCATGTACCTCTGTAGGAAAATCTACATAAGCCACCAGAGGAAACTGTATTACTTTGTCAATTTCTACTTCTGCATTGTATAGATCTCCCTCCTAGAATTCTTCTTCTCCCAAATCCTTAGGTTTTTCAACATTCTTTGGCTCATCTAGCACATTTCTAGTCTCTTGAGAAGGGGGAATGTCCTCCTATTTAGTAACACGAGTAGTCACAAGAAGACTTCCTTTGGGGAAGGATTCCTTGACCTCCTCATGTACACTTGCATTTTCTCCCCTGAACTCTCTACCTCCACCATAGGTGGTTCAGCCTCCTCATTTGTCCTGGAAGTCTCCTTTTATGAAAATTTCACAAGTCTTCTTTTCTTAGGTAAAGAAGTAGTGGCATCCACCTCTTCCTTTTCTTCATCTTTCTTAGCCCCTTTTCTCCTTGAGACATGCCTTCTCTTCTTGGCAATGGGCTTTCTTTGTTTCCCCGTTTCTACTACCTCTTCTGTATGAACATCTCTAATCTTGATTTTGAAAGGAGAGCCCACCTTGGCCTTACCTTTGGGATCCTGCTCATGCGACTCCTTAGAAGTAGAATGGGACTCCAAGTCTCCCATCAAGTCATAGGTGCAATGCACACCTTCACCCTCCAATTCTAACATTTTGTCCTTAAGACACAACTTAGTGTACTTAATTACTGGAGTCATAATTTTCTCCAACTCTATCTTTTCCTCCTCTAGCCAATCAACTTATTCAACTGGATTTTCCTTCACAACCTCAATGATGTGACCCTGAATCAGATTCCCGTCCTCTTCAACTTGATCAGGAATTGCCTTTATATTATATAACCATACTAAGACCATTGGCAGCCTGGAGAACTTCTTCTTTCTAGCCTCAAATTCATCACCAAGGTTAGCCCAATAGTCTTAAATGTTATCCCTGTGACTATACTCTCTGCTAGCCTTCTTATGTGCCTCACCAGTGATATCAAACCTTTCCCTTTTGGAATGGAAGGAGAGACCAAGAGTGCTCATCTCTTCTTCAAAAGTGTGGGCTGACTGGATAGAAGGGCATACCTCATTAGTGACTATCTTTAGTGGGAAGTCATTACGAAATCTCATCTTATGTTTCTCCCCTTTCACAATCACATCAAAATCACATGTTTTCCTTGTGACCTCTAACAATATGACATGGTTTGTTGGGTACCTTGGAAGTCTATAGGGAGCCCTCTGACAACCATCAATTCTTATGTAAGAAAAGGTAGGGAACTTAATGAACCAAGCTCCAAACCTTTTGATCAATTCTTAGCCCTTGTTTGAAATTATAACATGTTCAGCACCCTACATCAACCTGGTGATGTACATGTTGAACATGCATCATTTACCCTCCTATAGCTTCCTCCACCCAAGTGTAGTTTTGGATACACCTCATAGATTACATCCTACCCAAATACACCTCTGGTGCTCAACCCCTTGAATGGGTAAAACCTTGCAAGTGCATACACCAAATAAGAAGTCATGGTGAAGGTCTTTGTCTGCAAGACATTTCACATTTTCTCATGAATTATTGCACTTATAACACCTGCCCAATGGTAATCTATACCTTGCTCCATCGAAGCAATAACATTGAACATCCAACTCTCAAATACCCTTGCACTTTTCAGTCCTACCAACCTGCTGAGGAGTGTAATAGCATCATAGTACTCTCTCCTAAATTTGAGTCTAACTAGCTACTTGGGAAACTTGGAGAAGTGAGACTTAAGCTTCTCTAACCAAGAGTTGATAACCTACTAGGACTTAACAATATTCTCCTCATAATACTTCTTGGTTGAATCCATATCAAAAGCCACAACATGTGACTGATCAAGCATGTCAAAGGTCTAAGCAATGGAAATAGGGTCATAGTTCACCACAATCCTTCCTTGGGGACCAATTATTCTCTGTGTATCCCTATCATAGTACCTAGCACACTCAAGCACCAACTCATAACATTGTACTGTAGAAGGGAATCTAGCCACATGTGCTAATCCATACTCCAATGTCCTTTTGGCCACAAAGGGAGATTTTGTGTTGCCATCCCTACCTTAAACTCTTCATAGTCCCACATTCCAACATTTGTATCAGTGATCCCTGACCAAATGGAAGTCAACCTATTTTCAGGGATTCTACTCTTTATATCCACCTTAACTCTCTCTGCCTCAAAGATAGTTGAACCCTCAACAATTGGATCCATTGCCTTTCCCTTGCCTTGCCTAGCAACAACTTGCCTTGATCCTTCCTACAAACAATAAAGACAAAAAAAAAAGATCCATGATAAGAAAAGTGTCAAAATCCATATCAAATCAACCATCTCAAAGTTTGGGTTTTAGCCTTCCTCACGGAATCCAGACTGGAGAGGAATTCTAGGGAAATCCGGACCAAGCAGAATCCATCAAAACAGGCATACAAATATCCATATAATCATTTAATTAATCAATATAACCAAGGAATCATTTGATATAACTTAGCATAAGTTCATTTAATCATTGAATGCATAATCACCAAGAAAATTCTCCTATAACCATAAAATTCTTCATTCTCACAAAACCTCAAAAAATACGGCTTAGATGGAAATCCCCAAAAATGGCAACAGTCTAAACCATTCGAGAAAATCTCGAGGGTACAAATTTTAGCGAAGTCAATACAATGTTACCACTAAACCCTAATTTTGGGAGAACGACCAAGCAATAGACCTCGGGGAAATCTAGAGGCAATGGAAATACGTGAGCTAGGTAAACACCTGGATTAAAGCATATTCTGAAGAACAAAGAGGAAACGGGAAAACTCGAGGAATTCTGGCAAATGGGGAATTCTGTGAAGACACTAAAAACATGAACACCTATGTTTCTCTCGTCCTCACCCAAATTGATCAAATGATAATGATTTTAAGAACCTAGAGCTCGACACCAACTTGACCTAGACCTCCAATGGATCAACCTTGAATTGAAAACTCACCTCCCAGTAAATTGAGAGGGATTGGCCATGCCCTAGGTTGAAAACCCTAAACCTTATGCCATGAATGCATAGAATATCTTGGGCACAACTTGCTTGCCTGCAAGGATAAAAAGTTTGTGGAAAATACAAGCAAGCTACCTAAGAAAGGAAAGCTCCAAACAAACACCCAAGAATAACACCTGAATAGAATGGGAAATTCCCCAGCTTAGAAATGCAAAACGCCAAACTGGCAAGACATAAACCCCCAAAATGCCTAGGAATCACATACATTCAACAAGCAAGAGTGTAGCAAAAAACAACATGGAAGTGCACAAAGTAAAGAAATCCATTTCAAAAGAGAGAGACAACATTCACATACCATGAGAATAGAGGAATCGAAGCCAAGAAGCCAACAAGAAACCCCAAAGCATGAGCAAAATGCAAATAATGCTCAGGAAATCCAACTCCAACAATCGAATTCACTCTCGAACGCTCAATCCAACACCAATTCTTCAGGCTCAAGCACTCCAAACTCAAATGGCATAAAAAATCCCATAAACCAATATAACACTACCTAAGAAGTCATGCAATCACACATTAATGTGATTGACATGAAAACCTAAACCAAACTCGGGAATCCGACAAAGCCACAGACTCCAGAAAAAACTGGCCATAACGGATTTCCACGGATGACCAAAATCATTGGATTCCAACAAAAAGAAGTTGTTACCAAGCTCTAAAAGGAAACTGGGAAAGTCTGCCCAGGGTGGATTTTCCCGAAAATAATGAAAAACCCAAAATTTACCCAGAACTTAAGGTTTTCAATATAAATCACAAATGGACTATTCCATCTGGCAAGATAAACATCAAAGCACATTCCCAAGCAAGAAAAACCCCAAAAATAGGAAGGCCAAGGCACCAAAAGTGAAAACCAAAAGAGCGAAAAAGAGGGTTCCTACTTTCAGTGGGGCGTGTGTGCAAAAACTGCACAACAAATGGCAACTCCATTGGGGAAATTCTCTAGAGCATTTCAAGAACAAACTGGAATCAAGAACCCAAAATATCTAGTTTCAGTCCTTACATTAGGATACCTATGAACAAATTTTTCAAAAACCACAAGCAAGAAGACCTTTTCCTATACCAGGGTCCAAGTGTGTGTTTACATTCATTTCCTATTCCTTAGGTGTAACGAGAACTAGAGAAAGTCTGACCGAACTACATAAAAGTTATAACTTCAAAAGCAACCCAGATAGAGCCTCCCTGCCAGTCATACATCCATAGCCCTGATGAGGTTATCATTGTGACCCTCCCAAGCATAGATCTACTACCAACTAGATGTTTATAGCGCCGGTAGAGATACTAGGATACCCCTGATAAGGTGAAGGTTATTTCGATTTTCAATACTTTTTTCTTTTCTTTTTTTTCTCTTTTCAACATTTCTATAAACCCTTTCTTTCACCTCGTAGGTGATGAAAATTACACTCAGGGATGAGGAACACAGTGGCACTGAAGCAGAATATAAGATTTTTCATGAGGCCAAATTACACAGGAACCATATGCAATTCCAGAATCTTTAATTTAATGTGAAAATGTAAGACCCAAATATATTCCAAAATTCATCCTAAAAAAGTGACTCTAATTCTAAGTACAAGGGACATCAGATAAAGGAACTCCACCACTTGACTCTAAAAAAATGGTTAGATCTTGTAAAATAAACCTCTAGAACAACCCTAGGCGAATAACCCATTATACAAATGCAACAGCCCCAAGAAAGAAAGAAACCAAAAGCAAAAAAAAACAAAATGGAAAATGGAAAGCAAAACCAACCAAAGCTAACAAGAAAAGCAAAAAAAAAAGAAAACCTACTCTAATTATGTACAAGAGAGAGTTGTAAATAGCTCAAGATTGGAAGTAATGCTTCAAATACTACCCATTTACAGGAAGGGGGATATCCTCACCAGTGAGGGTTTTCAAGCGAAAAGCATTATCTCCCAGAATTTCTAAAATCTGGTAAGGGCCAAGCCAAAGTTTATCAAATTTACCATGCTCTCCCTTATGGTCATAGGCCTTATCTCAATAGAGAACTCAGTCAAAGATTCTAAAGGCTTTCACCTTAGCTCTCCTATCAAAACATCTTTTCACTACGCCCTGATTCTTAGCAAAGTTTTCTAGGGCTTCATCTCTTTTCTCTTCAAGGTGTAACAACTCAGCCAAACAGGCTTCATGCTTATCCTCCTCATTATAGTATTCATTAATAAACTGTAGGGTAGGGATCTTCAATTAGATGGGAAACACAGGTTCCAAACTATACACTAAGTGATAAGGAGAGGTTCCTATAGATGCCTTATGTCTAGTATGGTCTGCCTAGAGAGCAAATCGAAGCTAGGTGTGCCAATCCTTCGGATTTTATTCTAACAACTTACGGATGACTATCAAGAGATTCTTATTGGAAGACTCAGCTAGACCATTACCCTGAGGGTAGTAATTGAATGAAAATTTTATGATAATTCCATGATCAAAAGCCCAATTAGAAAGTTTCAATGATGCAAATGTAGGACCATTATCACAAACTAAATACAGTGGACAACCAAAATGATTAATAATACCTAACTCAAGGAAATTGATTACCACATTGGAAGTACATTGTTTACAGGCAAGAGCTTCAGTCCATCTAGTAAAATAATCAGTTATGGTGAGAATATACCTGTGGCCCATAGAAGATGGAGGATTAATTGGATCTATGAAGTCCATTCCCCACTGGGGAAATTGTTTTACCTCTATGATCAGTTGAAGTGGAAGGGTTGCATGTTTTTCCTTACTTGATGTAGTTTGAAATATATGGCAATTCCTCACATGGTGGTACGCATCCTTGAACAAATTAGGCCAATAATAGCCTGCCCTTAGGATCTGATTGGTAGTGGATGATGCAGAACCATGGCCTATGCCATATCTTTCATGGAATTCAATCATCACTTTGGCAACTTCTTCCTTCCCTAGACATCTTAGGTACACACCCTCATGATTTTTCTTATACAGGACAGCTCATTTCATCATAAAACTTCCACTCTTCAAGTGTAGAGCTCGCTTTTGAACTGCACTAAGGTGATCAGGACATTTTTGGTTTAGTAAATAATAGATGATTTCATCATACCAGTCTCTCGGAGATACCTCCTGAAGATAATAGTGTTGAGCTGTGAGATCAGGACTTGTCTCGTCCTTTGTCTTCATCAGTCCCTGTCCTCTCACTAATTTCATAGGTTGAATCTCTATATCATATTCTTGTAACATAGTCACCCATTTGGCTCTTCATTCACCTAGCTCATTTTGCATTAGCAACAACTTTACTATAGGATCAGGCACTATGGCAAAAACCTTATTCCTCAAAATATAGTGTCTGAACTTTTTCATAGCTTTGACCAAAGTGTAGGCCTACTTTTCCACATTGTGATATCTCAATTCTGCATCCTTTAAAGGAGTACTCATGAAGGCTATAGGATTCTCATTGCCTTGATCAGACTTTTGGGTTAACATTCCAGCACAAGAGTGATCGGAAGTGAATGAATATATGTAAAAGGGCTTAGCATAATTTGGACTCACCAACACTAGAGCCTTAGCAATATCTTTCTTAATTTATGTAAATGCCTCCTTAGCTTCAACATTCCATTCAAATTTTGCCTCTTGTTTAAACTTAGCATTCAATGGCTTCACTATCTTTGCAAATCCAGTGATAAATTTTTGAACAAAGTTAATCTTCCCAAAGAATGACTTCATTTCTTTCTTGCTTGCAAGAGGCTGAATATTCAAGATATCCTATATTCATTTAGGATCAATAGCAATACCTTGTTCTGAAATAATATGTCCCAGTAACTTTCCCTCTGTGACTCCAAAAATGCACTTTCTTGGGTTAAGTGAAATGCAAAACTCTCTGCACCTTTGGAATTCTTTACATAAATCTACTATATGATTATCCTATTTCTTAGAAAAAACTGTCAAATCATCCATATAAATAATGATGCACTTACCAATTATGTCCTTGAAAGCAATATCCATAGCTCTCTGGAATGTAGCTCCAACATTGATTAACCCGAAAGGCATTCTTTTATAAGCAAAAGTTCCCCATTTTGTAGTGAAGGCAGTTTTGTGCCTGTCTTTATAGTGTACCATAACTTGGTTGTATCTAGAATACCCATCCAAAAAGGACATCATCTGAGATCCATTGACAATTTGAATTACTTCATCCAGTGAAGGAACTAGATAGTTATCTTTTTCTGATGCTCTATTCAAATTCCTAAAGTCCACACACAGTTTGATTTCTCCATTTTTTTCTCACTAGAACCAAATTCGCAACCCAAGTTGAATGCTTTACTGGAAATATAATTCATGCTGATAGTAACTTCTGCACTTCCTTCTGAATGATGGGTTCTAGCAGAGCATTGATTGGTCTTTGTCTCTGTCTGAATGGTTTGACATTTGACTTTAAGGGGATGGTGTGTGTAATAATTGAAGTATCATGTCTTTAAATCTTCATAACTCTAGTCTATCACGCCATGATATGTGTGCAAAGCATCAATAATCCCTTTTATTTCCTTTAGAGTACATACTTTACCAATAAAAATGTTCTTCATGTCACCTGGTGTCCCCATATTATATGTTCTAGGTTAATGAGAAGAAAACACATCACAGCTTGTAATAAAATATAAAATATGCTTATCATCTTCAAATACTTGGAAGTTGGTGACATTGTCAGGTACTGGAGTGAGTTCAACAATAAACTTCTTCAATCCTGAAAGTGATAAAGGTTGCAATGTACTAGCAGCCTATGCCAGAGAATCTGCAACTTGATATCCCACACTCTATGCCTATAATTAGTCATTCTCTTGTCATGACATGAATAATATTTCCTCACCTGCTTGACTACCAACTCAGAGTCTCCAAAAATTTGTAATATCTTAACTTTATTCCTTAATGCCATTAACAACCCATGAATCAAAGTCTCATATTCAACAACATTATTAGTGCATTGAAATTGGAGTTTGTGAGTAACAACATAATTCTTACCTTTAGGACTGATTAATTCAAACCCTGCTCCAACACCATGCTTAGAATTGGATCCATCGAATCTCAACATCCAATAGCCATTAGGCTCTAGTTGCCTTAATTCATCTTTCATTTTACTACAAATAGGGGGATTCTCAAGAAGCATTGGGCTTTTACCCCTATCATTATTTAACTCCTTCTGTATATTGAGTCTAATAGTTGGAACTGGGTTAATGCATTTTTGTACCTACTCCACCATAGCCTGACATAAGTCACACTCCAACTCAGAGTGAGGAGCATCATGGACTCTACACCAATTTGGAAGCAACAGTTCTTTAAAATTCATACTTCCTCTCAGCTGGAACTGATTCTCCATACACCTCTGAATGAATTCCTGAAATTTATCCAACAAACTAAGTTTCCTGTCCTCTTGGTCATCTGTTTCTTTTGCTTATTCATTCAATGTTCTAGAACCACTAATCTTTGATATGAATTCATCTAAGGGAGCTTGCAACATAAAGACCTCTTCATTCTCTGAAGCTGATGTGGCCAACACACAATTCCCCATGTTGACCTCTGACACCAATACCTCATTCGAAATATTCTGGTATTCAGTGATTTCATACTTCATTCTGGGTTCTCTTTCAATTCTGATCTAATTTGGAACTCCTTTCCATGGTAGCTACATGTGAGAATGGCCTGTAGATGTATATCCATTCAATGCCTTAGTGAAATATCAACCCAAAATCAAACCATATGTATCAGGAATATCAACAACCTGAATGTTGATCACCTATTGCACCATTGGATCTGATGCAAGCTGCATGAGGATCATGTTTAATTCACCTACTACACTTACCTCTATTTTTTCCAATTGAGTGACCTTTTGAGAGGCTATAGGGGTAATACCTAATGCTTTAAAAACAACAAAAGGCATAACATTCGTAGATGCCCCTAAATCTAGAAGACAATTATGTAGATTCTTTCCAAAGATATGAACATAAATTAGGAAAGGAGGGGTTTCCATCTTTCCTTGAAACAAACTCAACTCGGTGTTAGCTTGTGCAACTTGACCCTTATGTTTATCTCTCCCTTTGTCTACAAGTAGGATCTGACCTCTAGATGCTTATGAACTAGAAGATCTGGCAACAACTTCATTAGCAGTTACTTTGGGTAGTGTTCTATTTGAACTGAATGACCCCAAGACTGCATTTCTTATAGAAGGGACTCTTAATAACTAGAAATCAGAAAGACTTACCTTTAATTTCTTGAATTCTTCAATCGCATATTCACCCAATTGCTCCACATTCATATCAACATGGGTTTCCTTGTAGCCACCAACCTTTCTGTCTTTGAAACTTCAACATTGTTTCCCTTTGACAAGTACTGTGTTGGTACATGAGGATAAGGTGGATTATTACTAGCTTGCAGATCTGGTGGAGTAGTAAACTTTTTCAGAGGGATAGAAGTAGTGAAGGGACCTCCAGCCTGTGGAATCCTATTAGGTCTATTCCTCAAATCATACTTCTTTGTTGGTTGCTGAAACATCTAAAATTCTTCAACACCAACTTCTTCCTCATCCAAGGGACAATTATCAATCTCATTTTCCTCATTCAACAACTGAGAGATTTCATCCTCATTTAACACCTGCTCTACCTCATTATCTTGGTCACTGGACTCTTCTTCTGGTTCATTTTCCTCACCTTTTTGGAATGGGGCATGATTAAGTACCAACACTAGAGAATCATAGGGATTTGGGGGCACAATCTCCTAACTACTGGAATTGTTCTCAACTTCATAGTGGAAGATGGAAGCAATAGTCTAAAAAGTGCAATCTAACTCAGAATGTTGGCTTGTCTGATGGAGCCTACACCATCCAGACAAAGCTACCTCTGCCAAATATACACCACTTGGAGGCTTCTCTTGAGTAGAAGGTTGATCCAATGGAGTGAGAACACCTCTATTATTAGGTCTAGTATTCCATGGCCTATTCTATCTAGGTGGTTGCCTTCTATTGAATCCTTTTCCACCTTGTTTCCCCCTATCATAATTCTGGCCAAAGCCTTGTCCTCTGTCATAATTTTTATTTTTGTCAAAATACTATCCTCTTTCAAATTTTTTTCCTTTATCAAAGTTCTTGTTCTCTCTGTTGTAATTATATTGCATGTTCTTCTAAGCAGCTTGAAGTTGACTATTCTACTTTTTCAAATAAGTCACCTCCATATTCAGTTTTTTCACCTGCTCAGATAACGCATCCAGTCACTCGTTATCTAGGCCATTAGGTGGTACTAAATTGATATTACTAGGAGGGTATCCAAGTACTCCTCCAGCACCAACAACTTGATTCAAAACTTCTTAATTCTGCAAATATGTGGGGAAACCAGCTTGTTGTGGATGAAGCGGTTGATTAGCCCTTTGTTGAGGATAAGAGGTCATTGGCTGAGCTTGATTTATTGGAGGACCTAGATGAGGAACCAAAGGCAATGAGGGTATTGGATTCATTATGGGAGCATGATTAGTCAAAGCCTGGTTGAGAGCTTGGACTTGTCGAGGGTGAGCACCAGGTCGTAAGAATGGCAGAGGTCTGGATAAGCATTACCTTAAGTCTATGTTGACCTTAACAAAATCTGTATATGCAGTAAGCAAAGTAGTTGGGGGAGTAGTCCTCCACTTAAGGAAGGTGGCTGTAAGGTTTTCCAGGTCTTCAAAGTAAACTTCTAGGGCAGTTTCTTCATTTCCAGCATAAGGTGCCTGGAGTCTAGTGTATACTCAGTGGAACCTATTTTTGAATAATCCTATAGGTTCATTAACCTCTCTTTTTACCCCATTAAACTGCATGTAAAGCTCATTCGCGCTAATGGGGATTTTAAACTTCTGCAGACATGCAATCTCCAGCTCAACCCAATTATGGATGGAAGCAATAGGTAAGTGGTTATTGCAATGGAAGTCCTCTTCCCCAAGGGAATAAGGTAAAATCCTACATGCAACATCTTCATGATTCATTCCTCTATCCCTCAGACAAGTCTAGAAAATCTTGATATGCTCCTCTGTCATCCTATTGGGATCATGAGTATGGAACTTAGAGAAAAAATGCTCAAGATTCTTTGGCATGACATTGTAATTATTGAAAATCAATGGAAATGGGTTATTGGTAAGGAAAGCCATTGGTGGAGGTGGGAGTGGTAATGGATGATTAATGGTTGGTTGGGGCTGCGGAATAGGAATTCCTTTAGAATTAGATTAGGATGAGGATGATGGGGATGATGGAAGTGGTTGAGCGGATGATGATTATTCCCCTCTTTTGGTCCTTCTTGACCTAGTAGGAGCTTACAATTCTTGAAATTCCTCTTCTCCTGGAGTAGATCTAGTTCTTCTTCTGAGCCTCTCAGGAGAAATGGCATTTAGAAAATACTCCACCTTTCTTATTCAAGGCCCTCCTTCTAGCACCAATCTATTCATGGTGTTTTCTGCACAACAACAACTCAGATAGAATATGATATCCTATCTCTTTTAAAAGGTGAATCTATTTGGCAAAAGAGATAACCCCAAGGTCTCTAATGTCAGGTCTTGAAAATGCAAATAAAACAACTCGAAGATAATGTGAAAATGCTAGTAATCACAAAGGGACCTTACTACAAGCAAATATTGGACTCGAATTTATCAGATATAGCAATAAGTTGATACTTCAAACCCTAAATTTAACCCAGATAATAAAGAAATAACAAAAGATAAAGGTTTCAGAGATAATTCTAAGACTAATTCTAACCCTAAGATTGACAATGCAAAAGATAAGATGCTCAAAATGGACCAATCCTTCATAAAATATTTTTTGTTCAACCTAGATAAATTTGCAATCTTATAGAAATAGTGCAATCTTCTAAGGTGTTAAAGATTTTCAAATCATGCATATTCACTCAAGACAACCCTATTGTAATTGAAATGAACAAACATTCATAATTGAACTAAGCACAATTTTAAGTCCAGGCTAATTTTGCAAAGCAGCTAACAATCAACTAACTACAAAAAGTATGGACTAGAGATCACTGCAAACATTTCAAGCATGAAACCCTAAGCATCACCAAACCATCTAACAATAAACTTAAGCAATTTTAAAGATATAATATAAAGAGCCATGCCAGATAAAACTCAACATAAGAAAGATACCAAATCACAATATCCTTTCTTATATTAAATCATCCAAAATGGCAACAATTCCAGTCTTATGTTACAACACTTGCTTGAAGATAAACCCTAACTATTGCTCTTACAATTCGCCCAAATGTGAAATCTTCTAACCTTTCTACTATTATTCTATTCTATTCCATCCATCACAAATGAGGCATCATGCCAAATTTATAGAGAACCCCCCAAGATATGTCATCCCAAATAAGGGTTTACAATAATCAACGCCATACAATAGGTCGACCCAAAAGATATTCGAAAATAACATGAAATGTTCAATTTGCACCAATTTCATCCAAGTCGGCCTGGGGTCTCAAAAAACTCGATCCAATGCAAGTGAAGAAGGAAGAGAAATAATGGGAAGCACAAACTTTGATGTATCCCTATATAACTACTTCCCATCCTTGTCTTTAGCACACTCCACTTCACAATGCATTGCCATCAATACCCTGTCCAATTTGGCAATAGGTGGCATAGGAAAAACCCTAACCTTTCTCTCAAGAGACTTGATGTCCTCTCTTGCCTGCTTCACTGCATTATCCCAATCATCCATATTCATTTGATTCCTGTTAATGACTTCAATGTAGGTTGCAGCATAATCTAGCTAATGTTTAGTAACAAAACCCTCATTGATTAGAGAGTAAACATCTCGCCACCACCTCCTTAATTGTTCCAAACTGAGATGCTTCGGAGAAAATTTATTTCTCCCTGTCATGATTTCAAAGAAGCAGATACACTTATCATAAATGCCAGTCAAAGTGTCCTCAATATGCTTCCCTTGTTTGTGTATCTTCTTCAAGGCCCTTTGCCTCATTTATAGAATCTCAAACCATTCCCAAGGCTCTGTAACCCTTGAGAAAGGAAGAATTCCATCCTTCACTAGTTGATCCTCAGTGTGCTCCATAATTGTCTTCATTTTCTGTAGCAGGAGATCTATATCCTCCTTATCTTGGGCTAGCGTAGTCTTTAACCAATCAACTGATCTCATTGCATCATTTGTAGTTGACAAGATATCCTTGATGGCACCATCTCCCTTGGTCTATACTCCTTTTAACCAACCAACTGTAGAATGTGTAGTTCCCTTCATCTTTTCAAGGTCTGAAATTGTCTCTTGAGGCAAGAAACCTATAGTAGAGGAATAAGAACCAATGGGCTACAAGGATTTCATCAACTCTTGCAAGTACCTCTTTAGTCTCTCATTTTCCTTCTCCAAATCATGCTTATTTTGCACCTCCTTCCTCAATTGGACAAGGATCACAACACTGGAGCCTTCATACTCCTCAATTTCCTATTCCATGGAGGTATACCCTAAATCAATGGTCTACACATGATAATCTTTTGTAGTCATCCCATCTCTATCCTTATTAGGAGCAGGAGTAGCAACATGGGCCAGCCTGTTATTTGATCCATCTCTTTCAATTCTGGAAATGACTCTGGCTTTCTTCTTTATTTTACCTTTTCCAATGTTAGCCAGTAGGTCATCCCAATTGGGAGGGGTGTCCTCTACTATAACCAGTTTTCTCTTCAACTCCTTATCCAGCCAGCCTGGAATAGTGGACTCTGAATGTACCCTATCTTTCCTACCCTATTCCTGTTGAACACTGGGTGCATCCTTCTCAATTCTTGGCTCTTCAAGGATCTCCCTAGTTGGATCCTCCTTTTCTCTACATTGCTCCTCCCCTTTGTCCTATGCTAGTGAGAGAATTTTGGTCGGAATCTCCTCCTTTCAAGGGGATTATCCCCATGTACCTCTGTAGGCGAATCTGCATAAGCCACCAAAGGAGACTATATTACTTTTATAATTTTTTCCTCTACATTGTATATATCTCCCTCCTGGAATTCTTCTTCTCCCAAATTATTATGGTTTTCAACATTCTTTGGCTTATCTGGCACATTGCCAGTCTCTTGAGAAGGGGGAATGTCCTCCTATTTTGTAACAGGAGTATTCATAAGAACACTTCCTTTTAGTGCAGAACCCTTTGGGGAAGGAGTCCTTGACCTCCTCATGTACACTTGCATTTTCTCCCCTAAACTCTCTACCTCCACCATAGGTGGTTCAACCTCCTTATTTGTCCTAGAAGTCTCCTTCTGTGACAATTTCACAAGTCTTATTTTCTTAGGTAAACGAGTAGTGGCATCCACCTCTTCCTTTTCTTCTTCATCTTTCTCAACCCATTTTCTACTTGAGACATGCCTTCTCTTCTTGGCAATGGGATTTCTTTGTTTCCCCGCTTCTACTACCTCTTCTGTATGAATATCTCTAATCTTGATTTTGAAAGGAGAGCCCACCTTGGCCTTACCTTTGGGATCCTACTCATACGACTCCTTAAAAGTAGAATGGGACTCCAAGTCTCCCATCAAGTCATAGGTGCACTACACACCTTCACCCTCCAATTATAATATTTTGTGCTTAAGCCAAAACTTAGTGTACTTAATCACTGGAGTCATAATTTGCTCCAACTCTATCTTCTCCTCCTCCAACCAGTCAACTTCTCCAATTGGCTTGTCCTTCATAGCCTCAAAGATGTGACCCTGAATCAGATTCCCATCCTCTTCAACTTGATTAGGAATTTATTTTATATTATATATCCGTACTAAGTCCACTGGCAGCCTGGAGAACTTATTTCTAACCTCAAATTCATCACCAAGGTTAGCCCAATAGTCTTCAATGTTATCCTTGTGACTATAATCTCTGCTAGCCTTCTTCTATGCCTCACTAGTGATATCAAACCTGACCCTTTTGGAATGGAAGGAGAGACCAAGAGTACTCATCTCTTCTTTAGAATCGTGGGTTGACTAGATAGAAGGGAATACCTCATTAGTGCCTATCTTTAGTGGGAAGTCATTACCAAATCCCATTTAATGTTTCTCCCCTTTCAAAATCACATCAAAGTCACATATTTGACTTGTGACCTCCAACAATATGACATGGTCTGCTAGGTACCTTGGAAGTCTATAGAGATCCCTCTGACAACCATCAATTCTTATGTAGGAAAAGGTAGGGAACTGAATGAATCAGGCTCCAAACCTTTTGATCAATTCTTTGGCCTTGTCTGAAATTATAACATGTTCAACACCCTACAACAACCTGGTGATGTACATGTTGAATGCATCATTCACCCTCCTATATCTTCCTCCACCCAAGTGTAATTGTGGATATACCTCATAGATTATATCCTTCCTAAATACACCTCTGGTGCTCAACCCCTTGAATGGGTAAAACCTTGCAAGTGCATACACCAAGTAAGAAGTCATGGTGAAGGTCTTTGTCTATAGGACATTGCACATTTTCTCATGATCTATTGCACTTATAACACCTACCCAATGGTAATCTATACCTTGCTCCATCTGAGCAAAAACATTGAACATCCAACTCTTAAATACCCTTGCACTTTTAAGTCCTACCAAACTGCTGAGGAATGTAATAGCATCATAGTACTCACTCCTAAATTTGAGTCTGACTAGCTACTTGGGTAGCTTGGAGAAGTGAGACTTAGGCTTCTCTAACCAATAGTTGATAACCTGTTGGGACTTAACAACATTCTCCTCATAATACTTCTTGGCTGAATCCATATCAAAAGCCACAACATGTGACTGATCAGGCATGTCAAAGATCTAAGTAATGGACACAGGGTTGAAGTTCGCCACAATCCTTCCTTCGGGACCAATTACTCTCTAAGTACCCCTATCATAGTTCCTAGCACACTCAAGCACCAACTCATAACATTGTACCATAAAAGGGAATCCAACTACATGTGCTAATATAGACTTCAATGTCCTTCTGGCCAACAAAGGAAGATTTTGTGCTGCCATCCCTACCTTAAATTCTTCGTAGTCCCACATTCCAACATTTGTATCAGTGATCCTTGACCAAACAAAACTCAACCTGCTTTTAGGGATTCTACTCTTTATATCCACCTTAACTCTCTCTACCTCGAAGATAGCTGAACCCTCAGCACTTGGATCCATTTCCTTTCCCTTGCCTTTCCCTACAACAACTTGCCCTGATCTTGCTTGTAAATAATAAAGACAAAAAAAAAAGATCCATGATAAGAAAAGTGTTAAAATCCATATCAAATCAACCATCTCAAAGTTTTGGTTTTAGCCTTCCTCGCAGAATCCAGAATGGAGATGAATTCTGAGGAAATTCGGACCAAGCAGAATCCAACGAAATAGGCATACAAATATCCATATAATCATTTAATTAATTAATATAACTAGAAAATCATTTGATATAACTTAGCATAAGTTCATTTAATCATTGAATACATAATCACCAAGTGAATTCTCCTATAACCATCAAATTCTTCATTCTCACAAAACCTCAAAAAAATCCGCCTTAGACGGAAATCCCCGAAAATGGCAACAGTCTAATCCATCCGGGAAAATGAAGGAGGTGTAGAACATTCGAGAAAATCCCGAGGGTGTAGATTTTAGCGAAGTCAATACAATGTTACCACTAAAGCCCAATTTTAGGAGAATGACCAAGCAACGGACCTCAAGGAAATCTAGAGGTAGCGAAAATCCGTGAGCTAGGTAAAAACTTGGATTAAAGCATATTACAAAGAAAAAAGAGGAAACATGATAACTCGGAGAATTTTGGCACATGGGGAATTCTGCAAAGACACTAAAAACCTGAACACCTATGTCTCTCTCATCCTCACCCAAATTGATGGAATGATCATGATTTTAAGAACCTGGAGCTCGACACTAGCTTGACCTAGACCTCCAATGGATCAACCTTGAATTCAAAACTCACCTCCCAGTAAATTGAGAGGGATTGACCATGCCCTAGGTAAAAAACCCTAAACCTTCTACCATGAATGCACAGAACAACTCGGGCACAACTTTCTTTCCTGCAAGGATAGAAATTTCATGGAAAATACAAACAAGCTACCCGAGAAAGGAAAGCTCCAAAAAAACACCTAGGAATAGCACCCGAATAGAATGGGAAATTCCCCCAGCTTAGAAATGGAAAATGCCAAGCTGGAAAAACATAAACCCCAAAACACCGAGGAATCACATACATTCAACAAGTAAGAGCATAGCAACAAACAAAATGGAAGTGCACAAAGTATAGAAATCCATTTCAAAAGAGAGAGACAACATTCACATACCATGAGAATAGAGGAATCGAAACCAAGAAGCTAGCAAGAAACCCCAAAGCATGAGTAGAATGCAAATAATGCTCAGGAAATCCAATTGCAACAATCAAATTCACTCCTAAATGCTCAATCCAGCACCAATACTTTAGGCTCAAGCACTCCAAACTCAAATGGAAAGCAAACAATAAAACTCAAATGGCATAAAAATTCCCATAAACCAATATAACACTACCTAAGAAGTCGTGCAATCAAACATTAATGTGATCAACAATAAAGCCTAGAGCAAACCAAGGAATTCGACAAAGCCACGGATTCCGGAAAAATATAGCCATAATGGATTTTTGGGGATGACAAAAATCCCCAGATTCCAACAAAAAACAACTGTTACCAGGCTCTAAAAGGAAACCGGGAAAGTCCGCCCAAGGTGGATTTTCCCGAAAATAGTGAAAAACCCAGAATTTACCCAGAACTTAAGGTTCTCAATATAAATCACAAATGGACTATTCCAACTAGAAAGATGAACATCAAAGCACATGCCCAAGAAATAAAATCCCCAAAAATAGAAACGCCAAGGCACCAAAAGCGAAAACCAAAAGAGCGAAAAAGAGGGTCCCTACTTTCAGTGGGGCGTGTGTGCAAAAACTGCACAACAATGTTCACCTAAATCAATCCTTGAAGGAAATAACTGAAGAATGTGAAAAGCTTGTTAGAGACAATGCTACCCTAAAACATGAGATGGAATCTATAGTGATGAAGCTGAGTAACGAGATTGAAGGAAGAAAGAAGAATGAGGAGAACCTTGCTCAGTCCTTAAAAGAAAAATCTGATGAATGCAGAAGAATAAATGAAGAATTCATTTAGTTGGAAATTGAACTGCAACAATCCAAAAACAATGAAGAAGAGCTTGAAAAATAGATTCTTATTCTCAGAGATGAACTTACTACTGCAAATGAATACAAGGAGAAGTTTAAGATTAGCTCGGTTAAGCTTGATGAGCTGACTCAAGGACAAAAGAACGGAAATAACAAGCGAGGCCTTAGATATGAGAGAGGAGAATGTTTTGGATCTAGACAAAGGAATTTCAGGCAATATTATCCAAACCAATCAGTAGAAGGAATGTTGAATGTTATACTTGTGGAAGATTTAGGCATATTTCTAACTAATGCAAATTAAGAAGAAATAAATGGAATGATTGGTTTGGACAAGGAAATATTGTGTACTATACTTGCAACAAATACGGTCACATTGCAAGATTCAACAAAAACAAAAATATGGATAAAAGAGGTTTGGCATATAGAGGCAAAAATACACATAAAGATGATAAAGAAAAGGAAAAGTGACTACAGATGAAATAAGAGATCAAATGAAGAATACATGGGTAAGAAAGATTTAGTCTGATGTAGGAAATAGTTCTGTACTAGAACCTACTTTTCATAATTTCTCCGGAAATTGATTTCAGGTCATTGGCCTAGGGGGAGTTTTTCAAGAAAATCCTTTTTCCCCTATCCATAGCTGGTACCAAAAAAAAAAAGATTGTCAACAACAATATTAATTATCTACATATGCTTTGGAAAAAATTCACAAGGAAATTCAAGAAATCACAGGTCCACAATTTTTTTTTCTCTCGCTGACTGAGAAAATAGGGTATCTGGAACACCTAGGGAAAAATAATTTATTACAACAAAAATTTAGGTGTGCGAAGTTACAAAAAGACATATTGAAACCCTCATTTTCCAATTTATCAAAGAAAAGAAGAAGGAGATCAATCTGCAATAGAATCTTAAAGGTGTGAAGACATTTCAACAATGAAACCCTAATTCATCAGGTACTTTAGAAATTTTCATTTAATTTGGTGTGCGGTTGATAGAAACGAAACATGAGTACGAAAGGAAAAATGGAACAAATCAAAGGAATGATCAATCTAGATGAGTATAATAGTGAGAAGATTAGAGCCATAAGGAAATTTTTTTCTCTCGATGAATTGAACTGGTTGAAAGAAGCTAAACATAGAAAAATGGACATTTGGAATGAATTTCCCTATTTCGAGAATGAAAAAATCATTAAGTTTATTTTGTGCAGATTGAATGATGATACTCTAATTTTGGACATACCCTACAACATTTTGAAAGAAGTAATTGGAAATTTAATTGGATTATGCAAAGTTGGGGATATACCGAGAAAGAAGTCTATACGGAATAAAGAAGTCAAAACCCTAATTGGTGTTATTGGAGATCAAAGGGTACTAATAATCTCAACAACTAAAAACTCCATGAAAAGGTACATTGCACTTGGAATATCCTACAAAATATTCTTCAAGAATAGAGAAGATGCTACCTCAACAGGTGTGGTCTACATTTCACACAAAATGATAATGGAAGATTGGGATTTTGACCTTTTCAGATTGTTAAAAGATCAATTGATGGAGAATGTGTAATTGATGAAGATGACAGATCACTCTTTCAGGTCTGCCACTTTGGTTATATGTCTAGTAATGTACTTTCTAAATTGCTTACCGATGAACCACAATGTGATATGGAAAGAGAATGAACTACTATGCAAACAAATTTACACACACTCTAAAAGTTTGGAAAAATGCGATCAAGCATATGAAAGTTTCTTTAAAGGTTTTCTAGGAAAGTTTGGGTCAATTTTTATTTCCCTTCTGACAAGGGCACTTGAATTTTGTTCCTCTTCTGGTGAGATGAAGAGAACGAAGAAAAGAGAAAAAGAAACTGATGTCTATACTCCTCTGGCATGCAAGATTCTAAAAATTGAAGGAAAATAAAAAGAACAAGTGATTGTAGATATACCAGATGAGGAATATGACAAGGAAACTAAGGACACCCAAGGAAAAGAACTGGAATCAGCCAAACCAGAACAAGAAAAGGCTAAGACAGAAGAAAGTGAAGATGACTTAACCAAAGAAAAACTACTACAACTTATTCATGAGAAAGATGGAATGTGCAAAATTACAAAATTATGGTCTATCAGACCTGTTGATGGTGAAAATGACACAAACAATGTTAAAACAAAATATTTCTACTCTATTTCTCTTGAAAAAGAAAGACAACATATAGTAGCCTAACTCCCAAGGTCTTGGTAGTTGGTTCTCAACTGTCTAGTGTCACTCAATCGGTTCATGCAACTGTAATATTCAAGGGGCCTATGTTGGTAACAAAAGATTCAAGCAATGACTCATTTTACTGAACTGTTTTAGTAAATCAATGGGGTTTCAAAGAAAAGAAAAAGATGGATCATAGGGTAAACCAGTAAAAATGAATAGAACTTATCTAGCATCTAGACATATATCTTCAACAATGAATGTTTTTCCAATCAGATCAAGAAAATCATAAGATGACACAATCTATAGAATAATCTATACCATTGCATACATTTTAGGTGCTTATTTAACTTCACAATTACAGATCACAAATACTTTAAGGATTTCAAAACAACACACATTCATTCATCATCAAGATTATAGATCAACAAACTTCAATAAATTTAATTCAACGATAATCTAACAAGATAATCCTTAAATATGGTTTCTTCTAATGACTTTTATCACATAAGAAACTTTCATGTGTCAGCACAATCACTGGCATTTAGATAGATTATAACTTATCAACCTTATCAAATAAAACAACTCAATTCTAACACCATATTGCGTAAACTTGTAATTTTATTAACCATAAAGTGTCTAGTAACAATGTATCTCAGTAATCACTATAAAATTCTATCTTCAAATATCAAGTAAGCCAATTCTATTCTTAATTAGCCAACCCTTACAATATGATACCCACAAGGTATTTATAGATATACAAAAAATTGAACTCCACTTCTATTTTAAGTCCACCACCCTTTTAGGAACAAAACTCTCTTAGAAACTCAGATCAATTTGATCTTGAGTTCTTACATTAGACATTCAGTTAAACTGGAGAATAGAAAATAGAAGAGAAATAAGGTCATGCGCTTCAAAATTGCCAGTGCTACATGTAACATGCAAAGAAGAAGAAAGTGATGCATGCAAGAGATTTATGCATGTGAAGCTAGATCTACAATGAACTCATCATAACTAGTGAAGACTTGTTGTAACACATCTAATTCTGGCCCATCAACCTAGCTATCTTCAAACTTGATTCACTCCAATTCTGATGCAGCAAACCCTTTCATATCTTTTATCTTTGTCAACTCTCTTCTAGTAGTTTTTATCTCCTCTTTGACATCCATTAATCGATCTATCATCAGATCTTCTCCATTATCTCCTTTCTATATGAGTCCTCTAAATCTTTCATCCCATTTCTCTTTTATCTGACTCAAAGACATGCCTTCCTTTTTTAACACATTTACATCTACCATGATAGCAATAACCACCTCCAACTCCTCAAACTGTTCAATCAGATTATTAACAGCATCTTGGACCTCATTCCTATGTGTACATAAGAAATTTGTTCTAAATCAGAGTATACAAGAGGTCTTTCCCACAAAATCCTTATTATCTTCCTCAAGTATTGATTGTTCAAGAAGAGTAGTCAAAGGCAATGCACTAACCTTTTCCAATTTCTAACTATACTATTTATACTCCTCTTCTTGTTTCTCCGATGCTTCAATATATTGCTGCATTTCTCTTATCAACTCTTCTATCCCTTTATGAACCTCAAAACCTTCAATCAAAAATTCACCTACTTCCTGATTCAACTTGTCTACCCACCTATCTACCATCTTAGCTTTGCCTCTTACCTGCACCAAATCATCTACCTCCTTTTTGCTTAACAAAATAGGAGTCTCAATGGCCGTTACCTATTGTGATCTCGGAGAGGAAACACTTTTCAAAAATAAATGTAATTGATCCAACTGAGCCTTCAGCTCATCTTTCTTCTGTTTATCTTTTATCATTCTTGACTTGGTTGTTGAAGCCACCACATCAATTAGGTTCATTTATTGATCCCTAGTGGGCCTTCCCAAGTTGACAGTACTCAACTAATAATCTATTAACTGCATGTCCCCTACCTCTTTTTCTGTCATTGGCATCGCACACTCAGCAACAATCTCTCCTTTCTCCGTGAGTCTGGTAGAGTGTAGGATTTTGGCCTTCTTTTTAGGCCTCTCTTGTTCAATATCCTTCATCATATCCTCCCAATTGAGAGGTTGTGAAGGTGTTACTATTCTTTTCTGCAGGTCCAGTTTTAGCCAAGTGGGAGCACATGGAGCAGTAGTCATCATAGTAGAAGAGGAAGCAATAGTAGTGGAAGGTGGCTGCACATGAACTTAAGGTTGAGAATCAACCCTTGATTTCTCTTGTTGTTCTTGCACTATATGCATCTATACAAGCCTTTCAGCCTCTTCCCTATCCTTTTGTTCTTGTATCTTTTTATCTTTCTCTTCTTTCTTCAACCCCTCTTCCTCCAATCGATCTCTCTCCACCTTTTCCTTTTCCAATCTTTCCTTATCTAGAGCTTCTTTTTCTAGTTTCTCTTTTTCTAAAGCCTCTAGTCTTTCTTTCTCTAGTCTTTCCACCTCTAAAGCCTTAAGTTTTTCTTCCTTTTCTTCTTCTTCTTGCTGCTTCTTAACCAGCTCTTCGGCATCCTTTTCCTTTTTTAATCTTTCTACTTGTTCTTCCTTTTGGCAAGCTTCCTCTACAAATTTCAACATAGCAACCAAGACTTCTTTCTCCCTCTGATTTCTTGCCTTCTCTTCTTCAAGGTCATGAATATTTTGTATTATTTCCAACTTGTCATTCTCTTCTTTAACCTTGAGTTCATATTCATGTTGCCTTTTCTGTCTCTCTACTTCATCAGCTACTACCTTAGCTTCAATTTATTTGGCTTTTAATTGTTGTTGGTGTAGTATAGCATCAGCGTGTGCCTTGGCATCAATTTCCTTTTGTTTCTCTAAGGTTGCAGCCCTTGCATCAGAATCCTTTTTCGCTTCTTCAAATAGCTTCAATTGATCTTCTTGTGTCAAAACCTACTCAATATCCTCCTCTAGAGGCATATTTTCTTGCATATCTTTTTCTAACATAGTTTCATCTGAATGTGTCCGAACATCATGAATTTCCTTCTCCACTTTTTTTCCCATTCCAGCTTCAACCATACTATAAAGAGCTCTCTTTTGAACTTCTTTACTCTGCTTCTTTGCAAGTGGGACTTGTGCGGATGATTCACCTAATGTAGGTGTTGAAACAGTCAATCCCTTTTGAACATCCCCTTCTTGTGTTTCCTCTTCATCATCTATCGCCTCAAGTTCTATCTCTTCGATGTCTGGGGGAAAGAACTCCAATGGCTCTTTAGGAGGTGTTTTCCTTTTGATCCTTTTGTATCCCTTACCCCTTTTAGGGGCTGGTCCTTGAGGTGCTTTGGTTCTTAACACCAACTAGTTAACACTTCAATCCAAGACTGTCCTTCCAATCTGCTTAATATCAATGGTTTCTTTAGCATCCCAGTCAAATGGATCTAGGCTCTTGGTGCCAATGTTCAAAGCTTCATAGGATGGATCCAATACAATTCCATCATCCACCAATGTGTCAGGAATGTTATCTTTAACACCAAGCTCTGACATGAGTGAGACAAATAATCTTTCATAATTCTTATTTCTTAGATCATATTCATCCTGTCGATCACTCCAAAAATCTTCTAACAAATTGAAATGTTTGTCAAACACCAAAGGCAACAAGGCATACATCTTACCCTTCGAATCAAAGTGCCTACGAGCTGTGTATAAACCTAACTTCAACTGTATCAGTTCACTATAGACCACCTTTGCTCCTACCAAGTGTTGACAACCATACTCACCCAACTTCATGGGGAATTTGTGACATCCTATTTTATGCTTTATTCCAAACCGAGCATTAACTCCAAGATCCTGATATAGAAACTCCATTAGCACTATCCTATTATTGCAACACCTTGGAAGCAGATGTGGATGGCCTTCAAAACTAGCTAACTTTAAATATGTGAATTTGGGGTATTGAATGTACCAACATTCCTATTCAACAATGAATGCCATAGCTTCTTGACTCAACTTGTACCCTACATCTCCATTCAATTGGTTGATGACTACATATATGAATGCATCATTGACTCTTTTGAACTAAGTCTCAGCAACTTGTAGAGACAATTGATCATAGTGCTTCCACACTTTCTTCTATCCATCGAAGACTCCCATTATTCCTACTTTGTTTAAACCTGGGAAGATACCCAACCTTGTTGCTGCATACACAATATAAGAGGTCATAAAGAAACAATTAGTCTGCCTAATGCTAGTCATTTGATCATGAATAGAATTTGACATAATCATCGGCCAATCAAATTGCTAGGCTCCATTTAAGATTGTCTAGATGAAAGGAAGCATCCACTCCTTGAACTGAAATGTATCTCTCTTCCCAAAAACTCTAGATAGCATCATGATTATATTTGATACCTCTTTGTAGAAATCTACCCTCTTTGGCTGGTCTACAAGCTTGCTTAGAGACTTCTTTTCTGTCTTCAACCACTTTTTGTTTAAATGAGACTTATTGGAGTCCTTATACTTACTATATTTCTCCAAGGCCTCTGCCTCATCCAACTGCACCAAGTTCTTAGGGTCCGAGACATTGAATATACTTTGCAATGCTTGAGGAGTAAGATCAATAATCACATTGTTTTGGGAATCCATGCACTGTCTGGTAACAAGATTGTAGGCACTAGCTACTGTCAAGATCAACTCTGGGCATTGGATTGATAGAGGAAACACAGTAATATGACCCAAGCCAGAATCAACAATTCTTTGTGTTCTTCTTGTTACATCTTCCCTTTTCACAAAGGTGTTTCCATATAGCTCTTCAAAATTGTACTGGCCCAAATTGGTATCGGTGATGTCCGACCAATCTGATTCTACTTTGCTGACTTTGATAACAGGAATCATGTGATTATACCTCAAGGTATAAGGCAATTATTTAGGCTTGATTTTCTTTGGTTTAGGTGCTGCCTTTGATGTTCTTGTAGGCCGATTCCTTTGAACAACTTCTCTTGATGTTCCTGACATTTTCTTAGATTTCTTGCAACAAAATTTCTAGTTAGATCCTTGAATAAATATCTCAAAAATATATTTTTAAAATCATACCTTTCCAACACACATCGGAGGTGGAACTAGGCAGCAAACATCTTAAATAATCCTCTTCTACAACACTGTCAGGATCAGAGTCGGAACTGGAATGGACACTCTACTAATAAGAAGCGGGCTCAGAGTCGTAACTGAAATAGTGACTGAAACCGGAACCAGAATGGAAAATGATTTGGTTACCTTCAGATTTTTTGTTTTCATATTCTTATTTTGTTCTGATTCGGCTTCCGTCTAGGTTATCGTTATTTTGAAAGAAGGCTTCTCACTATGAGCGAAGCTAGAGATGGGATGGAAATGGAATCAATACCTTTTGGAAAACATAATTTTTCAAGTTCAAAATCAATTCCGATCCCGCTTCCACCCAGCTTGACCATGATGTCATAAATGACTTCATCAATTTAATGCAAAACTTCATGGTTTCAAAACTAGGTGATTTTCAAAAAATGACATGGGGCTAACCTAGAACTCGATAGAACCATCCCCATATGACCAGGGGCGACTGTATTTTAGGGCATCATATTTTAATCTTTTAAATGTGATCACAAAAATGCATAAAAACCCTAACCTAGAAAACACAACATGAAAACTAGGGCACAATTTAACCCTTCCCATTTTACTAGATTGAATGCACGACAAAACCCTAAGTAAAAATGAGATTCAACTAACCCTAACTCACTGTAAAAACATGAATTTAATCTACCTCACTGTAAATCCCTAATTTTAACTAACGCCATTTAAAACCTCAATTTAATCTAACTTACTGCAAATCAAAATAGCATGACGTGATCACGACTAAAACGTGAAAGCGACCATGCCCTAAAACACAAAGAACCAAAAACAAAAGCAAAAGAAATGAAGAATTACCAGACAAACAAAATAAAGCAAGAACCTACTCAAAAAAATGTACCAAGAACCATGAATTCATTAAAATGAAATGATTCAAAGCACGAGCAAACACAAAAATGCAACAGTAAATAAACGAAGAACAACAACAATAAGAAACCCTACCTTGAACAAAAAAGAACCCAGTTAACCTTTTGAATTGATTCAAAAGCAATAATCTTCTCCTCCTTCAATCAATTCGCTCAAATGAACTATGTCGCTGCTCTTCCTTGTTCTTTAATCTCTTAATAATGATAATAATGATACATTTAATCCTTAATGAAGGTAAAAAATGAGAATTTCTACCTACGCGAGTAGCTGTCATTAATGCATTAAATGCAGTTAGGTGCAGTTGAAACTGAAATAGAACCAATAGTTCACTACAGTGCAACTTCAGTCAAAAAAGTCAATGACCCAAATGCGACAGGGGCGGAATCGGAATGGAAACCAATTCAGAAAATTAAGAAATTTCCTAACTTCATTCCCGTTCTAGTTCTAGGTCCGCCAACAAAGCACAAAATGAAACCAAACACAAAAAGTAAAACAAAAGACCGACATAAAAAAAACTTAACACAAGGATGAGATTAAAACCAAAAGCTTGAAAAAAGCGGAGGCGAAGACAGGATGGATTTTTATTTTGCAATTTTCAATAAACGCCAACTTAATGCCCACTCTGGCTCCAGGTCCAATGAAGACAAAACAAAAGGCCAAAAGAAATACTATCAAGATGGGGCCCAGAACGAGTTTTTTTTATTGTGGTTTCATAACCCGATTTGGTTCCGGCTCCAATTCTGACAGACTAAACCAAAATAAACAAAGTTTTGAAAGCAAAAAGACTCCAAACTTTGTTTGAAAAACAACAAGAAATAAATGAAAAAAAAAAAGGGGGACCCATTTTGACCAAGGAAAAAGATGGGGTGGTTATGCAAGACATAACAAATGGTGACTCGGTTGGGAAAATGGTTTACCCATTTTCAAGATACCCAAAGAAAATTTCAGTCACCCTAAAACTACTTGGTTTATGAAGCATACTAACTTGAATAAGATCATATATATGTAGGATAAGTTTGAGCTAGAATATTAGATGTATGTGCTCATGAGTTATTTCTGAATCTAAGTGTGTGCCTATTTTGTGCATCATTCTTTGCAAGTACTTTCTCTATTTTTGAACAACTATACCTTAAGATTCAAGCTACATAGGTTGAGTCCTTTATCTATCGTGCTGTAAAATCCTCGGAATTGCTCCATTGCCAGATAGGCATCCATAGCCCTAACGGAGATACCTCTAGCTCTCACAAAGCATTACTCTACTACTAGCTAGGTGTACATAGCCCCGATAGAGATACTTGATGACCCATTTGATATTGAGTTTTCCATTTCTTTCTTTCTTCTTCTCTTTTTTTTTTTTAAACCTTGCTTGTGGAAATCTTGTACGCACCTTGCTCAATACTCTAGACATAATGAATCTAAAACATGGGTTGAGAACTACTATGGATTTCATGATAGTTTTGGAATCAAATTTTTCACTTGAATCAAAGGATAGAGCCACTCTAGAACATATAGGTACCTACTCATACAATTTTTTTTCTAATTTGGTGATAGATCTTTGATCACAATTCATCAGATATTCACAATATATCTTCTATCCTTAATAACTTTTCCAACCCAAACTAGAATGGTCATAAAACATAAGTTTCAGAACGAAATCCTTTTCAATGATGATAATGAAAATACCTAAACCAATTTGTCTCCTAGTACCAATAGTATACTTTGAATAACAACCCCCTTAATCTGAGATGAGCAGAATGAGGATCCCCAATGAAACAAGACAAAACAAAACAAACAAAACAAAGAAAGAAAGAAAATAAAACAACAAAAACTAAAAAACTAAAAACAAAAACCTAAACAGTAACTTAGTTACATATGATATAGTATAATACAATTTCCTTTTAAAACATCAGACCTTTTATGCACCAAAATAGTGCTTGAGAAACTGACCATTAACTGGTAATGGAACAGGATCTCCTGTTAAGGTACTCAAATGAAAAGCATTCTCGCCTAATATTTCAGCCACTTGATAAGGACCTAACCAAAGTCTATCAAAATTCTGGTGATCTCCCTTCTTTTCTCTAGCCTTATCCCATAATAACACAAGATTTGATATTCTAAAGGCTTTTATCTTGGCTCTTTTGTCAAACCAACATTTGACAACAACCTGATGTTTAGAGAATTGTTGCAAAGCATCATCTCTTTGTTCTTCCATGTTTAATAAATTAAGTAGTCTAACCTCAATCCTATCATCCTTGGAGTAAAACTCCTGCATAAACTTTAGAACAGGTATTATGAATGGGGAAGATTGGATCTTGACCATAGACTAATTTAAAAGGTGAATTCCCTACGGCTGCTTTGATTCTGGTTCGATCTGCCCATAAGGCAAATCTCAATTGGGTATGCCAGTCCCTAGGATTGTTCTCTAACAACTTTCTTATCACTTCCAACAAGTTCTTATTTGTGGACTCAACCACTCCATTCCCTTGAGGGTAATAATTGGAAGAATATTTCAACACAATCTTATGTTCATAGGCCCATGAAATGAACTCAGCAGAAGAAAAAGCAGGGCCATTATCACATACCAAAGCAAATGGAACTCCAAACCTGGTTGTGATGTTCTCTGTTAGAAACTTGATGACCACCTTCGTGGTACTATTCTTGCAAGGTTGTACCTCAATCCAGCATGTGCAGTAGTCAGTTGCAGTCAAGATGAATTTATGCCCTGCAGAAGAATTTGGATTAATTACACCTACAAAATCAAGTGCCCATTGATCAAATGGCCTTACCTCATATACTGGTTGTAGGGGCATTGCAGGATTTCTTTCACTAGGTGCGGAGGTTTGACATACATGACAAGTCCTACAGTGTTGATGTGCATCTCTAAACACATAAGGCCAATAATAGCTTGATCTTAAAATCTGATAAGCCAAAGCATCAAAAGATCCATGTCCTATTCCATGCCTTCCATGAAACTCAACAATAGCATGCTTTGCTTCTTGATGATCCAAACAGCGTAGATAAATTCCTTTAAAATTCTTCCTATAGATTGATCCGCCTTTGAGCATGTAATGGGCACTCTTCATCCTCAATGCTCTCCTTTGAGTAGCATTAATTACTTATGGATACTTGTTATTGAGGAGGAAGAAAACTAAATCTGTATACCAGGGATCCTTAGTGAATGATTGAACCATGTATTGTTGGCAAGTAATACTTCTATCTACATCAGCCATTGCTTTTGACAATCCTTGTCCTCGAACAAGTTTCATTGGGTGAATCTCTAGGTCAAATTCTTCTAAAATGGCCATCCATTTTCCTCTTCATTCCCCTAATTCACTTTGCATTAGAAGAGATTTCACAACTGGATCTGGAACTATGGCCATCACTTGACTTCGAATTGTATAATGCCTGAACTTCTTCACTGCTCGTACTAATGCAAAGGCTTATTTTTCTAATGGTGAATACCTTACTTCTACATTCTTAAATGGAGAGCTCATAAAAGCAATAGGTCTCTCCTCGTTATCTTCTCTTCTCTGTGTTAAAACTGTTGCACATGAATGTTCAGAAGCAAAAGAGTAAATGTAGAAGGGTTTTAGATAATCTGGGCTTGTCAAAATAGGTGCGTCAGATATAGATTGTTTGATCTGCATGAAAGTAGACTTAGCCTCTTCACTCCACTCAATTTTTGCATCCTTCTTCATCATTTCATTGAGGGGTTTGACAATCTCTGCAAATCCTATAATAAACTTCCTAACAAAATTGATCCTTCCAAAGAAAGATCTCATTTCCTTCTTGCTACCTGGCTTTGTCAGTTTCAAGATGGCCTCTACTCGATCAGGATCTATGGATATCCCTTCCTTAGAAATAATGTGACCCAAGAGTTTCCCTTCAGATACTCCAAACACACACTTCTTTGGGTTGAGAGAAAAATCATAACTTATACATTTCTTTAACACCTTTTCCAAGTCAGCAGCATGATCTTCTCTATTCTTAGAGAAGATGGTCAAATCATCAACATAGATGATTATACATTTCCCTATTAGATCTTTAAAAGTTACATCCATTGCCCTTTGAAAAGTAGCACCAACATTGATGAGACCAAAAGGCATTTTTCTGTAGGAAAATGTGCCCCATTTTGTAGTGAAAGTAGTCTTCATCCTATCCTCATGACTTACAAGGACCTGATTGTATCTTGAATACCCATCCAAGAAAGACATCATCTAAGATCCATTAACCTTTTGCAATACTTCATCAAGGGAAGCTAATGGATAGTTGTCCTTCTCAAAGACCTTGTTTAAATTCTTGAAATCCACACATAATCTAATTTCACCATTCTTCTTCCTTACAGGAACTAGATTAGCCACCCAAGTAGAATGTCTAACTGGAAAGATTATTCTTGCAACCAAAAGTTTCTACACTTCTTTTTGAATCAGAGGCTCAATTAATGCATTGACCGGGCGTTGCTTTTGGTGAAATGACTTAGCTTTTGGCTTGAGAGGAATTGTATGTGTAATCATAGATGTATCAAAAGTTTTCAAGTCATCATAGCTCCAAGCAATAGCTTCAATATTCTACTTCAAGACTTTGATCATTTCATCCTTAATTTCCCGAGGACAAGTCTTCCCTATAAAAACGTTCCTTTCTAGGCCTGAGTGACTCAAATTAACAGATTCATACTTACCTCCCTCACTCTTTTTAGGCACCCTTTGATAAGCTTTTGGATCTAAATCAAATATTCTTTCTAATGCTATCATCCCTTTTGGGATGTTATTGCTTTTTAAATCCAATATCCCTTTTGGACTGTTATTTTCTGGATCCCAATCTCTCTGATCTCTATCAAATTCATCAATTATATGCCCTTCAAAAACATCAGAATTTTCCAAAAAGGCCAATATATGTTGATCATCATTAATTACCTGAAAGTGTTTGACATTATCGAGAACAACTGGGACTGAAATCAACTCAACTGAAAACCTCTTAAGATTTAAGTCTTGCATAGGCTCTAATGTACTAGCAGCAACTACAAGAGCATCTACAATTTGATTAGCTTCCCTTGGGATGAGAGTAATCCCAAAGGCATCAAAATCTTCAATTAAATTCCAAACCCTATTTCTATATGTAGCCAATATTTTGTTATGGCATGTGTATTGGCTACGTGCCTGTTTCACAATCACCTCAGAATATCCCATCACTGTAAGAGCAGTAACCTTCTTCTTATGAGCAAACATAAGCCCATGAGCAAGTGCTTCATACTCTGCCACATTATTCATGCATCCAAACTGCAATCTATAAGAAGAAAAATAAGTCTTTCCTTTTGGATTAGTTAGTTCAATCCCTGCTCCACTTCCTGCTTTAGATTTAGAACCATCAAATTTAAGAGTCCATAATTGGTCTTTGGCTGGAAGTTCTTTCTTTTTAGAAGTAATAGGGAATGACTTACCTAAAATGTATGGTGGCTCAGACTTTTGCTGCTCATCAGAAATTGTCTTGGGGAAAGACTCAGTTGAAGGTTTTCCTATATTCTCAATTGATTCAACAACTACTTCCTGAATGATTTCTTGAGTTAAATTATCATCTAATTCATCTTTCATCAGCACCTTTGGCATTGGTAGAGCATCCGGAGTAGGTGTATTAAAAAGAAATTGAGTTACCTTAATCTCTTCTTGAATTTTAGAACATAAAACCAGAGTTTTCTCTACTGATGAGGAATTTTCCTTCTGAGAAAGGTTAACCTGAGTAAGAATGGTAGCATCCTTAACTTTGAAAGAGAACTCATTGATGGGAGTCTCAGATTCCTCCTGACATTTTTTTTGGGGCTGATCTATATAACTTAGAATATCCAGGCATGACTGACATGTTAATTCCGAATGGTTATGATAGTGAATCCTACACCAATTAGGGAGCAGTAAACTACTCAAGTTAGTACCTCCTCCCAAAACCAGCCTATCTTGTTGCAAATTTCTTACTAGAACTTGCTGGTTGATGTAGATCATGGAATCACTATGTTCTAAGGGAAAATTATCCTCAGGATTAATTACAAATAAAGTAAGGACTTCCTCTTGTTTGTAAACACCTATCTCAGTCTCAAAATATGCTACTTCATTGGAAGCATCATATTCCATAATCATGTGCTTGAGTCTAGGTTCACTTTCAATTCTTATCTAGGTTGCAACTCCTTTCCATAGCAACCACATGTGAGAGAAATCCAAGGATAGATATCCCCCTATGCTTTTCATTAGCTCTCGACTTAGGAGCATACCGTATGTTTCTGGGATATTTGCAACTTGGATATCTATATAGGTATGGATCCTTGGATCTAATCCAACCTACACATGCATGTTCTTCAATTCACCTACAACATTGAATTCGGTTTTATTCAATTGAATCACCTTCTTATTGGTTGGGATAGGACTTAATCCTAACTTTTTACATATCGAAAAAGGCATGAAATTTCCTGATGCTCTAGAATCTAATAAAAAATTGTACAAATTTTTTCCAAAGATTCTTAAACTTAACAGAAAAGGTGGGGTACTGGTCTTACCTTTATACATAGTTGCATTTGTTTCCTTTGCTGGAGTCACTTTACCTTTTCCTTTAAAGCAATTTTTTTCTTCCAAAGCTTTCAATACCACCTCTCTTTGAGCTGGGCACCACTTCATGATGTCAAAGAATGACAGGGATTTCTTATGTCTCTACAATTCTACAATAAAGTCAAATTTTGAATCATTCCTACCTTGATATTTAGGAAAAGGAGGTGGATTGCCTCTATTCTGAAGGTTAGAAGGTCCCTTTGGTGGAGGTGGATTGTTATCTGCATTTTGATTTGGTGGAACCATATTGTTCAAGGGTGCAGATGTAGTGAATGGCCCCTTATTCTGATTCCTTAGAAAGTGACCGCCCTTAGATTGGAAAGCTTGAGCATCATAGACATCTTCCTCTGGCTCATTATCCCCTTGCATAGGAAACTGATACTTCTCTTCAATAGTCTCATAAGTCATTGTAGTACTGACTGGCCCATTATCCTGATTGGAATTTCCTGCTGGAGGATGGGAATCAGCCTGTGCAATTTTCACAATTTTTTCCATTTCTGGGCAATTGACCTCAAAATGTGCTGCAGTATCATGTAGCCTGCACCAATTAGTCATAAAATTGAGGTCAGCAACATTAGCAGTATGTGGTCTTTCCTCACTTGATTGATAGTTATGGGGAACTCCCTCATTGTTAGGCCCAGTATTCCACTGCCTATTATTGTTGTTGTTGTTATTGAACCTCTGATTGTGTCCTTTGTTTTGATTTTGATAATTTTGATTTGAGGAGTTTTGATTCTGGAAATTTCGATTGATGTTCTGATTTTGGTTATGATTGGAGTAATTTCCTTGAGTGTTATAACCTCCCTGATTGTTATAATTCTGGTTTTAGTTGGGAGGAGGGTTTTTCCTAAGTTGTGCCATGTCATTAGACATTTAAGATAGAGTCTTTTTGAGAGTCTCTAACTCACTTGTGAGTTAAACAGTTTGTTCATTCTACACATTTTGGACTATGGATGGGGAATGGACATGGGTTGATCCTCCTATTTGTTGTGGTTGATTTTGAGGTTGATGGGAGTGATCTTGTATGCCATTGCCGAAGAAAGGCACAGTAGGTAGAGCTTGCAACTTAGATGCAGGTCCATATTGGGAATAAGACATCCCAAGGACAGTGTTGTAGAAGGGTGGATTAGGCATCTGATAATTCATGGGTGGAAGAGCTGCTCCTAAATCTCTAGATTGTAGACTTATCTGCTATTGCAATTTGATAGGAAGATGATAAATTTTAGATAGAGAGTCAATCTCATTAGGTTGATAAGTTCTTTGCAAGAACAGGCCAATCAAAGGATCAACAGATCTCAGATACGCCTGTATGGCCATAGCCTTGGGTACTAAATAAGGCTCTTGTAGCCTATGATACATCCTTTGGAACCTAGTGTTGAACAAGGGCAGTGGTTCATGATGTTCCTTTCTTATGGTGGAAAACTAGTGATATAATATGGCAGGGTCTACATAAACCCTAAATTGATTAATAAAGTATTCTCTAAATCTGTCCAACCCAAAATAGATCCCTGGGACAGATTTAGATACCAATTATATGCCATATCTCCTAAACAGTAGGGAAACAATCTACATACCATATCTTGATGAGAAATTTGAGCTCATGTGCAAGCATCTTTGAATGTTTGTATATGTTCCTCAACACTTCTTGATTCTCCATGCATGTATTTTAGATAGAACTTCTCTGGGTTCTTTGGTAAATCATGGAATCCCCCAAGAATAGTTCCTAATGGGGAGGGATTATTGACAGAGTAAGCCATCGATGGGATTGGTTGGGTAGGTGGTGATATAGGCCAAATTGGTGGAGACACAAACCTAATTGGAGGTGGCGATGTAGGTCAAACTAGTGGTGGTGTAGGTGGAGTAAGTCTTGGTGGCAAGGTAGGTATCTCTACCCTACGAGCATAGGGTCTAGGTCTGACCGGAGTTTGTAGTTCTTGTAAAGGTTCAGAGTTAGTAGAGGATCTCATAATCCTTCCATATTTCTCCGGTGAGAAAGACACTATGCGAGCTAGCTTATCTTTTTAGGCCCTCCTTCTAGCACCAATTTTTGTTGATGGTGAAAATGACACAAACAACATTAAAACATAATATTTCTACTTTATTTCTCCTGAAAAAGAAAGACAACATATAGTTGCCTAACTCCCAAGGTCCTGGTAGTTGGTTATCAACTGTCTGGTGTCACTCAATCGGTTCACACAACTGTAATGTTCAATGGGCTTGTGCTGGTAACAAAAGAATGCACGCAATGACTCATTTTACTGAACTATTTTTAGTAAATCAATGTGGTTTCAAACAAAAGAAAAAGATAGATCAAAGGGTAAACCAATAAGTATGAATCAAATTTATCTAGCATCCAGACATATACCTTCAACAATGAATGTTTTCTAACAGATCACAAAAACCATAAGATGACACAATCTATAGAATAATCTATACCATTGCATACATTTTAGGTTCTTAATTAACTTCACAATTACACATCACAAATATTTCAAGGATTTTTCAAAACAACACACACTCATTCATCATCAAGATTATAGATCAACAGACTTTAATAAATTTAATTCAATGATAATCTAACAAGATAATCCTTAAATCTGGTTTCTTCTAATGACTTTCATCACATAAGAAACTAGCATGCTTCAGCACAATCACTGGCATTCATATAGATTATAACTTATCAACATTATCAAATAAAACAAATCAATTCTAACACCATATTGCGTAAAACCTATAATTCTATTAATAGTAAAAAAATCAAGTACAATGTATCTCTATAATCACTACAATATTCTATCTCCTAAAATCAGGTAAGCCAATTCTATTCTTAATTAGCCAACCCTTACAATATGATACCCACAAGGTATTTATAGATATACAAAAATTTGAACTCCACTTCTATTTTAAGTCCACCCTTTTAGGAACAAAACTCTCTTTGAAACTCAGATCAATTTGATCTTGAGTTCTTACATTAGACATTCAGTTAAACTAGAGAATAGAAAATAGAAGAGAAATAAGGTCATGCGCTTCAAAACTGTCAGTGTTGCATGCAACATGCAAAGAAGAAGAAAGTCATGCATGCAACACTAATAGTTTTGAAGCGCATGACCTTAATTCTCTTCTATTTTCTATTCTCTAGTTTAACTGAATGTCTAATGTAAGAAGACAAGATCAAATTGATCTGAGTTTACAAGAGAGTTTTGTTCCTAAAAGGGTGGAGGACTTAAAATAGAAGTGGAGTTTGAATTTTTGTATATCTATAAATACCTTGTGGGTATCATATTGTAAGGGTTGGCTAATTAAGAATAGAATTGGCTTACTTGATTTTAGGAGATAAAATTTTGTAGCGATTACAGAGATACATTGTACTTGATTTTTTTATAGTTAATGGAATTATAGGTTTTACACAATATGGTGTTAGAATTGAGTTGTTTTATTTGATAAGGCTGATAAGTTATAATCTATCTGAATGCCAGTGATTGTGCTGAAGCATGCTAGTTTCTTATGTGATGAAAATCATTAGAAGAAACCAGATTTAAGGATTATCTTGTTAGATTATCATTGAATTAAATTTATTAAAGTCTGTTGATCTATAATCTTGATGATGAATGAGTGTGTGTTGTTTTGAAAAATCCTTGAAATATTTGTGATGTGTAATTGTGAAGTTAATTAAGCACCTAAAATGTATGCAATGGTATAGATTATTCTATAGATTGTGTCATCTTATGGTTTTTGTGATCTGTTAGAAAACATTCATTATTGAAGGTATATGTTTAGATGCTAGATAAATTTGATTCATACTTACTGGTTTACCCTTTGATCTATCTTTTTCTTTTGTTTGAAACCTCATTGATTTACTAAAACCAGTTCGATAAAATGAGTCATTGCTTGCATTCTTTTGTTACCAGCATAGGCCCCTTGAACATTACAGTTGCATGAACCAATTGAGTGACTCTAGATAGTTGAGAACCAACTACCAGGACCTTGGGAGCTAGGCTACTATATGTTGTCTTTCTTTTTCAGGAGAAATAAAGTAGAAATATTTTGTTTTGACATTGTTTGTGTCATTTTCACCATCAACAAGACCTTCTTATGAACATGATATGATTTTAAGTGTACTAATTTCTCATATTGTGCACAACCAGATCAAATTAGAGAGTTTGCAAAATATTTTTCCAGAAGAAATGATTAAATGCATCAAGGAAATCATGGACTCTAAGTCTCAAAATAGGGAAGAAGAAGAAGTAATCTTACATCTGAAGAAGTAGTACAAAGTATCTCTCACCAAGTTAAAAAGGCACATGAATCAGCTCAGAAAGTGTATACATTCAGCAAATAGCACCTACAACTACTATCTTCATTGGCCTCATGGAATTGGCAAGTATAAAGAGAATTTGGAACAAATTGAAACATAATTGAATAGTATTGGACAAAACTTTGATATGTTTCAGGATCATGATGGTGAAATCAAGAAAAGAATTCAAGAACTACAAACAGAGCATACAAATGTCTAGAACACCAAAAACATGATTACTGACACCTTCTGGAAAGTAAAGGACATAACAAAATGCAAAATGGAATAGTTGATTGAAATGTTGAGAAAAGGAAACACACTAGAAGAAACCATCACTATTCTGGAATTTCTCAATATTATCAATCAGACATCTAAAAATAATAGCATTATCATAATCACTAGTATTGCAATAGAATCATGGAAGAAGTTTCTTTCGAAGATGAAAGAAAAGTACAAAATGATCTTTTAATTCAAGTGGCGGATGTATGTCTTCAAAATTTTCAACCAGTTTTTGAATAAGTAAGTGTTTGTTTACACTCCATAAGGGATTATTGTAAGAATATTTTTTTTGGTTTTTCATTGATGTCAAAGGGGGGGAGAGAGCATTGAAAAATTCCTTATCAAACTTAGGGAGAGTTGTGTCAATAATAACTCTTTGAAGTATTGAAGGATTGTAGTATGTTGGTTCTGACACTTAGTTATTTTTCACTAAGTGTTGCCATCAATTCCAAAGGGGGAGATTGTTGGCATATAGCTTTTGGATATTTTTGTAATATGGATTTTGATGATTGTTGGCATTTGGTGTTGTCATTGATCTGGTCCACATTTCAATATTTATCCATATTGGGAGACAGAATGAAGAACAGGTTATCCAACTGAAGATGAATCCATTTTCATTATCAACTTATCATTTTAAGTTGTGGATCTCAAAGAAATTTATTTTGATGTTTGTACTATCTTATCCAAGAATCACCTGGGTGTGCACTCACTATTATATGAATTAGGAGATTTGGTTTATCAATTTCTTGTTTAGCAGTGCTAGAAGGCCGACTTGGTGGATATAGCCATTGCAGATGTTTAAGGAGTAATTGTTTAAATTTTTTTGTGTTCAAACATGTTTATTTAGGTCCTCACTATGCTATGGCCAACTTTGGATGGTACACATTGACAATCATTTCTGGATTTAGTTGACGGTCATAAAGTATTTTTATTTTTTTGAAGCCGACAAATAACAATCAAATCTCTAGTTGTAGATATATGTAGGTGATCAGTTATATAATTTTGATATAGGAGATGCAAAGTGTGTTAGAGTGTGGTGCGAAATTTAGAAGGATAGTAATGTGAATTAACTTGTGCATGGATTTTTTATGTGAATTCCAGAGCAGAGTAGAGCATGAGAGAAGAATCAGATAGAAGGTCAAAAATTGACTAATGTGCTTAATGTTGAAATGGTTTAAATATAATATTAATAAAGTTAATATTTGCAGAACACTGATTCACCCCCCCTCTTAGTGTTCCCTAATTCTAACAATCTGCATGTGTTAGCATAATGTTCGAGTTGACTACACTTGTAACATCTTTGTCCTGACTTAGCTGAGTAAACCCTAGGTCTACACTAATTAGGTTTGTGACCATAACCATAGCATAAATATCAATAACCATGAAAGATATTGTTCATTTCGTTCCTTCTTTCTATATTAGATAATTCATTTCTGCATTGACTTGCTTTGTGACCAAACTTATGATAGTTAAAGCATTGAGTATTCTATTCCATATTGATTATAAAATTTATAGCCTTATGTCCAAACTTTTTTCATAGAGAACAGTGACCATTGAATGATAAGTTCCTTTGAGAATTTGGTTTCCTGACCGAAGGTCTTTTCGTAGGTGCATTAGAGTTATGAACCTTGCAACTGATCTTGCTTTAGCTTCAACTGCTTTGTCTTCACCCTTAGCATTTTGATTTGATCTTTCACTAGTGAATCCAAGTCCTCCTTTATCCTTTTAACATTTTTGTAGAGACAAAAGTTGATCTAGAATCATGCTACTTTCACATACTCTTGCTTCAAATTTCAACCTTCTTATCTCTTGATCTAACTTTTCATTTTCTTCTTCTTTTCGTTTCATGGTAGCCTTGAAATTTTATTCAGTCTTCTTCCATTCTTCCATTTTTTGTTTGATGGTGTCTTTGAGATCTTCTGTCATTTTGTATTCATCTAACTAAATCCTTAGATTCATAGCATTTTCTTTTGACTCATTTAATTCCTCATTGACCTCTTTGTGTCTTGCTTTGAATTTTTGAATTTTCTCCCTAAGCTTTGAGATGCAATCATTTGCCTCCTTGAGGTTTTCTTTCAATTCTTTATTCTTAGATTCTATACTTTCCATGTCACTCAATATTGACTTTGTTTCTTCCTCAAAATAATAATCTCCTACCATCTGTTCAAACTTCCAAGATCTCCCTCAAGCAGTTAAGCTTTATCTACAAGGGACCAAGCTTTAGTACCAATTGTTGAATAGTCTAGATGACTGAGAGGGGGGATGAATCAGTTATCCCCAAAAAATTTATTTCTTTACTTAATACGGAGCAATCATAAACCAGTCATATATTAATTAAAACAAACATGAACATGCAAGCACCAAACAACACCACGAACACTAGAAATTACGTGAAAACCCAAGATGGGAAAACCATGGAGAATGCTAATTCTCAATTATAAAACATGAATTATAAAACATCAATTAAGGTGACATCGGTTAAGGTGATTTTTACAAGGGCTCACTTCCAAGTTTCTCACTATAGGGTGGCTCTGTTGCAAGTATGGTGGTTTTGTCATTAATGTTGTCATTGATGTCAAAATAGTTTAGAGTGTTGTAGAGAAAGTAATCAAGTGTTTCTAGGTGCTACATGTATGGTTGAGATACTATATAAGTGTTGAGAGTACATGGAGCTATCTTTATGGTGTTGCAGATGTGCTGATATCAAGATCTTTTGAGAAAATTAATAAACAGTGAAGACAAAGTTGTGTGTTTGTTTTGAATGTGCTCTGGTAATGTTCTCTGAATTTCTTTTGTGTTTATCCTATGCTTGTGTGGATTTTTCATGTTTCTTATAGGCATCTTTAGATCATATGTCTTGAGTTATAGCTTTTGGTTTGATGAAGAGTGAAAGTTATGTTCACCGGTTTGTGAACAAGGAGAAATTTTTCTTCTCTATAGTCCTCTATTGGTTTGTTTCAGGTCCTACGGATCTGGAATAAGGTTGATAATGATATTATCCATGTTTTGAAAAAAGTGCTCATGGTTTGGTTCTTCAGAAGACTTGCTCCAGAGCTACTGTATGTGTCTGCATGGTCTAGTTTGACTGTTGGAAAGAGTTCTTTGTATGAAGATTGTTGCAATTGTTGTGGATGTATCTTAAGGAATCTAAGAGGTGTTCTAGTGTTTGGTGAAGCATATTTTGTGCTGCATGTGTCATCATCTTGTTGTGGATGCTTGTACTTCAAAGCTCATTGGTGCTTTCATTAGGTTTGGCTGACATGGTTTCTACACATTATATGAAGGATAAGAATCAATTAAGGAGGTGTTTGATTGATCCAAGATGTTGTTTGGGTCCTAGTTAAGTATGTATTTTTTCCACTCATATTCTTATCCACCACGAGAATGTTGAGTTTCTGACCTAGTTTGAATTTGTAAAATGAAGAATGTGTAGCCGACCTTGGAGAAAGGTTCTAATATTGAAGACAGTATAAATACAAGTCAAGATGTTGTGAATCAAGAAGAGAAAAAAATGGTGTATGAAGCAAATGTGAAGAGAAGAGTGTGTGTAAGTGTGAATCAAGGAAGCAATACTTCAATGTGTTAGATTCCTAAAAGCAGTGAGCTGATGGTGTCTACAATTCTTTGATCAAGGCTGCAAATGTGTGGAACCTATTGTGGTGTATTTTTTGTTATCTTTCTTTATCTGTAGGCAGTGAGCCTCCTTTTGGACAATGAGTCCTATTTGTAGGAAGTAAGCCTTTGTATCTAGATGGTGAGTCATTTATGGGTAGTGAGCCCTTTGGCAGAGAGCCTTTGTATCTAGTTTTGCATTACTATTATACTATGAGTTAATCCTCACCATGATTTTCCCTCATTGGGTTTTCCATGTAAATCTAGTGTCTCTGGTATTTTCTTTTTTTTTATCTACATTTCATGTTTATACTTAATAAAAAAACTAAAGTGAATGTGGAATTGATTAAGGTCAGAAGTTAAAGTAATTAGATACAACTGATTCACCCCCCTCTCAATTGTCTTGTGCATTTCAACAATTGGTATCAAAGCTTTGGTTCCTTGGAGAAGAGCTTAACTACTTTAGTTATATCAGATGGCGCACAAGTTGCAAATTACTATATTTGATGGAGTTGACTATAGTGACTGGAAAGTGTAGATGAGAGGTTACATGATCTCTCTTGGTTTCAAGACTTGGGAAGCTTTTGAGACAAAATATGTTGAGCCAACAAGTGCTCCTTCTTCTGCAAATGAGATTTCTACCTATGAGGAAAATGAAAAAGCAAGGTATGCTATCTTTAGTACTTTATCTAAGACTAAGTGAACAAAATTTATTTCCTTAGGCACTGCTTATGAAGTATGGGAAAAGCTGAAAGATATCTATGAAGGAAATGATAGAGTCAAATTATCAAAGAAGCTAACAACATAGTGCAGATATGAGAACTTGAAAATGGAGGAAGGCGAAGACATTGCAAGCTACTTTCAAAGAGTTGAAATTATTGCAAATGAATTCAAAACGCAAGATAGTACCATGGTAGATGAATATGTAATAGAGAAGATCTTTATGACCCTACCAAAGAATTATAGTGACAAGGTATTTTCTATTGAAGAAATATATGATCCAAATAAATTCACTAAAGAATAGCTATTTGGCACCTTTACTGCATTTGAGATGAGGAAGTTTGGAAGAGAAAAAGGAGAAAATTGAAATAGCCTTCAAAGCTACTAAGATAGAAGATGATCTAGATAGTGATGGTTCAGAAGAGTTGGAAGCAAATTTTACAAGGAAGTTGAGGAAAGGTGCCAGTAAGTACAAAGGAATGCTACCTTTTAAATATTTCAGTTGTGGAAATATTGGCCACTATGCCTCAAGATGTCCAAATAGAGTTGTACACAAAAATAATGAAGATAATAAAGACAAGAAGGATAGAAAGTTCAAGAAATTTTATTATGTTAGAGAAGATTCTATAATTTATTATGATGAGTCTAATTTTGAGGATGATAAAGATGAATGCTTGTTTATAGCCTTGGAGAATAAATTTGTGTCTACTAACCATGGAAGATGTGCAATGGAACGTGGTCTGAAAAACAAAAAGGATGAGATGGGAGGTACTCTGGTTATTGCCTTTTATGCTAGACAAGATGAAGATTATTGGGTAATTGATAGTGGATGTTCAAATTATATGACTAGAGATAAAAGTAATCTCACTAAACTTGAAAATTATGATGGAGGATTCATCATGTTTGGAGATGATTATGGTGCAAATATTGTTGGAAAAGGAGAAATTAGTCTTGATGGAAAACATAGTACTGATGATGTCTATTATGTTAAGGGCTTAAGGCATAAAATTTTGAGTGTTGTACAAATGTGTAGAAAAGGATTCAAGCTTGTGTTTCATGATAACACCTATGAAATTAGAAAAGGGTCTGGAACTGTGGTAGCTGTAGGAAAAATAACATATGGAAACATCTATCAACTTAAGAGTGGTGATGGTAAGTGTTTTGTTTGTCAAGTTAATGAAAGCTAACTATGGCATCGGAGGATGGGACATGTAAACTTTGAAAATCTGACTAGGACCAGTTCAAGAGAAGTTGTTAGGGATCATCCTAGATTCATGAAGCCTACCAATACTATTTGCAGAAGCTGTCAATTATGAAAACCAAAAAGATGCAGTTTTAAAGGAAAGGAACATTCATCTACTGGAATGCTATAATTTATTCATACAAACCTTTGTGGTCCCATAAGAACAATAAGTCTTAATGGTAGCAAGTATTTTATGCTTTTGATTGATGATTACTCTAGAATGACATGGGTTACTTTTCTTAGGGAGAAATCTCAAGATCTAGATAGATTCAAAGTGTTCAAGGCAAGGGTAGAGAATGAAGTGAACCTGAGAATAAAATGTTTAAGGTCTGACAAAGGTGGAGAATTCACTTCTAGTGATTTCAATGTATTTTGTGAAGAGCATGGTATAAAGAGACATTTTTTTTCTCCTAGAACTCCTCGGTAGAATGGATTTGTAGAAAGGAAGAAACGAACTATTCAAGAGGTTGCATGGACTATGATGAAAGAGAAAATTGTTCCTGATATATATTAGAGATAAGCAATCCACACTGTTGTTTATATTCTTAACATAGTTCAAATCAAAGGTAACAACACAAAGACCCCTTATGTATTATGGATTGGTAAGACTCCTACTGTTAAGTACTTTAAGGTGTTTGGAAGCAGATGTTACATTAAAAGAGATGATGAGAACCTTGGAAATTTTGATGAAATATGTGATGAAGGTATGTGCAAGAAATTTGCAGAGGAGATGCAAAAAGAGTTTGTGATGTCTATGATTGATGAGTTAAATTTCTTTCTTGGACTTCAAGTGAGTCAAAGTGATAAGGGAATATTCATTTCACAATCAAAGTATGTTAAATAATTGCTAAAGAAGTTTGTAATGGATGATTCCAAACTGGTCTAGACCCCTATGATAACCGGATGCAAACTAAGTAAGGATGATGAATCTCCTAAAGTTTATTAGAGTATGTATAGATTTATGATTGGTGGAATGTTATATCTTACTACTACTACTAGATCGGATATCATGCATGTAGTATGTTTGGTTGCCAGATTTCAAGCAGAACCTAAAGAAACATGTGTTATAGTTGTGAAGAGGATATTTAGATATCTAAAGGGCACTCTGGATTATGGCTTGTGGTATCCTAAGGATACTAATTTCACCTTAAATTCCTACATTGATGCAGATTGGGCTGGTTGTGTAGATGACTGAAAGAGTACAAGTGGTGGTGCATTCTTTCTTGGAGGAGGATTGGTTTCATGGCTAAGCAAGAAACATGATTCAATTTCTTCATCCACTACAAAAGTTGAGTATATTGTAGTAGCAACTTACTGTACACATGTACTTTGGATGAAACAAACATTGAAGGATATAGGTGTGATGTGTGATGAGACTATCCCTATCTATTGTGATAATACAAGTGCAATAAATATTTCAAAGAATCTAGTAATGCATTCTAGGACAAAGCATATATCTAGCAGATATCATTTCTTGAGGGAGAAGGTGTTGTAAAATAAAGACATGCTTGAATATGTGTCTAATAAGGATCAAATTGCATATATATTTACTAAGGCTCTTCCGAAGGATAATTTTGAGTATCTCAAGGAGAAGTTAGGGGTTACTGCCCCTCCTTCTGTGAAATAGTTGCACATGGAGGTGCATCAGTCTAGTGGATCTATAAATTCTTCATTTGTCTAGACTGATGATTGAGGTCTACTCCTTAGGGGGAGTAGAGAGTATAATTGTTGTAGTATGAGATGTGGGTGCAGTACTAAGGGGGATTGATCAATTTTTTTTATGGCTAAATATTCATGCAAAACTTTTCTTTTCCATTGATGTCAAAGGGGGAGACAAAATCATGTGAAAAATCCTATCTATATCTATGAAAATTTTGAAAGGGAGAGATAATCTTTGTAAGGAGAAGTGAGTGTAGAAACATTGTGTAGGTTGTCTAATCTGAAAAAAAAAAATAGGAAGAAAAATTAGGAGAGTGTGTGTGCTATCTTTGATGGTTTTTCACATCATGTGTTGCCATCAATGACAAAGGGGGGGGATTGTTGTAAGTATGGTGGTGTTTTCATTAATGTTGTCATTGATGTCAACATAATTCAGAGTGTTGTAGAGAAAGGAATCAAGTGTTTCCAGGTGGTACATGTATGGTTGAGATATTATAGAAGTGTTGAGAGTACATGGAGCTATCTTTACGGTGTTACAGATATGCTGATATCAAGCACTTTTGAGAAAATTAATAAATAGTGAAGATAGAGTTGTGTGTGTGTTCTGAATGTGCTTCGATAATGTGATCTAAATTTCTTCTATTTTGATCCTATACTTTTATTGATCCAGTTTATTACTGATAGGCATCTTTGGATAATATATTTTGAGTTATATCTTCTGGTTTGATGGAGAGTGAAAGTTATGTTCACCAATTTGTGAACTGGTTTGTCTATGGACTAGGAGAAATTTTTTTGCTCTCCAGTCCTCTATTGGTTTGTCTCAAGTCCTACGGATCTGGAATAAGGTTGATAATGGTGTTATCCATATCCTAGTAAATGTTCTCATGGTTTGGTACTCCAGAAGACTTGCTCTAGAGCTGTTGTGTAAGTTTGCACAATCCAGTCAGACTATTGGAAAGAGTTCTATGTATGAATATTGTTGCAGTTGCTACAAATATATCTGAAGGCATCTAAGAGGTGTTCCAGTGTCTGGTGAAGCATGTTGTGTGTTCCACATGCCATCATCTTGTTGTGGATGTGTGTACTTCAAATTTTATTGGTGTTTTCATTAGGATTGGCCGACCTAGTGTCTTCATATTACATGAAGGATAAGCATCAATTAAGGAAGCATGTGATTGATCCAAAATATTATTTGGGTCATAGTTAAGTGTGTATTTGGTCCACTCACATTCTTATCCACCGCGGGAATGTTGAGTCACTCACCTAGTTTGAAATTATAAAATGAATAATGTGTAGCCGGCCTTGGAGAAAGGTTCTAAGGTTGAAGATGGTATAAATACAAGTCACGATGTTGTGAATCAAGAAGATAAAAAAAAGGGTGTGCAAAACAAATGTGAAGAGCAAAGTGTGTGAAAGTGTGAATAAAGGTAGTATTACTTCAATGTGTTAGATTCCTGAAAGAAGTGAACCAATGGTGTCTGCAATTTTTTATTAATTTTGTGAATGTGTGGAACCTATTGTGGTGGATTTTCCATTATCTTTATTTATTTGTAGGCAGTTAGAATCCTTATGGATAGTGAGTCCTATCTGTAGGCAGTGAGCCTTTGTATCTATATAGTGAGTCCTTTATGGCTAGTGAGCCCTTTAGTGGTGAGCCTTTGTATCTGGTTTTGCATTACTATATACTATGAGTTAATCCTCACCATGGTTTTTGCCTCATTAGGTTTTCCTCGTAAATCTGGTGTCTCTGGTATTTTCTATTTGTTATCATAATTTTATGTTTATACTTAATAACAAATTAAAGTGAATGTAAATTTGATTAAGGTCAAAAGTGAAAGTAATTAGATATAATTGATTCACCCCCCCTCTTAGTTATCTTGTGCATTTCAATAGGATCACTACTGGGTGGCTCACTACCCAATACAAAATAATTAATTATAAATAGTCTTACTAAAAAAAGTGAACTAATGAAGTTTCATCTACATATGTATGAATTCAATTCTGGTTAAGAGAACAATCTCTATCTGTAGCAAATCTGGTTAAGAATATTCTACACACCTTCCTTGCATAATATTCACACAACTTTCTACCAAAATAGATTACTCCTTCCTTCGCACTATTCTATCTATTTTCAAACATCATACTTCATCCATGCATCTATCAAAAATATGTTCTCTCTATATATGTATGTATACCCGTAGAACACAAATTAAGTCACCCACATAGTATCTTCATAGTCTTCTAAGTCAGCCAAACACCATTTGAATTTAGATCACAACAAAACATTTTGACATAAGGAAAAACCTTAAAATATTCAATAAGGCTTGACATGCTAGCACTAGACCCAAAAGATAGGTCACACATAAGAGATCTTCTTACCACATCATACTGATATCCATAAATAGGTCATACATAAGATATAGAATTATTATCAAAGGATAAATAACTTTGAATTACATGAGATATATTCTGATTCGATGGGAATGCCACAACACAAACCAAATCTTGATCAACATCATTATCAGAACCAATCAGAGAAATGCAATCAGACATACCAAAAATTATAACATGCTACATTAAGTTTTAGATAGAAAGGTTACCCAAAGTAGGCTTTGAGTACAACAACCATCATCAAAGGATTAGTCATTATTATACTACATCAACTAAATTCAATAGATATCCCCAAAAAGGAATACTACCATATCTAGATCAAGGATAATCTCCACACAACACAACACCATAGAATACGACAAGATAGATCAAGTTTGTACATCATATGAAGCACAAGCTTTCGGATCCAAGGTTTTGACATCAATGACAACAATGCCACACCATTAACTTATCAACAATTCAGACATTCTAGAAGGAAAAACAATGTGATTCCTTTTTAGAAGATTTTTCAACTCATCAATATCCTTCTTATAGCAATAGTGTTCTTCATGTCCATCCTTCTTACAATATGTAAAAGTAGGTATCTCCTTCTTATATGTTACCCATTTTGAAGATGAATCTTTATGTTCTTCTATGGAATTAGTAGTGGATTGTGTGTTCTTCTTAGGCTTGTTCTTTTTCTTTTCTTTGCCACTTGGAGACTTGTCATCCTTTACAATCAAGGTGTGGGATTTTCAAGACTTCAAAGCACCCATTTGGATAATATTTTCTTTCTCCCTAGTGAGTTGCATAGAAAAATCTTCAAAGGAAGGCATCTTAAACTCACTCCCAAAGGAATTCTTTGTAGCATAGAAAGTAGACACAAACACTGAATATTCAGGTCCTCACTTTGAATGAACACATAACACCAATTGTGTATCCGATTTCTTAATTTTATAATACTTTAATTATGTTCTTAGTGACTTCAATTTGGTGATGAAGTCTTGTATGTTGTCAAAATTACATGGATTGAGACTGATTAATTCATTCTCCAACAAATTTCCTTGAATTTCATCTATTTTCCCAAATAAATTTGACAATGTAGTCCACATAGCCATAGGTGTATCCAAGTGCTTAATGCGAAACAACAACTTAGGAGAGACATACAAGCACAAATAGGAAATGGATTCTTCACAAAATAATCAACCACTTATTCTTTTTAGCTTCATCATTTTTTGGTTCAGCATCAAGCCCATGAACTATCCTATGCAATCTTTTTACTCTTAGCAATTTGTTCATTTCATATTTCCATTTAGGATAGTTGTAAGGTGTTAGAGGTTGAGTTGTAGATGGATCCATGATGAAACAAGAAGGAAATAACACAAATAAAGAGGAATGCAACCACAACCACAAGAAGAATCCCCCCAAATTCACTCAATCAAAGAACCCCCCCCCCCCAAAAAAAAAAAAATATATATATATATATATGATCTTGGCACTTGATGATAAGTGCGAGTACAAATGCCACTTTCTAAAAAAACAATGTGGTCTTGATCTTGGTACATGAAAATGCCAAAAATGGCCACATAGTCAAGTACAATTTTTGGTACAAAATGAGATTAATCTGATTATACCACTAAAAATTAAACAAAAAATTATGCACTTTTAAAAAAATTGCACCCAAAAATGTTACCGTAGGAGCAAGATATGAGCCTTTGAAGTGCCCAAAATGAGGATGAACCAAGAACACTTGTGGGGATCTGCAATTTATGGAAACTCTAGACACTAAAACTAAATTCTAATTGCACCACTATGAAGAGCACAAAAATGATCTCAAATTAAAAAAATCATCTCGCAAAAAGGAGTCAAAATGATTGAGTTATGAGCATTTGAAAATCAATTGCAAAATTGAGAAATCCATTGGAGAGGGGAAGATTTTTTTTTTGAAAAATGATGATGCCCTACTAACATTAGCAATCTGTAAGGATAAATTTGACAACCTCCTACACATCAAAAGAGAATATTTTCTTCGTATAGGAATATTCAGCTATACCACTGGCTTAAAATTGACATTTAGGAGAACGTTGCAGGTCCAGTTGACTTGGTTTCCTATGGTTTGGAAAATGGTAGAATATTCTAGTAGCTATCATAATATTCTCTTAGAACCTGATGATTGATTAGAGAATCTTTGTGGTATCCTTTTATTCATCGGTTTCAGCTTAAATTGTTGTCGATTAAAATGAATGAGCATTGGTATTAATAGTGGGGCCTATTATGGGCCGTGTGGTAGGTGAAGGGTTGCCACTTGGTAGCGTACGTAGTCTATGGTACCAAGTACGGGTTTAGAGACTTTAAGTCTACAAACCAAAATCCCACTTATTTTTATTTTTTGCAATAAAATTTGTATAGTACAATATTTAATCAACATAAATAAATTTTTCAAAAAAAAATTCAAAATATTTCTAACCAAAATAATATTATATTTTAAAAAAAAAATTAAACCCTCAATAGTGCATTTATGGCATCCATACAGCCAAAGGAGGGAAGATTTTGTTATTAAGCTCTGTTGGGTCTCAAAAATGTAGGTTTTAACCAGAAGAGTTTGCCAAGCTCTTACTACACTTTTGGTCAATGTACAAGGCCAATTGATGCAATTGTACCTTCTTCTCTTTAGGTTCTACTAGACCAAGGTGGGTGAACCTAATGAATGATGTAGATTTAAAAGTATTTCTTGATGCAACAATCTACCCACAATGGCAAAGGTAGTGGATAGATGAGAATCTCTACAACTAATCCTACTCCTACTGCACAAATGAAAGGATTTTGAATAAATTGTTTGATATGAAATTCTATCTCTGGGTTGAGGTAGATCAGTGCCTTCTGTCCACATGGGCAATGGAGTCAAAACAAAAAATGATATATATTTCCTCTTATTGGCTTAACTCTAGTTGTTAGGCACATTAAAATGAAATCTTACTAATTGGCATATAACTTCATTTATTTATGTCTTGCATAAATTGTTCTGGGATATTTCTTAATCTAGTTCTACTTCAACAATCCAAATAAAATCCTTAAATCACTGTGATTTATTAGAAGACTTTTAACTCTGACTTGCAGACACCAACTAATTAAATCACACAAAATGGGAGAACACTTTGATAAATCAGAAATATACTTGATACACTGATTTAAATGACAGAAAGATCTCAAGTTGGAGACAACCAAAGATAAAGAATTTAGATTATTTTAACATAACAACTGAACACCAAAAGAAATTCACTAATTTAAAACATCTTCTCCATTACACTATTTCAAGAAAGATCTATATATTTTTTACATTCCCCAGTCCCTTCTCGGGAAAATCTAACTACTCCTCCCTAACCCTCCTTTTTTACAACTGATTTATACAAATAAAATTCGAAGAGACAACCCTTCAGTTTCTAGTTAAATTGTTTGCATTTCTCTCGCAGAGATAAAAATATTTAATCAGTTGACTAATCGGCAAATTAAATATTTTTCACATAGTCTTGCCTTTGATTTATTACTTTATTTCCCTAACACCTTTCCCACCTTTAATATTTAACTTTATGCCTTTATCGCTCCTCACATTTCACTTTATTGAATTCCGCAAAGTCTTTGTTCATGCTTACCGCTCTACCATGGGCTTTGAATTTTCTCCCACGGTATGGTGGTACCCGGCCCCACACTGACTGCCATGGTTATCTCCATCATTACCACAATCACCGTGGTCTCTATTTTAGCGGCTATGGTACCGCGGTAACCGCTAACCGTCATCCTCACTGCTAACCCACCATCTACATCAACCACCACGGTCTATGTTCAGACCATGCACGGTATAGCGGTAACCACTACCTGCTCACCTTCATTAACTGCAACTTGTTCACCACGGCCACCAACTACTTCGTTGAATGTTACCTTGACTACTTACAAACCATCCACCGCAATCACTACGGTCTATGAGATGACCCCCTACGGTACCACGATGGGCATCCCTCGTTGGTGACCTACCGCTTCATTACTAACTATTTTGCTGACCGCTGACTGCTAATGGTTTACCGCGCTACCTTGGTTATATAGCCCGCTCCCTTAGCTACTGCCGCCATACCGTGAGCCCATTGTGGGAGGCTGCGGTAAAGCGATATGACATAAAAAATGAAATATTTGAAGCGGCAGTATAAGGAATGTATATGTTTGACAACTTTTGATGGGGGTAGAATGCATTTTCACGAACAAGATAGTGAAAATATTAGGTCCAAATGGGAAAAAACCTTAAGGTTTAAAAGGAAAATAATGGAAATCACTTAGGCTTTTTATGGAATTTTTGGGTTCTAACAAGCTCTAGGTGAAGTGCTTGGATTTTCTTCATTGACAGTCGATCCTAGAGTTTTTGGCCCTTCTAGACACGATGACAAGGTCAAATTTGACCCAAAATGCTCCAAAAATGTAGCTACCTTTTGGGTCTAGCAACCACTCTTCGAATTCAAACCCTCATATATCCAATTTGGATGAAACAAAAGGAAAAATTGAAACCCTCATAGATTTGGCCTCATATGTCTTATCTTGAACCTCCTAAACTTAATGGTGAGCTCAAATTTGCACCCAAAAACTCTAATTTGAACCTACAATAAAGAGCCACAAAGAGGAACCTCCAAATCTAGTATTTCTATCAAGTTTTTCTTATTCTCTATACCATCATACGATGCAAGAGAAGAGCATACTCATTTTTTCAAGATTTACCAAAATCTCTTCAAAAATTGGCTATCCTATGGCACCCAACCTACTCTAATACCATGTTAGAATTGGCTATGGAGATAGCCACCCAAGAACTAGAGGCCAAATGGAAAGCACAAAGAGAGAAAATTTGAATATGACAAGAATAATCTATATTCCTATCAATTATACAAATATGATTCAATGTGATGTGTGTATAATGAGAGACCCCTTGGTTATATAGCCAAGGTGAAACATGAAATGTCATAAGATTAGGACAAGTGTCTTAATCATAATACAACTTATCACTACTACCTAGGTCATATGTGTTACAATTCAAAAGATAAGATGACAACTAATGACAACTAACACCTTCTAGAAAGATTCCTAGGACCTAAGTAAACTTAACATGTAAATAAGTCCCCTAGTAATGAATTAACTAGGTATAAGACTTTACTTACACCAATAGTATAATCATACATTGCATATAAGATATCATTATACATCATATATCAACATAAATAATATAGATAATAAATCATCTGTCATCTCATAGATATATAATTCATCCATCCATCCACATCATATGCATACATCCGAAAAGTATAAAACATGAACATAAGCATACATCATCATCCATAATCATCACATAACACCTAATAAATCTGAATTCAAATATGGTATATCTCATATATCATCAAAACTAAGAATGTCAAGTACATCATAAGGTAGCGTGTGTGATATCATAATACAAAAAAATACATATATAATACAATGAATGTATATACAAAACATGTCTACAAATACTCTGATAAAAAATACATCATAAATGTCAAAAAAAACTCAGCCCTACTGGTCCTTCTGAGGTGGAGATATAGATTAATGCTCTCTATGATGAGGGGATGTCTGAGGCATGACTGGAGATCATCCGAGTGAATTCCCACTTGAATTTGTACCCATATTTGTGCTAGGCTCTTTGAAACAAGGTTGTTGTTGAGCTCTAGGTATGAAAGTCATGTAGAGTGTCTAGTAACAAGAGACCCTTTGTACCAATTTCTCTCACTTAGCTTGATGTTGAGCCATCAAATCAACATGACCAAAGAAATATTTTCAGACAGTCTAAGTTGCCTCTTTGTCGCTAGCTCCTATCGAGCTGCATCCCTCTCTTTTCTCATAGCATCCTGCTCCATAGTTAAAGCTACAACCTATGCCTCTACAACCTATCTCCTAACAATCTTTGCATCTATGGAAATTTTCAACTATACAACCTATGTTGTTGTCACTACATCCCTAGGTGGAGAGGGAGGACCATGTGCCTGATCCTACTACATAGGATCATCTACTAATCATGTTGTTTATCCTACCTCACTCTATCAAGCTACTCAATAGTGATCCTGAATCGTTGTCTCTCACCCGAGTGGCTGGTAATACTTTCTCTACCAACTACTAGTGCACCGCTAGTAGGATCTATGAAGTGGAAAAAAAATCATTGAGCCCACCACTAATCATAATCTGAGGTAGTCCCTATATGTACTGATCCTACATGCCACCCCCATCTAAATGGGTAAAGTTCTCTAAACTCTTCCATTGTTGTGTCATGATCAGTCTGGATCCCCCACACTCTAACCTCTTGAGTGGTCCTACCAAAACAAGCGTGGTAATCATCAAAAAACCATGTCTAATTCTCGCAAAACTAGAAAAGCACTTGATCAAGTAGATACTGCTCAAGCAAATAATGAACATGACTGATCAACCATCATGTATATCTACAGAATGGAAGTTTCTCCTATTCATCATGCTAGGAATCACAATCTAACCATAGCCTCCAAATAAAACCAATAATATAATTTATAATCCAACACCAGTAATGTAGTTGACTAGGCCAAGTGTAATGTAGAAAATTGACATATTTGTAAGAGCACAGATCCTCTAGATCTCGATCTAAGAAACCATCAAGTCTAGTAACTAGGATATGCTCCCAAGCCCACACATGAAGCAAGGTGACACTGGTAGAGATGGAACTACCTCCACGATAAGCAACCTCATGCATGTCTTAGTATAGATGTGCAAGGAGACATGGGCCCCATGCATACATGGTACCATGCTCAAACATCTGCTCAATACATACACCTCAACCAACAGGAAACTATCTACCACACTAATCAAAAATGATGAGCCTAGAGACCAAAGCACATAGAACTAAAGAAACATGATCAACACTGCTAATGAAAGGAGACAATTCTATCTCTAACTCCATAACCTACTAAATCCACATCGAGAACTTGCCATAGAGAACATGAACCTTGTCATATAGAATAGGTCATGAGCTCTCCATAGATCAGAACATAGAGAATCATCCATACATCCTCCAAGGTGGTGGAGGCCTTGCTAGTCAATAAGTGAAAATATGATGACTTAGAGTGCCCTCTCTCCATGAGGGTGTTCATCATCACTCTATGGCATTTGATCATCAACATTTTTTAGATGTGCCAAATTCCAACAACGTCTATAACATCCTACTCGAACTCCTAAAAACTAGTTATCAAATCGAACAACTCATGCGATCGTCACTCTCTCAATTAAAGCAATTTGAGAACTGCCTACAAACATTCAACCCATGACATTAGGAAATTGCTATGAAAACACAAAATGAACCTAAGACAATGAACAAGCTAGCTCAAACTTTCAAAAATATCAAAAGTGGTTACTTTTTTGTCAAAAGAAGTCAAAATAGTTAAAAGAAGACCTATTTTTGTCAAAAGTGATCAAAATGGTCAAAGCGAACAATTATCTCAAAAGTGAAAAAATTTCACAATGGCGGCCATTTCAAACTAAGAAAGTCAAAAAGAAAATTTTTTAAGCAAAAGAAAAAACAAAAGAAAATATCCAAATCAAAGGTGAACATTTATATCAAAGGTAGAAAAAAAATTCAAGAGTGGTACATTCAAAAACTACAAAACTGACATAAACTATTGAAAAGCATAAAAACACTAAAATTACTGCTAACGGCTAAAAATTGTACTAGCATTCATTACTCAAAATTGGAAAGATGAAAATAATAAAGGAAAGGGTACATACTAGTGCACCAATGCTACCAGGCCTCCCAAACTCACGAATTTCCTCTATGTGATGTGGGACTCCTTGAATCCTCACCATAGCTCCTCGACAATCACAAAATCAAGAAATCCAAAGACAAGAAATTACTAAGTACTTGTTGGTTGGTTTTACTGTAACCAGGTTGATCTTCTAATCTACCCATGGAATTCCCAATTCCAATCAAGGGTAGGCCAAAGGACTTGGACCAACTAATGAGGATTTTAAATACCTCCTACACTTTGGGCTTTGCAAGACCCGGGAGGGTGATCCTTTAATGTGTTTACAACCTCTGCACCATTATCATAAACAACATTAACAATAACATATAATCTCAATTAATAGCTCAACAGAATGGGATAATACTGAATAGAATTGGTTGTTCATCAATAATATCAACCATTTGGAGTGTGAAATAGTCACAACAATACTTCAAATTAAAATATATTCATTAATTTTCAATTTGTACCAAGCTCCAGGTGAACACAAACAAATATTGAATCTCACAAATAGGTACAACTTAGATTAGTGTCTTCTTTCCATTGGAGGAGTCAAACTCACAAATACCTAAGGGTTTATAACAAATTCAACACATAGAATATAAGATCTTCGATAACATTTCCTTACAATATCACCAATATGTAACCCTAACTCAATACTACTTATCAGATCCTTGTACAGAACGTATCAACCTACAATCTCATTTAAGCATTTTAATTAATTCTTTGGATCAAAGCTAAAATAAGAATTGCACACACCATAACAATGAGATGAACAAAATAACCTTTTATCACTTTATTCAAAATTCAAATACACTTGTATATAGGAGAGACATGAGCTTGAATTTATTAGTTTAATTCAAATGCCAATACTATCATAAAACATCATATCTCCATGAATTCAAAACTTACAACAAATGACTCAAAACCTAACTTGCATTTTCTCTATAACTATCAGACTTTACAATTTCTCTGCAACTTCACCTAGACTTGACCAAAACTTTCTAACTTGCTCACTCGTACTTCTAGCCTTGAAATCCTTCTTATAGAAAATGAAGGAGCAAACAAGCATCGGGCCAGAAATCACACATGTCACTAGCCACTTGGACCGCTTTGTGACATTTCAAAATTTGGTTACAACAACAACCTCCCCAAAGAATCTTCTTGTTCATTCCCATCTTTCTCGTTGAGAGTGGTTTGATGCAGCAACAACTCTTCAAGAAATCCGTACTAAAACTACCACCAAAAACAAAACTGGAAATTATTGTAACTACAACAATTTATTAGTTAACTGTTAGCAGCCTACTCCCACTTTACTCCTCGTTATTTAAATATATATTCACCCACTGTTGATACTTTTCATCACCTATCCAATTAAAACTAATTACCTCATTTACTTGGATACTATAAGGTGTATATTTAACTGCCACTTGGTTTACCTCTCATTCAAAAGACTCAAGGAATGAGTTGGAGTTGATAATTTTATCCATGCAACTCACTAATAAATAAAAATTTGAGTCATCACAAATCAAATTAATTTGAGCATTGATGACCTCATTAGCCCGATCTTTCCATTGTTAAAGTGACATGATATTACCCTACTCATCAATTATGTCAGGCAGCAGTGTGTCACTCCAATCATCAAAATTATTTACCAATTCTTTGATCTTCCTACTCAAGTCATCTAGTAAGGCTTGAAAACCTTGCAATGATTTAACCAACACTTGAGTAGGTCTTAATGGCAGTGGCCTATTACTTACATCAAACATTGAGGCCTTATACATTACATCTAAATCATTGGCCCTAGGGATCCTCTTCTCAATTAATGGTATTGCTACCTCCCAATCCTTGTCAATTTTCCTTATTGCACCTAATAATAAAGAATAAGAAGAATATACAAAAGAAAATATATCATCAACCTTCTCATTTAAATGCTGCAAGACAATAGTAATAATCTCCTTTTGTCTTGAAAATACCCTGTCCTCACCTTTAGAGATGCCTATAGCTCTGCAATTTCTGCATTAACTAATTATTTTTTGGATCAATAGAACATTATAACTCTTCCTCAATTGGTTCCAATGTAGGGCTAAGGGAAGGAGTCTGATTGGGAGATCCCAATGTAGAGACAATGGGGTAAATAGAAGGCAATGATCCTGATGTGGAAGGAAATGACTTAATCACTGGTGCAACTGATGTCTCCCCAATCTTCCTGTATTTTAACCTATCCACCTTTGTTTGCAGCTCAATATTCCTATGTTGCACCTTATTATACTCTCCAATCATAAAATTATACTTTTCCATAAGGCTCCTTTTTTCAGCTTCCTCTCTCTCTGTAGTCTTATGTGCCAATTTGGCCACATTCATAGTTAAATTTGTGGCCTCTTTGGTTGAGGTCTCTGAAGCTCTTTTTATTATTAACCCCCCTCTCAAATTTGGGTTAATATTAGTAATATTTGTCTTTCTTCCTTGGGGGGCCAAAGCCCATATTTCAAGGTTTCATATTCCTCACTAAAGGCAGAGTCTTGCAATGTTTCCTTGACTTCTTCTTCAAAATTTTGGAGGCGATGCTTGGACTTCAAAATAGCATTGAAAGCTACTACATCATAATTATCCCACTCAGGTAGAATCAAGACACCAACTTGATTAACCAACTTTCTCCCTTCCTCTAGAGTGATGTTCTTAAATTCATTCATTACTTCAGCCTTTACCTCATCAACATTCTCCTGATCTGACCTATCAAGCCTCAATTCTCTTCTTTTCTTGCACTTCTCCTGATATTCTTCCAACTTCATTCTCCATACCAGTTGCAAGAAGACTGGTGTTTTCACAAAGGAATCATCATCCAAAAATTATTTACAAGTCTCCATTCTTGCATCTTGTACACATTTTCCTTTCATGTCCAGGTCTGATAAAATCAACTCAACTGATCTTGGAGGAGAAGGCATGCCCATTTGTATATCTTGATTAGTAAAAATAATCTCATCCACCAAGTCATCTTGGGAGTACTCAATCCTTCACCTCTTGGGGCTTGGCGTTGATGGTGGTGGTGAGGGACTCCTCTCAGGTGATGACTCCAGATCAATTATTTTTATTGTCCTAGGTGTTTTGAGATGTGGACCTAGTTGTTCATGCAATTTCATTATCTGCTTCCCCTTTCTATCTTCTTCTTCTTCATCACTGCTATCATCCCTTTTCCTCTTGTAAATAGGCCTGTCATTTGGAGGTTGGTAAGTTGGCCTTACAACTTGTTCCTGTATACCCAAATCTAACTCCAAATTTATTTTCTTCGTCATCAGAATACTCATGATTTCTTTGAAATTCTCCATCAAAAAATCAATCTTTTTATGATAGGGACTAAATTCCATCAATGGATCATACTTTGGATCCATCTTGTGCACAATGGCCAATAGCTTATCATAAGCTACCCAATTCTCTTTATTCAACTCTTGCTTATTTAAATCAAATTCATTTCTGACTAGGTCCTCAGGGAAATTGAATTCATGAACAAATTTGGCACCATTTATTCTTTGTCTAAAAAGAGCAAAGAAACCCTCATGATCATACTACCTCCTAGGACCAAAACTTAAATGGTGCACTTCAAAGAATTTTCTGAAATGCACCCATCCTCCCTTTTGAAATTACAAAATCATACACCACCATATAGTTAGGGTAAAAATTCCCCTTACCCTTTCCTGTAAGGTTATCTTCATGAATACATCCAATTTTCCACATAACCTCAACAAATCCAACTCTTGGTGGCACATTATAAGGTAGTATATGTGGGGTCCCTTGAAAACCGTATACCCTCAAAATAGTGCTAACTGGGTATGGGATAATGTCACCCCAGTTGTGGAAAATCTTCAAATCTGGCCTCCTCCCCTTTGGCCTAAAGAAATCATACAACTCCTCAAGAACCCTAGGTGAATTTACCATCAATATGGCTCTTAGTCTTGATGCAAAGTAGGTTTTGAACTATACATAACTAGCATTATCCCTATTGTATGATAGATCAGCAGTCCACACTTGTACCAAAAACCTCTCTCCATTGAAAAATTGCTTCAATCTCATCTTCTCGGAGAAAAATCAGCATTGTTGAACAAAAAAATGTGCATTAACATAGAATACTAGAAAAAAGGGGTACCCATATCATTTTTCTGCAGTTTCAATAACCCTTCATGTATCTTCTCAGCCAAGGAGGAAAAATCAGATACTACAGAGAAATTTGGGTGTTGTATTTGCACCCCAATGAATATAAAAGCTATAGGCATCACTATATTGGGATAAAACCCAAGATTTGGCATAATGAATAGAAAGTAGCCAAGAAGTGCTTGGAAAAACAATCCAATCTGAAAGGCTCCTAGTCACTAGGGCTAATATGAACACTTGAACCTCTTGCCCTAGCCAAATGAGGTGGGAGCATCTTAGCTCTAAAAAGGGACTTCATCTTCCCACATTCCTGTTTCATTCCTTCAAGCTCAATAGGGACCAAGAATACACTGAGCTCACTCAAATCAAAGACCTCTCGAAACTCCTATTTGTTAATACTTAGCAAAAAATTTCCATCGTTATCCCTAACCACCTGTGTGATAAGATCATACCTTGCAGCCACTGACTTGAGAAAATCAACATCAGGAAACACATTTGGAACTACCAATTTCCCCATTTCATACATCCAGCCATTTGAAAAAGGATTGGGAAAATTTCTCTATCCAAACCATAGTCTAAACATCTCCAAACCCTTAAGTGGCACCCTAGCATTGGCTATATTAAAACAATTATACACTAATCCTTCCCCTAGAGTTTTTCCTTGCATTAAAACCAACCCTTTCTTCCTATCATTTGTTGACAATGAAAATTGATCTAGGAAATCATCATACAGGTTTCTATTCAAAAATTCAATCTGACTGAAATGATGTTTTAATGGTGCCATCTTGAGCAAACTAGGGCTTCTTGTATTACAAACCTTGAAAAAGCTAGGGCCTTACTAGACTACGAAATTACAAAACAAATACTTTGTAATTTCCCACAATTTAGCTCACCTATAACCCTAAAACAACTTTCAACAAGCTTTGCAACAACCACACAACAAATTCCCCCAAATTTAGATTACAATTTGACTAGGAGATGCATAATTCAACTTATGGCTTTATGCTTGCAAAAACCCTAATTCTTCACTGCAACAGCTCATGAATTTGTCCTCAGCTTTAAAACTGCTTTGCAAAACTACTCAAATTCTTTGTCATACAATAGAACAAGAAAATAGCCACTTTATTTCAATTAAATCATGCCATAAAATGTCTCATCTGCCATTAAAGCTCACTCACACGTTACACCAATGAATCCAATCACATTTGATGAAGATTCAAATATTATCTATTGATCTTTCACTTTGGCTAGATCATCGAACGACTACCTTTAAATCAATTTGACATGACCTCCACCGTGGCAAATGGCCCACCACCTTTTGCATCGCCCATGATATCACCCATCAGTAAAAACCTTGCAACTTCCAATCATGTGATGGTGGGCAACCATGGATCTCAATCATCAATGATCCTGCTCATTCAAAATAGTTGCCAACTCTATCGTTAAACATCGAGCACCTTTCCTATTGAGATTAAAACATCTTCATCCATTTGAAACATGTGTGTCTTATAACTGCTTTAGTAACCCACCAGATAACGTATCAAAGTCGGATTAATGTATTAAAGTATTCCTATCATTCCTTCAGCTTCACCATATGTCACACATGGCATCTACCCATGATATCACGATCAGCCAAAACTATGTGGTGGTGTCATCACTGGATAGCGAGGAATGACTAAGATCAAACGACGATTCATCAACAATCAGGAAAATTTATCCCTTTGCAAAATATAAAACATTTGTTAAAACAAAAGGGGACATTACTAGGTCGATGATAAATGATGACATAAGTTGTTTTTAAAAGGGAAGCACAGGGCCAACCTAGACTTAGGAAAGAATAAAGTCTAGCGAAACAAATAAAATGATGGATCAAAAGGGGGCCAAACCTAGATGAATCAATGGGACACAAGTTGTTCTTAAAACCCTTCTCCAAAAAGAAACAACCAAATAGATCCTAGTCATGTTATAAGATAAGACATTAGGGTTTTACACAAACATCATGTAGAACCAAAAACATAGGCAAGACAAATGGAACTTGTAGATCAAAAATTGAATTTCCATCAGTACTAAAAATGCAAATGAGGTAAATTAAACCCTAATTACCTTTTTTAACCCCCTAAACCCTAGTTTTTTACTTAGGAAATCCTCCTAGGTTGAAATTATGAGCTTGAAGGAACATCTAAACTATCAATGAGGGTCTTATAAGCTTAATTTTTCATCCTCTACACATCTAGATAAAAATAAAACATTGTCGTGAGTCTGACTCGAAAATGTTTTTTTTGGCCAAACTCTCAAGTGGGCAGCCCAACATCCTACCATCATTTTGCTGACCACCAGGTCACAATGGGGCGTATAAAAAATTTCAAATCTTGATCTTAACATCGAATTCTATGAAACAAAGAAACCACTACTTTGTCTCAGAGAGGGGGAAAATGTAGACATGCAAAAAGGACCTAACACTTATCGCACATCCTAATTGACATTTTCTCATCATCAAAATCATTATCACCAAATATCATTGTATTTCACATCCTTTACATCAAAACCCCTAATTTCCTCTATTAATTGAATAATATTACATTATTTAATTAATTCACTTTTTACCATTTTTGAGTAATTAAATAAATTTCATTTATTTAATAAAGTCCTAATCTAACTTTATTCCTCCTAATTAATTAAATAACATCAATTATTTAATTGTGTCGCTAATTTACCCTATTCCCCCGAGTCAATTAAATTAGTAATACTTAATAGTTTAATTAAATCACTTTCCCTTAAACTTGAATAATTAAATTAATTATTCAAACATCATTTTAAAAGATCAACAAAACAAATACAAATTTGTTTGTAAAATGTAAATGTGACTTGCACACTCAACTCAAAAAGGCTTAATTAATTAATTCAATTAATTAATTACCCTCACCCACTTTTATTATTGAGCAAATTACAGTCCCTCGATTGATCACTCTGATTTCCTGACTGATCCATCTATTTCCTAACTAAAGGCTCAACTTGATTTCTTCAATTCCACTAAAGGCTCAACCTGATTTCCTCAATTCCACTAATTAGGAAATCTATTTCCTCTGATTGATCAATTAACATCCTTAATTGATTCAATCATAAAAGCTAATCGAGCAATCTAATTCTTCTCAACAACTTTCATCCATTGATCTTGATTCAATATTGTTTGATCCCGATCATTTATTTTGAATCGTAAAATATATATAACAATCCTCTTCAACCTCAAAAAGATCAAATAATTGACATCTTTTGTTCAATGAAGTAATGTTGAATTGACAATTGATTTCTCACAAGCTTTTACACACATCTTTGATCACCATTCACTCATATTTGGAGCTTTTGCAACGTATAATGGAGGCTTCACATTGATACAACAACAATACAACATCATTGTGAATACACTTCGACATGAGATGGGTAATAATATAGTTAGTTGAATTCATTGTATGCTTTCTTTTTTGCATTACTAAATTTCATAGAATTCAATTATTGTATTGTTCATTTTATGAGTAATGGGTATGAATATTAATATTTGTTTGAATTAAATCTTGTTTAATTTTTTCATGTTTTTTTCCTATCTCCTCTTGATTCCCCCTTTACACAGTTATATTCTTCCATTTTTCCGTGGATATAAGCCCTACTATCTTTTGTAGGAAAAAACTTGTGTGGAATGCTTGAAAAAGATCCAAGAGGGTCATCCTCAAATATCTTCATAGGGTATTTCTTGAATTTTGGTTAAGGCTTCTCATTCACATTCACTAATATAGGTGTAGCCATCTCTACAAAATTGAAATGCTTTGAAAAAAATTCTAGGACAATGGTAAATAACTTTTCTTGGCTTGACTAAAAATAGGGTTTGAATGCTCTGCTTCCTGAAATCTTCAATTTTCCTCAATTCTCCTCAAATGCATAAAAGTGAGTAAATTAGATCAAGTTTATAAAATCACAGTCCTTTGATTCGCTTGAATTTTCATTCGATACACCAATCAATAAAGCTGATGAAAACTCTTCACTATGCAACAACAAACCCTTAATTACTCCACAAAAACATATTTTCTTCTAGAATTTCCTTCACAAGATCTAAAATTTCAATCTCAACTTATTTTTTTTTTCCAAAACATGGGACCTTATATTAGCAAGAGGATTTTTTATTTTCTATTATTGCTCCCACTAAGCTAATGCCTAGGTTCATTTTTTGAGAGAATTATCTGCATTGGAGGGTGGTATAGATTTGTTTGTATTTTATGATTCATTTTTGTCCTCAAGTTATTCTTTATTCCTCTAGATCTTCTCCATTTCCTTCTTTACTTTTGTTGGATCAATCTTTGTGACTAGCTTATTTATCTTTTCAATATTTTTCTTTCTTATTTTTTTTGCAGAATCTAGCAATATGTCCAATTTTATTACAATTGTGACATACAAAATTCCTCTGAGAGTTATTCTTTTTAGTAATTATATATCTACATTGGTTAGCCTTATGTCCAAATCCATAACATTTATAACAATATCCATTGAATATTGAAACATTATACCATGGTCATATGTATCCCTCATTTGATTTTTGAATTCACTTGCTCTATGTCCAAACTTCTTGCATATAAAGCATTGACCAATAAAGGATGAAATATTCTGATTTATTTTACTTCTACATTCTATTTCTTTATGTCCAAACTTATTGCAGAAATAATAGATACCATTTAAGTATGAGTACCTTTGAGCATTTGGTTCTCTGATAGGAGGTCTTCTTGCATTTTTTCTTTGGCACTTTCCATTATTCTTCTTATCTTTAGTATTTTTAGGTTCGTTGATCTTCTTGCATCTTCTTTTGAACTTTCACCTCTCTCAAGTCCCAAACCAATTTTGTCTTTAGATACTTTTTGACCTGTAATTAACTCATCAAGAATTATAGAACTTGTCTTGAACTTATCTTCATGCATTATTTCTTTTTCCAAATTTGATCTCAAATTTACTAGTTCTTGTTCAAGCCTTGTGCACATCAGTTTTTCTTTTTACCATAGTATTCAGACATTCCTCAATTCTTTTCTTTTCTTCCACTTGTACTCTTAATTCAATGATGTCTTCATTTGCTTGACTCAATTTTTCATTGAATCCCTTATGCCTTTCTCTGAATTTCTTGATCTTCTCTCTTAAATTCTTGATGCATTCATTAGCTTCATTGAGATTTTCCTTTAGATATTTTTTTTCACTTTCAAAATTATCAAGATCTTCAAGGGAAAATTTGAGTTTCCCATCCTTGTCAAGTATGCAATCATTTTCAAAGTATCCATTTGCATGTATATCAGCCATGTGTTCAATTTCCAACATCTTCCCAAAGCAGTCAAGCTCCTTCGAGGGAATCGAGCTCTAATATAAATTGTTGAGCACCTAGAATACTAAGAGGGGGGTGAATCAGTATTCCTAAAACCCATTTAATTACTAACCATCTAATTAGTACAAGATACTTAGAAATTGGCATAAATGAAAGCATAAACAGACCCATAGCACATACAACACATGAACACCAATATTTTAATGTGGAAAACCCAAAGTGGGAAAAACCATGGTGAGGATTAGCTCATAATATATTATGATTGATCAAAAAATATTATAAAAAGGATCACTACCAGGTGGACTCACTATCCAAGTAAAATCACTATTCATAAAGTAAAGAAAGATAGAGAAAGTGGCTACACATCCAAGTTTTGAACAATCTATAACTCATGGAACAATGAGCACAAAGGAAGAATGACACATAGAGAGAGAGAGAATAAAGGAGAATCATTTTAGGTCAACATGGAAGAGACCTAAATGTTTCGATGCTTTACATCATCCCCAAAAGGAAAACACAAGACAAAAAAAAGGTTTACGACATATAGAATAATGTAGATACAAATAGAAGAATATCATGATAGGTTCGCTTTCTTTGTATCCTTGCACCAAAAGAGTGACAAGGGACATCCACAGTAAGCTCACAAACATATAAAGACACACCAAGAATACCAATATGGGGGATCACATTACACACATGCAATCACAAAGAACATGAAAATAAAACAAGAAAATACTAGTATGGCTCATGTGAGTCAATCTATAGAAGTTCATCTACATCCCAATCTTGTTCATCATAGGAAGGATGACAAATAGCCAAAGGGACAATGAAAAGTTTCATACTAGGAGCATCACTAGGTTCAATATGTGGTGATTTACTCTTGTTAGGAGGATTGTCTCAGTTGTTATCATCTAAGCTCATGGAAGAGGAAAATAATTAATTTAGCTCATTATGTTCTTTCTCATCAATCTTGGAAATCTCATCATAATAATCCAAGTTAATCATAATAGGAGGCCTAATTATTTCCATGGAGGTTTCTTGTTTTTCCTATGGTGAAGGTGGAGAATCATCATTCTTTATCTCAATTTGTGTTTGATCTTGGTTTGTTGATTTTTTCTTTTCTTCCAATTGACAGACAATAGCATGATGTCTACACCTACACTCTTTAGTATCTAGGTTTCTTCTTGCATGATTTTCAATTTGTGAAGGTGTAGGAGCGGTTTTATCAACCATCATTTTATTTTCTTCCCACAAGGGAGGAATAGAAGGAACCATGGAAGGTTGTCCAACCACTGTCTCTTTGACTTTAAAACTTGTTTGACCTTCGGTGGAACAATAGTAATTATATGGTTATCTTTTGGTCTTTTATAGGAAATAGGTGGAGGAATCATGGTTGGTTTTTCTTGGTTACTTTGAATGGATTTTTGTTCAATCATGGATTCATCAATTATAGGGGACTCAATCATGGGTTGAGGCATGTTGCTAAGAGATAATTCTACTATGTGCTTTGCCTTGAATTTTTGATAATATTTGAAAAATAAGTCCTCATGAGGCTTAATAGGTTCCATAAGTTTGAGCCAAAAGAAATCCAATGATAAATTCCCATGGGAAGACATAGGATTAAAGCCACTATGATGCACAATAAAGATTTCATTACCAAATGGAAATTTAAGCATTTATATGCTACTGACATGACAACATCCATGGACCAAACCCATGGATAGCCTAGCTTCACACATAATTGGTCTGATGAAGGGATGATGGAGAATGGGATATTCAATTTTTTAGGTCCAAATTTTAATGGGAGAGTGATTGAACCTAGCGTAGAGTAAGAAAAACCATTATGTGTTTTGATCCATACTTTCATTTGTTCATAAGAGTCTTGATAAAGTTCATGCACAAATAATAATTCCTCGATGATCACATTCTCTACACACATGGGATCAATTAATATCCCATTAGTAGACTTGTCATTGGTTCTTCTGGTAATGTATAGAGGACCATCAAGTGCATGTTTGATTATGTCATTTGATGAGAAATCAATGTCAAAATACATTTTGGTCTTTCCCTTACGAGGTTGAATGTCAATGAATTTGATCATAGCATCTATATCATATTTATTATCACTCTTAGTATCATCAGTTGTATTTTGTATGTTGTCAACATTCATCACATCATTCTTGGTGTCACTAGCTTTAAAAAATGAGATATTGTGATTTGCCATTGGATTGGTTAAGATTTTCAAATTTTGGTTAGGTTGGGCAACAAACTTATTTCCTTGATCATTAACACCACCAATCTAGATGTGATTAGAATCAATGAGGTCTTGCACGATATGTTTAAGATGCTTACAATGTTTCCTATCATGTCCGTTTTGTTTGTGATATTGGTAAAAGGCATTAGCATTATAGTTTAGAGGTAAAGGCTTAGTAGGATCAAGGGCTCTAATAGGAGGTAAGGTAATTAAGTTCTTACCCAATATTTGCAACATGATGGAATGGAGGGTATCGAGTAATGGGGTAAATTGCCTATTGTGCTCTCTGAATTGATATGGAGTTGATTTTATGGCAGCCACTTGAGACTCAATATGTTGAATTGTTTGAGGTGATTTGATTTGTATAAATCTATTATTTTATTTCTTGAATAGCTGGAAATTGTTATGGGGCATGGACTCAAATTACTTAGGGTGGTTAGAGTGAGTTTTTGCTTCACGATGGCTAACCAAATTTTGATAGTCGCATCTAGAGTCATGCAAAAATGTGTAAAGGAGGGAAATTTCATCATCCCAATCTTGTCTTGTATTTTTTTTTTTATAAATTTCCAATGAACATTCTTTTAAGATTGACATCAAGAATATTAATATTGATTTTCAAGTAAATAAATTGGTAGCATGCTATAAAATCAATGATCTTTTCATAATACTTTTGTTTACACTTAAATAAATCAGCTAAGGTCATCTTGGTAACAATGTGCACTTGGAAATGGTTGATTAAGGCATAAAAAATATCATTGAATGAGTGGATTGAATTATTTTGCAAAGAGAAAAAAAATTCCAAGGCTATATCTTTCAAAGACCTAGGGAAAATTTTAGCCAAGAGTTTATCTTCAAAAATGAAGTCAATACATAAGGTTGTGTATGTTGAATACATTGAATACTGAGAGGGGGGTGAATTAGTATTTCTATAACACAATTAATTACTAACCATCCAATTATCAATCCACATCTAGCTACAAATGTAAACCAAAACATAAAAGGAATCATAACACATTGACACCAAGATTTTTACGTGGAAAATGCAAAATGGGAAAAACCACAATGAGGATTAGCTCACAATATATTATAACCAGTTACAAGATATTAAAGGGCTCACTCCTAAGACACACTATATATGAAAGGCTCACAACCTAAATAAAAAATGTCTGATTACCAAGATACAAAAAGGTATGGCTCATTACCAAAAGTGAGCTAGAGAAGTGCACCTTCAAAGTTCAAAGATCAGTTCTGATTAAGCTCTAGAAAAACAAAATCCTGCTCTGATTGTAGGTTGTAGACATGTAAAATTGACTTGACACCTATCACACAACCTCGAACGACATCAAACAACACTAAAAAACATCAAAAAACATCGAACAACTTCAAACAACATCAAACGATATGGAACATCATCTCTGATCACCCCATAACACCTCAGAATGACTCGGAATCATCTTGAAACACCTCAGAATGACTTAGAATCATCTTGTAACACTTCAGAATGACTCAAAATCATCTTGTAACATCTTGAAATGACTCAAAATCATTTTGTAACATCTTGGAATGAATTAGAATCATCCTATAACACCTTGTAATGACTTGGAATCATCCCGTAACACCTTAGAATGATTTGAAATCATCCCATAACACCTTAGAATGACTAAGAATCATCTCAAAAAACATTAGAATGATTCATAATCATCTCATAACACTTCAAAATGACTCAAAATCATCCTGTAACACTTTGGAATGACTCAAAATCATCCAGTAACACTTTGGAATGACTCAAAATCATCTTGAAACATCTCGAAACAACTCAGAATCATCCCACAATGTCTCTGAACATCTCAAATTCACCTCAGAAGATCTCATAATTATCTTGTAATGTTTTGGATCATCTCAAAACCATACTGCATCACACCACATTGCATCACATCAAAATGACATCAAAAACCCTAATTACTTTATTAATTGAATAATACAACATTATTTAATTAATTCACTTTTTCATCATTTCAGACAAATTAAATAAATTTCATTTATTTAATAAACTCCTAAAAATCCTAATTCTACTATTAATTAAATAAAACAACATTATTTGATTAATTCATATTTCATCATTTTGACCAATTAAATAAATTACATTTATTTAATAAAGTCCTAATCCCACTTTATTTCATCCTGATTGATTAAATAATGCCAATTAATTAATTACATCGCTAAATCACCATATTACCCTAAGTGGATTAAATTATTAAATAATAATTTAATTCCGACACTTTTCCTCCAAAAATTTGAATAATTAAATCAACCTATTCAACTCAATTATCAAAAATCAAATCAAACTAATGCAACTTTGTTTGTAAAAGTCAAACTTGATTTGCACATTCAACTCCAAAAAGGAATTAAATAATTAAATCAATTCATTCATATTCCTCACCCACTTTCTAATTGAGAAAATTATGATTGCTGACTAAGCAATCTAATTTGTTAACTAATCAATCTATTATGTTAACTAAGACATCACATTCCTAACTAAGCCATCACAAACTTGACTGATCAATCTATTTTGTTAACTGGTCAATCACATCCCTGACTGGCCAATCTATTTCCCAATCACACAAATTGTGCAATCCACTTTGCACAATTCTCTCATGTCTAAATTCTCTCAACACACCCTAACCGTTGATCTGGATATTCTTCAAAACGATCTTGATCATCTATTTCAAATCTCATTTTCTATAAAACAAACCTCTCTCCTCACAAAAAAGGATTGGAGAATTAACATACATTGAGCAACGTAGTGTTGTCAAGATCATCCTTGAGAGAGTTACATCCATTGTCTTCGATCAACCAAACACAACAAGCATTCATCCACAATTTGCACACAAAATTTGGAGGCTTCGTTGTGATAAGAGAAATCCAACATCAAGTGAATACACTCTGCTATGGGATGGTAAAATCTATCATTTATTTTCATTTCATTTGGTAACCAGTAGGTTCTTCATCATGTTTGCAATAGTATAGTTCAATCTCGTATGTGTAGGAATTTTTAGATTTTAGATTTTAAGATTTTTGGCTTTAGATTAGATTTCTTTGTCAGATTTCTTTCATGTCCTTCTTGGATCATTAATCTAACCCTAGGGGATAGACACCATTCTCTTAGGTAGGCTCGCCTCATGCTCCGAAGAGACGATTTTACATACAACTTATGGTGCAATCCTATAGTCAGACATGGAAAGTAACTTCTTGAAAGTAAATAATGATGCACCACTTTTAGAGAATGTTTTTGGATAATAGGGTGGCTTCTAAAAAAAATTGGTTCTTAGTGATAACTATGAACGTGGAAATATGGCACTCACCTGTTGGCCACTTAAGGATTTTTAACCATTCTTGTTCCACTTAAGGTATGGGATTAGGTGCAGTTTGTTGTCAGCACAACTTGAAGCTACTTTCTTATGAGTTTGCAACCTTTAATATAGCCTACTAGTAAACATGTTTCGAGACCTTGCAATGAGTTCTCCAATGCAAGATGTATCTTAAGGCAAGCCCCCTCTTTAAGGTAAATTTTAAAAGTAAAGTGCAACTCTCAAAAATATTCTTTTGCTCACCCAAGATTTCCAAAAGGTGAGAGGGGAGAAGATAAAACACTTTAGCTTTGCCAATAAATGAATGCACATTGAACAATCAATAGCAATTTGATTCATTTTAAACACCTCGAGCAATGTTACCCCCAAAAATTTGTGAGTAAACAAAACAAAGTTCTTTTTAACTTGCACCAATACGAAATGTTCAAGACATCAAGCAATTAAGATATAAATGGTGAAATGTCATAAAGAAACATTTGCTCATTTTTATGAGCTCCAATAGAGGTGTTTCTAAGAAAGGCAATCCCTGTCCTATCTTGGTCAACAAATGTAGAAATTACATGCGCCAACAAAATGAAAAACATTTTCGCTCTTTTTATGCACCAAAATTAAAGGTTCCTACTTATGAAAACATTAAATGTGCTCATTTTTAGAGCCCAAAATTGAAGTGTTTTTGTTCTTTTATGAGCACCAAATGAGAATTCCTATCTTAGAAAGCTTAAAATTTGTTCATTTTATCAACACCAAAATCAAGTGTGAGTTTTTTGTTGTTCATTTTTAGAGCACCAAATGAAAGTTCCTAAGTTAAAAAGCTTAATTTTTTTAAATTTTAATAGCACTAAAATGAAAGCTCCTAAGTTAATTTAAAGTAACTCAAAAACTAGGACCAATCATCTTCCCTACGAAAAACATGTTAAATTCATTGGAATCCCACATCAGATCTATCAATTCTTGCCTACACATCAAAAAACAAACAACCGTTAGTGAAAAATCCTATTACAAGAGTGTAGGATCTATGCATTTATCGGTCAGAACAAGTGCTTAGAACAAAAAATACAAATGCATAGGTTTCAGAAAACCACATAGCTTTAGAAACAAATGCTAAAAAACCCTAGAAAAAACATGCTAACTTATGAAAATACAGATGTACCAATTTCAAACAAAAGTGCCATTCCCATGACAAGTGCACAATTCTTTTGACAAAAGCACAGTTCTATGAGAAATGCATAGTTTTCTTGACAAGTGCATAGTTTTAGGATAACTATGCAATTTTTTAGACAACTACTCAGTTTCTGAACAACGCTCAATACAAATGCATTAGTTTTGAAAAACTATGTAGTTTTTGGATAGAAACACAAAATTCACCTAACAAATGCACCAAAATCGAGACAGCTATGTAGGAATCTCAAAACCGAAACATATTTCTGACAGGACTTTGCACACACAAAATGGGAATGAAAACATGATGAAAGTGAAGGGAAAAAAGGTACATACCAAGCCACTGATGCCTAAAGGCCATCTATACTCCCGAATGAGCTCAGAACGATGCAGGGAAACCTCGAATCTCAGAATTCTCCCTCAACAACTAATAGAATATGGAATCTAGAGACAAGAATTAGCAAAATGAGCCAATCACAAATGACCCTATTTCAAGACAAATTGCCTATATAACACCTCAAGGAAACCCTAATTTCATCTAGGAAACCCTAATTACACTTAGGAAATCTTCCTACTTTCAAATTAGAAGCTTAGAAACAAGAAATGATGCACATTAACATAGAATATTTCATCTAAAAAACATCGAAATGGAAATACAATAGTGTCAAGAGCTTGACCTCAAAGCTTAAATTTTTTGGTCAACCTCTCGAGGGGGTAGCATAGATTCCTACCATCATTCCACTGAACACTGGGGCATAGTGGGGCATAATTTTTTTTAAAAACTTGATCTTAAAAATGGAATCTTTGAAACAAAGCAACTAGTACTTTGTATCAAAGAGGGGAAAAATGTAGACATATAAAATTGACTTGAAACCTATCACACAACCTCGAACAACATCAAACATCACTGAGAAACATCAAACAACATCAAACTATATGGAAAATCATCTTCGATAAACCCGTAATGCCTTAGAATTACTCATAATCATCTTGAAACACCTCAAAATGACTCAGAATCATCTCGTAACACTTTGGAATGACTTGAAATCATCTCATAATGACTTGGAATAATCCTATAACATCTTAGAATAACTCAGAATCATCCTATAACACCTCAAAATGACTCAGAATCATCCCATAACACATCAAAATGACTCGAAATCATCATGTAATGTCTCAGAATGACTCAGAATCATCTTGAAACACCTTAGAGTAACTCAAAATCATTTTGTAACACTTTGGAATGACTCAAAATCATCTTGTAACACTTCAAAATGAATCAAAATCATCATGTAACACTTTGAAATGACTCAGAATCATCTCATAACTTTTTAGAATGACTTGGAATCATATTGTAACACTTCAGAATGACTCGAAATCACCCCATAACACTTTGGAGTGACTCAAAATCATCCCATAATGTCTTAGAACATCTCAGAATCACCCCAAAACATCTTGGAATTATCCCATAATGTCTCTTATTATCTCAAAATCATACCACATCGCATCACATCAAAATGGCATCAAAAACCCTAATTCCTCTATTAATTGAATAATACAACATTATTTAATTAATTCACTTTTTTGTCATTTCAAACAAATTCAATAAATTTCATTTATTTAATAAACTTCTAAAAACCCTAAATCTACTATTAATTAAATAAAACAACATTATTTGATTAATTCACATTTCATCATTTCGAATAATTAAATAAATCACATTTATTTAATAAATTCCTAATCCCAATTTATTTCGTCTTGATTGATTAAATAACACCAATTATATAATTACATTGCTAAATCACTATATTTCCCTAAGTGGATTAAATTATTAAATAATAATTTAATTACGATACTTTTTCTCCAAAAAAATGAATAATTAAATCAAACTATTCAAATCAATTATCAAAAATCAAATCAAACTAATGCAACTTTATTTTCAAAAGTCAAACTTGATTTGCACATTCAACTCCATAAAGGAATTAATTAATTAAATCAATTCATTCATATTCCTCACCCACTTTCTGATTGAACAAATTAGGATTGTTGACTAAGAAATCTAATTTGTTAACTAATCAATCTATTATGTTAACTATGACATCACATTCCTAACTAAGCCATCACAAAATTGATTGAACTATCTATTTTGTTAGCTGATCAATCACATCATTGACCGGCCAATCTATTTCCCAATCACACAAATTGTGCAATCATGTTTGCACAATTCTCTCAACACACCCTGATCGTTGATTTTGATATTCTTCCAAATGATCTTGATTGTCCATTTCAAATCTCATTTTCTATATAAAAAACCTCTCTCCTCACAAAAAAGAATTGGAGAATTAACATAAATTGAGCAATGAACTATTGTCAAGATCATCCTTGAGAGAGATTCACCCATTATCTTTGATCAACCAAACACAACAAGCATTCATCAACACTTTGCAAACGAACTTTGGAGGCTTCGGTGTGATAGGAGCAATCCAACATCAAGTGAATACACTCCACTACAGGATGGTAAAAGCTATCATTTGTTTTCATTTCATTTGTTAATCAGTAGGTTCCTCATCATGTTTGCAATAGTATAGTTCAATCTCGTATGTGTAGGAGTTTTTGGATTTTAAGAATTTTGGCTGTAGATTAGATTTCTTTGTCAAATTGCTTCCATGTCAACGACTTCATCAAGATCACTGACAAGGTCAAAAATTCATCTGCCAAGCTAAACATATACTTGATGGGAGTGCCATGTTTCACCTCGGCAGATGGAGGATTTTGCACCTGAGATTCACCGCAAGGCTCACCGAGAGACTTAGGGGAGGCCAAGACTGGTTCCATCACTAGGATAGAACAAGTTAGCATGGGGCCACCTTTTGGAGAAGGTGGGATCTTCTTACATCCTCCATTGCTGGAGGGACCACGCTTTACCTTCTTCTTTGGTGGAGGAGGTGAATTCCCCATAGATGAAGCAAGGTGTGTAGAAGAGGATAGAACCGCAGTAGACACAATTGAAGTATTAACCATATCCATGAGCTTTGGAAAGGGTGATAAATTGAAGATAGAAGTGAACAGAGGTGGCTCCATAGAAGGAGCAATAAACACTTGCACCTTTCTAGGCACATGTGTGCTTGCAATGGGAGTTGGAAGGGACTCAAAGATAGGAGGGGGGAGAGAAGAGGATATGACAGGAGGTGTGGTCGACTCTTCCTCCTTCTTCTATAAGGAGGCTTGCTCAGCTAGAAGAGACTTTCCTCGATGCTTATGCTCTATGGATCTTCGTACTAGAAGTTGAAGCTTGCAAAGGGATAGCAAGTCCATGCTTAACCATGGGAGTGTCTTCCACAACTCTTTCCAATGGAAGGATATATTCCTGAATGGGAAAAAAAGGAGTAGGTTTAGCAATGGTAGGAGGAACCAACTCTAGCACCTCAGCAACAGGCCTCTTCCCATTCACTATTTTGGGAATAGGAATAGTAGGAAGCCGTGGAGGTTGAGACAAAGAGGACTCTCCACGGGGGCTTTCTATCTTCCATATTGAATGGGCCTAGGCTCTGTGGGGAGGATAGGAATCTCAAATGTGGGAAACTTGGACTTTTGCCAAGCAGGCACCATGGGATCCTCTCACAAATGTGAGATAGAAGAAGACAACACCATGGCAGGGTGAGAGGAAGCATCAGGCTAAACAACAGAAGAGAAAGAAGGAGGTTCTTGGGACTGCTTTTCTTCTTCCCTCCTACATGCCTTAGTGACATCATTGTCAACCTTTAGACAAGCTCTATACGAAACAACATAAGCTGAAGGAGGATATCTTACTTTCGGCCTAGTGCACCCCTTCTTATATTTTTGATATGTTTGATATAGGAGGCCCTTCCTAGGTGGGAAAGGACCAAGGGACGTAGGCCAAAATTAATCCAAGGTGTAGCTGCCATTGGCAATCGGTGATCTAAAATCGGTGTCATGGATAATATGTACTAAACCTCCATGAAAAAACTTTAGACACTTGTGCACAATCGAGGGAACTGAATTCATAGCTACCAGCCATGGGATGCCTAGTTTCACTCTAAAGAGTTCAAACCCAGGGATGATGTTGATCTTAAGTCTCACAGATTTAGGTCCTATGAGGACTGATAGGACAATGCTCCCTATAGGAGGTACAAAAAGTTTGTCGTGTGTGTAGATAATACTTTTAGGTGCATCATATTCATCCTTATGTAGGAAGTTAATCATCATGATCTCCTCAGTTATGATATTCACTTGAGATTTCAGATCAATGAGAACACTTGCTATAGTATTCCCATTTATCTTCATATGAATGTAAAGAGGAGATGGTTCCCTATTAAAGCCCATCGGTAGGTCCTACAAGGTGAAGGTTATACTAGTAACACTACTCACAGTCTCTATAGAGGGAATAGGTTGATTTAAGAAAGAGGCCATCATGCACACCAAACAATACTTCTATAGAGCCTCCTAAGGTTTATGAGATAGGATAGTGACCCAATTAAGGTTTCATTATACAAGACTGTTAGAACCTTCCAACTATGCCTACTAGGGGTCACAGGTTGGGTTGTAAGGTAGAATCCTCACAAAACTCACACCTACAACAATCTTAGAACATGAGGAAAGGGACTTTTAGTATCACAAAATAGAACCAAAACGGTTCACATTGGGTTCACCAAAATGTAAGAGAGGGGGACCAACCACTACAAGGCCCCAGGTCATGAAAGGTTGAGAGAAGTATGGCTGCCCTAACTTACCTTAGTTTAAAGGAGTGTTAGGATGAATGAGATGAGAATTATGAGGAATATGAGTTCCTTCAATCACTCCACAAAATTGAGAGTTGAAAGGAGACTAGACGAGTTAGTTTTCAAGGTTAAATCTGCATCTCAGGTAGCTCTTTGTCAGAGGACAAAAGCATAGTTATGGGACGTCAGCATGATGCGCTAACATATGTATGGCTATAAAAATAGAGAGGTGAGGTTTAAGCCTTGAAAAAGGACTATCAACCTAGTTTAGAAGTTTCTAGAATGATATAACAAGATTAAGAAGAGTGAAACATAGAGATGAACGTGATAAAGGAAATAGATTACCACAAGTGTGATGAAGACGATTTCACACAACAACCTTCTTTCCAACTTGTTCCAAGATCTCTCCACCTGCACATAGAAGAGTGGGAAAACATTGGGGGGCTATTTAGGGGTCTGCCTCAGTCAGACCCCTGTTTCGTTGTTTCCACCTCCACGGACAGCCAAGTTTGCAATGATAGAAATAATGATAAAGAAGAGAATAAAAGCTATGTAAAAAAAATACACTACAAAATAGTACATGCTTACTCAACAAAAATGATAGAGAATATAAGAGGATCTTACCACCTCCATCCAAAGCACTCAAGGCTAGTGGAGGAGAAAATGAGAGGAACTCAAGCCTCTGCTGCAATGGTGTTTGTCTTGTGCTCACACTATCAGAGTAATGGAGAGGTAGATTGATGCAATGGAGTGTAAAGTGCTACTAAAAAGCTTGTGGATGCTTGAGAGAGTGGAGAAAATGTGAAGAGATCAACTCAATATATTTCAAAACTTCTTCCAAAGATTCCAAATGGATCAAGGAATGAACAATATGAAGGAAGAAGATGAAAATGACCATATTCGGGTCAGGTAGCTGAAGAGGGGCGTTACACTTAGACTTCCAATGGGAAGTGTAACATCTCTACAGACTCTAGCCACAATAATATTCTAGGGATGTAAGCATTCCATGTGGATTTTTTGTGTGCCACATGAGCATCCCTGACAGAAATGCCTCCATCGACACACAAACAGGGTGCCAAGTGTGATGTGAGCAGCAGGCTTAAGTGGAATTAATCCTCCACCTTAGGTTTTCTAAAGTGTAAGGGGGTAAAGGGGAATTTACATTAGGCATGAAAATTCATGCCTATATAGAGGTATTACTCCATTTTTTCCCTTTATTTTATGCTCTTCTTCTATGCCAAGTTATATTTCTTCCTGAATAACATCACTCAAATTTTCTTTCTTGTTGACCTTTTTTTTACTCTTCATTTACTTAAAATAGCAAATAGTGCAGTAGGAGGTATGACCTTTCTCTTAGATGCTTAGGTATTGGGACTAGTATGGGAAGCAACATAAACTAATGCATGGGGACTTTGTTCTTTCCTCTTTCCCTTCTCTACATTAGTAGTATTGGAAGTGGCAGTACTGGAGATAGGTGTTGATGTAGCACCAAAATATAGTCTTCCTAATTTCTTGTGTCCAGAGGGATTGCAGAAGATTTAGTTTTTTTTTCATCAAGGGCCTCCTTTAGTTGTTCTATGTCATCCTTAGAGAACATTTGTCCCTAGAAGAAAGCTTCAACTTTATTTCTTCTTTTAGATGCGGTAGCCTCTAAATGAATCTTAGTAGATTTCTCCTCATATGTCCCATGCCTAGGTAGAGAGGGGTCCTTAGGACTACTCAATAGAATCTCAAAGTACCAATCTACCATTTTTTATTCAATCTCATATTCCAATGGCCCAATCCATCAAATTCTAGGTTCAACAACCTCTATAATCCATTCATTTGTAGTTACAAGAAATGTTATCTCCTTCTCATACTTCTTCACTAAACTGCTTAGAATTTGGTCTCTTTCATGCATTTCATTTTGAAATACTATAAAGAATGTATTCAAGGCATTGTTATGTGCCCTAAAATCTCCTAGATTGCGCAAATGATCAAAAATCTAATGAGCAACCAACTTGTTGACATCTCATATTATGCCTTTTCTTCCCGATAACTCCCTTAGGAAATAAAACAACAAATGAACAACTAAAGTACCAAATTTAAAAGGATGCTTCTTTTCCTTAGTCATACTTGGGTTCTAAATAAGTTGCAGCCTAAGCAACTCACAAATATCAAAATATTTTCCTTTCACCACCATTTCATATGCGGTGTGAATTCCCATAGTAGATACAAAATTTACTTGGTTAGTGAAATAGATTTTTTTCCCAATCAGGATGACAACATACTTGATGGAAAGGTTTGCAATAGAATTTTTAGTTAAAGCTATTTTGTCAAATGTGGAACTATTCAACCTTGTGACTGCATCACTCTTCACTGCCTTTAAAATTGGAATGGATCCAATATCGCCAAGATCAGTCATGACTTGAATTTCCTCCCTATTGATGACCCTTGGTTCATTTGTCCATAAAAAAATTCTATGAATCCTACTAAGGGCCATTCTAACAAACTTCACCTCACTCTCACTAGAAATTTTTTGAAACCTGTTCCAAACATTCAGCTTCATTCAAACTAGGTTTTCATATTCTAGCTTAAGTAGTAGATCATCTCACGTCAACTCACTATCCCATAAATCCTTAAGCTCTTAGTGATTGAATTATTCTAGCCTCCCATGAATGTGTGTTATTGTATCTTCAGTGGGTAGCAAATGGCTCAAAATGTGTGAGAACGCACCCACGAGATCATTTTCATACACTTTCCATGAATATCTTCTAAATATAGGTTGGGGTCTCTCAAAGATTTCCATAATAGTAGGAGTGGCCATATTCCTCAAATGAATAGAATAAGCTTAACAAAAAAAATAGTTCAACTTAGAGTCTAGAGAATACCTTTTCTTCTTGTCTAGAACTAGGGTTTTGATGTATGATACTCTGAATCACCTTCAAACTCACTTCAACTTGCTCTAATTCTTCCCAATTGTGCAAATTTTCTTTTCCTCTACTTAGTTTCTTGCTTTATTACTTATTAATTTTTCCCCAATTCACATTTATTGCCTTTTAGCTTTCAAAGATTACAAACACTTTATGAAACAAACTGTAAACCAAGAAAGGTTTCGTAATTCTCTGGATTTGCCTATTTTTTGCCAGATATTTCTCCAATGCCTTGATAATTATGACTTACATTACATATCCTTGTGTCACTGCTTGAAACCTCATATATCAGAGGCTTTTTAGATTTCTCTGTAACTACTCCCCCTAAAACCATTATTGGGTTCAGTTTTTGGAAGAGGTATCTGCACCAAATGTAGATACAGGAGTATTTGATTCATATTTTTTCTTAGGTTCTTCCTTTTTCCTCCAAGTATTTTCCATTCCTTTCTTACCTTGGTAGGATTCACTTTGTTCATAGAATTTTTCTTTTGTTCTAGATTAGGTTTCTTCCCAATTTTTCTCCTACAAAATTTTGAGATATGTCTTGGTTTGTTGCAAGTGTAGCACACAACATATCTTTGATCAAACTGATTTGAATTCATCCTTGATTTTCACTGATTAGCCTTGTGTCTAAAGATATTATATGTGTAACAGTAGCATTAAATTTTTTCAACATTATCTGGCTTCTATATTCGATAGCTCTATCATGTCCAAACTTATTGCAAGAAAATAATTGTCTAGAAAATAATTCAACATTCTGACTCATTCTATTCTGGTTCATTCTACTTTTATATTCAATTGCTCTATGACCAAATTTATTACATGAGAAAAAAAATCCATTAAAATATAGGTACCTTTGAGCATTAGGCTTTCGAATAGGAATCCTTCCAGTATTGGTCCTTTGGTTCTTGATTTGATGAGTATTGCCTTAAAACTTCCTTTGATTGTCCACTTTGTAGGAAATTGGTTTTTCCTTTGGCTTTTTCCTTCTTCAAGTCCTAGACCACTTTTATCCTTAGAAGGTTTTTGAAATGCAATCAACTCATCAATCCTTGTAGAGATTTCTTTGTATCTTTCTTCATGAGCTTTCACTTTTTCTAGATCAAATCTTAGTGCTACCACTTCTTGTTCAAGTTTTGTACATTAATCAATTTTATTCTAAATCTCAGCTTTCTAACATTCCTTAATTCATTTTTTTTCTTCTACTTGCACCTTCAGTTTGGTAATGTCTGCATTAGCATTTTTCAACTAATCACTAACTTCTCTATGCCTTTCCTTGAACTTCTTGATTTGTTCTCTTAACTTTCTAATGCATTCATTTTCTTCCTTCAAGTTTCCTTTCAAATTTTCCTTCTCATCTTTTCTTTTGTCCAATTCTTCAAGAGTGGCATGAAATTCCTTAGATCCATAGTTTCCTTCCAGAGGAACAAGATATATTTTGTTAGCCTTGTATTCAAATTTTGGTAACTTCCTCAAGTTGTAAGACTTCTTCAGAGGAACCAAGCTCTAATACCAATTGTTTAATACACTAAATACTAAGAGGGGTTGAATCAGTATTCTGCTAAGATAATTAATTACTAACCATCCAATTATCAATCCACATCTAGATGCAAAAGTAAACCAAAACATGAAAGTAATCATAACACATTGACACCGAGATTTTTATGTGGAAAACCCAAAATGGGGAACCACGATGAGGATTAGCTCACAATATATTATAACCGATTACAAGATATTACAAGGCTGACTGCCAGGATGCATTGTCTTGAAAGACTCACAAGATGAATATGAAATGGCTTATTTCCAAGATACAAATAGGTATGGCTCACTATCAAAAGTGAACTAGAGAAGTGCACCTTAAAAGTGCAAAGATCAATTCTAGTTAAGCTCTAGAAAACCAAAATATTTCTCCAATTGTAGGTATACAATTACTATCAATAACTTCATACTATTATAGTTGTCACATTGCTCACATACCATAATATATATCCTCTCTATCTTTTTTCCATCACACACATATATACACAGTCATATCTTCCCTTATCAATTAGGTCAGCCTAATTGGATGTGAACACACACAAAATTCAAAGTGACTTGTCAGCCCAATTTCAAATTCCTTTTGGTGCATAGAACAAAATCTGTCATCCACACATTACGTCGGCCCAAACCTAATAAGGAACACACAAAAGGCAAGTGGTTCTTAACCTTGTCAACCAAAAGAATGCCAAATTTTTTTCACTTGGATAACACATTTAGATCAACCAAAATTGTTGAAAGATCATTTATATATGTAACTGACACTCCTGAGCAACATATCAAAAACTCATAGAATTTCCTTTTACTGAGAGGATTTTCAAACCAAAATACTGGATCAACATAAACACACAATTTACTTAGCCAGTTGTCACCCAGTGTTGGTATGAACGACAACAAACTTGGAGGTCGCCTTCTTCATTCTTCCAATAGTGTATTCCAAGACATGGTTGCTAAGATCTCATTTTGATCCATATTTCTCAAATCTAGGAATCTCTATACCTTGTGGAATTTGTGCTCTCAATATCTCCAAGGACAATGGGTTTATTTTGACATATTGTGAAGGTTGGCAATTTTTATTTTGGTTCAATATGAAATTTTTTTGTTGGAGGGATGAATGTTTTTACAAAATTTGGTTAAGGATGGAATCATTGGTTGTGTTTTGAGATGGAGGTGTATATGTATTTGGAGGACAAGTTAATTTAAATTTTGTGAGAGGTGATTGGTTAGGATATATGAGGTTTAAATTCACAAAGCTAAAAGGATTCCCAATGGAAATACCTAAAGCTGGATTGGCATTGCTAGTTGATTGCCTTGTTGTAGTAATAGTTGGTTTGGTGTATGTAGGAATAGAGGCCACAATTGTAGGGGGGATTTGATTTCCACCTTGACTTTGAGTGTTCCCCAAATTTTGAGCACAACTAGCCATTGTAGGAACATGATTTTTAATTATATGGTCTAGGCTATGCACAATTTATATTTCTTGTTCATTATCAAGGATTCTCCTCATGTTATCTATGATAGGAGTTACAATACCAACAATGTATTCGACACTCAAATTTTTGAAGGTTTTATAAGGCTTCATCCATTTTTTATCTTCTCTTGAGGGACATTAGAAACCATTATTTCAACATTAGTTACATTGGTTGTTGGTAAATTACTCATGGGAAATATGGTATCAATGTTATGATCCATAATGGGTTGACTAGTGTCAACACTATGAGTGAAAGAGTTAAAAAACTCAAGATCCATGGAGGATGTACTAGTATGTGATGGAATGAGTCTCAAACTACATCTCACTAAAGTATTGGAAATAGGACACCAGGATGTGAAGCTCATACAAGTTTCACCAAACCAAAAGTGCACCCAAAATGGAGAAAAGGATCTATGAAAATGTAATAAACACCCAAAAGTAGGAATCACAATGCAAGTGTGTAAAAAATTTTTGCAATTTTTAGATTTGAAACATGATAATTTACTGATTATGCCATGTAAAAAACTAAAAATGAAGTTTTTTTAATGCCAATTTTGATTTCAAACAATGCACTTAATTTGACCTTGAACTTAATGCAAGAAAGTACAAAATTTTTGTTTTTTGAAACTAAAATATAGATTTGACAGTAGAATGAAATAAATTAAACAGAGATAAAATGATCCCTAGAAATGTGAAAAGGCACCTATACAAGGAAAATTTCACCCAAGGGTGAATGGGTCTTTGTACAAGGGTTGGGAAATTAAAGTTTGTGTTTCTTGTTTCTTGTTTGATGTATGAGTTCTCAGTTTCAAGTTGCAGACTATGAATTTTGTGATAGATTTTTCTTGTTTTAGGTGTCCTAATGCAATTGCAGCTAGTGACAAATAGTGAACAAAGTGACAACTTTTGAAATGTAATTTTGAACTAAAATTTGAATCTAAATGATTGAAAGACACTCTTGATGTAACTACAATGCAAGATGTATGAAAAAAAATTATTTTTTATAAATTTAATTGATGCAAACATGCAAAAATAAACCCTAAATGTAATGCAAAACACACTAATTCAAACCTATATATAAGGTTTGAAGGTCTCCAAATCATAAATTAGGATGTGCAATATCAGGTTCACCAAAATGAAATGAAGGGAAAGAGGATCCTTCCCCAAAGATGAGAATGTGTGATAAGGGGAGTATGCCGAAGCAAAAAGGGGTGTCCACCTAATCACAAATAAACCTTTACCTTGTTCATTAGGAAGAGGGTTAGTTCCACAAATGATTAGAGTTGACTTACAACCCTTAAGGTGAGTCAACCCTAGGTTTTGGACACTATGTTGCCTTAGCTTCCTTATGACAGAAATGACTGAAAAGTGATTTTGGGAGAAAGATAAAAGTGTTTTAACAATCAAACCTATGAGATCTAACACTTGGAATATGAAGTGTTATGATAACACTATCAGAAACAGTAATTAACCAACAAGTTTGAGAAGGTCAGGATGGTGCTTACCTAGCTCCAAAATTGGGTTTCAGGCTTTGCTAAAGGACATATTTTCCCAAGGGTGAATAGGTCTTTGTACAAGGGTCTGAAAATTCTTTTTGCAATCCTTGGATCTTAGATCTAAGCTTCTAATTCCACCAAGTTTGACTGTCTAAAATATAGAGATAAAACTTATAGGTGAGTTTCTATGTCTTTACAACTTTGATGACAACTTTGACAATTTTACAAAATTTCACTTTTGATCAACTTCCAATCCTTCTTCACCTGCAAATCTGCGCATACAAAGAGAGGAGAAAAATGTTTATTTTGGGTGAATAGGGGTTTTCCTTGGTCAAACCCTAATTTGGTAATTAAACCTTGATAATGAAATAATGATAAAATGAAGGAATTGATGAATGAAAAAAGTTTGTTACACCTCACCAAACCCTTTAATGGTTTCCCTTAGAGGACTGAAGTCTAAAACATCTCTCTAAGGATTGGATCTTGCATTAAATGGATTGATTGCTTGATAGATCTTGATTCTTGAATAATTTCTTGGAACTTGAAACCTACATCACAATGTTAGCTCCAAAGACATGCATGAACACACATAAATCTTGACATCATGATAGGATCTTGAATGCTACAATAAATGATTGATAAATCTGCTCTCCAATCCTCTTATCAATAATATTTTCTCATGTAATTGATCTTGAAGTTATAGGATTGCTTAGGATTTGAATTTGATAAAATAACCTTGTATTTATACGTATTTCCTTAACTACCCGAAAACTAAACACCACAAGCCAGCCTTTACAATTTGAATTAAGATCATTAAAATTCCACAAAAAATAATTTAGAAAATTGGATCATAGACTTAAGAAGGACCCATTCGCCTTTGGGAAAATGGGTCCTAGGCCCTAAATCTAGGACACACATTTTCCAAGATGTGTAATTAAGTGTATACATTAATTAAATCTGATTTTCCCTTTTGGAAAAAGAAACTAATTAGGATTTTGAATGCATAATTGGTCCAATTAAAGGCTCAATTAAGTCCAATTAATTAAGGGGATGCACACATAGTTTGAAAATGTAAAGGTGTAAATTTTTAAACATTATAGCTATATGCTCTCTAACTCGTTAAAAATCAATATGAAAGCATATAATGAAATATAATCAAGTTCTCATAAAAATATTATAATGGTTATATAACCAACATAAAATCTCAAAACGATTCTCAAAAACCTAACAACCATTTTATAACCTTTTTAAAGAAAAATAGTGTTCAATAAATGAAGTCTTCTTTTACTTGTTTTCAAAAAAAAATAGTGGTTCTATAACCACCATTGAAGGCTAAAACCCAACTAGGAACATCTATTATATTTCTAAAATATGTTCAAGGTTAATATGTATCAAAGATTTCATATGGTTTTAGAACCATTATCAAATCTCGACAAGGTTTTGATAACCCTTATAAAGGTTATGGGTTGTGAACAATGGATGAATAGCCAAAAAACGGAGAAATATTTGTATTGTCATATCTGCATCTGTTGGAATAGTTTTGGACATCCATTTAAGTGTCACACATTATATTTTTTTGTTGGATATTTCTGGTATGTGGTTGTCATTGATTTCAACACTATTGCAACTAATGTCTTTAAGGTTGTATATGTTGAGGATATTGAAAAAATTGTAATAAAATAAGTTGCAGGTTGTTGATGATGCAGTGAAGTTTAGTATGATGGCTAGCTAAGTATATTGATGATAAGAAGTTGCAAATTAAAGGGTTTGTTGACTAGTATATCTATTTGTACACATCTAAAAATGGTCATGGTTATTCAAACCTATTAATTAATTAAATATGAATTATTTAATTAATATTCTAAAGTCATCTACATATAAATAAATTTAATTATTTATTTATATTGTTCATTTTTCCAATTCTTCTAGTTAAATTAAATAAATAAGTTTATTTAATTATTTCTATTAAACTAAATAAATTTTATAATTTATTTATTTAATTATCACTTCGTTTCTAAAAGTTTGAATGTTTAAATTCGAATTATGGAATATTCTTCTAATCCATCTAACATCTCACATTATTAAATATTGTAAATATTTAATTACTCATTTTCTTTCACATCTCACATAATTAAATATTAATTTATTTAATTTTGGAAACTTCCATTTGCATATGTCACATATAGTTAAATAAATTTATTTATTTAATTAGCAATTATCCTCAACCTTCAACCAATTTTCATAAATGAGGAGATAAATGACATGTTTGTCTCCATTTTTGAATGAGGATGGTTTTGTGGGTTGAAAACATTCTTCCACTTTCCTCTCAACCTTCCACCTTTCTCTCAACCTCTCCATCTTTCACTGTTCATCTTGACAAGTTTGAATTTCAACCGTCGATCTCCGCCAACTAGATTCTTGCCTTCGAAAAATCTATAAATACAACCTTCTTGTAAGTAGATTTCATCCTAGATTTCATACGCAGTTACTATAGTTGCATTCGAATCAGCATATCAGCATTTTACCAATATCATAGCATTTCAAGTTTATAGTTTAAATCATCAACAATACACATGCATTTTCAATCAATCTCATTCTCCTAAGTTGTCATTTCAACAAGCTGTTGCTCACACAACTGAGAGCCAGCAAATTTAATCAAATCCTTAGAGATAGAGGACGATGGGACGAATTTGAAGAAGCTGCTATTGTTTAGAGTTTGCATTTATATTTTCTAAATTAGTTTCTTTCAATATAATGTCTTATTGGTGTGTTAGTTTACCTTTCTAATTAATCACACATATACTAACAACACATTTTTGGCCCCCACTATGGGGCATCCCCCCATTTTTAATCTTTTTATTGCAGATTTTTCTGACAGGTGACAGACTGGATTTGCACTTTAGCGCATACGAGCCTATTTTTAGCACATCCCTGGACTGTTCCAGTGCATCCATGGACTATTTCAGTGCATCAATGGATTGTTTTGGTGCATAGACGACATGTTTTCACGCATCCCTTCTTGATCATTTAGTGCATTTGTTGATTATTTTGGCACATAGACGGCATGTTTTCATGCATTCCTTCTTGATCATTTAGCACATTTGTTAACTATTTTGGTGCATTGGTGGCCTGTTTTAGCGCATACAGGGGTTGTAAAAGAAAATTCTGATTTCGACGCCATCCGTGGACATAATTTTTTTTTTTTTACTTCAGTTTTAAAAATAAAATGAAACAATCCTAGGATAGAAATTTAAAATTTGGAATTTATCAATCCTAGGATAGTCACCAAACTTTATTCCATGCTCGTTAAAATGAATCCAATGTTTGTTGTGAAGCAAAATCTTCACTTAGCATAGAAAATTGTCATTTGGATTTAAAATTGAACTACTTATTTTCTATGATTGTTGGGTAATAGGTTTATGCTCTCCCCTTTACTGGGTGATTAGAACACCAGACTTACCTATTTCATTTCATGAAAATTCATGCTTTATTAAATCCTTTAGAAGGTCTTCCGTAGTGGGAAAAAGTACTCACCCTATGGGAACAACCAAAGCCAGGTTTTCCAACCCACTTTAATCAAAAGTGAATTTTGGGGAAACCTATATTCAACGGAAGTGAGCAAGATAACCATCCCCAAAATATTTGTTCTAAAGATTGGGAGGTCTCCTGAGGGATTTTATCTATTGTCACACAAAATGGAAACCTTTACTATGAACCATAGTGTAGAAAGCCAGCTGTGTCAGTATCCAAATATCATTTTAATCACAGTGCAAGGGGAGGGAAGAATCTTCCCCCAAGATACTCACCATATAATCACCACAGATTGTTTGCTCAAGGGATCAAGAAATCTAATCTTGAGTATGCACCTGGAAAAGACAAAAACATGGGCACCCTCTAGGGGGTGACACGGATGTGTGAGTCGATGCAATTTTAATTTGTGGGTTGTGATTCCTATGATGAACTATTTGACAACTAAGAGTGAGTCTGTTTGAGTTGCTTATCTTGTGAAAAACTTGTGGAAATTTCAAAAACATACACTCTTTGTTTAGATTTTAGGATTAACAAAACAACTATTTGCTACTCTATGCTATGTTTTTCACATTTGAATCAGATTAAGATCATTCAAAAATATCAAACTATCAGAACATGTATATCTTAGAGAAATAATTGGTAAGCTTAGCGCTTCTGTAACCTATTTCAGCGCATCTGTGCTTTGTTTTAGCGCAACTATGTTGTGTTTCATCATATTTGTGCCCTGTTTCAGCACATCTGTACTTTGTTTCAGCGCATCCATGTTCTATTTTAGTGCATTTGTGTTCTGTTTCAGCACATCTATGCTTTGTTTCAGTGCATCTATGCTCTATTTCAGAAAATTTGTACTCTATTTCAATGCATATGTGCTATGTTTCAACGCATCTATGCTTTGTTTAAGCACATCTGTGCTCTATTTCGGCGCATATGTTCTATATTTCAGCGCATTTGTTCTTTGTTTTAGTGAATATATGCTCTATTTCTGCACATCTATATTTCGAGCCTAGGTACTTTTATGACATTCAGAAAATCAGTCATCTTAGTCTAGTCTTTTTTTATGCTTAGGGTTTGGAAGTCTGCAACATTTTCCAAAAAGTCCCTAGAGAGGAAGATTAGGAAGCCAAAGAAATCTCTCAGTTATAAGAAGTTATTGAAGAAGAGGAAATTTTTATACCAAAGTCGAAAGGTCTTGCTTGAACACAGGACCTTTATTCATCGATATCACGACTTTGTTAGAGGTTTCACTGATGATTATGTTGTAGAACCTTTATACTCACGAGCCTTCTTTCAAAGAAGAGCCCTTTCTCAAAGGCATAACCACAGTCAGCATATTCATTCTTCTTATATTCCCTAACGTGCAATTGTATACTCTACTCGTCCTAATCAATTTCTGCAATAGAGAACTCAAGCACATTAGGCATTTATCACAAATCCATCTTTTTACAAAGCTACGATCAAACTTCACAAAGTGAAAAATCATCTTCATTTTGATCTTTGGTTTAATTCCCGTAAATAGGATTTTCATCCTTTCAATCAGGGAAACATGAGCTAAAGATTAGAAATCTCTTAAGTCATAGAATCTTCATTCTATCCTGACTTTCATATCCATCAAAATTGCACTATTTCATTCTTTTCATCAAAGTTAGTCAAAATTGGGCAAAGCTTATGCCTGTTGTCACAAGATCTCGAAAACACATAGAAAAAGATTGAAGATAAAGTACAGTAAGCAAAATGGGTGATAATAATATGGAAGAGAATCCTTTTCATAATTCAAATACTGAAGAGATAATGGAAGAAAAGCTTCAAGAAGCAAAGCAGGATCCCCAATTCCATACTCTTATGGAAAGGATTTTAGAACGAAACAAGGAAAGATATTTCCTTTCATTAGCTAATCAAGGAGCTAAGTTACTTGTCGATTTTGACATAAAAGGGATTAAAGAAAATCCTAAAGCCCCTCTTAATGATTTTAATGCTCTCACTCTATAGTTAAAAGCATTACAAATAAAAATGAAATAAATTTAAGGGGGTACAACAAAGAAGTATGTTTTGGATGATATATTTCCTTATCCATTTGGCAGGAGTCTTCAAATGATTACTTTTCCAAAACATTGTGAAATCCCTAAATTTGATAGGTATAATGGGAAAACTGACCTCATTGAGCATGTGAGGGATTTCCGAAATATGAGCTTAGAATTCGCTCATGAAGATACTTACTTAATGTGATTATTTCCACAAAGTCTAGGTGGACAATCCATGGAGTGGCTTTTAATGATCACTCCCCCCATCAGAATATTTGAGGAGTTGATAAATAAATTTATATCACAATACTCCTACAACATCCAACACCAGATAACCATGCTTGATCTTTGTAAGGTGAAACAAAAGATAGGGGAATTTTTCACCACTTTTTTACAAAGATGGAGAAGGGTATTTGCTAGATACTCTCGTCCTATTCCTAAAATAGAAAAGATGGAGATATTTATCAATAGTCTAAATCAAGAGATGAGTTATAGACTAAACCTTCATTGTCCTCAATCATTTGAAAAATTGATTGAAAACACGATTACTATTGAAGGTGCCTTGGTTAAGCGTGGAGTTCTGAAAATTGATAAAGAGGGTTCAAATTCGTACAAAAACAATAGTAACAACAATGACAAGTCACGATTTTGGACTTGAAATAAAAATGTTGTGAATGATGGGGTAGTAGATGCTAACAATGTGAATGTGAAGCCTACCATCCTTAATGTATCAGGTGTCCAACATAGCAATAATTCTGGAAATTCTAGTACCTAAGGTAATGTTTCCAATCAAGGGAATGTGACTAGTAATCATGGAAATAATTTTGGCAATAATCAAAATTCAAATGTGCCCAGATCTTCATATTTTTCAAATCAACGAAGTTTTACTCCCTTGGGCCAATCTTTGGAATCCATTCTCAAATAATTATTGAATCAAAATGCTATTACATTGCCACCACAAAGAGATTATGAGCCTCGAGTTAAACCACCATCTTGGAATGAATCACACTTTTGTGATTATCATAGGTGTAAAGGTCATAAGACAAATAATTTCCAAGGGTTAAAGAATATTGTTTAGGATTTGATTGATAACCGTACCATCACGGTTGAAGGACATAATGTCAATGATGACCATAATGCATTCAAGGGTCCTCTCCCTAATTATCAAAAAGGGGAATCTTCGGGTGACAAGGGCAAGAATGTTAATTATGTCCACGACACCATTATCAATCACATTTATATTGACAATCATCAAATCAATGCTATCTGAATCAAAGGTAAGCAAGAATATCAAGAGGTCAATGCTACAACAAGGGGACAAGCCAAAATCATTATCAAAGGAAGCTCATCTAAAGCAGCAGTTCCCCCTCCAAGTCAATACAATTTGGTTGATCAACTACGAAAAATATCAGCCCAAATTTCTATCTTGGAGCTCTTAAAGTTATCACCTACACATAAGGACATTCTAGAAAAGGCACTTGTTGATACAACTGTCTCTCCTAATCTGGATATCAATAAATTTCAAGCCATGGTGGGACACTTGTCCTCATCCGCATGTTTATCCTTTAGTGAGAAGGATGACTCATCCCTGACCCATCCACATAATTCATCACTCTACCTAGAGGTTATGGTTCACAAAGCTCAAATTAGACGTGTCCTAATAGATGGGGGAGCTAGATTAAATATTTGTACTTTGAAATTGGTCCTCACTTTGGGATATTCTGAAGAATCTATAGATCCACAAAGGAAGATTACAATCAAGGCATATGATGATGAGGAAAGAGCTTCCAAAGGCCTCATCATGCTACCAATTAGAGTGGGACCTATTGTGAAGAATACCTTTTGTCAGGTTCTAGATTGGGATCTATCCTATAACATACTCTTGGGTTGTCCATGGATCCATGACATGCAAGTTGTTCCATCTACTTATCATCAATGCTTGAAGTTTCCATCTGATGGACAAGAAGTAATGATACCTGTTGATCACATTAGCAGTCAAACTTGATCTAACCTAAGAGCAACTCAGGACACACTCATCCCACATAATAAAGAGGCTTTGGCCATCTCTACCTCCAAATAAAATGAGAAAGCATGATAAATGATAAGTAATTTTGGTGCTAAGCTAAAATTGAAAGATAATGGAGTGGGAGAATATTCTTTATCTCTCTCTAATCTACCTATATCTCCAAGATCCCATGGTCAACCATCAACATCCATACAACAGGCTATGACAACTTTAGCCTCAGCTTCAGTTCCCATCACCAAGTTTAATGGATTATTTATCAAAGAAAATGAAATGGAAGATAGGATTATTCTTGATTGGCTCTATAAAGATGAAGAAGAATTAGTACAATATATCAAGCTACCCATAGAAAAATATGGAAAAGGTTATGCAATAGTGCAACAAATGGGTTATGAAGGAAATGGCCCTATAGGTAAAAGAAAAGAGGGTATTTTTGAGCCTATCCAATTGAAAACAATGTACCCAAAGGATAAGACTGGGTTAGGATATGGTGAAGATACAAAGCAAGAATTGGTACAAAGAATGTCTAAAGAGGAGTTAACTAAAACAATCTGAAGAATTCAAGCAAATAATTCTGACACTGACTCCAATGAATATGAATGGGATGACTTCTCTGATGATACATTCATCTCTGAGAAAGGGTGGATGTCATACACAAATTCACACCTGCATTCTTACAAGGGGAAAGCTCAAGGCCTCCACTTAACTACGTTCTACAAAGCGATCATGACTCAAGTGAAACCTATTCGATTCAAAGTGAGACAGATCATCCATAGGAGGATACCATCCTAGACCTCTCCCATAATGACGTTAATAATAGTATCATGACTCTAACGGCCAGTGACCTTACTCGTCCTAATGATCCATTTCTTTTGGTCCATCCCGAACTCATTGATTGGGAACAAATTGGACCTATTGATATCCCAACTTTTCCTAATGAGGAAACCATTATAAAAAAAAATTGTTCATCCCATCCAGAAAAAAATTCCACCAGGGAATCACCAGATCAGAGTTTTTGATAGGAAAGTGCCAAGTTTCTCAACTATGAAATAAATAACATAAAAGAAAGATCTAATGGTGAAAACCTAACAAAGGCGGTATTAGATCAAGAAAAGAGAAAAATCAAAAGCGTATCCAATAGTGAAAACCTTTCAAAGGAACTAGAGGATGGGAAACTTGACACTCTCCCGGAACATTACCAGGAAAGGTCTTCTATTCTAATAGAACTAACGACGACACTCAATATAGGTACTACAGAAAAGCCCAAAGTCTTGCAACTTGCTGCATCTCTAACAAAAGAGGAAATTTCAAGATTCACAGAATTTCTCAAGAACAACCAAATCAGTTTTGCATGGTCCTATGTAGATATGCCTGGATTGGATCCAGATCTCATCATGCATCATCTATCTATTACCTCGGGGGCAAAACCTATGAGGCAGAAATTCAAAAAAATGCATCCACATGTTGCATTATTGGTTAAATAAGAGTTAAAGAAGCTTTTAGATGTTGGATTCATTCGGTCTATTGCCTTTGCAGAATGGATCTCCAATATCGTACATGTTTCAAAGCCAGACGGAAGAATCAAAGTTTGTACAGATTTCAAGGATTTGAACAAGGCATGTCCTAAAGATGACTTCCCTTTGCCAAACATAGATATGATTGTTGATTTAACTATTGGACATGCAATGTACTCATTAATGGATGGATTTTCATGATACAACCAGATAAATATTACACGAGAGGATCAGGATAAAATAGCGTTCACATGTCCTTGGGGTACCTATTGTTGGAACACAATGCCATTTGGGTTGAAGAACGCAGGAGCTACATACCAACATGCAATGACAACAATTTTTCATGATATGATGCATACATTCATGGAGGATTATATCAATGATCTCCTTGCCAAATATAACACCAAGGAAGGACACATAGATATCTTATCTAAAAATTTCAAAAGAATGGAGCAATTCAAAGTGAGACTTAATCCAAAGAAATGTGTCTTTGGAGTGAAATCTAGAAAGTTGCTAGGTTACATTGTATCAGAAAAGGGAATTGAAGTGGATCCAGCTAAGGTACAAGAAATTATTGATATGCCACCACCAAGGAACATTAGTCAACTATGCTCTTTGTAGGGACGATTGCAATCCATCTAAAGATTCATTGCCCAGCTGGAAAATAAAAGTTTACCATTCACTCATCTCTTACACAAGAATGTTCCATTTAAATGGGAGGAAAAATGTGAAGGAGTGTTTGATCAGATAAAATAGTATCTCATGAATCCACCAGTATTGATTCCACCAATGCAAGGTGCACCACTGATATTATATATTTATGCCATGGAAGTGTCTCTAGGAGCATTATTGGCACAGGAAGACAACTCAGGAAATGAGTGAGAAATCTATTACATCAGTCAAACTTTGACAAGTCATGAGCTAAATTACACATTCATTGAAAAAGATTGTTTAGCGGTAGTGTTCACTTCTCAAAAGTTACGACATTATATGCTAGCACATACAATAAAGCTTGCGGCTAAGATTGATCCACTCAAATATCTTCTAAGTAAGGCAACCTTAACTAGTAGGTTGGCTAAATGGGTCATGATCTTGAGTGAGTTTGGCATTCATTATGTGGATCACAAAGCTATAAAGGGTAGGTAATTGCAAATCAATTAGCAGAAGCACCAATTCTAGCAGAACACCCAATACACATTGATTTTACTGATGCTAATGTATTCACAACGGCTATTAAGCAGTCATGGGCACTCTATTTTGATGGTTCCTACACTCAACATGGTTCAGGAGTGGGGATTATTTTTATTACACCTCAAGGACATACAATTCCAAAATCTTATCGGCTAATGTTCCCTTGTACAAACAACATAGCTGAGTATGAGGCATTATTGGCATGAGAGTTGCAGTGGATTGGAAAATCACAGAACTTCAAGTTTTTGGTGATTCACAACTTGTTATAAATCAAATCAATAATGAATATCACACTAAGGATGACAAGTTGATACCTTACAAAAAGATGGTGGACAATTCAAGAAATACTTTATTGATATCAAGTTCATACAAATTCCGCATATTGATAATAAAGAAGCCGATGGAATGGCTACAATAGCATCTCTACTTCAGTTGTCAAAGAATCAAACACGGTATGATTTCCTGGTGGAACAATTGTTCTCTCTCACCTATGACGATCCAGAAACTCAAATCATTTGCCACTTAACCCGTTCTAATTCTCCTTTGTATGGCCAAATTTACACTTACCTAAAGGATACTATTTTACCTTTAGATTTTTCTATAAATCAGAAAAGAAATTTCATCCATCAATCCTCCCGTTACACCTTAATTTCTAACGTCTTATACTAGCATGGTTTGGATGGTACTCTCCTTAGATGTCTAAAACGCGATGAATTGAAAAAATATTTACAAGAGGTACATGGTGGCATTTGTGGGAGACACTCGAGTGGACTAACCTTAGCAAAGAAACTTGTGAGATTGGGTTACTACTGGCTGACTATGGAGAAGGAATCATTCATCTTTGTAAAGAAATGTGCAAAATGTCAGATTCATGGGAATCTCATTCATGCTCCTGCTCAAGAATTACAACCCTTCACCAAAACATGGCCTTTCGCTCAGTGGGGATTGGATCTGGTTGGCAAGATACACCCGTCATCTTCAAATGGACATAAATTCATCATTACAACCATTGAGTATTTCACAAAATGGATTATAGATATTCCCCTAACAACTTTTACTGGCAAACAAATCTCTTCATTCATTTTAAACTATATCATCTGTCGATATGGTATTCCCAACTCCATCATCATAGACAATGGAAGACCCTTTAAAAATCAGGATGTTGATGAGCTATGTGAAAGATTTTGTATCCAACATAGGTTTTCTACACCTTACTATCTGCAAGGGAATGGTCAAGCTGAAGCTTCTAACAAAACAATTTTGAAGATTTTGAAGAAAACAATAAATAAAGCAGGTCATGATTGGCATGTCCAATTAAATCCAACATTATGGGCATACAGAACAAGTATTCACACACCAACAGGTGCTACTCCCTATGCTTTGGTCTTTGGAGTGGAAGCTATTCTACCACTAGAAGTTGAGATTCCTTCACTTCAAGTATCACTAAAGGGGTTAATCAGTGATGAAGACTACAAAGTATCAAGGTTGCAAGAGATAGAACTGCTTGATGAATGGCGTCAAACTCTAGTTAATCATTTGAAGGGATATCAACAAGTTATGTCCCGCAGCTACAATCACCAAATCAAACCACAAAATTTTCAAGTGGGTGACTTGGTTCTCAAAGAAAACCCTTGTAATCAGTAGGATCGGGAGAAGAAAGGAAAGTTCGAACCTAATTGGTTGGGCCCATTCATTATCATTGTTGCATATGGATCGGGAGCATATTAGTTGTCAACATTAGAAGGGGACCTATTTGAAGATCCGACCAACAACATTCATCTGAAGAATTTTTATGCGTGAAAATATCAAAAATAATATAAAAGAGCAAAAATACAAAAAAATCAAAAGAAAAAAATACAAAAAAAATCAAAAGAAAAAGAGAAAAAAATTGTTGCCTTGATGAAAACCTGGCAAACAGGCTTCTTGGTAACAACAAAAAAAGTCATAAAATAAGGAAAAAGTACAATAAAAAAAATGGTGAAAACCTAGCAAATAGGCATTGTTTGTGGTTTTGTTTGGCTCTCTTATCTATTAGGATACATTCTGCATATTCATCTTTCATCGACATCGCATACATGCCTAGCCATCACATTCACATCATGCATCACAACATCTCCTTGAAATGAACAAGGATCTCATCATGGCTTGATGATTAGGGTTATCCTTAGCAGTAGTTGTGTCTAACAGGAGTCAAAGTACAGGGTCACTAGGGGGCAATTCACTTCTTGGAGATTTCTAGCAGGTAAACAACATGTGTCAATAAATTAGAATATCAAAAACAACAAAATGGTCCAATTAAACTGAGTTTACATGACTATTTTGACATATAACTAAAACAAATTGGATGATCTTAATCTGAAGAAAATGAATGAAAAACTTAAAGCATAAGTTGTAATTGTTGTTTTGATATTTGATGACATCATATATTTGGAGTGGTTCAATGATGTAGTGAACTAGAATCACAAGGAAGGAGTATGGTTTTTCTTTGCTTGCTATTTGTAAGCTAATCATTAGTATTGTGCAAATTTGTCATGGGACATTCTCTACAATGTATCATTGATGACATTTCAGAATTTGCATAGGAAATGGTTAACTTTTGTCTATTTATGCAAACAATACTCAGGTCATCTTGGTTCAATTATACCTCAATCTTTGTATTAATTTGCTATATCAAAAATCATGAAAGTGGTACTCAGGTCATCATTGGTGCTAACATACCCTTTGATGCTTGTACTAACTTTCAACATATCAAAAGGCTCAATGATGAAAATCACGTGCAACATGAAATGACAAAAAGGAGAATGGTTCATTGTTACATTCTAGGACTGCATGATTTATTTAGGTTTGCATTTTTGAAGGTTGGTAACAATTTCATATATCTTTTCAAAATAGCAATTGAGTAAATTGGGACATTTGTGGCATCTTATTATCATTCATTGCATATTATTTCATCATCACTCATTTAGGTTATCATTATACTTACATTATCATTTTTGAATCTCATTTAGTTACATATCATATGCATGGTCATTAATTTAATCATTCATTATTATATCATTTCATAACATTAACATTTACATTCATCTCACATACACATATACATTGATAATAAGGTTGCATCCATTTCATTTATTTCTTATCATCATTTAGGTTATCATTTTCATATTCATTGCATCATATTACTACATCATTGTCATTAGTTCACCAATTCATTATCATCATTATAATCATTATTCATATCCCAATTTCACATCGTGTGCATATCATTCATTAAATATTGCATCTTCATAATCATCTCATTTCATCATAACTTTTCATTTAGGTCATCATTTCACTCCATATCCATTTATATCACTTTTTCATCATTGTTAGGTCTCATTCATTTACTCTACATCATATCATTTTTCACATCATTAAAATCATTCATCATTACATCTGGCATTCATTACATACATCATAAAGAAAAATCATCATGTTAGAAATCATTTCATCATAACATATATTACATTACATATTGCATCATCATTTGCATTACACCATCATTTGCATCACCATCATAAAAATCATACATGACATAGCATATAGAAATAAACATGCATCCATAATCATACATCATAAATCATCCATAACACATGCATAATCAAATCAACACTGTATCTCATAAATCTCATCAAAACAAATGTCCAAGAGTACAAGGATATCAAATGTTTCGAGAAGATATATAAAATACAATGAATAAGTGTGTCAATCAATAATCACTAAGGTGCACCTGGTTGGGGCTCATGGCTCCTACTGTCCCCTGAGGTAGTAGGTATTACTAGATATATTCTCCTAGAAGCTCTGAGCTCTCGTCTGATTGGCTGACCTACACTCCTAGTGGCACTCCTAGAATGACTGTGTGAATGGGTCTGAGACCGAGTACTTGACTGTGTGAAGGCAATCCTCCTCTTAGGTGGCACTACCTCAAAGTATCTCATCCTATAATACTCGGCCTCCTGAGCAGTCTCCAATCCCTCTGCTACAACCTCTCCAATAGAGGTGCTTTCAACTGATCTCAGGAGTCTCTCAGCTACCCCCTCGGCTTGTATGCATCTCTCCCGAAAGCTATCTCGCTCTATCGTAAGTTGAGCTATCTGTGGGTCAGTAGGTGGTGGTTGTGCAACCTGTGCCTGTGCTAGCTGACTCTGAAGAGTCTAAACCTCTGTTTGCAAGGCATCCATCTATCCCTGCGAGGGAGCCCTGATAATAATTCATGGAGCTGAAGTACTCAGCTAATCCACCACTCTCGATGTCTGTGGCCTCGTACTGAAGGGTACCTCAAAGAAAAACCTCTGCCCTCCCCCCCCACCACCTCCATCATCCCCACTATCATCACTGTTATTATCCAGGTTGCCAGGGTCATCCCCCTCATCCCCCTCCTCATCAATATCCATAGCTGCTACATCCTGTACCCCGGCTTGAGCCTCTCCCTGTGGCTGCCCTGTTGCTGCCTGTGCCTATGGCTGCCCTTGCCCTTGTTGTATAACTGGTCCTCCCAATAATGGGGCAGGTTCCTCTAGGATGGTGAACCTTGGAAAATGATGAGTGTAAAAGAAATTTGTGTATTCATCTGTCATCCCTGCATCTATCACCTCTGGGTGCATCACCTAGTAATCCAGTTATAAATCTGCATACCCTGCCCTAGCAGCCTCTATGGTCACGAATGGACCCCACTCTACCACATCCTCCTAGTGCCTGGCATAGTGTGCCACACCCTATGGTATCATATGTACTAGTCCAAACTGTCTCAAGACCTGCATAACCAAAAACTGCTCAATAATAAATGGGGCGCGTCCAATCAAGTATCTCGATTTGGTACAAAAAGGAAGCTCTATATCATCTGCCTCCCAGGGGTCACAATCAAGATACAGTCTCTAGATGATGATATCCATGTCATCCAGTACCCTTCAACAATAATCTAACTTGCCCAACCTTGGCTAGACACGGGGACTTGTGTAGGCATAAACATATGGAAACCCAAGGGGATGATCTCTCTGAACAATGGGACGAGTGATCACAATCCGCTCCCATGCCCATATCTGTAAAAGAGTAACTCCACAGGAGAGACTCTTCCCATCTATGTACACAACCTGATGAAGATCACGGTACATATGGACAAGCATGCAGGACCCCCATGCATATCTGGTATGATGGAGAAGCGTGTCCTCCAAGATCCGACCGCACCCGACTGACAGTCCCTTTGACCTACGATCAAGACAAAGGAAACCACCGATGAAACCTGCTAAACTAAAGGCAGTGGGGCATATCTCTCCATCATCTCCTTCCAAGGAATATCATATCTACAGATATGAGGATCCTAGAAGAATCATCTCAATGCATCGGTCCCCCCAATCTCCTTGTGATCATAGATCACAAGCTCACCAACTACAAGAATACCCAGAATCCTGTATGCATCCTTTGGAGTCACGGTCATCTCTCTTGTGGGCAGATGAAAGGTGTTATGCTCACTATGCCACCTCTCAGCTAACACAGTCAACAACGCCCTATTGACCCGATATTGTGGGATCCTCAACAATGGACTCAACCCACACTGGTATATAATCTCTAAATCATCCTGAGACAGCTGGGGAACCATCTCCCAGGTACGAGGAAATTTCTCTCTCATCTGGAGGAGGTTAAATTCCTCCTTTATAACATCATCAAGAAATCATACAAATCAATCAGAAAGCAATCTCTAATCAAATCATTACATCAAGCAAGTTCATCACTTGTATCAAACAGGCAATCAGCTCAATCAAATCAAATCTTATTTGTTTTTCAATCACGAAAGAAAATCTATCTATCATTTCTACTATTTTTTTTTTATATCACATAGAAACAAATTTAATAGTCAATTGACTCGATATCTATATATTTGTCTTTCAATCAGGAAAGCAAATCTATCATCTATTTGTCTTTCAATCAAGAAAGCAAATTTATCTTTACTATTTTTTCTTCAAGCAAGAAGACAAATTTATCAAATCAAGCTAATCTATTCTTGATTTTATTCAAACAACATATAATTAGTTGTCTAATTTAGCAATAATCATCAAGTACATATCAATTTTTCTTCAAAAATTGAAATTCGGGAAAAATCCATGGATGCGCTAAAATAGTCAGTCAATGCATTAAATCATGTATGCACAAATTTACTCCATGGATGCACTAAAATAGAGTTGCGATGCGTAACTTCATCAATGCATGATTCTATCCCGTCTATGCGCCAAAAAAGACCTTCTATGCACTAGAGCACCTATGCGCTATTATATCAAACAAATGCACTAATCTATCTCATCAATGCGCAAATCTACGCTATGCACTAATCTAACATCCTACGAGGGCAAAATTCCTAGATGCGCTACTTAAGGTATCCTATGCGCTATTCTACACTATGTGCTAATCTACACATTTATGCGCTACTGTTTCACATCTATGTGCTATACTATGGCTCGTATGTGCTAAAGCAGCACATTGAAAATCGTAAAAAATTTAAAAAAATTCAAAAATGCATGAAAATCGAACAAATTTTTTTTACGAGGATCAAGTTGACTTACCGGAGGTCCGTATGTAGCTGGTCTCTGATACCCGCGGGCTCACTCAAATCTATGGCGCTCGTAATGGATCGACATTGCGAAAATTTATCTCAGAGCTCTAAAAATTACCAAAGGTTACTGTTCAAATGATAATGACTTTTCACTTTTTCCACCTTTTAAGGGGGTAAAAATGAGAAATTATTAGTATTTTTACTATGCAAAGTGCTATTTCGAGAGCTAAATCACCAAATCTCTCTGAAAATCATCTAAATTCTTTCAAATCAAGTGATTTATCTCTCGAGGGGGCATATAGCATCGGTAAATTTCTAAATTATGGGGCAAAATTCTTTGAAGCAATGCATAAAACACATCATTTCAAAGAGGGGCAAAATATACACATCTAAAAATGGTCATGATTATTCAAACCTGTTAATTAATTAAATATGAAATATTGTTCATTTTTCTAATTCTTCTAGTTAAATTAAATAAATATGTTTATTTAATTATTGCTATTAAACTAAATAAATTTTATAATTTATTTATTTAATTATCACTTTGTTTCTAAAAGTTTGAATGTTTAAATTCGAATTATGGAATATTCTTCTAATCCATCTAACATCTCACATTATTAAATATTGTGAATATTTAATTACTCATTTTCTTTCACGTCTCACATAATTAAATATTAATTTATTTAATTTTGGAAACTTCCATTTGCACATGTCACATATAATTAAATAAATTTATTTAATTAGCAATTATCCTCAACCTTCAACCAATTTTCATAAATGAGGAGATAAATGCCATGTTTGTCTCCATTTTTGAATGAGGATGGTTTTGTGGGTTGAAAACATTCTTCCACTTTCCTCTCAACCTTCCACCTTTCTCTCAACCTCTCCATCTCTCACCGTTCATCCTGACAAGTTTGAATTTCAACCGTCGATCTCCGTCAACTAGATTCTTGCCTTCGAAAAATCTATAAATACAACCTTCTCGTAAGTACATTTCATCCTAGATTTCATACGCAATTACTATAGTTGCATTGAAATCAACATATCAACATTTTAGCAATATCATAGCATTTCAAGTCTATAGTTTAAATCATCAACAATACACATGCATTTTCAATCAATCTCATTCTCCTAAGTTGTCATTTCAACAAGTTGTTGCTCACACAACTGAGAGCCAACAACTTTAATCAAATCCTTGGAGATAGAGGATGATGGGACAAATTTGAAGAAGTTGCTATTGTTTAGAGTTTACATTTATATTTTCTAAATTAGTTTCTTTCAATATAATGTCTTATTGGTGTGTTGGTTTACCTTTCTAATTAGTCACGCATATACTAACAAAAAACTAGTTTATCCACATGAAGTTTGAGAGGTTCGCATGGATTTTATTAAGTTAAGAGTATCTGTGTTCTGACAGTTGTTTTGTTGCTTTAGTTGGTGTTCCTGAAATAAGATGATTCGATTCTAATAATTTGAGTTGTTGTGTATGTTTTTGTGGTGATCCATGATGCTTGTGGATATTTCTAGATCATGCTCTATCTATGTTGTTGGTACACATTGATTGTTGTGCTCAAAATTGATGACTTTCTTTTGTGAGTTCATGTTTTTCATGATCATGGCCGATAGGGTGATTATAACGTATTGTAAATCTTTGAGGCATGATTGTTTAAGGTGTTTCATGTTCGAGACATGTTGTTTTGGGTCCTTACTATGTTTTGGCTGGCATTGTTTGGTCTGCATTGATAAATTGTTTATTGATTTGGGCCGACAGTTTGTACACATTTTCTATTTTATTGGGCCAGCATGTAGTTGATGTTATCCTTAGTTACGGTTATATATGATAGATTGTTTATACCATTTGATGGGCATGGTGTGTGAATAATTTTCTAATATTTCAAGGGTAGAAGTAAAGTGTGAAGAAGAGTGAGTAGAAGAAAGTGTTTATGTGCTTAACCAAAATTGTAATTAGGTATTAGAAGATGCTATTTTCTCAGTTCAAAATCTTTTGGATGTAATCCGAATGTGATTGTAAGACAATGAGTCTTCCTTTGGGCAGTGAGCTCTAGGTAGTGTGCCTAAATGCATGTGCATTCCCCATTTATAATACTTTTAATAGAGTGTAATCTTGCAAACTAACCTCCACCATGGTTTTTCCCCTAATAGGGTTTCCACGTGAAAAATATTTGTGTTATGTGTGTTTTTGATGTGGTGATGGTTTATGCTTTCATGTTTATTTATCAAATCTGAGAATAACTTTAATAAGTATAATTTATGTGACAACTAATTCACCCCCCTCTTAGTTGGCTTCCCTCATGTTGCCAACAATTGGTATCAGAGCATGTTCATCTAGAGAAGCTTGACCACTTGAGGTGATCTGGGATGGTGACATATAAGAAGGATAGTCTGAGATTTGATAGAAAAAAATATTCTTTGTGGAAGACTTGAATAGAGTGTGATCTAAGATGCATTGGTGAACCTTACTAGAAAATTACAAAGAATAGATACATCATCCCATAGAATGGTCCTTCTACTACAGGTGAGATTAAGGAAGCTAAGTACAATATTAGGGCTAAGGAAGAATTGTTGAGTGTTATGATTGATTCTGAGATGACAAATGTAATGTACCTAAAGACTACTTATGAGATCTACAAAAAGTTGGAAACCTTGTATGAAGGTGATACACATGTGAAGATTGTTAAGCTGCAAAGCTTGAAAGGGAAATATGAAACATTGAGAATGGGTGAAGATGAGAACATCAATTCATTTTATGCAGAGAGTGAATGAACTTATATGTAGTATTAGATGTGCTGGAGGAACATTGGAAGAATTAGAGATTGTTGCTAAAGTGCTTAGATCCTTTCCTACTGCATACAAACACAAAGCTATTGATATTGAGGAGATCCAGACTGTGATAAATGTAACCAAAGACATGTTGATTTGTAAGCTTGCTAATTTTGAATTAAGTGAGTTTGGTGAATCTCTGCCTAAGAAAAAATCTGCATTCAAAGATACTATCTCCAGAAAAGATAACTAGAGATATGATTTGGGAGAAATTTCTTTTAGAAAAATGTCCAAGTATGAGCAAGAAATGAGAGAGATTGAGGAAGAAGTGAGATAATTATATGAGCTTGAAGCACTTATTGTCAAGAGGGTAGCCAAAGGAGAAGGTAAGTATAAAGGGAAATTTACTCTTAAATGTTTTTCTTGCAATAAGATAGGTAATTTTTCCTCAAGGTGTCCGGAAAGAGTTCCTAAGACAAGACCTAACAAGCCTAGATTCCAAAGAAAGTATTATTATGTTGTTGATGAAGGTGTGAAAAATGATGAATCTGATAAAAGGAATTTAAGAGAGGATAAATGTGTATTTATTGCTATCAACGAAAATGATCTAGTACCTACTGAATCTACTAGTTGTATAAATGTGGAGAAAGCTCTAGCTACTAGAGTTGAAGAAAAAGATGAATGGGTGATTGACAGTGGATTCTCTCATCACATGATAGGTGATAAAAGTAAATTTGTGAGCTTGGAAAAGTATGATGGTGGTGTTGACAGATTTTGTGATGACTGTTGATGTGTTTTTTATGCACTTCACAACATAGGCAATGCATAGGTGCATCACCTCTCTTGAAAGACAATCTTCCACAATTAGATTGCAGAACACTATCCCAAGGTCTCTCGAATGTCAGGTCTTGATAGTACTTGGAATATCTCAGTTGATTTATGTGATTTTTTGGAATCACAAGGTGGACTTACAGATGAGTTACAAAGTGGGGAAATTGGATCTGCAAATGGAGTTCTTAAGATGGGAGAGTTGCTGAGCATTTGCTGTAGGTTCAAACAGTAGTCTAGAACTCCATTTCAACATTGGATTTAGCTTTATAATGTGCAATGAACCTTGCCTAAGGTTATTTTATAAAAAAAAAAAGAAAAAAGGAAGGGAGGAGAGAAGGTTCCTAGATCTAAAACTATGAATGAACAATGATCATGGAGGTTGCTACTATAGACAAACTCCCTAAACTAGGTTTTTCTTGGCCAAGAGGATTCTACAGTTACACAAAACCAGTGCAATCTTCTAATGACTGCATATTTTCAGTTTGCATACACACATCATGAAAATCCAAGTGAACTAAGTTGCAGCAATCAAATAAAGAAGCCCAGGCTAACTTTGCACAGCAGCTTGTCATCAACAAGTGCCAAAAGTATGGGATGAAAGCTCATCAAATACTGTAACAGAAAATGCCATCATCACTTTCATTCAAGAAAATAACAACTAAAACTAACTTGGAAGGTAGAACCATGCACACATAATGAGAAAACTCAAAAAGTAAAACCCATAGATCATGCAATGTTGCTTTCTATTGCTGTAGAATGTTTTTACAACAACTCTCCAACCCTTTACAAATGAGGGGGAGACCCCTATTTATAGTTTTCCAAAGCCCAAATGAATGGATAGGATTGATTTACATTGTGTGGCTCAGATTCAATTGCATTAGGGCTTCACCTACCCCACAATATTCATCAATTTAAAAAAAATTTGTTGTCTTTTCCTATTTTGTCTTGTAGTGGCTAGTCACTGTAGCAGTTTTGTCTTCTAGCTAATTTCCCTTTTACCGTAGCTGAAACTTCCTGAAAATTGCCTTCTTCCCGATGGACTTGCAACATTCTTTATTGGATCAAATGGGTTTGTCAACAACTAGCATCAATGGATTGGTTGCCCTCGATTCAGGTAGACAACCCCCAAAGATCATCATCATCTAGTGAAAAGTAGGACAGCCCCCCTTGCATTTTGTCATTGACTTCCTTGGCATAGGCCTTCTTCTGATGCCAGCTCTATTGATAGGCACCACAAGGAGAGGTGGGCATAAAATGAATGGTGATAGGAGCCATGTGCTTTTCCTTGTTTAGCCTTTTCAATGGGTCTCTCGACGGACCCGTGCTAGGCTTCTCGAAACCTGCATGCATGAAGTGTCGTAAGTGATTTCATACACAAATCAAGGCAAATGTTAATCAAATCTTGCAAAATCCTTGTTATATCCATCCATGTATCATCAAAAGATCATAATATTTAGTGTGAATTTTCATTAATAGTTTACTGGAGGGTGTTTGAACGTTCCGGGATCGAGAGGCCGAAATGTTGCTTTGAAAGGGTGAATAGGGCATGGCGACCCGGATGGTATCTCCTAGCTTCAAATTTGGAATTTGAAAAGTTCATGTAGGAGAAGATACAATTTGAGCATGTGGGTCAAATTCCATTTTGGATTAAGAGGCCATGGAGGTGTCGGGTTCCAGAATAGCCAGGGGCAGATGAAGTTCTCAGACGACGGCGGAGGGATGAACTTTTGGAAATGGCCACAGAGGGGCCGAGCTCCGGAAGCTGGAATGTCGGAGGCGGACAGATGTCCAAAATGGAAAAAGGGAGATGACATTCCGGAAATGGCCATGGAGGGGTTGGGTTCCAAAACGGCCAAGGATGGACGAAGTTCTCAGACGATAGCAGAGGGATGAAGCTCCGGAAGCCAGAATGTCGGAGGTAGACGGATATCTAAAATGGAAAAAGGGAGATGACACTTTGAAAACAGCAATGGAGGGATCGGGTTCTAGAATGGCCAAGGACGGATGAAGTTCCCAGACGACGATGGAGGGACGAAGTTCTGGAAACAGCCATGGAGGGGCCGAGTTCCAAAAGCTGGAATGCTGGAGGCAGATGGATGCCCAAAATGGAAAAAGGGAGATGGCATTCAAGAAATGGTTGCGGAGTGGCCAAGTTCTGGAATGACCAGGGACAAATGAAGTTCCTGAATGGCGGCGGAGGTATGGAGTTCCAGAAACGGCCACAGAGGGGCCGGGCTCTGGAAGCCAGAATGCTAAAGGCGAACGGATGTCCAAAATGACAAAAGGGAGATGACATTCCAGAAATGACCATGGAGGAGCTGGGTTCTGGAATAGCTAGGGATGGATGAAGTTCCTAAACGATGGTGGAGGGACGGAGTTCTGGAAATGGCCATGGAGGGGCTGGGCTCTAGATTCTGGAATGCTGAAGGCGGACAGATTTCCAAAATGGAAAAAGGGAGACGACATTCCGAAAATGGCCACAGAGGGGCTGGGTTCCGAAATGGCAGCAGAGGGACAGAGTTTCAGAAATGGCCATAGAGGGTCTAGGCACCAGAAGCCAGAATGTTGGAGGCTGATGGATATCCAAAATGGTGAAAGGGAGATGACATTCTGAAAATGGCCACGGAGGGGCTGAGTTCTAGAATGGCCAGGGATGGATGAAGTTCTCAGATGGTGATAGAGGGACGGAGTTCTGGAAATGGCCATGGAGGGGCCGAGCTCCAAAAGCTAGAATGCGGGAGGCGGACGGATGTCCAAAATGAAAAAAGGGAGATGGCATTCCGGAAACAGCTACGGAGGGGCCGGGTTTCTGAACAGTCGGGGAAAAATGGAGTTCCTTGATGGTAGCAGAGGGATGAAGTTTTGGAAATAGCCATTGAGGGGTCATGCTCTAGAAGCCAAAATGTGAGAGGCAGATGGATGTCCAAAATGGAAAAAGGGAGACGACATTCCCAAAATGGCCATGGAGGGGCCGAGTTCCGGAATGTCCGGGGACAAATGGAGTTCCCAAATGACGAGGAAGGGAGAGAGTTTCAGAAAGGACCACAGAGGGGTGGGCTCCAGAAGCCGAAATTTTGGAGGAGGACAGATGGAAAAAATAGAAAAAGGGAGACAAAATCCTAGAAATGGCCATGGAGGTGCCAGGTTTTGGAACGGCCAGGGACAAACAAAGTTCTTGGACGGTGGTGGAGGGATGGAGTTCCAGAAATGGCCATAGAGGGGTCAGGCTCTAGAAGCCAAAATTCTAGAGGTGGACAGATGAAATAAATGGAAAAAGGGAGACGAAATCCTAGAAATGGCCATGGAGGCACCGAGTTCCGAAATAGCCAGGGACGGACGAAGTTCCCGGATGGTGGTAGAGGGAAAGAGTTCTAGAAACGGCCACTGAGGGGCCGGGCTTCGGAAGTTGGAATGTTGGAGGTGGATGAATGTCCAAAATAGAAAAAGGGAGATGACATTCCAAAAATGGCCATGGAGGGGTCGGGTTCTGGAACGGCCAAGGACGGATGGAGTTCCCAAATGGTGGCGAAGGGACGAAGTTCTGGAATGAAAATTTTTCAACTTCCCAAAACTTGAAAAAACTTTTGTAGTTCACTTAGGCACCACAAAAACATCCCAAATCCATGGGAAACTTGTCCCCAAAGTCTAAAATGAAGGAAAAAGAAAATCGAGCGAGCGGGGAGGTGAAGCCCAAAAAACCCAAGACTTAGCAATTTTTTATTTTTAGGGGCAAAATATGGTCAGCCAAGAATGAGACTTTAAAGGGAACATTGACCAAATAGGACACCAAAATGAGGGGCACACAAAACAAGGCAAAAACAAAATGACCCAGCAAGGCAAAATGAAAGAGAGGGTCCCCGTTTCGAACGGGGCATGTGTGCAAAACATGCACAACAATGACAAAGCTGGTATAATCTATGACAGAGGATCCATTTCTCTTGATGGTAAGCATAATACTAATGATTTCCTATATGTGGAAGGATTGAAGCATAATCTCTTAAGTGTTGGATAGATGGTTGACAAGGGATATAATCTTGAATTCAAGGATGGAAAGTGTAGAATATTGGGGAGTTTTGGAAATGTGATTGCATCTGGTACAAAAACAGAAGGTAATATATTTCACCTAAGTTCTACTAGTAAAAATTGTCTAAGTTAGTTGTGGCATAGGAGATTGTGTCATACAAACTTTGAAAATATTATCAAGATAAGTTCTACTCAGGCAATGAGAGATCTTCCTATGTTGATAACACCTACTAATACTATATGCAAGGAATTCCAATTAGGGAAGCAAACTAGAGTTTCATTTCGGAGAAAACAACATTGTTCAAATGAAGTGTTGGAACTTGTGTATACTAACTTGTGTGGTCCTTATAGAGTCAGAAGTTTATAAGGAGACAGGTATTTCATGTTACTTATTGATGATTATTCTAGATTGAAGTGGGTTACTTTCTTAAGGGAAAAATCTGAAGCTCTAGAGAAATTCAATATTTTTAAGGCTATGGTTGAGATAGAGACAGGTTTGATGATTATATGTCTGAGATCAGATAGAGGTGGTAAATTCACTTCCTGTGAGTTTAATTCTTTCTGTGAAGAGCATGGGATAAAGAGACAATTATCTGCCCCACGAACCCCTCAACAAAATGGAGTTGTGGAAAGGAAGAACAGGACAATTCAAGAAGCTATTAGGACCATGATGTTGGAAGGAAATGTTTCACATATCTACTGGAGAGAAGTTGTGAGTACTATCATTTACACTCTCAATTGGGTACATGTCAAAGGTGATACCGGTAAGACTCCTTATGAGTTATGGTTTGGTCATAAGCCTACTATTAGATACTTCAAAATATTTGGGAGTAAATTTTGTATCAAACGAGATGAATACAAATGAAAGTTTGATGCTAGAATTGATGAAGGAATCTTTCTTGGTTATTCTACTAAAATTAAAGCCTACCGGTGCTACAATAAGAGATTGAGGAAATTAATTGAAAGTGCTAATTTCAAGGTTGATGAAGACATAGTTAGACCATCCAGAACCTACAGATATGATTCAGGCAATTAGAATGATAGTTTAGTTAAAGGAAAGAAATTTCATACTCTAAATCAAGTTCAAATCATTCTGGTGAATCAAGAAAATCAAGAGGAAGAAACTAGTGAAAGTGAAGAAGTGAGATCACAAGAGCCTAAAGTTCAAGAACACCCTAAGACTCCAAGGTATGTAAGACTAAATCATTAAGAAGATCAGATTATAGGTGATAAGAACAAAGGTGTTCAAACTAGGAGAAGAATTGTAGAGGAATATTGTTTGATCTCAAAGACTGGGCCTAATAGTGTCAATCAAGCATACACATATGAACATTGGGTGGAAGCAATGAAAGAAAAACTACTACAAATTGAGAAGAATGATAAATGGATTCTTGTTCCTAGACCTAAGGAAAAAAATGTAATTGGAACTAAATGGGTCTTTTAGAACAAACTGAATGAGCAAGGTGAAGTTGTTAGAAAGAAAGCAAGACTACTGTGCAAAGGATATTCTAAGATGGAAGGAATTTACTTTGAAGAAACTTTTGCTCCTATTGTTAGGATTGAAGTTGTGAGACTATTTCTTTCTTATGCTACTTACAAAAACTTCAAGGTTTATCAGATCGATGTTAGGTTAGCATTTCTAAATGGTGAAATGGATGAAGAAGTGTATATTGAGCAACCTGATGGATTTTAATTGACTGATCAGGGAGATATGGTTTTCTAGTTGAAGAAAGTATTGTATGGACTTAAGCAAGCCCCAAGAGCATGGTATGCCAAATTGGAAAAGTATTTGTTGAAGCTTGGATTTAGTAAAGGTACTGTTGATAGTAATTTTTATTTCAAGATTGATCATGATAAAGATTCTATTGTTGAAGTCTTTTTAATGGTATCATTTTTGGAGGAGATGATAGTTTGTGCATGAAGTTTTCTGATGAGATGCAGAGTGAGTTTGAGATTTCTATTATTGGAGAAATGAAATTCTATTTGGGATTTTAAATTACTCAGCCAGAAAGAGGGATATTTATATCTTAGTACTAGTATGTGAAAGAATTGCTAAAGATGTTTGGGATGGAAGATTCAAAGCCAGTTGGTACACCTAGGGTGACCAGATGTAACTTGACACAAGATGATGATTCTCCTAAAAAAAATCAGACTAGATACAAATCTGTGATTGATGGATTTATCTATTTGACTCAAACTAGACTTGATATCATGAATGTTGTATGCATTTTTGCAATATTTCAAGCTGATCCTAAGGAATCTCATGTGATGGTTGTGAAGAGGATTTTTAGGTACTTGAAGGGGATAGTTGATTTTGGCCTATGGTGTCCGAAAGAATATGACCTTACTTTGAGTGCTTTTAATGATGCTAATTGGGAAGGAGATGTGAATGACAAAAAGAGTACTAGTGGTGGTGCATTTTTCTTGGGAAAGAAGTTTATTTCATGGTTAAGTAAGAAGCAAAATGTCATTTCTTTATCTATTACAAAGGAATAATACATTGTTGTTGCTAACAATTGTACTCAAGTATTGTGGATGAAGAAGATATTGAAAGATATCAGAATTGTGTATGATGAACCTATTGATATATTATGTGATAATTTAAGTGCAATTAACATTTCTAAGAATGTGGTGTTGCATTCAAAAACCAAGCATATATCTATCAAGTTTCACTTTTTGAGAGAGAAGGTGAGTGAAAAAGAAGTCAGATTGGAGTATGTGCCCACTAAGGAACAAATTGCAAATATATTTACCAAGCCCTTAACTAAGGATAATTTTGAGTATCTCAGAGGGAAGCTAGGGGTGATTACCCCTCCTAATCAGAATTAAAATTCAATGAATTGCATCAGTTTGTGCATTTCATAGTCATATCTTGTGATCCGAACTGATGTTGTGGTGGCTGCTACTTAGGGGGAGTAGTCAGATGTTTAGAAATGTGGTTCAAAGCTTGAGTGCAGAAATATAATGTGTACCTTTTTCATTGATGTCAAAGGGGGAGAAGAGTCTTGTGAAAAACTATGAAAGAGTTAAGGAGAAAAGAGTCAAAATCTAAGGGGGAGAAAGTGCTAAGAGAAAGTATCATTGATGGTGTTTTTCACATCATGTGCTGCCATCAATGCCAAAGGGGGAGATTGTTGTATATTTCTGATGTGTGGTTGTTATTGATGTCAACACTATTTCCTTTAATGTCTTTAAGGTTGTATATGTTGAGGATATTGGGAAAAATGTAATAAAATAAGTTGCAGGTTGTCTATGATGCAATGAAGTTCAATATGATGGCTAGTGCAGTATATTGATGATAAGAAGTTGTGGATTTAAGGGTTTGTTTACTAGTATATCTATTTTATCCACATGAATTTTTAGAGGTTCACATGAAGATTTTGTTAAGTTATGAGTATTTGTGTTCTGACAATTTTTTTTTTGCTTTAGTTGGTGTTCCTGAAAGAAGATTATATGATTCTAGTAATTTGAGTTGTTGTGGATGCTTCTATGGTGATTCATGATGCTTGTGGATATTTCTAGACTATTCTCTATCTGTGTTGTTGGTCCACATTGATTGTTGTGCTTGTGATTGGTGACTTTCTTTTGTGAGTTCATGTTTTTCATGATCATGGCCGACAGGGTGATTGTAGCATGTTGTGGATCTTTGAGGCATAATTGTTTAAGGTGTTTCATGTTCGAGACATGTTTTTTTGGTTCCTTACTATGCTTTGGCTGAAATTGTTTGGTCTACATTGATAAATTGTTTATTGATTTGGGCCGATAGTTTGTACAAATTTTATATTTTGTTGGGCCGACATGTAGTTGATGTTATCCTTAGTTGTGGATATATATGATTGATTGTTTATACCATTTGATGGGCATGGTGTGCGATGTATGTTTTCTTCTGTGTGAGAATAATGTTTGAATATTTTGAAGGAAGAAGTAAAGTGTGAAGAAGAGTGAGCAGAAGAAAGTGTTTATGTACTTAATCAAAACTGTAATCAGGCATTAGAAGATTATATTTTCTCAGTTCAAAATATTTTGGATGTAATACAAATGTGACTATAAGACAGTGAGTCTTCCTTTGGGTAGTGAGCTCTAGGAAGTGTGCCTAAATTCATGTGCATTCCCAATTTATAATACTTTTAATAGATTATAATCTTGTGGACTAACCTCCACCGTGGTTTTTCCCCTAACAGGGTTTCCACATAAAAAATATTGGTGTTATGTGTGTTTTTGATGTGGTGATGGTGTATGCTTTCATGTTTATTTATCATATCTGAGAATAAGTTTAATATGTAAAATTTATGTGACAACTGATTCACCCCCCCCCCCCGCCTTCTCAGTTGTTTTCCCTTGTGTTGCCAACATTTTAATCAAAATTTACCTCAAGTGCAATGACCAACATGTATGCAAAATGTAAAGTGTATACAATCCACTAGATGAATTTTGGATATGCACAAAATGGATTTGTTGAATAGGTTTCAAAAAAATTCAAGAAAAGGAAATTAGAAGGCATAAATCCAAAATCCACAACCTTTACCAACATCCTCACTACCCATGACTTGTGCATAAGTGGAAATTTTGGAACAAGTATGTATCCCATTGAAGCACTAAAAGATTAAAAAACTAACAAATTTTATAGTTAGGACACACTTGAAAGGAAACATGTAGAAACATGTAAAAATGTAAAATAAGGCTTTACTCTATATGTCAAACAACTCTATATATTGAATCAATGAAAATTTTTGAAATGCCCATATCCACACCAGGATCTACACAAATGTATCTAGTGGAAATTTATAAGAAAATTTTGCAAATAGCCTACCTAAAGCTATATCTATGAACTCTTTTAGCATTTTCCATGCTAATGCAAAATCGGATCATAGGAATATCATGTGCAAATCCATCAAATCACAATGAAAGAGGATCTTTTGTCATATTTTATAGTTGGAAATTCATTAGTAGACATGTATGTAAGCCATGGGAGTATAGGTAATAGTGCAAACTACCTTCCAGAACATCTCATGGGCTAAATGGTTGTAGTATATCCATAAAATAGATTTTTTTATCAATCTTTAGAAAATCTAAAAATAGATTATAGACATCCAAAGAGAAATAAATTAAGGTGAGGGAGAATTTTTTATTAAGGTATGTAGGGATTTTGAAAGTTCCTAGAAACTTATAAAAAAAACAAATAAAATAATAAAGACAATAGAAAAATAGGGTCTCAACCCTTTAAAAGGCTACCGAAATCAAAGGAAAAGCAAGCTCGGGTTGGCCAAATGTGATAGATAAATAGCACCACCAAGAGTGAGGAACAACAACAACCAAGCTATAAATAAAATAAATGAATGAATGAAATATTTGGGACCCCTTGGGTCCCTCTTAGACAATTCCAAGACTAGAATAGGTTGGCCTCTCACCCAACACTCCAATATGAATTTGGGGAAGTGATTTAGGAAGACATTTCTTCCTCCTTACAACATTCCAAGAGAAATTAGCATCCAAATTATCAAAAAAAGGGGAAGCAAGGGGGATTCCCCCATGGAGATCCTATTAGCATGAGAGGATAGAACCAATTAATGAGAAGGTGAAAGGATTCCATCCACTACATGAGTATTTTGGAGTTGGTTCAAAGCCAAAGGTAGATAAATATGTGAGGTCGAGGCAAGAGTTTCCACAATAGTTTCTAAGGGACATGTGAGAGATGCACTAGAAGAAAAAGACTCATCCTCTCCCTTAGAGAATTTATTTGATAGATAATCAGGAGCATGAATAGTTAATTGATCTTTGTTAGCATCCTTCACTATGTAGTAGAGCCTGTATGATATGAGAGAGGACAAATCATAGACAAGTGAAAAATAGAGAAGCATCAATGATATTTGAAGGGGAGGCCCTCACAATCAATAAGTTTAGTCCAATTCCTATCCCAAACCATAAAACTACACCCCTAACCATGTATCAATGCCCTTGTAGTGTGATAAAGGATAAACCATAGCTAGGTGACCAATGGAGAAGCATTGATGACAACTGAAGGGGAGCCCCTCATAATCAAGAGGTTGATTCCAAGGCCTATCCCTAACTGTCAAAACCATATTTAAAGGTGATGGAGAAGTTATACATGATATATAATAATGATTTGCTAGTTATAAGCTCTATATTCATATTATCTCTTGTTCAAATATCTTCTCTAAACATGTCACATATTGTGGGTGGCTTGTAGCCAACTCATACCATGGCCTTAAAAATTCTTGGAAAATTAGTGTTATGAGTGCAAAAAACCTAGGTTATTTTTGGCACAAAGATTCTATTGGTGCTGTGAATATTATTCATTCTTTCATAGTCAAAGAGAATCATAATTTTCATTTTGTTCATGTAGCATGTGACACTACACATTCTCATGTACTTACAAAAGTGGTAAGGCTTACTCATTTGGATTAGGTATCCTTGGTCCCTTTTAGTCTAAAAACATGGAAAGCAATAATAATTTCATTATTATTATTGATCTATAGAGTTTGGGGATATTATGTTAGCATGTGGAAAGTATCGGTGTTGTATTTTTAGTTGATGGTTGAGTCTTTATTTGAGAAAGAGGTAACTATGGGTAACTAGAGAATGATTATATCAAAGATGCATTTAAAACCTATACTAATGAATGTCCTTATAGATCATATGGTTTTGCAAGTTATACAAGGAGGTGACAATACTATGAGTATTAATAGTGAAGGAAAACATTTTGTTTAGGGGTGAGGATAATAAGGTAGACAATTCTTCTCAAGAAGTATATAATGAAGAACAACATGAAACATATTACTCTAGCCAATAAGAATTTTATGAAATCAATAATGACATATTGGATTAAGGTATCTTAGAAAACAATAAATATTGAGTAGAAGAAGACATAGTTGTCACTTCAAAAGTCCAATGCCCACTTCAACATGACCAATTTTTTGGTTTCTCTCAAAAAAATTAGAATTCCTTATGGCTTTTAAAAAGTGACTAAAGTTAGAAAGGTGGATCAAATTATAAAAAATATTAAAATAAATATAACTTTTGTATTTATCCATAATCTCTTTATGTAAAATAATTAGTTACAAACAAGAGGTTCATCACATTTTGTGGTTAGATGTTGTAAATTAGCTTCATCACACATAGGGGAGGCATCAAGAGAAGGATAACTATGAGTTTCATGGTTACCAATGATTGGACTTATTTGTTAAAATAGGTCTTCCCAAATGGTAGGGGCATCAGGAAAGTGAGGGATAAGATTCTCAAGAGTCTCAATAAGGATACATTCTAACACTAAAATATCTTCTTCATGTCTAGAAGAGATATTAGGAGAAGGAAAGTTTTTATTGTCATGATTACCTACAATTATATCCCCATGTCCTATAATGTCTTCTCAAGTAGGAGAGGTAGAATTTTCATAGCTCTTAATTATTGGATGTCTTAATATCAACATATCTTCCACACAAATGTGTTTGTCATGATCATTGACGATTCTATCCTTATTCACTAAAGCATTCTCACAAGTAGGGGAGGTGTTGGGAGATGAACGGAGACTAGGTAAAGTAGTGGACATAATCTTAGCTTTGTGTGTCATAATTTCTTTCCACAAGGGAAGACAAAAAACTACTTTCATGATTCTCAATTATTGTATCTCCTATCACTAAGATATCTCCATCACTAATAGGGGAGATATCAGGAGAAGAAAAATTATGATTGTTAATGCTTGCATCCTCTTGTATCAAACCTTTAGGGGATGATCTAGGAGAGATGAATTCATCAAGGGATTCATATACCATGTCAAATTAATCACTACTAAAGGGTTTGAATGATATTCTTTCTCTAAGGTTAACCATTTTTTGTTTTTCTTTTGATATTTTTAGTTTTTTTTTATTTTCATTTTCTAATAAATGTTGAATGTAATCTAATGTAATTGAACTATGAACTAATGCTCAAAATGAAAAGTGTAAGAAACTAATTCTATCCAAAATTATAATGAATGTAAATTATGCTACTTCTAATGATTTGAATGTAACAAAAAGCAAACAAAGTGAAATAGAAAAGAAATAATAGCAACCAAAAGTTTAAAAACAAACAATTTAACTTCGTAAAATTTAGACTGGGACTGATTCTCCCAAGGCATCGAATGGATCCCAGTAGGGATTTTTTTGAGAATTTAAACAAAAAAATAGTTGATTTTTATGTTCTCTATGTTGTATGATCTAGATCTGAGATGCTAATGCAAAATTTAAATGATTTTTAATGAAATTAGATGCAAAAAAACAAGCTATATGAGCTTTCACTAATGCAAAATTTAGAAACCCTAGATGCCAATTAACTAATACAAATCCTATTGCAAAGTAAATGCAAGCTAGATATAGGATGATGATGGAATCCAAATTAGAAAAGAAGGTATTCTAAATGTAGGTTCACCAAAATGAAAAGAAAAAAAATAGGTTTGGATATCTTCACCGTAGTGGTTTAGGGCCTAGAGAGGACAGCTTTCCCTCACTTTTACTCAAGAACAAACCCTTAGGATCTCTTTGGAAAGTAGAAAGTGATATTGGAAAAGGATTGTTCTAGGGGTTGAATATGATCTAATAAGGGGTTCACCACCAATTTTAGACTTTGAAAATACAATGAAATGCAAGATGAAATGTAAGATGAAATGTAAAACCCTAATATGATGCAAACTTGAATTAAATGACCTAGAAATGCAAATGACACAAAATATAAAGATACAGAACAAGATGTGTGCACCTAGAAACTTGAAGATGACTGGAAGAAGTCCTGAAATGCTGGAAATTCTAACTTTTTGACCTAGTGGGACTCATTCACCATTTTGGGTGAATCAGTCCTAGTTTTGGATTTTTACACGGGAGCCTGTTTAAAAAAAAAGGGTATATGAATCTACAAATAGATCTATGAAATAGCTACATTGGGACTCATTCTCCACTTGTGGCGAATGAGTCTAGTTTGAATTTTTTAGAACTTCAAGATTTGAATCTTCTCTTCTTAGTCTGCTCAATTTGCTCCTCTAGGTTCTCGAATCCAAAACTCTGATTTTGGGGTTGTAGATGATATTTTAGTGAAGATTATGACCTTGGAAATGGGGAGACAACTCCAAAAAGCTTGTAAGCTAATCTTCAATGATCTTTCAAGCTCCAAGAAACTTAGATCTACAATCACACATGTAAAGAGGAGAAAACTTGTTTATTGTTAGTGAATAGGGGTTTGCCTTGGTCAAACCACTTTTAGGTAATTAAACAAAATGATGAAACAATGAAACAAGGAAATTAAAAATGAAACATAGGATATGAAACATGAACAATGATACCTTGAATGATGCCTTGTAAATATACAACTCAACATGAAATGGCCATGAAGGATGTAGATCTTGATCTTTGTCAATAGGTATATAACAATGCTTGATCTTGGATCTTCAATGCTACATCACAACACTAGCTCAATAACATGCTTGATGCTTGATATTCTTGAAAAGATGATGGATCTTAAATATTTGAAACAATGAATGAAGAATTATGCCCTTGAACGCCTTAGAAATGATCTTCAATGCTCTCTTGATGATGTTGTAATTTCTTAGAATGCTTAGCTCTTGCTTTCTTCACTTGATATCATGTAGGCTTATATTTCTTAGGTGAAATGATGATTTGGAAGCTTTTTTATATAGGAAATGCAACCAGATGACCATTTATTTGATCCCCAAGGACGACATAGAAGAAATTTGAACTTAAAATCCAGTTTTTCCCACTCAAACCTTGAAAATAGGTCAAATGGGACTCATTCACCAAGTTGGGTGAATAAGTCCCACCTAGATGGGACTTGTTGATGGTTTTTTTTGCACCTTCTCAACACAAGAAACACACAAGTATGCTACCTCTCTTGAAAGGTAGAAATCTACAAACAAGTTCTAGATTACTACCCTAAGGTCTCTCGAGTGCCAGGTCATGACAATCTTGGAATAGTTTAATTGGTTGATATTTTTTGTTGGTAATCACATGGTGGCCTTTATGGTTTACAAAGCATGGGAATTTGGGTCTGTAAATGGAGTTTCAAGGTGCTAGAAGTGAATGAATAGTGGCTTCCCACTCAAAAAAGCAAGCTAAAACTCACCTTGTTCATTTGATTTAGCTTTGTTTTGATGCTTGAGATCCTAGTCTAACTAAGGAACAATAGAAATAGAAAAAGAGGAAAGGGTGAGAGAGTTTGTTCTAAATCTAAGCAATGAATGAACAGTAATAATGAAGGCTGCTACAGTAGAAAAACTTCCTTAAATTGATTTTTGTTTGACCAAGAGAAACCTACAACTACACGAAATCAGTGCAATCTTCTAAGGATTGTAGATTTTTATATTGTGCATTCAATTAATGAACATACAATTTAACTAAGTTGCATCAATGAAATAAACAAGACCAGGATGACTTTACACAACAATTTGTCATCAAAAAATGCCAAAAGTATGGGCTAGAAGTCCATCAAATACCATAACAGCAAACACCATTATCACAACCATTCAAGAAACTACAAGCTAAATCTAACATGGAGGTTGAATCATGCATGCATAATGAACAAACTCAAAAGAAACACCCAAATTCATGCAATGTTTCTTTCTATTGCTACAAAATGCCTTTTACACTAATTACCCAACCCATTTACAAATGAGGAGCAAGCCCCTATTTATAGTTTTCCAAAAGGTGAATGAATGTCCAAGATTGATTTACATTGTGTGGCCCAGATTTGTTACAAGTTAGGGTTTCACCTACACCCAAATATATGGAAATTTAAAATAATGTTTTGTCTTTTTCCCTATTTTGTCATCTAGTGACCCTGACATTGTAGCAATTTTGTCCTATAGTGACAACCTTCCCTGTTGTAGTTGAAACTGCCAGATGTTGCCCTTTGTCTAATGTGTTTGTTGCATCCTTTCACCCAATCAAGTGAATCCTTTTGCTGATTAGTGTTACTGAGAAGTAGATATGTTTCTCCTAATTCTAGGTGGATAGCTCCTAACAATCATCATCATTTGGTTGAAAATAAAATAACTCCCTCTTGCTCCCTTCAAGGCCACCCTTTGCAGTTTTTTCACTAACTTCCTTGGTGTAGGCATCCTTATAACTCTAGCTCTATTGGTGGGTACTAGGAAGACGGGTGAGCATAAAATGAATGGTGACTAGAGCAATATGCTCTTTCCTTGTTCAACTTTCTCAATGGGACTCCCTGACGAACCTGCAACAGGTTCCATAAATCCTGCATACATGAAGTGCAATAAGTGCTTTCATACATGAAGTGAAATAAGTGATTTCATTCTATCCCCTTTGCATTGGAATCTCAAGGGTTGTTCATGAGTGAAAGGTGGAAAATAATCTCTCTCCTTTTAGGTCCAAAACCATAGAAGTGGAAAGATACCCCCACTATTTTCTTCATTTCATTTTGATGAACTTACATTTAGAGCATCATAATTCTCATTTGGAGTGCATTTACATTCTACACTTAGCTTGCATTAACATTTCATTAGGTTTTGCATTGGTTAATTTGCATTCTAGGGTTTCAATTTGTGTACGTTTTCTAATCACATTTCTTCAAAAATGATCAAAATCTCATCAAAAACCAACTCAAAAATATCAAAACTAGCAATTTTTTTTTTGGAAATCCACAACTATCAGACATAGATCCACAACTGATACTGTGAACCACAAATAATAACTGGAAAACCACTTCTAACTTTATGAAGTGCAATTTTTGAAAATAGTGTTGCATTTGATAACTTGAACCATAATTTTGTGACATATTTGCTGAAAGCAGAGTCACAATTGTCTGCTAAATAGAAACTTTTGAAATTTGTGTTCAAAATCTAACCAAAAAAATTTCACAGTGTCCTCTAACTGATAAACTAGATACTTGCAATATTCACCAGCTCATTTTAGCATTCCCATTATAAATACATTGCATTATAGGTTACACTCTTCCATCCTTTACATTGCACAAATCAGACTTCAGTTCTTAGGTTGAATTTGAGCCTTCAAATTTTGAACATAGGGAGACTTTTGAGATTTTTAAAATTATTGGTTACATATTCTATTTTTCATTGACCATTATCCTTGCCATTGTCAACCCTTTTCATTGTCACCTTATCAAGTTTGATTCTTGAGCTTGTGTCCTTGTCTTGACTCTTTTTTTTCAAAGTTATCCTCTTATGGTCAATGACATTTGGAATTTTTAGCCTTGGGTTCACATTAGCTTGATTTCCATCCATTGTTTAAAATTCCTTTACACTATCTTTCTCTCATTTAGAATCAGATTTCTTAGATTGCACTTTGCACCTTTATCCCAAAAATACAAAAAAATAGTTCATTTCCACCATATCCTTAGCTTGGCATATCCCTTTGCATCCATTTGACTTATTATCCTTTTGCATTAGCATATTTTTCCTTCATCTTAACCTTAGTATCATTTAGTCACCTTATCATTATTCAAGATTTATCTTCCTTTTGCATTTATCATCCTTTCATTTTCATATCCTAAAATCTAAAAATCCAAAAAAAATAATTTAGTCTCATTTACATCTTGGATTATCCCTCAACTTGCAAAATTCTCACATGGTTGAAACAAGGTCAATATCCAAAAGAAAGGACATGGATTTTTCAAGTGCCCCTTTTCATGAAACTACCCTTGGAATAGATTCAAATCATTCTACATCTACAAGAAATACATCACAAGGAGATCAAACCAACACATGGGAAAACATGAGCCTAGAAGAATTCAACAAACAATTAACTCCTCAATAAATGGAAAGAGCTTATCAAAACCCAAGAATTTTAAGAATGGTTGATCAACTAGTTAGTGTTAACCCTAAAAATAAATTCTACGCACTAGCTAAAAAGGGTGCCAAGGTACCTCAAGGCTTTGATGTGTCAACCCTTGTAGAAGAGGAAACTAAAAAATCCATTTGCACTTGGCATGCCCTCATCACAACAAACATCAAACATACCCCTTGGGAAAAATTCACATGAGTACCAATACCACACATATCCCAAGCATCCCAACATTTGGAAACAAGGTAACCCATACAACTACACAAGGACAAATTTTTACACTTGGAAGTTCCTCCAATTCCATGGGTAAGACCTTTACAAACCCCCTTTTTCAAAATACGAATCAAGGTTCCACTTCACAAGGTCCTACAACTTTGACTCAAAATGAAAACCAAGGTCCTATTCCTACACTTCAAAACATAAATCAAGGATCTTTATTCCTATTTCAAAGTAAACCTTCATCAATTCAACCTAGAAAGGTTCACATTGTCTCATGAAGGATCGCAAACAATAATCAAGGATCTATCCCATCACTCCAAAATTATAATCAACAATCCCTTCCATCGTTCCAAAACTCAAACCAAGGAATTACTCCTTCATCCCAAAATATCAATCAAGGTCCTACATCTTCATCCCAAAACATCAATCAAGGACCTACATTTTCATTTGCAAGTCAAGGACCTAATTTTCTAAACCAAAGCACAAATCAAGGGTCTACACCTCAATTCCAAAACACCATACCACATGCAAACATGACCTTTGTAACAAACCTAAGTGCCAATTTCATTCCAAATCAAACCAATACAAATCAATATGGAAACCAAGATCCCACATCACAAGGATACAATCCTAAGTCAAATCCAACATATGACCTTAATGCCAACATCATGACACAAAATCAAAATAATGCAACACCATCTCTTGTAGAATTATTGATATAACAAGTGAAAAACCTTCAACAACATATGACAAACATGCAATTGGGGACTAACAGGCAGACTTATTCTGTGGATGAATTGTGCCCCTTTCTATTTGATCAAAATTTATGCATGCCACCTTTTACCCCTCATTTCACAACACCACCTTTACCTAAGTACAAGGGGATAGGGGATCCAATAGAGCACATTCGATAATTCAACACAATGTATGGAAGTCTCATATGATCCTACCTATTTGATGAAACTATTATGTGAAGCCTTATAGGGCCAACTCTAGATTGGTTTGCACACCTTCCTCCAGGAATAAGAGCATGGGGTGAACTAGCTGAAAAATTCATCAATAATTTTTCCTTCAACATTAAAAATGATGTCACCCTTGAAACATTAATCACAACCAAAAAATAAGAATGGGAATCACTCACCTCATTCTACCAGAGATGGCGAGGTTTGGTTAGCAAATTCCCTTGTCACATTCCTAAAAAACAATTTCTCACCATGTTTGTGTAAAATCTTAATGAAGAATTGATTAGTTGAATTCAAATCCAATGTTGCACAACCTTTGAAGAGATCCTTGAAAAATGTGTCCTTATTGAGAAGGATCTTATCGCTAAAGGACTAGTCAAGGTAAACAAAGAAAATCTTAAATCCAACAATGACAAAAGAAAATACTGGTCCCGAAACAAAAATGTCACGAATGATGGAGTTGTTGATGCCAAACTGATAACCAAAGGTCCAACCATTAAACTCAAAGGGCCCTCCCCATCAAATACACCAACTATACCAAACACACATATTTAAATTCAAAACCAAATGTTGAATGCTATCCAAAACAATCAACAAAAAAGAGGACCTACCCGTGCCAAAAGAACATACACTTAATTAGGCAAACCCATCAAATCAATCCTCAATTAGCTTTTACAATATAATATCATCACATTGCCAGACACCAAGAATTATGAACCTACCTTGAGAAAACTTGATTGGTGGAAAGAAGATGAATACCGTGAATACCACCATGGAAAAGGACATAAAACAACTAGATGTTGGACACTCAAGAACATTATTCAAGACCTCATTGAAAATGGAACCATATCGGTAGGAGATTCACAAGGAAAAACCAATGTTGATCATACCATATTCAAGACTCCCTTGCAAGACCATGATAAGGGGAAAGCCTCCAGTTCAAGGAACAAGGACAATAATGCCAATTATGCCATAGTTAAACATGATTACAACACTATCATTCTTAACATAAGACCCTTTGATGATCGCATTGCTACCATCACCATAAATAAGACAAACTTAGATTGTCGTGTTGCTACTCACAGAGCCAAGATAACTATTTTAGGACCTCCATCTAATTAACAATCGAAGAGTCAATATAATCTCCTTGATTGGTAGGGAAAAACCTTCGTGCAAATTTCTATCTTGGAGCTCCTTCACACATCCCCACAGTGTAGAGATATCCTTGACAATGCATTACAAGAATCATCTATCTCACCAACCTAGATGTCAATGCATTTTAGTTCATGTTTCAATACCTAGCTATTCCACACCATGTCACCTTCTCCGAGCAAGAATTTTCTACACCAAAATCTGATCATAACGACCCTCTACATCTTGAATTCTATGTTAATAAATGTAGGACTAGATGAGTCCTAGTAGATGTTGGAGCAAGTCTAAATATTTTCTAACTAAAATTGGTAAAAGTATTGGGATACTCTGAGAATCGTATAGACCAACCAAATAAAATTACTATCAAAGCCTATGATGATGTTGAGCATTCATCTGAAGGTGTAATTTTTCTTCCCATAAGAGTTGGCCCATCAATATAGGACATGGTTTTTCATGTCTTGGATTTGGATTTGCATTGCAATCTTCTTCTTGGTCATCCTTGGATTTATTCTATGAGTTCTATTGCATCCACCTACCATCAATGCCTCAAATTCCCACACAATGGCACTTAAATCACTAATCTTGGTGACCCTGATCCTTTTCAGTATTGTTTAAACCTAAGAGGAATTATTGAAGGTCAAGTTCCCATCAATCAAGAGGCCTCACCTTCCACTTCATCCACCACTCCATCTCCCTACATTAACCCATCTACCCTTATCAAATCATCCACTCCATTCACCACACTTTCCATGCCTAAGATCCAGATCCAAGACAAAGGATGCATTGAATATAACATGAAGATTCTCTTTTTCATTGGAAAGTTACCTAAATCACCAAAGTCATATGGAAAACTACATCTCATGCAGCCTAAGGTCATCTTCCATAATCCCCCTACCACCTTCACTTGATGGGGGGACTTTCCAAAGAATCTCTAGATGATCACATTCTCACATGGTTGTACAAAGATGATCAGGAGATTGAATATAAGAAGTTTCCAGTTGAAAAATATCCAAAAGGGTTCCAAATAGTGAAGTGATAAGGATATGATGGACATAGTGGCCTTGGCATAAATAAATAAGGAATGGTGGAACCCTTGCAACCTCCTAAGTTAATCAAACACCAAGGGCTAGGGTTCAAACAAGTAAAAGTGACTATCCAAGGTATTGAGTTACCTTCGAGTGAGGTTGCTAATGCTTTAGATGAGATCAAGACATATGAAGATTCTTGGGATTATGAGACCGATTCCATTGAATATGAATGGGATTCCCTATCCTCCACTACCTTTATAGACCTTGATAAACTATTTGGAATACTTTATGAACCTCCCCTTGAAAATAAATTCAATCGAATGCTTACCCTAAATACCCTGCCAAGCTTACCAAGCCCTCATCCATGAGTCCCTTTGAAAATAGAAAAATGGATCAAACACTTTTGGGAAACCATTGACACTACCTCTTGAGAACCTGATGAATCTACCTCCATTTTTACCCTATTTTCCTACATCATGAATCTTGATAGTATTGATGATGGATTACCCCTTGTCTACCCTCAACTCATAGATTGGGATAAAAAAGAACCACCAAGTTTGGACACTTTCAAGACTGACGAAGCAATTACTAAGTTCATGAGACTTTGTGAAGGAATACCAAGTGGGGATCATATGGTTGGATTTTCCATAGAACTTGATTATGTAGCATACTTTAGTGATGTTTTCCTATCCTCTAGTCGCAAAAGTGAAAAGGAAAAAGGAAAAGCAAAGAATAAAAATAATAGGTCTTCAGGTGAAAATTGAAAGGTGCCTGCTAACCATGAAAAAGTAAAAATAAATGATGTATCTAAAGGTGAAAACCTCCCAAAGGTACTTGAGGATGGATGACTAGGTTGTCTCCCTATAGACTGAGAGAGATCTTTGTTGCTAATAGAAGAAACAAAACAGGTGAATATTGGAACACCAAATAATTCCAAAATCATACAATTAGCAACATCTTTGACTGCCAAGGAAAAGCCTAAGTTCACAAAATTATTTTTAGAAAGACAAGTTAATTTTTCTTGGTTGTATGCTAACATGCATATATTGGATCCTAAAAGATACTAAAAATGCATCCATAGATTGCACTCCTTGTCAAGGTGAAATCAAAGGAACTTCTAGATGTTGGATTCATTTGTTTTATTGATTATGCAGATTGGATATCAAACCTTGTTCCTATCACCAAACCAAATGGTAAAATCAGAATCTGCACAGATTTTAGAGATCTCAACAAAGCTTGTCCCAAAGATGATTTCCCTTTGCCAAACATTGACATCATCGTAGAAATCACAGCTAGATATGAAATGCTATCACTTATGGAAAGATTCTTGGGTTATAAATAGATAAGAATTGCTATTGAATATAAACCAAACATAGATTTCACATGTGCTTGGAGAAATTTCTATTGGAATATGATGCCATTTAGACTAAAAAATGTTGGAGCTACATACCAGAGAGCTATGACTACAACTTTTCATGCCTATATGCATGTGCTTATGGAAGACTATGTCAATGACATTCTCTCTAAATATCTAGAATGAAGTGGACACTTAGTAGTATTGGATAAGATTTTCACATGATTGGAAAAATACCAACTAAGACTAAATCCAAAGAAATGTGTTTTCAAGGTCTAATCAGACAAGCTTCTTGGATACATTATCTCATGCAGAGGAATAGAAGTTGATCCCACAAAATTCAAAGCTATCCTAGAGATGCCATCACCAACCAATATCAATCAGTTTAGAAAATTGCATGGAAGACTACAATAAATCCACAAATTCATCGCTCAATTAGAAAATAAAATCCATCCTTTTCAACATCTCTTAAGGAAAGGCATTCCCTTCAATTGGACATAAAAGTATCAAGAAGAATTTGATCAGATCAAATACTATCTACTAACTCTGCCAGTTCTTATGCCCCCAATTGATGGAGGATATTTGATATTATATGTGACAACAACAACATTAGCATTAGGAGCATAACTAGCACAAAATGACAATAATGGCAAAGAACGAGCTATATATTACATCATTCTCACCCTAGTTAGATATGAGTTGAACTATAGACCTATTGAACGAGTATTTCTAGTAGTTTTATTTGCAGCATAGAAACTAAGACATTACATGTTGAATCATAAGACAAAATTTATTGCAAAAATTGATCCTCTGAAATCTCACCTCAGCAAAGCAGCTCTAACAAGAAGACTAGCTAAGTGGGTCATGATCTTGAGTGAATATGACATTGATTATATAGATAGAAAAGAAATAAAAAGACAAGTTATAGTAGATCAACTTGTAGATGCACCAGTAAAGGAAAATCATCCTTTGATATATAATTTCCCTGATGAATCAATCTTTTTCATAGACACACCAACATGGAAACTATATTTTGATGGATCTTACACAAGTCATGGTTTAGGAGCTAGAATTCTATTCATCACACCTCAAGGAGATTCCATTCCCAAGTCATTCTGAATTGCATTCCCCTGCACTAATAACATAGAAGAGTACGAAGCATTGTTGATAGGACTCCAGATAGTAATAAAATGGAAAATCAAGGATCTTCAAGTCTACGATGATTCTCAATTAGTGATTAAGAAATTTAATGATGATTATGACACCAATGATGAGAAATTAATGCCCTAAAAGTGTAGGGTGGATAGTTTCAAATTATAATTTGATGCCATTTCTTTTTAACAAATCTTGAGAATCCAAAACCAATCAATTGATGCAATGGCTACCATTGAATCTCTCTTGGACATTCCTAATAATGCATTACAATATGAGTTATTGGTAGAAAAACTATTGATCCCTATGTTTGATGTCCCTAAAACTAAACTTGTGTGTGAACTTGTTGGTCTTGATTCACCTTGGTACAAAGACATTTATGCCTATTTGCATGACTAGATTATCCCTCCTTACTTGTCCCTTAACCAACAAAAAATCTTTATCCAACAAGAATATAAATATATCATCATCAGAGATACCATTTGTCACCATAGCTTAGATAGTACCCTCCTTTGATTCCTAGACTCAAATGAAGCACAAACAACCTTACAAGAGGTTAGTCATGGTATATGTGAAGCTCACTTTGTTGGTCCTACCTTAGCCAAAAATCTCATGAGGATAGGATATTATTGGCCTACAATGGAGCATGATGCCTATCACTTTGTGAAGAAATGTCACCAATGTCAGATTCATGGCGATCATATACATGCACCAGCTCAAGAATTGCATCCACTTACTTTTCCATGGCCATTTTCTCAATGGGGACTTGAGATCGTAGGAAAGATCCATCCCATCTCTTATAATGGACATAAGTTTATCCTTGTCACCATTTAATATTTTACAAAATGGATTGAAGCCATACCACTAACTTACATTGCTAGAAAGAAGATAGCCAAGTTCATCCTGAATTACATCATTTGTTGCTATGGTATCCCACAGTCCATCATTATCGATAATGGTCACCCTTTTAAATACCAGGATGTCTATGAGATTTGTGAAAAATTACATATCCAACATTATTTTTCTACTCAGTATTAACCCCAAGGTAATGGCCAAGCTGAGGTGTCTAACACGACTATCCTAAAAATCTTAAAGAAGACTATCAATGACGCTGGTCGTGACTGGCACCTGCAAATTAATCCTATCTTATGGGCCTATCACAATAGTATTAACACTCCTATAGGAGCCACACCATATTCCCTTGTCTATGGATCTGAAGAAATACTTCCTATAGAGGTCGAGTTACCATCCCTATGAGTCTCTATGCAAGGCTTGATTAATCAAGAACATTGTGTATCCCGTCTACATGAGTTAGAGTTATTGGATGAAAGAGATAGAATGCTTTGAAACATTTGCAAGAATATCAAAATCACCTTCAATGTATTTACAATAAGAAGTTTCATCCTAGAAGTTTCAACATTGGTGACTTAGTCCTAAAGGAAAATCTGAAGAATCAAGCAAAACAAGAAAAACCTAGGAAGTTTGAGCCTAATTAGTTGGGCTTGTATATTATCACAATAGCAAACGGATCTGGTGCTTATCATCTTACTACTCCTAAAGGAGAACTATTGTATGAACCCATCAATAACATGCACCTTCACAAGTACTACACTTGATTCTCAGAGTATCCCTTCGAAAAAGTCAAAAATATAAAAAAATCAAAAAATCAAAAAAATAGTCAGCTTGATGAAAACCTGGAAAATAGTCATCTTGGTGACAACAAAAGAACTAAAAATAAATAGTAAAACTACATAATTTATCCAAAATTTAAAACCACTTTGATGGCGCTTTGGATAAGTACCATGGTGAAAACCTGACAAACATGCACCATGTGTAGTCAGTCTATGCTCCTCCATCTACTGTCACTCCATCTGGTCTTCCATCCTCCACTTCTCTATTCACACTCATCCTTCATCCATAATAAAGCTTTTCCATTCTTCCATGACCTAGAAACCACTGAAATTTAGTCTTTTTCCTTTCCTGACCCCCCTTTGCATTCGTTCGCTACTTACCCCTTGCACATAATGAAGTGGTCCTATACCTAACTGGGGGAAATTCATTGACTTACATCTTCATGGGAAATAACAGATGGTACCAACCCTTTAAAACCTTCAAAATCCATAAAAATCATAAAATGTCCTAAAAAAAAAAAACTCAAAAAATCATCAAAATCTAAAAAAATCAAATATTCCCAAAATCCAAAAAAATCAAAACATCTCAAAATCAAAAAAAATCATAAACCATCAGAAAAATTCCAAAACAAGGTCTGAGTCTGAGTCTGAGTCAGTATTTGTTAGAGTAGTCAAACTACATTGTCTCTATGCCTTTGCTACATAAGAAAGGCTCATCTTAAATGGGCCCCCGAGACATTAGGTCAGTCCTTTAGGTTATCCAAATAAAAATCACGATAGTCTTTTTTCAAATAAAAAAAATTCAAGTCATGTCGAACTACAAGGTCTATGCGTGTATAATGTAGGCAAGGTCATCAATCGATGAGCCCCCAAGGCCACCTAGGTCAATCCTTTAGGGTTTTCAAGTCTCATTGTAGTCTTGGTCCACAAGAAATCATCATTTAAACCAAAGAATGGATCAATAGATAAAAATAACCAACAAAATCCTTCATCTTCAATCAGTCAATCTTCTTATCATCAACTCAATCAATCAAGTCATTGGTCTTATATAAAAATGGGGAATTATGTCATTTGTCTCATTCAATCTTATCTCTTGTATTTTATCAAGATGAGTCCTTCTTGAGATTAGATGTTTTCAATTTGTTCATTCGACTTAAGTGAGATGTGTCCTTCTTGCAGTTAGATGTCTTGTCAACATTTATCACTTGGTCAATTTTATCAGTTGTGTTCCTTTCCTTAAACAAGATATGTCTTTCCTAAAATATAGGTATTGTCGCATCGCTCGATCAATATTATCAGTCAGTCTTGTCAACCTTTCCTTAATCAAGATGTTTCTTTCTTGAAATTAGGCTCAATTAATCAAGCTTGTCAACCTTATCAATCAATCTATCAAATCAATCAATCTTGTCAATCTTTCCTTAATTAGGATGTGTCTTTGCTGAAATCAAGTGCAATCAATCAACTTGGTAAATCTTATCAATCAATCCTTGTCAACCTATCAATCAAATCAATCTTATCAATATTGTCAATATTTCCTTAGTTAGGATGTGTCTTTCTTGAAATCAGATGCATTCAATCAATATTTATCAAATCAATCAAACTCAGTCATCTTGGTCAACCTAATTAATCACATCAAACAATATTATCAAAACTATTGGTGAACACTATCTCTCTGGAAAACACTTTGTTGGTCTAGATTTGTCTTATTCTTTTGATCGGTTCTAGGTCATGTTACTAGTTATCTTGAGGATGTTCTATTAAAGGATTTAGAAGGATGATGATGGATCATGGCCTCTTTTCTTTGTTTGTTGTTTGTGGTTTGTCTTGGAAAAAAAACTAGGATAATTGGATCCTTAGTATGAGTTGGGGCATTCCTTTCCTTTTGGCTTTGTCTTTTGATTGCTTATTTCTCACAAATGGTCACCTTGCACACCTTGGTCTATGTTATATCATGGTGTTTGTGTTCCATTTGTGATACTTTTTATGCCCAATGATGATAAATATAAAAATGGAAGTATAAAGGTTGGTCCCTTGTCATCTCCTATCTAACTTTCCATTTCCATCTTCCTTTCCTTTTTACACTAAATTCCATCTCTCTCACACTGACATTTCCTATGTCTGCATCTTGACAAAGTCTTGTGACACACAAAAACACTTTGAATATATAGTCATGTTAGAAAGTGTCATATATAGAATTTTCACCGTAGATATCATTATCATCTTGAGTCACATATACTTGCATAAGAAAATACAAAAACATAAAGAGTATCCATATAGAATTCATATCTTCTTATCATAATAGCATCATAACATTAGCACTCTATCACATTAGTATTTCATTTTACATCACAATCCATTATATCATATGGCATGGAATTTCCCATAACATTGCATCCCATACATACAATATCCCATCAATGGAAAGATGGCATATCATATCCAATATCACATATTTTATCCATCATGACATTTAGCATTATCATATAAGCATTTTCTCATAACATTGTATTGCATTTTACACATATTGCATCACATTAATAATATTATAACATATCACATTACACATTTTCCATCAAACATTTTGCATTATCATACAAACATTTCATTACATTAACATTAAGATTGCGTCTGCATATCATATCACATTCGTAAAATAGGATCATTTCCATTTCATTCATCATCCATGCATATCATAATAAAAAAAATCCATAACCATAAATACATTGCATCATTATATTTCATTGTACTAATAACATAATCATATAGATCGTCACATCATCCATATTGTATTTATTGTACATATAGATCATAAAAAGCATAAAAATAATCATAAAACATAATCATAAATCCTAGTGCATCATCACATCATCATATCAAATGCATCAAAAAACACCATAATCATAGCATGTGTGTCTATCACATAGAATGTCATCATAAATGCATAAACACATCACAATGCATATCATCAACCACCACAAAAATCATATCATATATATTGCTCAAAATAATGTCTCACAGGTATAACATCAAGATGTGTCCAATAAAAGTGGAGCTCGCAGGCTCGATAATAAAATATTTGTGTCTAGCACATGTAAAACATAAATAACAAGCTGATCTACCTAGAACTACCTTGCTAGATTTTGTCTATGGATCATCCTTGTCCTCCCTTCAAGGTGAATCTCTGGTCTTGTGCTCTATGGTAGGATGCATATCATATGGAGTGGCCCATCTAGCATTCGATGTCTCACCCTTAGACCTACTTTGTGTCTATCTATTGTGAGTCCTGCTCTATGATCTGCCCCATGAACCACTATCAATCTCATAAAATGAGGGCTCTCTCCTCTCAGGCGGTACTAATATCTCATATAAGTCCCTATAATATTGACTAGCCATGTTGGCTCAAGCATACTCTCATGCAACCTCAACCACTAACCCACTGCATGTTGCCATGAAATCAATCATCCACTAGTCAGTCTACTATTGGATAATGACTACCAGATCCCTCTCCACCTGAAAGGATTCCCTCTCAGCCTTAAGTTCATCTCTCTCAGCAATGATTGTCCTCAAATATTCCTCCAATTCTTGTACACATGCCTATAGCACAACTATCTACTTGGCCCTCCTTCCCTACCTCCTAATCTCCCATGATGATCCTCTCATGGAGGACCCACTCTACCTTGTCCATCTCAGCCTCCACCTCTCCTCTTGCCTACTCTCCCCGTCCCCCATCACCACCTGCCTTGACCTCCAAGGCCTATGTCTATACTACCTCCATTGTGGGCACCTCTGCGTGCTGCTCTACTACCTAAGCTACCACCTATGCTGTTGCCCTAGCCTCTATTTTATCCTCCTCCATCTCTGCCTCCTCTCAGATGGGTGGTAACTTCCTACCCTCTTTTCATCCTTTATCCCTTCTCCTCCTCGTCATCCTCCTCGTCCATCACCCCCATCATCCCCCTATCCTCCTCCATCCCCCTATCCTCTATCTCCTCCACCCCTCTGACCTCTGCCTCCCTGCTAGCCTCTCAAGCCCCTGACTCTATGCTCTACTGGTGTTGGTTGTTGTGGATATTTGAGCGGAATAGGTTTGTGTGCTAACCACCAAGCATCATACTTTGATGTAGTCCCTACATTGACATCACCACCTCTCCACTCCCAATCTAATGCATGCATGGTATCTATCTCTTGCTTACAATGGTAACCACAATTTGCGGTCCCTAGGGATGCATCTCTTGTGACAATTGGATATACTCTATTGTACCCACTAGCACCCCCTTTCACTCACCAAACTATTGTCTAACCCTCTCTAGTAAGTACAACTCAATGATGTGATGTGACTGCATTATCCGCCCAATTAGATACCTAGTCTATTGACACCAAGGGAAGTGGTCATCCTCATCTATCCACATCTAATGGGTCTTGTACGGTCTCCATATGAAGCTCACCAATGTGTGTAGAACATGTCTCTAATAACCCACATCTCCAACATGTGTCTGGGTTAACGCTCCCTAATATAGATAAGCATATGGTGCGCTATCCACCACCTGCCAAACCACTAGCATTCACAACACTGCTACATACTCCCAAGCCCAAATTGTCAACAATTTCACACCACGACTTAGACTCTATCCTCCTATATATTGGATATCATGAAGCTAAAAATAAAGCATGGCCAATAAACATGGCCCACACACATATACTGTCCCCAAGGAAACCATCAATCTGAGCACCTCTCCCCATCCCACTGGGAAACCATGACCCCTATGATTGGGAATCAAAACTCCTACTATCAATGAACATAAAGCATAGTTGAATCGGTCATATGTCTCTGCCAAGGTCTTTCATCAGATCTCATACCCCTAGATCTCAAGCTTAGCATCATCATCTGTCTCATAATAATCATACAATGCCTATATTCCCCGTGCCAGGTCATATCGTACCCGCTCACCACAAATGGGTAACCTCAATATCCTTTATACATCCTCCAGGGTGATCGTTGCCTCCCCTATTGGAAAATGGAAGTTGTTCATCTCTGAGTGCCACTGCTTTGCTAATGTTGTTAGCATCCCCCTATTTTCTCTAATCACGGGCATATAGGTCAAATAGAATAAGCCTAAGTCCAAAATTTCATGTCGCTCCTCCTTGCCCAATTGGTCTCACAATTGGAACACATTTTTTCTTGACTCTCAAGTATAAATCAGAGGTAGATGCTCCTAAAATCACCATGCAACCAATAATGTCAATCCTAGATCTTTAGTTGACCAACTGAACCTAATTTGACCAAGTCAAAATTTCCTAATTTGGGGCAAGTTTTTAACCAGGCAATTGTGTCACAATTTTAAGAAATGTGTCATACATATTCATAACCGACTTGCAGCTACAATTGCATCACTCTCCTAACACATGCATTGCACCCAAACATTTGTATCCTTCCCAACCGCATATGCGGCTTGAAAAGTCTATTGTATCACACAATTTTATGCGTCGCATTGCAAACACTTGTGCCCCTACCCCTAATGCAATTGCATTGCACTGATACGGTTGCAAAAAACCGCTTGTCAAATGCACCGAACATGAATTCAATTGCATCACAAAATTTTGTGACACAATCACCTAATAAATTATTTCCTAAGCTAAATGCACATAAAATGAAAAATCTAAAAGTTGGACTAGTAGTATGTACCAGGGGGTGCTCCCTCAGGTCAGTGATAGCTACAAATCTAATACGTGTGGTGGGTGGCCTCTGAAACAAGTGACATTCTTGTTGAATAATCACTCTGAGCTCTCAAAATTTATAAATTTGGAATGTGAAAATGACCCTTTTTCAAACTCAAATTGCCATTTAAAGGTTCAAAATTAGGGTTTTTGACCTACTTTTCCAAGTGGTCACACCTTTTGAATCCCTTGACATTGAATTTGATCACTTTATCGATCTTGAACCTCAGTTCCCTCTTCACCATCAACTTTCTAGTCATTGAATTTGATGGCACTCTCAAATTTCACAAATTTGAAGTGCCCATTTCGAAAATTTTGCCTCTGCACTTTCAAAAGTGCACCTGATGAATTTGCCCGAGTGACCCACTTTGGAGGGTCATAACTTGAAGCTTGTTGATTTTCAAGAAAAGCCCATTTGCAGACATATTCAATTGACATATGTGAATATGCACATCAATTTTCAGCTTCCCATGATAAATTTTGTTAGGGTTTCAAAAAGTGAAGATGGAAGGTTTTGACACTTTTTCTGTTGTTTGCAAACTTTCAGTTTTGCAAAGTTGCCTCTTGTTTGAGCTTGAATTTTACAATTTTTTGATCGTCATACTAGACTGATTGTTTTTCTACATTCTCCCCACTTAAATCAGTTCGTATGTCAGTTTTCAGAGCCTCATGATCTGATTTTCTATTTTTAGCAGATCAAAACCAAATGCAATTTCTCTTGTTCTGTACCTGCATTTTTAGAAACCTTTCTGAAAGGCCAACTTTGAGCATCAATATCTTTTGATCAGTGATGGTTCAAGAAAATTCATTTTGCACATGTGTTCAGGGTATCTAAATGAACTTATGTGTCCGATAGCAGCTTGCCAGGAGTTGATTTCCTATTTTTGCAAAATGACAATTGAGTTAGTTTTAATTGGTTAAAAAATGGTTGCAGTTTTAGAAAGGTTCAACTGAGCAACTTTGCGGATTAATATCTTTCACCTCATAATTTTTTTCTCCGATCCAATTTTTGCACTACATTCTCGTGTCAAATGTCTACATGTCTGCAAGTTTTTTTGGTTCCAAGAGGTCGTTTGCCTAGTTTTCAAGGCCGATTCTAAAGCCAACTTGGCCAGTTTTACACATTTTACAAATGATCCAGAAAGAAGATTTTAATGGCAACCCAGTTTGAATTTTCTTGCCAGATGCATTCAAAAGGTAGTGTTGAGTCAATTGAGCATAAAATTTGTTTGAAAACAAATTTTTTTTTAGCCGGGCCCATATGGGACCCGACATGCTTTGCACAATGGTGAAGTTCTTTGAATGAGATTTTCCAGCTGGGGTTGTGAGAATAATAAATAGTGGTGAATGGACAACACAAAAATTGTTATCAGTACTCATACCAATGCCTGTCAATTATTTCCTTGGAAGCTTGAAATTGCAAATAATTTCTGTGAGAATGATGCTCAATTAGGATTCTTTCAAACATACAACCATGGGAAGCCTAAATCAAACTCTAAAATGATTTTTTTCCAAAGCACCCACTTGAATGAAGGTGATGTTTCATTTTAGTTTCCATGGGAAAAAGTCACAACTCTATTTAATCTTGTTAAATTACTTGAATAACTGCTTGATAAGGGAAAAGTAACACTTTACAAGGCTAGTATTGTCAAGTTTCTGACTATGAGGATGCACTTGTCAAACGCTTTATTGTGTTTGGCAACACATAGCAAAGAAAATGATAAAGTCGTATAATAGTGAAGAGGTCACCAATGTTCACTGGGAGGAAGGGAAACACAATATGAAAATGCTCGAATACTACTCTTAAAGATTGTTGGCACAATTTGGTAAAAGAATATTCGAGTCTTCAACTATAAGTGATTTGTTTGATATCCACATTGAAAGGGGTGAATTAGTCCCAACCTTTGACCTCAGATTAATATGGGCACTAAAATAATTCTTGAAAAGGTAAGACCCAATGGTGCTTTGGCTTTGCTCACTAGTTTGGGTGTGTTTGACAAGAAGATGAGATATAGAAATATATATAGATATATATATATATATATATATCAAGAAGTGATGACCCGGATAGTCTACATCAAGCCTTTCAAAATGTAGTGAACATTGAAAAGGTTTCAAAATATGGATTGAGTAGAAATCTCAAGCCTAACACTGTGAGTTATCATGAAGAGTTCTATAAAGCTGAGCGATATAGGGAGTGAATCAGATGCTAATTTTTTTATATTGAAATTTCCACTATAAAATTATATTTATCTTGCTGCTTGCACCACAAATGGAGGGGTCCATGAAATGAGCTAGCACACTTTGAAAGGCTCAATAATTGTCTGCAAAATGGGATATCTCACAACTTGGCTCTAATGTATGAAAGGTAGCCAATGTGTAGGCCAAGAAGTGGCCATCGAGCCTATGTAAAGTTGGGGTCTTTTTCACAATTTTGAGTAATCTAAACTACTATTAACCGCACCCATGGTTTGAATTCACTTTGTGTTCATGAGATTGGGTCTTTGGTGAGTATTTGATGGGAGTGTTGGAGCTATGTATGGGCATCCATCATGGCGCAGATGATAGGAATCCTTTGTTCAGACTCTCTTCCCAGTTGAAGAAAAGACCAGTGCTAGAATGTGCTTATTTTCGAGAGGGCAGTGAATTTCCCACAAATGTGGTCTCACGGAATGCTAGGATTGCACGATGTACATAATGTATTGAAAAGGATTTAGAAACTTTTGAGTTGTTGTGCATAAGAGGGAAAACCACTCTATGTGGGACGTGCTGAAGAAACATGGATGGTGCAATTGATATGAGGGGTCATCTTTTCTAAAGAGGGATCTGATATCTCATGGAACACCATGTTTGATGTATATGCCCAGACTGGATTGTTGCGTAGGAATAAAAAATTATTCAGCAAAAAGTAGCCACTAAACTCAGTATATAAATTCATCGCACTATTTAATCTTGCTAGATTGTTTGAACAACATGTGATATTGAAGAGGCCCAAATGGTTTTTGGAGGTGTGTGTACCCAAGAATGCTAGTAGTGTAGCCTGTACACAAAGAAGATTTATTGAAAACACCCCAGAAACTTTCAAAATAATGCTCAACATTGCGCAGGTGTGTGAGACAAGCTACGAACATCCATCAAAGCATCAAGGATGGAGAAAGTGCAACAGTTGTTGGCTACGCACAAAATGGATCTATTGAAAGTCCTTTGAAACTTTTAAGAAAATGTACATTGATAAGGGCAAAGTGGAACTGGGAATAGTTTCCATCAACGTAGAAGATATAATGCACTAAATGGGGCATCATTGAGCCTGCAAATAGGCATATGATTTCATCTCCCAAATGGATGTGGTCTTAGGGGACAACCACTGCATAGTGAAAAGGTATCAAAATTGCTTGAGTAAAATGGGCTCCGCCATTGAAGTTATAGATCAGGGTCAAATGTTGAAGCAGAGATTAGGGCAAGCAAAAGGAGATAAAAGGAAATCAACAGATATCAATTAAGGTGAAAATGTGGCCACATCTTAGCCTTTCCCTGCCATATCGCTTTTTAGCATGCTCACGAGTTATTGATTGCGAGATAGCGGGGTAAATGTGTGGGGTTTAAATATTTTAAGACGTGGGTCTTCTTAAATATTTAAATAGGAAATGTAAAGGGGTATGAATAAAGTATTCTGCCCAAGGAGATTTTAAAAGCACCATTTTAAAGGAAAAGTATTTTAATTCTCACTTTTGTAAAGTGAAATTAAAATATGCACGGGCAATGTAAAATCAAGAAGGCCCTTATTAAAACTCTTGAGGGTAAAGTGTTTTTGCCTATGTGAGTAAATATTTCAGGTGAAAATAAAGTGCAAAGGATGTGCTCGAGAATGTTTTATAGAGGGAGTAAATATTCACTGTGTTGAATATTTTAATTGCTCAAACAAATATAACATGTTGGGCAATAAAGTAAAGTTAGACCCCAAGTATTAAAGTTGTAAGACTTTAATATTTATTGGGAAATAAAATACAACAGGATTGTCAAACAAGTAGAAATATGAAGTTTTCACAGGCAGGAAGAGTTGTTTTTCACACAACAGGTAAATGGAGTAAAATTTCATCACATGGCAGTCTTTTTGTTTGAGGATAAGGGAAAAGGAAATTTTGGAGGTAAATTTTGTTGCAAGGAGGAGAAAATATACTAGATATTCTCTTATGCAGGTTAATGGAGGATGAGGCTACCAATTGTCAACAGTGGATGCATATGGTTACTTTTGGTTTCTTCTATTCTCTATATCTTCTCTTCTTCTCTCATTGTACAGGTGAGCAAGTTAGAAATCTTGGGTCAAGTCTAGGTGAAGTTGCAGAGAAATTGTAAAGTCTAGTAGTTACAGAGGAAATGCAAATTAGGTTCTGAGTCATTTTGTTATGGGTTTTGAATTCATGGAGATATAATTTTGTATAATAGTACTAGCATTTGAATCAGATTCATAAATTCAAGCTCATGTCTCTCCTGTGTACAAGCATATTTGAATTTTGAATAGAGTGATCAAGGGTTATTTTGTTCATCTCATTGTTGTGGTGTGTGCAATTCTTATTTTAGCTTTAATACATGGAATTAATTAAAATTCTTAAATGAGATTGTAGGTTGATATGTTATGTACAAGGATCCGATAAGTAGTATTGAGTTAGGGTTACATATTGGTGATATTGTAAGACAATATTATCAAATATCTTATATGCTACATGTTGAATTTGTTATAAACCCTTACGTATTTATGCATTTGACTCCTCCAATTGAATAAGGCACTGATCTAAGTTTCATTTGTTCTTTGTGATTCAACATTTGTTTGTGTTCACCTAGAGCTTGCTACAAATTGAAAAAATGATGAATATCTTTTACTTTGAAGTATTGTTGTTATAATTATTTCACACTCCAAATGGTTGATTATTATTGATGAACAACCAAATCTATTCAGTATTATCCTATTTTGTTGAGCTATTGAGTGAGATTATTTTTTATTGTTAATGTTGTTTATAATTATGGTGCAAAGGTTATAAACACATTAAGTGATCACCCTCCCGAGTCTTGCAGAGCCCAAAGTGTAGGAGGTCTTTAAAATCCTCGTCAGTTGGTCTAGGTCCTTTGAGCTACCCTTGATTGGAATTGGCAATTCCATAGGTAGATTAGAAGATCAACCCGATTTCAATAAAAAACAAACCAACAAAATGGCGACTCTACTGGGGACATTGTTGAAGAACATTTTTCCTTATAGAGTCATGAGCTTGTTATGATAGGTTTAAACTCCTTGTCAAGTGAGTCAATTTTCATAAATTTTGTGAGAGAATCTGATGTAATTCATCTTTCAATGTAAGTTTTGTCTAGATTTGTCCATATTTCATGATTATTTCATAATACCTCACAAATTATGAGTGGTGACTCCGAGATCTATGCACCAGTGTGCACTATTTGAGAAGAACTGAGAAAGAACTGAAGGATTTGTAGTAGAGATGAAGTAGATTCGAGCTCTTTTGATGAAGTACCCTGACAAATTTGAGGAAGGAATCCATATGATGTCATATTGTTGGATAAGGAGGTGTTGCAATGCTTATGTTGGTTCTTGAACAAATTTGACCTATGAAGAAATTCCAGTTGATCAAATTTTTTTCCTCTACAAAGAGGTGACGCCTCTACCAAATAACCTAATGAAGAGGTGAATATGGTTCCAGATCTACAAATATTTCCAATCAGAAGAACAATTTGATGCGACTGCAACAATTCCAAGTATTCTTCACTCTTGGTTTTCAAGAAATTGTGTATGGAAACCATATTTGAACATTTTAGAAAGAAAAAAAAACATTAGCTCCCTATTAGATGAATTTGCATTGAGAAAGGGAACGATAGTAGTATTTTATTTTCATACTTCTAAAATGTAATTTGCAATATTATTTGAGAAGTATGTTTATTTTGAATTATGCCTCTGAGAAAGCTTAAGGCATAAATATTCAGTCAATGTTTTATAATAATAGTTGCATTAGTAGATGATGTAATGGATAACCATGTATGAAGTTGATAATGATCAAATTTTTATACAAGACGGTTTCCTTATGAAATGGAAACTAAAAGTATGCAGGGAAAACAAGTTGTCCCAAGCCCTCAAAGGGATTTTTCTATTGAAAGATATATGCCATTGATTTTCAGTGGTATTAGAGGTTTCCGGAACCTGATCCCTGAAAGGTTAGGAAATATTTTCCCAAATTCATAAGGCAAAGTTCAAAATCAACCTCTAAGAATCTACAAAAATTCATGGATGTGATGGGGGATTATGAGGTAAATCATGAGGGCGTTGTTATGAAGCTATTTGTTCAATCATTGAAGGATGATTCTAGAGATTGGTTCTCATATTTACCATCATGTTCTATAGCTTCATGGAGTCAGTTTATGACAGCTTTTGTTGAGAAATTTGGTGAAAGGGTAAATCCGAGTGAGGTGAGCAAAACCTTTATGGAGATCCATATAAGTGAAGATGAGTTGGTCCTTGTTTTCAATCTTCGATTTCCTAAGGAAATAAGAGATATCCCTGAATGCATAAGGCCAAATGATGTTGAATGCTTGGTCATATATTTAGGAGCATTTGACAGTAATGTGGGCTTCTTGTTGAGAGATAAAGAGCCTACAATATTACTTCAGGCATATCAAACTGCCATGGACATTGAGAATAATTTGAAATACTCAATGATGAAAGGGTACTTGGTTGCAAGTGTGTTATTCTAGAACACCTTATGCAAATAGAATTTATGCAACAGATAATGGAAATTATTGTCAAGCTGGTAATGATTTTTCTGTTATAATCTCTCCATCATCAAAGTATGAAGATCATAGTGAGCTCCAAGTTGAATGTCAACAAAATTTGAGCACTGTTGATCAAAAGTATTTTGTACAACAATTATATGAAATGAAGAGACAAGAGGGAGAATCACCATATAAGTTGTTCTTGAGATTTTTGGATGCTTTGATAGAAGTTCCCAAAGATTTCAGACTTGAAGATTTTGTGTGCATTAATTTGTTTTGTGAGATTTATGAACCTAGGTTGAGTACTTTGCCAAAGGAATTGAAGCCCCATAGTTTTGATCAAGTACCTGACTGGATAAAGACTGTGGAATCAACCAAGTTTGTTTATGTACTAAATGTGGATTCTCAAAATGTAAACAACAGTTGTCCTCTTGAAAGAAATCATACAACAATGCAAACAAATAAAAATACTATGTCAGAAAATGAAGTTCCATGTTGTATGGATGAGGATGAACATTGTGATCAACTCACAATCAGTACATGTGCAGATCCTTGTAGCAGTGAGGAAGATGATGACACATGGGATGATAATAGAGTAGAAATGTAATAATGCTTCTCTTGTGATTTCTCAGATGAGGAAGGAGTAAATGGGATACAAAGTGCTATTCCATGTCATGTTTTGACCAGTGATTACAAGGCATGTGTTTCTAATATTTCATTAGAAAATAGTGACTATGATTGTGAAAGTGCAGCCTCAAGCATTCATTCAGAAGATTTTGAACATGGTTTATGTAGTGAGGATTTTTCTTGTGATAAAAATTATGATGAGCTTGATAGTGCTAATTGCTTCTCTGGAGATTGTGATTGCTTTTTTGATGATGATATGGAAGAATATTCTTCACCTGAAGAATGCAATGATGTATATGCTCATGATGCCACTTGCCCACAAGTGAAGGAACAAATTGCATATGGTGAATACACTGAATGTAATTTAGATTCACAATCAATGGAGCATGTTCATTGTGAGAATGATTCATAGTTTGAAGATAAGCATGTGTGTGATTAGTATGTTGACTCAAAACATAGTGGTGAATATGATGAAAATACTGGTAAGTGTGCTTATGCCCCTGCTCTTCATGATTGTTTGTATGAAGAAAAGATGGAAAGGTTTGTGACACATGAAGAGCATGATGATGAAATAGTGGATTCATTTTAGAATAATCAGGTGGCACATTGTGACATGTATATAGATCTTGAATTAACATCATTACCCATTGATGATATTGGAAAGCTTGCTGATTCATATGAAAACAAAGTTGTAGATTGTGTTGATACTATAGAGATTCTTGATCCATGTGTTGAGCAGCTAAGGAATGAAACAAATGGTGAATCTCATGTTAGTGAGTATGAAGTTGAGTGCAACTGCTTCTTGTTTTATGTTCCTAATTTTCCTAATATGAACATGGACATGTTGTCACTACATGTGAAGAGCATTGATATGAAATAAAATAAAGATTCTAGTTCTATTGCTAAGGAGGAATTCTTAGTTAGCAGCGAGTCTTTCACTTTTGGGTCAGCACACATATCAACTAATATTGCACATGATGTTTCCCATGCACCTGGGTGTCCTTTTGTTGTCCCTGTTGATGTTGAATTTATTGAGCCTACTCTCGAGGTATGTTTATTTGAGTTGGATGATGATGACAAGAATGCATTAGAATATGTTCTCAAACCTGAGATGAGTGCATTTACTCATTCTATAGATGTTAATGTTGCATATGATCCTTGTCTCCATGATGTGAAGGTGTGTTCTAGTGTACCTAAAACGAAATTTCAAAAGATGCGCCCATGTTGCGGTGATCCATATAAGGATGCTCCAGATTATTCATCTTTTGTCTTTGACTTATGCCAAGATGATTTACATGACACACAACAAGTTGTTTATGAGAGCTTTCAATTTGATCTGCAAGCTGATTTTGATGCCAAATTTTATGATATCAAAGATCAAACTGACTATGAATGCTTCTATTTCTCAATCCAGGAGAATGAGCATTTAGTGGAACATGATGATAAACTAATGAAGGTAAAATGTCACAATGATGATGAATTTCAGTCAGTGTCTGATTTCATGTTGCAGTCTGATAGAATAGTTGGTGACAATGAAAGGCACAGTGATATAATGGGACATGTTAATGACCGAGCTAGTTTGTGGGTGGTTTATGATAGTGTTCTCAGATTTGGCCTATGAAAGACAACACAAAACCGAGTGTTTGACAGGGGTAAACACTGACTTCACATTTTTCATTTTGGTGGCCTGGGTGTCACCAAGTGAAGTTGAAAAATGAAAGTTGAATAAAGGAGCAGTTTAAGGACACCTGATAGACTCAGTATTTGGTCTACTCCCCAAAGATATGGAACCTTTCTATGCCCATAGGGGGCATACATCCCTAGTCGAAGCCACTAATGACACTCTCAAATTTTCCAAATTTGAAGTGCCCATTTCAAAAAAATTGTCTTTGCACTTTCAGAAGTGCACCTGATGAATTTCCCTAAGTGATCCACTTTGGAGGGTCATAACTTGAAGCTTGTTGATTTTCAAGCAAAACCAATTTGTAGACATATTCAATTGACATATGTGAATGTGTATGTCAAATTTTCAGCTTCCCATGATAAGTTTTTCTAGGGTTTCAAAAAGTGAAGCTCGAAGGTTTTGGCACTTTTATGATGTTTGCAAACTTTCAATTTTGCAAAGTTGCCTCCTGTTTGAGCTTGCATTTTACAATTTGTTGATCGTCATGCCTGAATGATTGTTGTTCTGCATTCTACCCACTTAAATGAGCTAGTATGTCAGTTTTCAGAGCCTCATGATTTGATTTTCTATTTTTAGCAGATCAAGAACAAATGCAATTTCTCCTGTTCTGCACCTACATTTTTGGAAACCTTTCTGAAAGGCCAACTTTGAGTGTCAATACCTTTTGATCAGTGATGGTTCAAGAAAAATCCTTATGCACACATGTTCAAGGTATCTAAATGAACTTATGTGTTTGATGGCAACTCACCAGGAGTTGATTTGCTATTTTTGCAAAATGACAATTGGATCAGTTTTAATTGGTTCATAACAGGTGCAGTTACAGAAAGGTTCAACTGAGAAACTTTGCAGATTAATATATTTCACCTCGTAATTTATTTCTTTGAGCCATTTTTTTCACTGCATTCTCGTGTCAAATTTCTACATATCTGCAAGTTTTTGTGGTTCTAGGAGGTTCTTTGCCAATTACAGAAAGAAATGGCTCAAAGAAATAAATTACGAGGTGCAGTTACAGAAAGGTTCAACTGAGAAACTTTGCAGATTAATATATTTCACCTCGTAATTTATTTCTTTGAGCCATTTTTTTCACTGCATTCTCGTGTCAAATTTCTACATATCTGCAAGTTTTTGTTTTCAAGGCCAATTCTAAAGACAACTTGGCCAGCTTTGCACATTTTACAAATGAGCCAGAATGAAGATTTGAATGGCAACCTAGTTTGAATTTTATTGCCAGATGCATTCAAAAGGTAGTGTTGATTCAATTGAGCATAATAGTTGTTTGAAAATCATTTTTTTTAGTTGGGCCCATATGGGACCCAACATGCTTTGCTCAATGGTGAATTTCTTTGAATGAGATTTTCCAGTTAGGGTTGTGAGAACAATAAATAGTGGTGAATGGACAACACGGAAATTGTTATCAGTACTCATACCAATGCTTGTCAATTATTTCCTTGGAAGCTTGAAATTGTAAATAATTTATGTGAGAATGATGCTCAATTAGGATTCTTTCAAACATACAACCATGGGAAGCTTGAATCAAACTCTAAAATGATTTTGTTCCAAAGCACCCACTTGAATGAAGGTGATGTTTCATTTTAGTTTCCATGGGACAAAGTCACAACTCTATTTAATCATTTTAGATTACTTGAATAGCTGCTTGATAAGGGAAAAGTAACACTTTACAAGGACAGTATTGTCAAGTTCCTGACTATGAGGATGCACTTGTCAAACACTGTATTATGTTTGGCAACACAAAGCAAAAAAAGTGATAAAGTTGTATAATAGTGAAGAGGTCACCAATGTTCACTGGGAGGAAGGGAAACATAGTATGAAAATGCTCGAATATTGCTTTGAAATATTGTTGGCATAATTTGGTAAAAGAATATCCGAGTCTTCAACTATCAGTGATTTGTTTGATATCCACATTGAAAGGGGTGAGTTAGTCCCAACCTCCAACCTCAGATTAATAGGGGCACTAAAATAATTCTTGAAAAGGTAAGACCCAATGGTGCTTTGGCTTTGCTCACTAGTTTGGGTGTGTTTGATAAGAAGATGAGATATATATATATCAAGAAGTGATGACCCAGATAGTCTGCATCAGGCCTTTGAAATTGCAGTAAACATCGAAAAGGTTTCAAAATATGGATTGAGTAGAAAGATCAAGCCTAAAACTGTGAGTTATCATGAAGAGTTCTATAAAGCTGAGCGATGCAAGGAGTGAATCAGATGCTAAGTTTTTTATATTGAAATTTCCACTATGAAATTGTAATTATCTTGTTGCTTGCACCACAAATGGAGGGGTCGAGGAAACGAGCTAGCATAGTTTGAAAGGCTTAGGAATTGTCTGTGAAATGGGACATCTCACAACTTGGATCTAATGTATGAAAGGTTGCCAATGTGCAGGCCAAGAAGTGCCATCGAGCCTATGTAAATTTGGGGTCTTTTTACAATTTTGAGTAATCTAAACTACTATTAATCACACCCACAATTTGAATTTATTTTGCATTCATGATATTGGGTCTTTGGTGAGTATTTGATGGGAGATTTGGAGTTGTGTATGGACATCAATCATGGTGAAGGTGATAGGAATCCTTTGTTTAGACTCTCTACCTAGTTGAAGAAAAGACCAGTGCTAGCATGTGCTTATTCTGTAGAGGGCAACAAATTTCTTACAAATGTGGTCTCACGAGATACTAGGATTGCACAACGTACAAAATGTATTGAAAAGGATTTAGAAACTTTTGAGCTACTACTCATGAGAGGGAAAACCACTCTATATGGGATGCACTGAAGAAACATGGATGGTGCAGCCAATATGAGGGGTCATCTTTTCTAAAGAATGATTTGATATCTCATGGAACACCATGTTTGATGTATATGCACAGACTGGATTGTTGAGGAGGCATCAGAAATTCTTCAGCAAAAAGAAACCACTAAACTTAGTAGATAAAGTCATCACACTATTTAATATTGCTATATTGTTTGAACATCATGTGATATTGAAGACGTCTGAATGTTGTTTGGAGGTGTGCGTACCTAGGAATGCTAGTAGCGCAGCCTGTACGCAAAGAAGATTTATTGAAAATACCTTAGAAACTTTCAAAATAATGCTCAGCATTGTGCGGGTGTGTGAGACAAGCTACATAAATCCATCAGAGCATCGAGGATGGAGAAAGTGCAACAATTACTGGCTATGCACAAAATGGATCTATTGAAAGTCCTTTAAACTTTTAAGAAAATGCAGATTGATAAGGGCACGGTAGAACTGGGAATAGATTTCCATCAACGCAAAAGATATAATGCACTAAATGGGGCATCATCGAGCCTGCAAATAGGCGTATGATTTTGTCTCCCAAATGGATGTGGTCTCAAGGGACAACCACTACACAGTGAAAAGGTATCAAACTTGCTTGAGGAAAATGGGCGCTACCTTTTAAGTTACAGAGCAGGGTCAAATATTGAAGCAGAGATTAGGGCAAGCAAAAAGAGATGAAAGGAAATCAATGCCTATCAAATAAGGTGAAAATGCAGCCACATCTTAGCCTTTCCCTTCCATATCACGGTCTTAACATGCTCATGGGTTATTGATTGAGGGGTAAATGTGTGGGGCTTAAATATTTTAAGACGTGGGTGTGCTTAAATATTTAAATGGGAAATGTAAAGGGGTATGAATAAATTATTCTACCTAGGGAGATTTTAAAAGCGCCATTTTAAAGGCAAAGTATTTTAATTCTCACTTTGTAAAGTGAAATTAAATTATTCACAGGCAATGTAAAATCAAGAAGGCCCTTATTAAAACTCTTGAGGGTAAAGTGTTTTTGCTTATGTGAGTAAATATTTTAGGTGAAAATAAAATGTAGAGGATGTGCACGAAAATGTTTTACAGAGGGAGTAAATATTCACTGTGTTCAATATTTTATTGGCTCAAACAAATATAACATGCTGGGAAATAAAGTAAAGTTAGAGCCCACGTATTAAAGTTGTAAAACTTTAATATTTGCTGGGAAATAAAATACAACAACATTGTCAAACAAGCAGAAATATGAAGTTTTCAAGGGTAGGAAGAGTTTTTTTTCACACAGCAGGTAAATGGAGTAAAATTTCATCACATGGCAGTTTTTCTATTTGAGAACAAAGGCAAAGGAAAGTTTGGAGGTTAATTTTTTGGCAAGGAGGAGAAAATATTCCAGATATTCTCCTATGCAGGTTAACAGAGGATGAGGGTGCCAATTGTCAACAGTGGATGCATTTTAGGGATTCTTTTGGTTTCTTTTGTTCTCTATATCTTCTCTTCTTCTCTCATTGTACAAGTGAGCAAGTTAGAAATCTTGGGTCGAGTCTAGGTGAAGTTGCAAAGAAATTGTAAAGTCTGGTAGTTACAGAGGAAATGAAAAATTAGGTTTTGAGTCATTTTGTTATGGGTTTTGAATTCATGGAGATATAATTTTGTATAATAGTACTAGCATTTGAATTACATTGATAAATTCAAGCTCATGCATCTCCTGTTTACAAGCGTATTTGAATTTTTAATAGAGTGATCAAGGGTTATTTTGTTCATCTCACTGTTGTGGTGTGTGCAATTCTTATTTTAGCTTTAATTCAAGGAATTAATTAAAATGCTTAAATGAGATTGTAGGTTGATATGTTCTATACAAGGATTTGATAAGTAGTATTGAGTTAGGGTTACATATTGGTGATATTATAAGACAATATTATCAAAGATCTTATATGCTACGTGTTGAGTCTGTTATAAACCCTTAGGTATTTATGCATTTGACTCCTCTAATGGAATAAGGCACTGATCTAAGTTGAATTTTTTCTTTGTGATTCAATATTTGTTTGTTTTCACCCAGAGCTTGCTACAAATTGAAAAATTAATGAATGCATTTTACTTTTAAGTATTGTTATAATTATCTCATGCTCCAAACAGTTGATTATTATTGATGATTAACCAATTCTATTCAGTATTATTTCGTTCTATTGAGCTATTGAGTGAGATTATCTGTTATTGTTAATGTTTTTTATAATTATGGTGCAGAGGTTATAAACACATTAAGGGATCACCCTCCTGAGTCTTGTAGAGCCCAAAGTGTAGGAGGTTTTTAAAATCCTCATTAGTTGGTCCAAGTCCTTTGAGCTGCACTTGATTGGAATTGGTAATTCCATAGGTAGATTAGAAGATCAACCTAGTTTGAGTAAAAAAACAAACCAACAAAATGGCAACTCTACTGGGGACATTGTTGAAGATCATTTTTCCTTGTAGAGTCATGAGCTTGATATGAGAGGTTCAATCTACTTGTCAAGTGAGTCAATTCTCATAAATGTTGCCAGAGAATCTATTGTAATTCATCTTTCAATGTAATTTTTGTCTAGATTTGTCCATATTTCATGATTATTTCATAATACCTCACAAATTGTGAGTGGTGACTCCAAGATCTATGCACCAGTGTGCACTATTTGAGAAGAACTAAGAAAGAACTAAAGGATTTGCAGTAGAGATGAAGCATATTCGAGCTCTTGTGATGAAGTACCCTGAAAAATTTGAGGAAGGAATCCATATGATGTCATATTGTTGGATAAGGAGGTGTTGTAGTGCTTATGTTGGTTCTTGAACAAATTTGACCTGTGAAGAAATTCTAGTTGATCAATTTCTTTTCTCTACAAAGAGGTGGTGCCTCTACCAAATAACCTAATGAAGAGGTGAATATGGTTCCAAATCTACAAATATTTCCAATCAGAAGAAAAATTTGCAGCGACTGCAACAATTCCAGGTATTCTTCACTCTTGGTTTTCAAGAAATTGTGTATGGAAACCATATTTGAACATTTTAGAAAAAAAAAAAATTGGTTCCCTATTAGACGAATTTGCATTAAGAAAGGGAACAACTGTAGCATTTTATTTTCATACTTCTAAAATGTAATGTGCAATATGATTTGAGAAGTATGTTTATTTTGAATTATGCCTCTGAGAAAGCTTAAGGCATAAATATTCAGTCAATGTTTTAGAATCATGGTTGCATTAGTAGATGATGTAATGGATAACCATGTATGAATTTGATAATGATCAAATTTGTATACAAGAGGGTTTCCCTGTGAAATGGAAATTAAAAGTATGCAGGGAAAACAATTTTTCCCAAGCCCTCAAAGGGATTTTTCTATTGAGAGGTATATGCCATTGGTTTTTAGTGGTATTAGAGGTTTCCCAGACCTGATCCCTAAAAATATTCGAAAGTATTTGCCCGAATTCACAAGGAAAAGTTTAGAATCAGCCTCTAAGAATCTACAAACATTCATGGATGTGATGGGGGATTATGAGGTATATCATGAGGATGTTGTTATAAAACTATTTGTTCAATCATTGAAGGATGGTGCCAGAGATTGGTTCTCATATTTACCGTTATGTTCTATAGCTTCATGGAGTCAGTTTATGACAACTTTTATTGAGAAATTTGGTGAAAGGATAAATCCAAGCGAGGTGAGGAAAAACTTTATGGAGATCCATATAAGTGAATATGAGTTGGTCCCTATTTTCAATGTTTGATTTGCAAAGGCAATAAGAGATATCCCTGAATACATAAGGCCAAATGATTTTGAATGCTTGGTCATATATTTAGGAGCATTTGACAGTAAGATGGGCTTCTTGTTGAGAGATAAAGATGTTCGAGTGAAAATACACTGAGAGGGGGGGTTGAATCATGTTTATAACTTCTTAAACAATTTAAACTGAAACTAAAAAGAACCATATAGATGTTCTCATTTATCAATGATAGTGTCATTCATGTATTCAAATGCAATCATATAAAATGAAATGAGTAGTGTAGCATTGCATTTTAAAGAAGTAAAGTAATGAAGCAAATGAATCACAAAGAAAAAAATAGACACAAGATATGTCGAGTGGAAAACCCTCCTAGGGTAGAAAAACCACTCCTTAACCTGCTGCCTTTTTCAGGCTTTCATCTCAATAATTTTTTTTGACAAAGCCTTAAAGGCTGATTTCTGAGCACCAACTCAGGGAGCACCAACCCCTCTGTTTAGAGACACCAATTTCAAGGAGCACCAACCCCTTTCCTGATATTCAATAGAACATACAATAGTATAAAGGATCTCTCTGTTTCAATTGATTTCTGTCAAGTGCCTCTTGACAAACAAAGCATAGATTTTTCAAGAGTCAACATTGACTCTTCAAAATTCCATACATTATCTAATCTTAATACAGCTTGAGGAAAATCTTATCATAGTCACAATACAACCATCTCCACCTTACCTCTAACCTGCACCAAATCATCAATCTCCTTTTTGCTTAGCAAAATAGGAGTCTCAATTGCTGCAACCTATTGTGACCTTGGAGAGGAGACACTCTTCAAAAATGAATGTAATTGATCCAATTGAGCCTTAAGCTCATCTTTCTTTTGTTTGTCCTTGATCATTCTTGATTTAGTCATTGAAGCCACCACATCAGTCAGATTCATTTATTGATTTCTAGTGGGTCTTCCCAAGTTAACCATACTCAATTGATAGTCTATGAGCTGCATATCCCCAACCTCCTTTTCAGTCATAGGCACGACACATTCAAAAACTATCTCCCCTTTTTCTATGAGTCTGGTAGAATGCAAAACTTTAGCCTTCTTCTTAGGCCTTTCCTATTCAATCTCCTTCATCATGTCCTCCCAATTCAGAGGTTGAGGAGGTGTTCTGGCTCTCTTCTGCAAATCTAATTTCAACCATGTAGGAGCACTAGGAGCAGTCATCATCATGGAAGAGGAAGCAACAACTGTAGAGGATGGCTGAACATTTACCTCAAGTTGAGAATCAACCTTTGCTTTTTCTTGTTGCTCCTATAGCACATGCATCTGCACCAACTTCTCAGCCTCTTCTCTATCTCTTTGTTCCTGCACTTTCTTGTCTTCTTCTTCTTTTCTCAATCTCTCCTCTTCCATATGATCCTTCTCTAACTTCTCTTTCTCTAAGGCCTCTCCTTCCAACCGTTATACCTCCAAAGCTTTAAGTTTTGCAACTTCGACCTCTTCTTCCTTTTGCTTCCTAATTAGCTCTTTAGCCTCTTTTTCTTTCCTTATCTTTCCTGATCCTTCCTTTTTTATCCTTTCCATTTCCAAGGCTATGAGTTTCTCTACCTTTTCCCTTCCTTCTTCAGCTTGTTGTTTCTTTATTAGCTCTTCAACATCTCTCTCCTTTCTTAGAGCTTCAACTTCTTGTTCTTTCTGTTGAGCTTCCTCTGCAAGCTTTAGTCTAGCAACCAGAGCTTCCTTTTCTCTTCGGTTTCTTTCTTTCTCCTCCTCGAGATCATGGATCCTCTGTATTAATTCCAGCCTATCATTTTCTTCCTTGACTTTGATCTCATGCTCTCGTAGCCTCATTTTCTCCTCCATTTCATTAGTTGTTGTCCTTGTTTCAACTTCTTTTACCTTTAATTGCTGCTGTTGAAGTAGAGCATCAACTTGTAACTTTGCATCCATTTCCTTTTGCTTCTCTACAGTAGACCTTGCATTAGACTCTTTTGTAGCATCTTCAAACTATTTCCATTGCTCTTCCTGTGTCAGAATCTGCTCAATAGTACCCTCCAAAGGCATGTTTTCTTGCAGGTCCTTCTCTGAAAGAGTTTCATCTGAGTCTGTCTCAACTTCTACCAATTCTTCCTCCACTTCTTTTCCTTTAGGAGCTTCAGCCATGGCATAAAGTACTCCTTGAACTTCTTTGCTTTTCTTTCTTGTGAGTGGGGCTTGTGTAGATGACTCACCCAATGCGGGCATAGAAGCAACAGATTCAATTGGAACATCTCCCTATGGTGTCTCTTCTTCTTCATCGACTAGCTCAAGTTCTATTTCTTCAACATTAGGAGGAAAGAATTCCAATGGCTCTTTGGGAGGTGTCTTCCTTTTAATCCTCTTGTACCCTTTACCTTTCTTGAGGATTGGTCCCTGAGGAGCTTGAGTTCTCAACATTAACCATTGCACACTTCTATCCAAGACTGTTCTTCCAATTTTCTTAATATCAATTGTTTCTTCCTCATTCCAATCTATTGGATCTAAGCTTTTAGTGCCAATATTCAAAGCTTCATATGAGGGATCCAATACAATTCCATCATCCACCAAAGTGTCAGGAATATTTTCTTTAATACCAAGTTCTGACATGAGTGAGACTAATAATCTCTCATAATTCTTCTTCCTCAAGTCATACTCATCCTGCCAATCACACCAAAAATCCTCTAACAAATTAAAATATCTAGTAAACACTGAAGGTAATAAAGAATACATCTTCTTCTTTGGATCAAAATACTTATGAGCTATATACAATCCCAATTTCAATTGTATCAACTCATTACAAACCACCTTTGCTCCCTTCAAGTGTTGACAACCATATTCCCCCAACTTCATGGGAAATTTATGGCATCCTGTCTTATGCTTCATCCCAAATCTAGCATTAACTCCAATAGCTTGATACACAAACTCCATAAGCACTATTCTATTACTGCAGCATCTTGGAAGTAAATGGGGATGACCCTCAAAACCAAACAATCTAAAGTATGTAAATTTAGGGTATTGGATGTACCAACTTCCCCATTCAGAAATGAATGCCATAGCTTCTTGACTTAATTTGTATCCTGCATCTCCACTCAACTGGTTGATAACCACGTATAAAAAGGCATCATTGACTCTCCTGAAGTGAGTCTCAACAAACTAAAGAGATAATTGATCGTAGTGTTCCCATACCTTCCTTTTTCCATCCAAGACTCCCATTATACCTACTCTGTTTAATCCTGGGAAAATCCCCAATCTTGCTGCAGCATAGACCACATATGAAGTCATAAAGAAAGATCCGGTATGTCTAACCCTGGTGAGCTGATCATGTATGGCATCAGAAACAATCATTGACCAATCAAATTGATAATCACCCTAAAAGATTACTTGAATAAAATGAAACATCCATTCCTTAAAGTGGAAGGCATCCCTCTTCCCAAACACTCTGGACAACATCAATATCAAATTAGATATCTCCTTCTTGAAATTAGCCCTCTTTGGCTAGTCTACCAGCTTGCTTAAAGATTTCTTCTCCGTGCTTAACCATCTTTTATTTAAGTGAGACTTATTGGAATCTTTATGCTTGTTGTATTTCTCCAATGCTTTTGCCTCAGTTAGCTGCACCAAATTCTTGGGATCAGGAACATTAAATATGCTTTGGAACATTTGTGGAGTAAGATCTATAATCACATTATTCTGTGAATCCATGCATAATCTTGTAGCTGGATCATAAGTACTGGCCACTATCAATATCAACTTCGGACACTGAACTGATAAAGGAAACATAGTGATATGTGCAAGACCAAAGTCAACAATCCTTTGAGTTCTCCCTATCAAGTTTGTCGATTCTACAAAAGTCTCTTCATGTAATTCTTCAAAACTATACTGGCCCAGATTAGTATCTATGATATCTGACCAGTTTGATTCCACTTTGCTTGCTTTCACCACCGGATTCCTATGATCATACCTCAATGTATAAGGCAGTTGTTCTAGTTTCAGCTTCTTTATATTCGATGCTATTTTTGATGTTCCAACCGGTTGATTCCTTTGAGCAGCCTCTCTTGACATTCCTGACATCTCTCAAATCTCCTGCAAGCAAACCTCTAATTAGACCTTTAAATAAATCATCATAAAACCATGCTTTAGAAACATACCTATTACACATACATTGGAGTCAGAACCAGACAGAAGCTTAAAAAAATCGCTTTTACAACACTGGCGGACTCGGAGCAAAAACCAATATAGGAACTTCACCAAATAACAAACGAGCTCGGAGTCGAAGTCGGGGAGGTTATCAGAACCGAGATTGGAAGAAAAATTAGATTTGGTTTTCTTTGAATTTTCCATTTTTTTCATATTTTATTTCCATTCTGCCTCCACCTCTAATTTGGTTATCATTACTTTGGCAAAAGACTTTCCCACTATATGCGGAGCTGAACAGAGGATGAAAACAGAACTGACAACCTTCGCAAACAAAATTCTTAAGTTCAAGATCGGTTTCGATCCCGCCTCTACCAATTTATCCTATACTTCAAGGAAACCTTTTAGAACTTGAAATCAGAAAGAAGATAGAAATGGAATTGATAACCTTTTTAAAACAAAACTCTTATGTCCATAATCCATTCCAATCCTGCCTCCGCCTATGCTAATCATAACATCATCAAATTTATTCATTTTCAACATAACTTCATGATTAAACCTAGGTCGCTATAAAATGGAAAAGGAGCTTAAAAACTCTACCCTCATATGACTGTGGGGAACAATTGCATTTTAGGGCCATTTATTTAAATCTTATTTAAAGTAATTGCAGAGACCAATGAAACCCTAATCTAACAAACCAAATAAAACTAGGGCATGAGTTTAAAACCCTGCCATTCTACCAAATGATGAAACCCTAATTTAAACAATAAATCTAATCTACCCTAACTCACTATAAAATCTCTAATCTACCTCACTGTAAATGCTTAATCTAACTCACGCCATTAAAAAGCTTTAATCTAATCTAACCGACTGCAAATCGAAAACGACACAACACAATCACAATTAAGACGTGAAAGCGACGGTGCCCTAAAATAGAAAGAAATGACATGATAAAACAAGACAACAAAGATTTAAAGAAAAACAAACAAGCCAAAACAAGAACCTGCTCATTCAATCACATCAATGATCATAGAATTGCTTTGAAACACAATGATTGAACATACGAACAAATACAAAGCAAAAACACAAGAAACACAACAGCAAATAAACAACGAACAACAAAGATAAAAGGCCTACCTCAAATGCAAACAAATCCAAGCCAACTTTTTGAATCAATTCACACACAATATCCCTTCTCTATCCCGATCAATTTGCTCAAACGAACTCTGCTATTGCTCTTCGCGCTCTCAGACTTTTAATAATAACAATAATCATTGGCTTTAACCCTTAATAAAGAAAAATATGTGAATTTCTACCTACACTGGCAACCACCATTAATGCATTAAAACACAGTAAAGGCGGAGTCAGAACTATAAGAGAATGAACACTGGTCTGTAGTGCAACTTCAGTCAAAAAGTCAATGACAAAAAAAAAGCGGGGGCAGAACTAAAATGGAAACAGGATCTTAAACTCATAAAATTTCCAAACCTCATTCTCATTCCGGCTCCGCGTCTGACGACTAAAAACAAAACAAAAACAAACACAAAAGTTAAGTAAAAGACCAACCTAATAAAACAAAACACAAAAACTGAGACAAAACAAACATAAAAAAGTAGCGAAGTCGGAATCGGAATAGAATTTGATTTTGAAAATTTTAATAACAACCATCCCAATTCCCACTCCGGCTTCGCTTCTGCCAAAGACCAAAAACAAAGGCAAAGAAAACACCATCGGATAGAACCAAAAACAAGTCTCAAAAGAACTTTCAGAACCCAATTCAGCTCCGATTTTGATTCCGACAGAGAAACCAAATAAAAACAAAGTATTGGCAAAACCAGACTCCAAACTTTTTTTCAAAAACAACTAAGTACAAAAACACAAAGGGGTGCCCATTTTGACCAAGAACAAAAGATGGGGTAGTTATGCAAGGCATAAAAAATGGTGACTCGGCTGGGAAAATGGTTTACCTATTTTCAAAATACCCAAAGAAAATTTTAGTCACCCAGAAACTACTTGGCTTATAAACACCTTACCTTGAATGAGATCAGATATTTGTAGGATAATCTTGAGTTTGAATCTCAGATGTTATGTGCTCATGAGTTATTCCTAAATCTGAGTGTGTGCATATATTGTGCATCATTCTTTGTAGATACTTTCTTTGCTTGTAAGCAACTATACCTAAGTTTCAAGCTACATAAGTTGAGTCCTTTAACTATCGTGCAATAAAATCCTAGGTATTGCTCCGCTGCCAGATAGGCATCCATAGCCCCGACGGAGATACCTCTAGTCCTCTCAAAGCATTGCTCTACTGCCAGATAGGCATCCATAGCCCCGTTAGAGATACTTGATTACCCACTTGATATTGAGCTTGCTTTTCTTTCTTTCTTTCTCTTTCTTCTTTTCTTTTATGGATGGATATTCTTTTATGCATCTCTCAATACTTAGATTCAATGAATCTAAAATGTGGGTTGAGTACTACAATGGATTTCATGATAGTTTTGGAATCTGATTTTTCACTTGAAACATAGATAGCGTCATTCTAAAACAAATAGGTAATTACTCATGTAGATGTTTTCTAATTTGGTGACAAATCTTTGATCACAATTCATAAGATATTCACATTTACATCTTCTACCCTTAATAACTTTTCCAACCCAAACTAGAATGATCATAAAACATAAGTTTTAGAATGAAATCCTTTTCAATGATTATAATGAGAATACCTAAACCAATTTCTCTCCTAGTACCAATAGTATACTTTGAATAACAACCCCCTAACTTGAGATGAGCAAAATAAGAATCCCCAACAAAACAAGACAAAACAAACAAAAACAAAGAAAGAAAACAAAACAAAAAACAAAACAAGCAAAACAAAAACAAAAACCTAAAAACTAAAAATAAAACTTAATTACATATGATACAATATAGTACATTCATTTTCAAAACATCAGACTTTCTATGCACCAAAATAATGCTTGAGAAACTGACCATTAACTGGTAATGGAACAGGCTCTCTTGTTAACGTACTCAAACGAAAGACATTCTCCCCTAAGATTTCAGCTATTTGGTAGGGACCTAACCAAAGTCTATCGAATTTCTGATGGTCTCCCTTCCTTTCTCTAGCCTTATCCCATAATAGCACAAGGTCTAATATTCTAAATGCTTTCACTTTGGCTCTTTTGTCAAACCAGCGCTTGAAAACAACCTAATGTTTAGAGAATTGCTACAAAGTAGCATCTCTTTGTTCTTCCATGTTCAATAAGCTAAGCAGTCTAACCTCAATCCTATCATCCCTATTATAAAACTCCTGCATAAATTTTAGAACAGGTATTTGTAAATGTATGGGGAAGATGGGATCCTGGCCATAAACTAACTTAAAGGGTGAATTCCCTAGGGCTGCTTTAATTCTGGTTCGATCTGCCCATAAGGCAAATCTCAGCTAGGTATGCCAGTCCCTAGGGTTACTTTCTAACAATTTTTTTATTACTTCCAATAAATTCTTATTTGTGGACTCAGCCACTCCATTCCCCTGAGGGTAATAATTGGAAGAATATTTTAACACAACCTTATGCTCATAGGCCCATGAAATAAATTCAGCAGAAGAAAAAGTAGGGCCGTTATCACATACCAGAGTAAATGGAACTCCAAACCTCGTTGTGATGTTCTCTATCAGAAATTTAATGACCACCTCTGTGGTACTATTCTTGCAAGGTAGGGCCTCCATCCAACGTGTGCAATAATCTGTCATAGTCAAGATGAATTTGTGACCTACAAAAGAATTTGGATTAATCACTCCTACAAAATCAAGTGCCCATTGGGCAAATGGCCTTACCTCATAAACTGGTTGTAGGGGCATTGTAGGATTTCTTTCTCTTGATGCAGAAGTTTGACATACATGACAAGTCTTGCAATGTTGATGTGCATCCCTAAACACATAAGGCCAATAGTAATCTGACCTTAAAATCTGATGAGCCAACGCATCAACAGATCCATGTCCTATTCCATGCCTACCATGAAATTCACTTATGGCATGTTTAGCTTCTTGCTGATCCAAACAACGCAAGTAGATTCCTTGGAAATTCTTCCTGTAGATTGATCCTCCTTTAAGCATATAATGGGCACTTTTCATCCTTAGTGCTCTTCTCTGAGTTGCATTCATCCCTTCTGGACACATGTTATTGAGGAGGAAAAAGACTAAGTCTGTATACCAGGGATCTTTTGTGAATGACTGAACAATGTATTGTTGGCAAGTTATACTTCTGTCCACTTCAGCCATTGCCTTTGACAAACCTTGACCTCTAACAAGCTTCATTGGGTGAATCTCCAAGTCAAATTCTTGTAAAATGGCCATCCATTTCCCTCTTCTTTCTCCCAGTTCACTTTGCATCAGGAGGGACTTTACAGCTGGATCTAGGACTATAGCCATCACTTGACTTCGAATTATGTAGTGTCTGAACTTTTTCACTGCTCCCACCAATGCAAAAGCCTATTTTTCTATTGATGAATATCTTACCTTTGCATTCTTAAGGGGAGAGCTCATAAAAGCAATAGGCCTCTCCTCATTCTCTTCTCTTCTCTGCGTCAAGACTGCTGCACATGAATGTTCAAAAGCAAAAGAATAAATGTAAAATGGTTTTAGATAATCCAGGCTTGTTAAAACAGGTGCCTCAGATATAGCTTGTTTAATCTACATGAAAGTAGATTTAGCCTCTTCACTCCATTCAATCTTCGCATCCTTCTTAATCATTTCATTAAGTGGTTTAACAATTTCTGCAAACCCTGTTATAAACTTCCTGACAAAATTAACCCTTCCAAAGAAAGATCTCATCTCCTTTTTACTTCCTGGCCTTGTCAACTTCAAAATGGCTTCTACTCGATCAATATCTATGGAAATTCCCTCCTCTGATATAATGTGACCCAAAAGCTTCCCTTTAGAAACTCCAAATACACATTTCTTTGGATTGAGAGAAACACCATAATTGATGCATTTCTTCAATACTTTTTCCAAATCAGCGGCATGATTTTCTCTACTCTTAGAGAAGATGGTCAAATCATCAACATAGATGATTATACATTTTCCTATCAGGTCTTTAAACGCTACATCCATCACTCTTTGAAAAGTAGCACCAGCATTGATTAGACCGAATGGCATCCTCCTATAGGCAAATGTGCCCCACTTTGTAGTAAAAGCAGTCTTCATCCTATCCTCATGACTTATCAATACTTGATTATATCCTGAATATCCATCCAAGAAAGACATTATTTGAGATCCATTAACTATTTGCAATACTTCATCAAGAGAAGGTAATGGATAATTGTCCTTCTCAGAGGCTTTGTTTAAATTTTTGAAATCCACACATAACCTAATTTCCCCATTCTTCTTCCTCATAGGAACTAGATTAGCCACCCACGTAGAGTGTCTAACTGGAAAAATTATTCTTGCAGCCAAAAGCTTCTGTACTTCTCTCTGGATCAGAGGCTCGATTAATGCATTGACTGGGCATTGCTTTTGGTGAAATGTCTTGGCTTCTAGCTTAAGAGGAATTGTGTGTGTGATGACAGATGTATCAAAAGTTTTCAAATCATCGTAGCTCCAAGCAATTGCTTCAATATTCTACTTTAAAACTTTGATTATCTCATCCTTTATTTCTTGAGGACAAGTCTTTCCTATAAGAACATTCCTTTCTACCCCTGAGTGAGTCAAATTAATGGATTCATACTTGCCTCCTTCACTCTTTGTAGGCATTCTCTGATAAGCTCGTGGATATGAATCAAATATCCTCTCCAATGCTATCATTCCTTTTGGAATGTTATTGCTCTTTAAATCCATTATCCCTTCTGGATTGTCTCTTTCTATATTGTCACTTTCTGGATTCCAATCTCCTTGATCCCTATCAACATCATCAATTATCTATCCTTGAAATACATCAAAACTCTCCAAAAAGGCCAAAATATGTCGATCATCATTAAACACCTGGAAGTGTCTAACATTATTAGGAATTGTAGGAATTGAAATCAACTCCACAGAAAACCTCTTCAGATTTGAATCCTGCATCGGCTCTAATCTACTTGTTACAATGGCAAGAGCATCTGCTATTTGATTTGCTTCCCTTGGAATAAGAGTAATCCCAAAGGCATCAAAATCTTCTATTAAATTTCAGACCCTATTCCTATAAGCAACCAATCTTTTACTATGGCAAGTGTATTGGCTACGTACCTATTTCACAATTACCTCAGAGTCTCCCATCACTGTAAGAGCAGTTACCTTCTTCTTATGAGCAAACATAAGTCCTCTTACAAGTGCCTCATATTCAGCCACATTGTTAGTGCAACCAAACTGCAATCTATAAGAAGCAAAATAAGTTTTCCCTTTTGGGTTAGTTAGGTCAATTCTTGCTCCATTTCCTGCTTTAGATTTAGAACCATCAAATTTAAGAGTCCATAACTAGTCTTTTGCTGGGAGCTCTTTCTTTTTAGAAACTACAGGGATTTTGTCACTTGTAACATGTGGCAGCTCAGACTTTTGATGTTTATCAAAATTCGTGTTGAGAAGAAGCTCAGTTAACGATTTTCCTAGTTCCTTAATTTGTTCAACAACTACCTCCTGAGTGATTTCTTGGGCTGAGTCAGGATCTAACTCATCTTTTACTAACTCTCTTGGCATTGGCAAAGCATCTGGACTAGGGGTATTAAAATGAAACTCAGATACTTCCACTTCCTCTTTTTGATCCAAAAACCCTAAGACCTAAGTCTGTTCTACTGGTAAAAAAACCTCCTCTAGAGAAAGACTAACCCATGTAAGAATAGTTGCATCCTTAGCTTGGAAAGAGAACTCAGTGATGGGAGTCTCAGTTACCACTTGAGATTCTTGTTTGGGTAGATCTACATGCCTTAGAATATCTATACATGACTGAAATGTCAACTCTGAATGGTTATGATAGTGTATTCTACACCAATTAGGAAGCAATAAATTACTCAAATCAGTTTCTGTTCCTAAAACTAGCCTATCTTGTTGCAATTTCCTTATTAGAACTTGCTGGTTGATGTGAATCATCGAATCAGTGTGGTTTAAGGATAGTGTATCCTCATAACTAACTATAGAGAAAGTAAGGACTACCTTTTCTTGTAAACACCCATCTTAGTTTCAAAGAATGCTACTTCATTTGGAGTATCATACTTTGTAATCATGTGTTTGAGCCTAGGTTCACTTTCAATTCTTATATGAGTGGCAACCCCTTTCCATGGTAACCACATGTACGAGAAGTCCAAGGATAGATATCCACCTATGCTTTTCATTATCTCTCAACTTAAAAGCATCCCATATGTTTCTGGGATATCAGCAAATTGAATATCTATATAGGTCTGGATCCTTGGGTTTGATCCAACCTGCACATGCATGTTCTTCAACTCACCTACAATATTAACTTCAGTTTTATCCAATTGAATCACCTTTTTATTGGTTGGAATAGGAGTTAATCCTAACTTTTTACAAATTGAAAAAGGCATGACATTCCCTAATGCTCCAGAATCTAATAAGCAATTGTGTAGATTCTTTCCAAAGATTCTTAAACTTAACAAAAAAGGTGGGGTACTGGTCTTACCTTTATACATAGTAGCATTTTTCTCCTTTGTAAGAGTCACTTTACCTTTCCCTTTCAAGCGATCTGTTTCTTCTAAAGCTTTTAATACCACCTCCCTTTGAGCTGGGCACCACTTCATAATATCAAAGAAAGACAATGATGTCTTCTGCCTTTGCAATTCTTCCACAAAATCAAACTCTGAATCATTCCTAAATTGACATTTAGGAAAATAAGGTTGATTACCTCTATTCTAAGTATCAGAAGGTCCCTTTGGTGGGGGTGGATTTTTATCTGCATTCTGATTTGGTGGAACCATGTTGTTAGGGGGTGCAGATGTAGTGAATGGCCCTTTATTCTAGTTCCCCAGCAAATGACCACCCTTAGATTGGAAGGCTTGAGCATCATAGACATCTTCTTCCGGCTCATTATCCCCTTGAATAGGGAATTGATACTTTTCTTCAATGGTTTCATAAGTCATGGCAGTGCTAGCCGAACCATTGGCTTGATTAGAATTTCCTACTTGAGGATGGGCATCAACCTGTGCAATTTTCACCATCTTCTCCATTTCTAGGCAATTGACCTCAGAATGGGCTGCTGTATCATGCAATCTACACCAATTTGTCATAAAATTTAAATCAGCAACATTAGCAGTATTTGATCTTTCTTCACCTACTTGATAATTATGGGGAACTCCTCCATTGTTAGGTCCAGTGTTCCATTGCCTATTGTTGTTGTTGTTGTTATTGAATCTCTAATTGTATCCTCTATTTTGATTTTGATAATTCTGATTTGAGGAATTTTGATTCTAGAAGTTCCTATTGGTGTTCTGATTAGAGTAACCTCCCTAATAGTTGTAACCTCCTTAATTGTTGTAATTCTAATTTTGATTATTGTGAGGGTTTTGTCTGAGTTGTGCCATGTCTTTTTTCATCTGAGAGAGAGTATTTTTGAAAGTCTCTACTTCACTTGTAAGTTGAATAGTTTGATCATTCTGCACATTTTGAACTATGGCTGGGGAATGAACATGGGTTGGTCCTCCCCCTTGTTGTGGTTGATTTTGAGGTTGATGTTGAGGTTGCTATTGTGGGGATTGATGTGAGGAATCATGCATTCTATTTCCAAAGAAAGGCACAGTTGGTGGAGCTTGCAACTCAGATACAAGTCCATAATGGGAATAAGACGTCCCCGGGACAATGTTTTATAATGGTGGATTAGGCATCTGATAATTCATTGGAGGAAAAGATAGTCCCAACCCTCCAGATTGTAGATTTGTCTACTATTACAATTTGATAGCCAAATGATAAATCTTAGATAGTGAGTCAATCTCATCTGGTTGATAAGTTCTTTGTAAGAACAGACCAATCAAAGAATCAACAGCTCTCAAATATGCCTGTATGGCCATGGCTTCTGGCACTAGGTAAGGATCTTGTAGCCTACGATACATTCTATGGAACCTAATGTTGAACAAGGGCAATGGTTCATGATGCTCCTTTCTAATAGTGGCAAATTGGTGATATTGTATTGCAGGGTCCACATAAACCCTAAATTGATTAATAAAAGCATTATCTAAATCTATCCAACCGAGAATGGATCCTTGGGGAAAATTTAGATACCAATTATATACCATATCTCCTAAACAGTAAGGAAATAGGCTACATACCACATATTGATGAGATATTTGAGCTCGTGTGTAGGAATCTTTGAATGCTTGTATATGTTCCTCTGCACTTCTTGATTCTCCATGGATGTATTTCGGACAAAACTTCTCTGGGTTCTTTGTAAAATCATGGAATCCACCTGGAATAGTCCCTAACGGGGAGGGATTACCCACAAAATAAGCCATTGGTGGGATTGGTTGGGCAGGTGGTGGTGACAAAGGCCGAATTGGTGGTGACAAAGGCCTACTTGGTGGTGGTGTGGATGGATTTGGTGGAAATCTTGGTGGAGTAAGCGGTGGTGGTAATGTAGGTATTTCTACCCTATGAGCATGAGGTCTTGACCTAACCGGAGTTTGAAGTTCTTCAAATAGTTCATGATTAGTAGAGGATCTGAGAACCCTCTTGTATCCCTCTGGCGAAAAAGATCTTCTGCAAGCCAGCTTGTCCTTTCAGGCCCTCCTTCTAGCACCAACTTTATGTTGATGGTTAAAATGACACAAACAACATTAAAACAGAATACTTCTACTCTATTTCTCCTGAAAAAGAAAGACTACATGTAGTGGCCTAACTCCCAAGGTCCTGTAGTTGGTTCTCAACTGTCTGATGTCACTCAATTGGTTCATACAACTGTAATATTCAAGTGGCCTATGCTGGTAACAAAGGATTCAAGCTATGACTCTTTTTATCAAAATAGTTCCTATAAATCAATGGGTTTTATATAAAAGAAAAAGATAGATCAAAGGGGTAAATCAGCAAATATGAATTAAATTTATCTAATAGCTAGACATATACTTCTAACAATGAATTTTTTCTCAACCGATTACAAAACCATAGCATGACACAACCCATAGTATAACTGTACCATCGTATAGATCTTAGGTGCTTAATTCAATTCCACTATTCGCATATCACAAGTATTTCCAAGATTTCAAAACAACACACATTCATTCATCATCAAAACTATAGATCAACAGACTTCAATAACTTTAATTCAATGACAATTTAACAAGATAATCTTTAAACCTGGTTTCTTCTAATGACTCTCATCACATAAGAAACTATCATGCTTCAGCACAATCACTAGCATTCAGGTGGATTATAACTCATTAACCTTATCAAACAACCCAATTCAATGTAAACTCCATATTTCGTAAACCTGCAATTCTATTAACTGTCAAAAGATCTAAGTACAATGTATCTCTGCAAAACTCTCTAAAATTCTATCTCCTAGCACTAGGTAAGCCAATCCAATTTGCAATTAGCCAACCCTTACAATGTGATACCCATCTGATATTTATAGATATACAAAAGAAGTTCGAACTTCACTTCTATCTTAGGCTTTCCACCTTTTTAGGAACAATCAACTTTCTTGGAAACTCAGATCAACTTTGATCTTGAGTTTTTACATTAGGCATTTAGTTTAATCTAATGATAGAAGATAGAAAATAGAAGAAAAGAAGTCATGCGCCCTTAAGACTGTTAGTGTTGTATGCATGCAACATGCAAGGAAGAAGATCATCATTCAGGTGACATGCAAGGAAGAAGAACATCATGCATGTAAGATTTTATGCATGTGAAGCTGGATCTGCTATGAGCTCATCATAACTGGTGAAGACTTGTTGTAGCATATCCATATCTGGCCCATCAATCCAATCATCTTCAAATTTGATGCGATACAACTTAATTGCAGCAAAATCTTTCATGCTTTTTACTTTGATCAACTCTTTTCCTGCAGCTTTTATTTCTTCTTTGACTTCTACAAGCCGATCTATCACTAAGTCTCCTCCATCATCTTTCTCCTGCATGAGTCCTTGGAATCTTTGATTCCATTTCTCTCTGACCTAACTCAACGGCATACCATCTTTGGTCATTACATTCACATCTACAATTATGGCCATAACCGCTTCCAACTCTTCCAACTGCTCAGTTAAATTATTAACTGCTTCCTGAATCTCATCCTTATGCTTGCTAAAAAAGTTAGTTCTAAACTTAAGTATACGAGAAGTCTTTTCTACAAAATCTTTTTTATCATCTTCGAGTATAGATTCTTCTAGAATCGTAGTTAGAGGCAATGTATTTATCTTCTCTAACTTTTCAATATACTCCCTATACTCTTCTTCTAGTTTTTCAGATGCCTCGATATATTGACGCATCTCTTTTATTACTCCTTCTGCCTCCTTGTAGGTTTCAAACCTTTTTTCCAAAACCTCACCTACCTCCCAGTTCACTTTGTCTATCCATTTGTCAACCATCTCTACCTTACCTCTAACCTGCACCAAATCATCAATCTCCTTTTTGCTTAGCAAAATAGGAGTCTCAATTGTTGCAACCTGTTGTGACCTTGGAGATGAGACACTCTTCAAAAATGAATGTAATTGATCCAATTGAGCCTTAAGCTCATCTTTCTTTTATTTATCCTTGATCATTCTTGATTTAGTCATTGAAGCCACCACATCAATTAGATTCATTTTTTGATTTCTAGTGGGTCTTCCCAAGTTAACCGTACTCAATTGATAGTCTGTGAGCTGCATATCCCCTACATCCTTTTTAGTCATAGGCACGACACATTCAACAACTATCTCCCCTTTATCTATGAGTCTGGTAGAATGCAAGACTTTAGCCTTCTTCTTAGGCCTTTCCTATTCAATCTCCTTCATCATGTCCTCCCAATTAAGAGGTTGAGGAGGTGTTCTGGCTCTCTTCTACAAATCTAATTTCAACAATGTAGGAGTACTAGGAGTAGTCATCATCATGGAAGAGGAAGCGACAACTATAGAGGATGGCTAAACATTTACCTCAGGTTGAGAATCAACCTTTTCTTTTTCTTGTTGCTCCTGCAACACATGAATCTACAACAACTTCTCAGCCTCTTCTCTATCTCTTTGTTCCTGCACTTTCTTATCTTCTTCCCTTCTCAATCTCTCCTCTTCCATCTGATCCTTCTCTAACTTCTCTTTCTCTAAGGCCTCTCTTTCCAAATTATTCTACCTCCAAAGCTTTAAGTTTTGTAGCTTCGACCTCTTCTTCCTTTTGCTTCCTAATTAGCTCTTCAGCCTCTTTTTCTTTCCTTATCTTTTCTAATCCTTCCTTTCTATCCTTTCCATTTCCAAGGCTATGAGTTTCTCTGCCTTTTCCCTTCCTTCTTCAGCTTGCTATTTCTTTATTAGCTCTTCAACATCTCTCTCCTTTCTTAGAGCTTCAGCTTCTTGTTCTTTCTATTGAGCTTCCTCTGCAAGCTTTAGTCTAGCAACCAAGGCTTCCTTTTCTCTTTAGTTTCTTGCTTTCTCCTCCTCGAGATCATGGATCTTCTATATTAATTCTAGCCTATCATTTTATGCCTTGACCTTGATCTCATGTTCTCGTAGCCTCATTTGCTCCTCCATTTCATTAGCTGTTGTCCCTGTTTCAACTTATTTTACCTTTAATTGCTGCTGTTGAAGTAGAGCATCAGCTTGTAACTTTGCATCCATTTCCTTTTGCTTCTTTGCAGCAGCCCTTGCATTAGACTCTTTTGTAGCATCTTCAAACTATTTCCATTGCTCTTCCTATGTCATAATCTGCTCAATAGTACCCTCCAAAGGCATGTTTTCTTGTAGGTCCTTCTCTGAAAGAGTTTCATCTAAGTCTGTCTCAACTTCTACCAATTCTTCCTCCACTTCTTTTCCTTTAGGAGCTTCAGCCATGGCATAAAGTACTCCTTGAACTTCTTTACTTTTCTTTCTTGTGAGTGGGGCTTGTGTAGATGACTCACCCAATGCAGGCGTAGAAACAATAGATTCAATTGGAACATCTCCCTCTGGTGTCTCTTCTTCTTCATCGACCAGCTCAAGTTCTATTTCTTCAACATTAGGAGGAAAGAATTCCAATGGCTCTTTGGGAGGTGTCTTCCTTTTAATCCTCTTGTACCCTTTACCTTTCTTGAGGATTGGTCCCTGAGGAGCTTGAGTTCTCAACATTAACCATTGCACACTTCTATCCAAGACTGTTCTTCCAATTTTCTTAATATCAATTGTTTCTTCCTCATTCCAGTCTATTGGATCTAAGCTTTTAGTGCCAATATTCAAAGCTTCATATGAGGGATCTAATACAATTCCATCATCCACCAAAGTGTCAAGAATATTTTCTTTAATACCAAGTTCTAACATGAGACTGATAATCTCTCATAATTCTTCTTCCTCAAGTCATACTCATCCTGTCGATCACACCGAAAATCCTCTAACAAATTAAAATGTCTAGTAAACACTGAAGGTAATAAAGCATACATCTTCTTCTTTGGATCAAAATACTTACGAGCTATATACAATCCCAATTTCAATTGTATCAACTCATTACAAACCACCTTTGCTCCCTTCAAGTGTTGACAACCATATTCCCCCAACTTCATGGGAAATTTATGGCATCCTGTCTTATGCTTCATCCCAAATCTAGCATTAACTCCAATAGCTTGATACACAAAATCCATAAGCACTATTCTATTATTGTAGCATCTTGGAAGTAAATGGGGATGACCCTCAAAACCAAACAATCTGAAGTATGTAAATTTAGGGTATTGGATGTACCAACTTCCCCATTCAGAAATGAATGCCATAGCTTCTTGACTTAATCTGTTTCGTGCATCTCCACTCAACTGGTTGATAACCATGTATAAAAAGGCATCATTGACTCTCCTGAAGTGAGTCTCAACAACCTAAAGAGATAATTAATCGTAGTGTTCCCATACCTTCCTTTTTCCATCCAAGACTCCCATTATACCTACTCTGTTTAATCCTAGGAAAATCCCCAATCTTGTTGTAGCATAGACCACATATGAAGTCATAAAGAAAGATCTAGTATGTTTGACCCTCGTGAGCTGATCATGTATGGCATCAGAAACAATCATTGACCAATCAAATTGATAATCACCTTGAAAGATTAATTGAATAAAATGAAACATCCATTCCTTGAAGTGGAAGGCATCCCTCTTCCCAAACACTCTGGATAGCATCAATATCAAATCAGATATCTCCTTCTTGAAATCGGTCCTCTTTGGCTGGTCTGCCAGCTTGCTTAAAGATTTCTTCTCTGTGCTTAACCATCTTTTATTTAAGTGAGACTTAGTGGAATCTTTATGCTTGCTATATTTCTCCAATGCTTCTACCTCAGTTAGCTGCACCAAATTCTTGGGATCAGGAACATTAAATATGCTTTGGAACATTTGCGGAGTAAGATCTATAATCACATTATTCTGTGAATCCATGCATAATCTTGTAGCTAGATCATAGTTACTGGTCACTATCAATATCAACTCCGGACACTGAACTGATAAAGGAAACACAGTGATATGTGCAAGACCAGAGTCAACAATCCTTTGAGTTCTCCCTATCAAGTTTGTCAGTTCTGCAAAGGTCTCTTTATGTAATTCTTCAAAACTATACTGGCCCAGATTAGTATCTATGATATCTAACCAGTCTGATTCTAGTTTGCTTGCTTTCACCATTGGATTCCTATGATCATACCTCAATGTATAAGGTAGCTGTACTAGAAGATTATTGTTTTCTTCCAATTAGTCTCTGAAATCTCCTACAAGAAAACCTCTTATTAGACCTTTAAATAAATCATCATAAAACCATGCTTTAAAAACATACCTATTACACATACATTGGAGTTAGAACCAGACAGAAGCTCAAAACAATCACTTTAACAACACTGGCGAACTCGGAGCAAAAACCAATATAGGAACTTCACCAAATAACAAATGGGCTCGGAGTTGCAATCGGGGAGGTTATCAGAACCGGGATGAGAACAAAAATCAGATTTGGTTTTCTTTGAATTTTCCATTTTTTTCATATTTTATTTCCATTTCACCTCTGCCTCCTATTTGGTTATCATTACTTTGGCAAAATACTTTCCCACTATATGCAGAGCTGAACACGGGATGAAAACGGAACTGACAACCTTCGCAAACAAAATTCTTACGTTCAAGATCGGTTTCGATCCTGCCTCTGCCAATTTATCCTATACTTCAAGGAAACCTTTTAGAACTCAGAATCGGAAACAAGATAGAAATGGAATTGATAACCTTTGTAAAACAAAACTCTTATGTCCATAATCCATTCCAATCCCACCTCCATCTATGCTAATCATGACATCATCAAATTTATTCATTTTCAATATAACTTCATGATTAAACCTAGGTCGCTATAAAATGGCAAAGGAGCTTAAAAACTCTACCCTCATATGACCATGGGGAACAATTGCATTTTAGGGCCATTTATTTAAATCTTATTTAAAGTAATTGAAGAGACCAACGAAACCCTAATCTAAGAAATCAAATAAAACTAGGGCACGGGTTTAAAACCCTGTCATTCTACCAAACGACAAAACCCTAATTTAAACAATAAATCTAATCTATCCTAACTCACTGTAAAATCTCTAATCTACCTCACTGTAAATGCTTAATCTAACTCACGCCATTAAAAAATTTTAATCTAATCTAACCTACTGCAAATTGAAAATGACACGACACAATCACAATTAAGACGTGAAAGCAACGGTGCCCTAAACTAGAAAGAAACGACACAATAAAAGAAGACAACAAAGATATAAAGAAAAAAAAACAAGCCAAAACAAGAACCTGCTCATTCAATCACATCGATGATCATAAAATTGCTTTGAAACACAATGATTGAACACCCGAGCAAATACAAAGAAAAAACACAAGAAACACAATAGCAAATAAACAATGAACAACAAAGATAAAAGGCTTACCTCAAACACAAACAAAGCCAAGCCAACTTTTTGAATCAATTCGCACATAATATCCCTTCTCTATCCTGATCAATTTTCTCAAACGAACTCTACTATTGCTCTTCGCACTCTCAGACTTGTAATAATAACAATAATGATCGGCTTTAACCCTTAATAAAGAAAAATATGTGAATTTCTACCTACACCAGCAACCACCATTAATGCATTAAAACACAGTAAAGGTGGAGTCAGAACTGTAAGAGAAAGAACACTGGTTTGCAGTGCAACTTCAGTCAAAAAGTCAATGACAAAAAAAAGGCGGGGGCAGAACTAAAATGGAAACAGGATTTTAAACTCATAAAATTTCCAAACCTCATTCCCATTCCGTCTCTGCGTCCGATGACTAAAAAAAAAATAGAAACAAACACAAAAGTTAAGTAAAAGACCAACCTAATAAAACAAAACACAAAAACTAAGACAAAACAAACATAAAAAAGTAGCGGAGTCGGAATCGGAATAGAATTTGATTTTGCAAATTTTAATAACAACCATCCCAATTCCCACTCCAGGTCCACTTCCGCCAAAGACCAAAAACAAAGGCAAAGAAAACACCATCGGATAGAACCAAAAACAAGTCTCAAAAAGAACTTTCAAAACCTGATTTAGCTTCGGTTCCGATTTCGACAGAGAAACTAATGAAAAACAAAGTATTGGCAAAACTAGACTCCAAACCTTTTTTCAAAAATAACTAAGTATAAAAACACAAAGGGGGACCCATTTTGACCAAGAAAAAAAGATGGGGTGGTTATGCAAGGCATAACACAACTGATGGAAAGAAACCAACAGGTGAAACGAATGTCATGGTCTTTCTATTTTCCAATACGCTCCCAAAGATCAGTAAACCAGCTACTAGAACAGTGAAACGACTGTGAGATAAACAACTCAATGATGGCAGCCAAAAAAGGGTTTCAAACCCTTCGAAGCAAGTGAAGCAAAGAATAATGACCTAAACTTCCAAAGCAAGAAAAATGAAATCCTTTGCTAAGATTGATAAGATTTTGGAGTCCGAGAGGACAGTTAATGAATTATCAAAAATTCTTTAATAGATTTTGAGATCCGCTCTCTTACCACACAATCGTGGTTTTACTTCAGACTACCTATGGTATAGCAATAGCTCCTTGTGAACTGCTAACCGTTTCCACTATGTTACCATGGTTACACTTCTGATAGCCCACGGTGTAGCGGTAATTGTCTTGCTTGTCGCCAACGGTTACCACCGCACTACCACAATTACCTTCCAACTACTCATGGTATAGTGGTACCTGTTTGCTTGCCACTGATTGTTTACACCATATTACCATGGTTAACATCCTAATAGCTCGTGGTGTAGCGGTAGTTGTTCTGCTTGTCATTGGCGGTTTCCACCACACTACCGTGGTCACTAGATTAACTGCCAGCGGTACCGCGGTAAGGCACATTAACGTCTGCGGCCTTACCAATGCTTTTACCTACTGTTGGCCTTTGAAGCCATGTTAATTAACCATGATGAGACTTGATAGAAATATAAAGTGCACTACAATATAGAGTGCCAAATAATATCCAAAGCCAAAAGATATCCAATAAATATCAAAGTCGATTTCCACCTTAGAATGTCATGAATGCTCAAGGACTTGTGTTGAGTAAAATAGACTTTGACGAAAAACAAGAACATGTTTCAATTTCAAGATGCTTGATCATAAATAATCAACCTGTAGATCATTGATCAATGAGACAAAGAACTAGTAACCAGAATTCCTCAACTAAGATCTGCACATGGAGATAAACTATCAGTACCACCATATATAAAGAACAACTATGAAGTAAATATGCCAATCAGGAAAGTAGATCAATTGGGTCAGTAACTACCAAAGTGCCAGAGTATCATATATTGTCATCAAGGAAAAATTTGCACAAGAGGGATTCAACAAACTCCCCCTTTGTCCTAGATGGAAAAACTAAGCCACCAAGCCAAATAATGAACTGTAATCGATGCTCAAAATTCTCCCCCTTTTTGACACAAGGATAAAGGGGGACCAACAAAGATAAACCGGAACCAATTGTGACTTTCCATTAAACTATAGATTTAACCTTTAAGTAGCATGCATGAGCAACAGGAAGAGCTAAAAACCTCCCCCTATCACCAAGATGAATTGTTTAAGATAACAGAGATTGAGAGATAACTCCCAATCGATACCTAAGTCTTTCAAAAACATCTTTAGCCAACGGTTTTGTAAAAATGTCAGCAACCTATGCTTGTGTAGGAACATATTGCATTGATACCTCGTTAGCCAGCACCTTTTCACAAAGAAAATGAAACTTTATAGCTATATGTTTAGTTCGAGAGTGCATAACTGGAATTTTTGAGATATTTATTGCACTAGTATTATCACACAAAATAGTAATAGGTTTTAGAATTTCAATACCCATATCTGATAATGTCTGTGACATCCAAATTATCTAAGTGCAGCAAGAAGTGGTAGCTATATATTTTTCTTTAGCAGTAGAGAGCGAAACAAATTCTTTCTTTTTGTTGTCCCAAGCCACTAAGCGATCACCAAGAAAGAAAGCAACACCACTGGTGCTTTTCCTGTCATCTAGACATCCTACCCAGTCAAAATCAATATAAGCTACTAAAGAGAAATCATTGCTTCTGGGATACCAGATCCCATAATTAATTATGCCTTATACATATTTAAGAATCCTTCTCACAGCATTGATGTGAGATTGCTTAGGAGATGATTGAAAATTAGCAACCATGCAAACAACTTACATTATGTCAGGTCTTGAGGCTATTAAATACAATAGGCTACCTATCTTTGACCTATAGTCAGTTGAGTTTACAGAAGGAGAGTCATCAACTTTGCTAAGTTTACAGCCAGTAGCCATTGGAGTGCTTACAGGATGACTTTCATCCATTTTAAACCTTTTTAACATTTCTTTTGCATATCTTGCTTGAGATAAAAAAATGCCAGAGTCAAGTTGTGAAATATGAAGACCTAAGAAAAATGACAGTTCTCCCAACATAGACATTTTGAATTCAGATTCCATGATATGTGAGAATTGTTTACTCAAGGAAATATTGTTGCAACCAAAAATGGTGTCATCAACATAAATTTCAACAACAAGAATATTAGATCCTTCAATTTTGACATACAGATTGATGTCAACTCCTCCTCTAATGAAACCTTTTGACAGTAAGTGACTATCCAATTTGGAGCACCAAGCTCTAGGAGCTTGTTTTAGGCCATATAGAGCCCTTTTCAGCCTATATACATGATTGGGTTTGTTTTTACAGATAAACCCTTCAGGTTGTTCTATGTAAACTTCTTCTTCTAAGTATCCATTTAGAAAGGCAGTTTTTACATCCATTTGATATATAGTGAAATTTTTGAAAACATAATATGCCAAGAAAATTCTAATGGATTCAAGCCTAGCAACAGGAGAAAAAGTTTCACCGAAATCAAGACCTTCTTGCTGAGCATATCCTTTGCAGACATATCTAGCCTTGTTGTGAACAACATGACCATGTTCATCATGTTTGTTTCTAAAGATCCACTTGCCTCCTATGACATTTTTGTCATCTAGTCTTGGGACTAGATCCCAAGTCTGATTTTTTTCAATTTGATCAATTTCTTCCTGCATTGCATTAAGCCAGCATTCATCAGTTAGAGCATCATCAAAAAATTTGGGCTCAAACTGGGTGATTAAATAAAATGCAGCAAGCTCATCTATGTGAGATTTTTCATCATAGTTAATAGTTCTTTTCCTTGTTTGAAGTCCTACAGATCTATCTCCTATAATCAGATCTTTAGGATGGTTCCTAGCAAGAGATTTTGAAGAAACTTTGGGTCCACATTTTTCTGAGCTGATTTCAGCATCTTCAATATTTTCTTCAGCAAGTTTAGGGCTTGTTGGTTTTGTTTCAGGCTTTGCAGTTTCAAAGCCTTCAATAATTATATCAAGTTCAAATTCATCCTCTTCATCATCCTGCATAGGTTTAGCATCTAGAAGCAGATTTTCATCAAATTTGACATTTACAGATTCAACAATTCTATTGTTAAAACATTTATATGCTCTATTGTGAGTAGAGTATCCTAAAAAGATACCTTCATCAGTTTTAGATTGGAAACTGCCTAAGTTTTCATCATCTCTCTTGATAAAACACTTGCAGCCAGATATTCTAAAATATTTAATTTGGGCAGATTTACCATACCACAATTCATATGGAGTCAAATTTGATTTCACTCTGATCTAAACTCTATTCAAAATGTAAACAGCTTTATGAACAACTTCTTTCTAGTATATATTTTCCAAATTTGCTTCATTCAACATGGTTCTTGCCATCTCTTTTACAGTCCTATTCTTTCGCTCAACAACCTTGTTTTGTTGGGGTGTTCTGGTAGCAACATACTGTCTTTTTATGCCATGTTTGTCATAGTAGTCTATGAATTCTTGTGAGGTGAATTCACCACCTTTGTTAGATCTTAAAAATTTCAGTTTTGAGTCTAACTCTCTTTCTACTATTTTTCTAAAAACTTTAAAACATTCAAAAGATTCTGATTTATTCTTGAGAAAGGTAACCCATACCATACGAGAGTAGTCATCAACAAACAACATGAAATATTTCTCACCATTTATGGACCTAGTCCTTGTAGGACCACATAAGTCAGTATGAACAATTTGTAGAGGCTTAGTAGAGAAATGTTCCTTGGATTTAAAGCTTACCTTGGTTTTCTTTCCTTTGAGACACTCTTTACAAACAACTTTGTCAGGTTTTCTAAGAAGGGGTAGACCTCTTACATTTTGGTTTTTGCTAATTCTGACCATATTGTCAAAATTAATGTGGCCTAGTCTCTTGTGCCACAACCAACTTTATTCAACATGACTCATTAAGCATATACCATGATTGTTTTCATGTCCAGAGGTGTCAAGTAAGTTTTAGACATTTCCCTTGGTCCTTCTTCTAGTCGCAACAGCTTTACCTAACTGGTTTTTGATTTCACATCCTTGTGAAGTGAACAAGACTTGATAGCCACTGTCACAGAATTGATTGACACTCAGAAGGTTATGTTTTAATCCTTCTACATAATATACATTGTATATTGGAGTGTCTTCATTCAGAAACAAAGAACTTATACCTTTGATTTGAATTCCATAGTTGTCTCCAAACTTTACATATCCACCAACATAGTCTTCTAGATTTGTAAATTTTTCTTTGTCACTAGTCATGTGGTTTGAACAGCCACTATCTAGGACCCATAGGTCCTTTTTCTTTGAGTGAAAAGCAGTTTGAACAAGCATAGTCTGTTCAATGTTGTTAACTACTTTGGATTTCCAAACTTTGATGGTTTTCAGTTGTTTATTCTGCTGATCAGCATTGCATTGCTTAGCAGAATGACCCAAGGACTTACATGTGAAACATCTGATTTGTCTTGCAAAACCATGATTCTTCCTAAAGCCAAATCTAGGAGTTCTAGAATTCATAAATCTACAAGAGTTTACTTTGTGACCAAATTTATTGCAAAAGTAACAGTACCCATAAAAGAGAGGGTAGGAGTTGTAAACCATTTTGTTGCTCCTAAAAGGATGAATATGATCCTTGACAAACTCAAAATGTTTGAGTTTAGGATTTTTGTTTCCAACAACAACATTGTTCTTTTCCCTATCATTTGAGCATTCACCTTTAACAAAGTAAATACCAGTTTTGTCTTTGTTTAATTTTTGTTTACTGAGCATGTCATTCATTTTAAGAGTGCTTTCATACTTCTCGATAGTCTTCCTGAGATCTACAATCTCATGTTCAAGTTTTTGAATTTCTTGGTCTTTAAAACTTATGTCAATGTGAAGACAATATTCAACTCTCTTGGATTCTTCAAGTTGATTTTTTAATGAAATTGTCTAAGGATTTATGAGTTTCTCTTGTGAACTATCTTGAATAGCATTCTGTTCTTGAGCACGCAACTATTTTTTAAGTTTTCTTAGCTCTTTTAGAGCACATTTCAGTTCTCCTTCATAGTCCACTTCACCTTTTTCAGCATCATTGCTTTTAGTTTCATCTTGCTGAATGGTTTCAGCCATGAAGAGATTTTCATCCTCTTCATCTAGAGAATCATTAGATTTAGAATCTATTTCATTTTTGCTGAACAGACTTTTCTTCCTTCTAAAATTAAATTTTTGTTTGGGTCTATAAGCCTTTTTCTTGGAAAATTTCTCAGATTTCTCATTATCACTGTTTGTGTCACCATAGGGACACTTTGCAGAAAAGTGGCCTATTTTTCCATAGTTAAAGCATTTGAAGGGAAGTTTTCCCTTATACTTTCCAGAACCCTTTTTGAGTTTCCTCACAAAATGCAATTCTTTAGAATCAAAAAATTCAGATTCAGAGAGCTCATCCCTTTCTTTCCTTTCAGCATTAAATGTTGCTTCTTTATAGTGGTGTTGTTTTTACTAATCCTCATTTCATAGGCAGTCAGAGTGCCTTGTAGACTATCAAGGGTAAGCTGGGTAAAATGTTTCTTCTCTTCTAGAGTAGCTACCTTAGCTTCAAATTTTGTTGGCAAGGTTATGATGACCTTGGTTACAACATCAAACTCCTTGACTTCTTCTCCCAGACCCTTCATGGCATTTAAAATTTCATCAACTCTCAAAAAATAGTCAGCAACTTTTTCATCATCCCTCATTTTTAATTCTTCAAACTGATGTTTTAAAGTGAGGACTTTGGACTTTTTTACCTTTTCATTTCCTTCATAGATAGTTTCAAGTTTAGTCCAGATTTCTCTAGCAGAACTGTTGTGCATGACTTTGATGAAGACATCTTTAGTCAGAGTACAAAGAAGAGCATTATTTTCTCTTGCATTGGTTTCATATCTCTTCTTTTCATCATAAGTAGTTGGAAAAGTAGCTGGTATAGTGTACCCAGTCAATACTATGCTCCAGACATCAAGGTCAATAGAAGTTAAATAAGTCTCCATTCTGATTTTCCAGAATACATAATCAGTTCCATCAAATAGTGGATCTCTAGTCATGGAAGTACCTTCAAGAGCTTGAGACATTTTGAATAGACTCCAAGTCCAGAATCAATCCTAGGTTGGAAAGACCTATCAGAGGGCCCTAGGCTCTGATACCAATTTTTGGAGTGAAAATATACTGAGGGGGGGTGAATCAGTGTTTATAACTTCTTAAACAATTTAAACTGAAACTGATCTGATGGATGGATTTACATGGAGACCATATGGATATTTCCTTGATTGGGCCAATGATGGTGAGCATTGTTGTCATTTGGGATTTCACCCTAGCTAAGTTTGACTCAACTATCTTGTTGAAATAGGGAAACACTCTCAGGTTGTGGGTGACCTATGGCAAGAATGAATCTCCATATAGGGTTGATTCCCCTAGTAGATCACCTAATCTAAAATACTTTTTTGGGAAAAAGGGTTAGAAGGAAAACTCAAAATGAAATCCTAAACCTAATGGGTGATGCACCAAAAATTTAACTTATTTTAATAATTCCACTCGCAAATAGTTCTCAAAGCACTAACTTTCACAACCTCTCATGAACATACATCACATTATTGATTTGCATGAAGGTTTAAAATAGAACACAATGTGCAACCTACATCATATGAACTTTCTACACCCACACTTGTAATAATAGGACATAAAAAGGATTTAAAATTTGTAATCACAATGATAACATCAAACTACTACTGCAAAATGAAACAAAATTGGAGATTGGAATTCTTTGTTGATTTTATTAAACTGAAGGAGTATCCAAATATGAAAATTGAGTATAAATGTCAAGCTTATAAAACTCTTTGCAAGTGGACCAGAGAGAAAGTAGCAAATATAAACTTTATTCTAATTGATAACTCCTAAGAAAAACTAAGTTTTTCTCAAATATATGCCTCTAAGAGTGAGAATGGAAAAATATGAATGAACTACACCTCAAAATAGAAACCTCAATTCCATTTTAAAGCTCCAAAGAAAAGCCTCCAAAATAGTGCCCAAACTGCCTCAGAACTGAATGACAAATACATAGATTTTCTATCCCAAGGAGGTCGACCCAGAAAAGACTCAAAAAATCACCAAAACTGATTGAAAGCTAAAATAGGAACTTCAGTTTCCCTACTTTTCCATCATGCACAAAAAAGACTCAAACTAAAAAAGGAAATATTCTCTAAGGGTGCCTAGCACTTACCTTATTTCACTACTTTTAATGAAAATTACTTAAGCAATTTATAGGAACGTTGCTTAAATAATGCCTTACAATATCTGCAGTTTTGATTTTTGAAAAAATAGATAGGAGAAAAACTCGAGCTTGACTCCACCTTACTTGGCCTTGATTTTTGAATTTCACAATAATATAAGGCAACTATTGGTTTTGATAAAAAATCTGCCAAGTATACAATATTTATCATTGACATTTGATTTTCTATAAAAATCATAAAAACCTCTAAGGCACCTAACTATATGATTTTCTCCAAAAATCATAAAATAAAACAAAGGCATAAAAGCCTAGGTATTAAAAATATGAAAAGGGGCTACATAATATCACAAGGTATTAGTGAAGGTAGTGTGAACATCATTTCACAAAAACCGCTCACCTTCGCGATTATTATTTTCCTTTTTACAGCTTCGCCGTATTCTTTATCACTCTTAACTTTTCAGTGCTTGCCATGTGGCCTCCAAATGGAGATTCCTATTGTTCCATATCACTTTACTTTTGCCAAGTTCCGTGTGCTTGATGCATGGCTTTCTCTAGCCATTTTTTGAGTTGGGCCCTCTACGTAGTTATTTTCGCTCGGCGTCGCCCACGAGGCTTCCTCTCGGAGATTTTTGCTGGGGCATCCCTCATTCTTTTTCCACGCGCCGTTTGCTCAACACATGGCATATTCTTATGTGCTAATTTTTTGGGAGTTGCTACCTATGCTGATTTTTCTCACTTGCCACTGTGTTTTCTTCTTCTATGCCACATGTTTATTTCTACTACTGTATGGCCTTCTATTCTCTGAGATGGCTTTGCTGGTGCACTATTGAGCGATCTTTCTATTCGGTGGTGGCTCAAGAAGATCTAGGGTATCGATGTTTAATCAAGGCATCTTTATCTATGTTTTTCAAGTAGTGGGCTGGCCTATATAAATAGCCTTGCTTCTCTTTTATTAGGTTGTCGTTGTTAGATAGATAAAAACTCTCAAGCACTAGGAAATGGCCTTTGTAATATTTTATTGAACTTGGAATCTATAGACTGTGCCAATCAATTCGACCTTTTTTGTTTTCATGTCTTTGATAAGATGGTTAGACTGTGTGATTATTTTCCTATGATATATGAATGCCCATTCTTCAACTTTTGTAATCTTCTATGGCTTAATAAATAAAGATCATGTTTTTTGACTCCTCTATGTTGGCCAAAGTTGTAGTAGATTATGCTATGCAGTTAGAAGGTGTTCTTATGTTTTAAAGTGCTTTTGAGAATATTTATTTAATAAACAACATTTAGTGGTTCGAGCCTTTGAATCCTGCACTTTGCTCAGGTACTTTCATTCATGACTTATTGCATCGCCTTTAATCTAGATTTAACATTTCTAGTTATCTTTCTAACCCTTTACCTCCCCCACTAATATGAAGAGTCGGCTTCGATAAATCTCGGAGGTCACTTAGCTAGCACACTATTTCCCCCAATAGCTAAGTTTCCCATGAGACTACTGCCACCTACAAAATCTTGCATCAACAGTTCTTTTTTTGGCATGCCCAGTGGGATGCAAACTAGCATGTTCACTTGATATATAAATGTGTATGAGCCATAGGCCTGTAACTAGGTCACAAACTACAAGATTCCTTGGCCTACTCATACCACCATTAGTTTTTTTTTTGCCCGAGAGGTCGGAAAGGTAGTCCTTCACCTCCCCCTTCCCCTCCTTCTTCACCATCTCCTGCACCTATGGCTGCTAGAAATTATGTAGCCTGGGACACCTATAATCCTTTGGTAGCACTGGTACCTCTCGCAGCATGGGCTCCCGTTCTGTCCTCTACTTTAAAAGCTATTCCTAAGTTTTTTAGAGATGAATCAAAGACTCGGATGGAGCACTTGCAAGATGTAGCAAACATATGTCTGGTGCATGGAGATTCTAATGAAAATGTAGCTCTAAGATTACTCGCCGCCTCATTCTGAGGAAAGGCTTTCAACTGGTATAGAACTCTTCCAGGTAACACAATTGCTACTTGGGACGATCTTGGGACCCTATTTTATGAGCATTTTTCAAATGCTGGCGATAGGTCTTCGCTATATCATTAGTTGGCCAGCATAAAGCGAGCTCCTCATGAAGCTCTGCTTGACTTCAACATGCGGTTTCATTCGACTTGGCAAAGAGTCCCTATTGGTAGTCGGTCACCTCCAGATTTGGCATTCATGTTCTACTTGAAGTCCATTAATGTTGACATTTCCATGATGCTACAGTCTCTTGGTAGGGATACTTTAACCAATGCTTATGGCCTTGTTGTTACTATGGAAAATAACCTTATAGCTACTGGGAAGTTGGCACCGAGACCCATCATGTCGTTGTTCCCAGAATTCAACACCGCGGAGGTTGAAGCAGCTTCGACTAGTGCTCCTGCAACTCCTCCCCAATCTATGTACGTGTACCTGGGAATGGCTCTAAGTGTAGCTCCTATGCCTAATCCCCTGATGGCTGAGATGAACAAGATGTGGACTATGACAAATGAACTAACTACCATGAAGCAGTAGCAATATAACTATCAGAAGCCGGCTTACCAAAATTATCAAGGCAGAAAAGCTCCTTACCAGTCAAGTGAGTGGCAAGATAGATCATGCGGCAATACTTAAACTCAGTCAAATAACCAAGTTGTTCCTATCATCCTATTGATTCAGACCGTACATCCTAGTTCAAGTAAAGAGCTATTTGTGGGACAAAATAACCTAGCCAAAGACACTAATTCATGGTGTTTTCCTTGTAATGATGCACACATGCCCCAAAATTGTCCACGGGGAAATTTGCAATAGAATATTACGGAGCAATGTACCCAAAGCAGTGCACCTGATCCCATAAACTAGTCATATGCCTCTCAGTAGATGGATAATGCAGTCCTCATTGCTCAAATGCAAGAAATTTCCATAGAGCGGGAGTTAGAAATAGTTCCAGATCAAGCACTCTTTTCATGGATGGAAGGAGAAGAATCAACATTTTCGAACGATATTCCTATAACTCAAGTGCCCCGAGTGCAATCTAACTACAACACACGTTCAAAGCATAGACTCACCAGAGAATTCACATCTTTTCCAACCAATGCTCCATCTCAGTCGATGCCCAGTCCATCGGTAGGCCCATCGTCAGTCCCATAATAGTCTAAGAAGGCTACTCCCAGCTCTTTGAATCCACCTCCTCTGGAGGAAAAGGCTCCTACAATCACCCCGATTGTTGCCAAACAACCAGATATACTAGCTGCGAGGCCTACACTAGCTATGAGACCTAAGGAGAAAGCAATCATGACTCATCAGTCGCAAACAAATTTCAATGTGGTGGAACAACTAAAGAATTCCTCTGCCAATGTTTCTTTATGGGATATCCTAGCTATTCCAGAGAAAAAGGTGATATTACAGAAAGCATTATCAGGAGAGGAAGATGAGAAGATTCCTGTCCAAGCCAGACTTGGATAAAGTGTTAATGAATCAACCGAAAGAAAAGCTCGAAGCCGGAAAAGAGAGTAAGCTTAAACCTAAGCCTTTCTTTCTAACACTTATCATTGGCGAGAAGCTATTGCATAATTGTATGATCGACTTTGGTGCTAGCACCACTGTCATGCCTAAGCAAGTAGCTGATGCTTTAGGATTAAAATATGAGCATCTTAACAAGGGATTCATGTAGCTAGATGGAAATAGGGTTGATACTGTCGGGGTAATCAAGGGATTACCTATGAAATTATTTGCCTGCCCTACTAGCACTGTGAATCAAGATACCGTACTCATTGATGTCCCTCCTCTATTTGGGATATGTTTGTCCCGAGAGTTCATGAAAAATGTTGGAGGATATCTAGCATTAGATTGGCCACATCTCATTTTGAGAACCAAACATGGAGCTAAGATGAAACTATTGTCAAAAACTTTGCATTTTGAACATGTTGTTGATGAGGCCCTACTCAAGTTTGAAGTGACACATACTTCAATTACCCAAGAAGAAAGGTTCAATGTTAAATTCTCTGGAGGAAGAAGAGGCAACTATCTCCTAAATGGAAAATGAAGAAGCTCTATTAAATGAGTTTATAGACACGGAACCTTTTGGAAATTATCATGCAACTGGACTCGGAACCTATGTCATAGATGAGGAAGGACAGATTATGCCCAGAGTTATGAAAGAATCTGGAGGTGAAACTTCCTCAGAGTTGTGGACTTTGCACTTTGATGGAGCAAGATGTAGAGTAGGAGCTGGAGCGGGAATATGTTTGACATCTCCATCCAAGGAAAAGACCTTGAGGTCTTATCGCTTCTAGTTCACATGATCAAACAATGAAGCAGAATATGAAGGTCTTGTCCATGGTTTGAGCCTTGTAGAACATATGGGTGCAAAGAAAATAAGAGTGTTTGGAGATTCAAAATTGGTGGTCAACCAAATTTGAGGGATTTCTATTGCAAAGAATGTCTAGATGTGTTCATTCTAGTATAGGGTCTGGGATCTTATTGAAAGCTTTGAGGCTCTTAAAATTTAGGCTATACCGAGGGAGAAGAACTCCAAAGCTAACCAGATGGCAACTATTGAGGCTTAGTTTGAGCCAGCCTCCCATTTTTTAAAAAATAAACATGCATTGAGAGTGATTGTATGACCTACTGTTCTGAACAATGATCAAGACTAGCAAGTGTTCAATAGTGATGCTCATATTGTGTCATTTCTCCAGTCAATTAGGGAATTCACTGACCAATTGCAACCAAATATTGCTGAAGCCTATGGAGATCAAGTAATCCAACAAGCTTCCCAGAGGCCTAGTCACTCTGGAGAGTCTTTTTGATTCTGATGATGCAAGGAGGGATAAAAGGAAGCTGGTAGATAACAAAGGAGATTATACCAATTTGCATATCGAAGAGGACAGAAAGCTCAAGGTCAGTAAGGAAGTATCTCAGAGGAATAAAGGCAGGCTAAAACACTTCTACGAGGAATATCCAAGCGTAGTAGCCTGGTCATATAATGATCTTAATGGATATGATCCTGGGATTATCTAGCATACAATTGAGCTATCGGAAGGAGCGAATCCAGTTCATTAGAGATAGAGGCCTATGATTCCCAAGATTGAATCACTCATGTCACAAGAATTGAATAAATTGATTGTGTCCTGAATAGTGTTCCCAATCAAGCATAGCACTTGGGTGTCTAACCTAGTGCTGGTCCGGAAGAAGAATGGTGACATATGACTATGTGTAGACTTCCAAGACTTGAATAGGGCATCCTTGAAGGATCATTACCACCTGCCTTCAATGGAGGTAATTCTACAAATCGTAGCTAGTTTTGAAATGTTTTCAATGTTGGATGGATTTTCAGGCTACAATCATATTCGTGTAAAGGAAGAAGACCAACACAAAATAACGTTCACCACAAAGTGGGGAACATATGCACATGCTAAGATGCCCTTTGGACTCTCAAATGTTGGAGCCACCTTTCAAAGAGTTATGGATATTGCCTTTAAATATTTAATACATAAGATTATACTTATCTATCTAGCTGACTTGATGGTGTTTATCAAATCCGTCGATGATCACTTTGATCATTTAGAGCTTGTCTTCTAAAAGTGCCAAGAATTTAGGATTTCTCTAAACCCAAAGAAATGTGTGTTCAGAGTTCCCCAGGGGAAGCTATTGGGATATGTTGTCTCAAAGGAGGGCATTGCCATTGATCCTAAAAGAGTTGATGCAATCTAGGATCTTCCTCTACTCGTAAACAAGCAAGGAGTGCAATCTTTTTTGGGTAAGGTCAATTTCAGCAGCCGATTCACTGTAGACTTTACAGGAATCGTTTGGTTGATTACCCTGATGCTTAAAAAGGATCAAAATTTCAAGTGGATGACAAAAGCCAAAAAATATTTTGAGCTCATAAAGGAAGTTATTTCTTCAGCCCCTGTATTGATCAACGCAGACCTATCAAAATACTTTATCATGTATGATTTTGGTGGTGGCAACAGTATTGCCACTATGCTTATGCAGAAGGATGGTGAGGATAAAAAGGAATCTCTTGTTTCTTTCTACTTGCGTTCCTTAAAGGAGTATGAGGTGAAGTATAATTTTGTAGAAAAATAGGCCTTTGCTATTGTGAAAGGGCTTAAGAAGTTCCGACACCTAATATCGTACAATAAGGTGATTGTTTATGTACCGCATCCTAGTGTGCAGGAATATATTATGGAAGGAGAAATCACCAAGAAAAGAGCTAATTGGATTACCAAGATTATGGAATACAATATTGAGATTAGGCCTGTCAAGACTATCAAGGGAAACGGACTGTACAAGTACCTCACCAAAAACAATGAATCAGTGGTAGAGTTCAAAGTCTTAGAACCTGTGTTACTAAATGAAGAAAACTCTGAGAGTGATTGGCTGGAAGATCAGATAAACTTCATGCAAACAAGAAGGTATCCAACCAATCTCCCTTCTTTTAAGAGACGGTTCTATCAGTTGTAGAATAGTAGTTATGTTCTCTTAGAAGGAGTAATTTTCAAAAGAAATTTGAATGGTGTCCTGCTAAGGTGTGTGAATGAGGAACAAGCCAAAAGGATATAAGATCAATACCACAATGGCCCAACTGGAGGGAATTTTTCTGCAACAACTACTGCAATTAAAATTATATGTGCTGGTTATTTTTGGCCAACAATATTCAATGATTCATTTTCATTAGTAAAGTCTTGCAGTAAATGCCAATTTTATGTCGAAAAAAAAAAGAATGTTCCTATGCCGCTAAGACCCATAGTAGTAGAGGAACCTTTTGCTCAATCGGGTCTTGAATTCATTGGTATGATTAACCCTTTTTCATCGGCTGGAAACAGATGGATATTGATAGAAATTGACTACTTCACCTGGTAGACAGAGGCTATACCACTCAAAAATGCAATAGAAATAGAAATTGTTAATTTTCTTAAGGAGCCAGTTGCCAAATTTGGCCCGCCTAAAACAATTATCTCCGATAATGCTAAGGCTTTTCTTGGCTCTAAGATGAGCCAACTCACATTGAAATATGGGGTTTTCTTGAAAAACTCTTCTAATTATTACCCTTAGGGGAATGGCCTCATAGAATCCACAAATAAAAACCTCATCAGGTTAATCAAGAGGATAGGCTCAGAAGACCAGAGGGAGTGGCATAAAAACATCTGAACAACGATGTGGGCAGATCATATCACACCCAAGAAAATATTAAATACATCTCCTTACGAAATGGTGTACAGAAAGGAGGCATTGCTACCTATTGCCATGGAGATCCCAGCTCTCCATCTACTCAAATCTCTGGAAATCGAATAGAATGGAGCAATGGAGGTACGGTTTTCTGAATTACTCGAGATACAAGAAAAAAGAGAGCATGCTCTCGAGGCCATGAACAACCGCCAATAGGTGATGAAGAAGTGGTTTGAAAAAAAGATGTCTGACCAGTAGCTAAAATGTGGGGACTTGGTGCTCAAGTTCAAAGAGCACGAGGAAAAGCCTGGCCAACACGAAAATTTTGATAGTCTCTAGGAAGGTCCTTTTAAAATTATTCAGTGCAAATAGTTTAACTCTTTTGAGTTAGAAGACATGGAAGGTAACACTTTGGGTATTCCATTTAATGGAATACACCTTAAAAAATTTAATTAGTTCTTCTCATACAGTGGGTTTGTAAATTGTAAATATGCAATTATTTTTCCTACTTTAAGTTTTGGGTTTTCTCGGTGCTTTTTGAAAAATAACAACAGTATTGCAAAAAATTAAGATACATTGTAAATGAGCCAAGATATGAAAAAACATAAGTATTATATTATTACCAAAACATTTACATTATATACGATAGAGGCTAGTGGCCTTGTATCAAAATATATATACATCCGTCAAAGGGAGGCAGAGGCTAGCAAAAAGGAAAAAGGCAAAATTGGGGCTATTTTTCTTCTCAATTATCGAGCAGAAGAGGGACCAGCAGCAACAACATCTGGTGGTGTAGGGTAAGGAAATACCATCCGATCGAAGTCCTCGTACCACTGCATGTTCTAGAAGGGTTCAATGTGATGAATCCACATGAGGAAGTAGCAGCCAACATGAACCTTGGAGCAATGTTTTTCATGCATTTTGAGTTCAAAGTCGAACAAAAAGGGCTTGGTTGGCATGGGTCCTCCATGCAGTAGCAGTCGACGTAGGTTACAAATAGAAGGGACCCCATGATCAAATATAGTGGTTTTCACTACTTTCTCCAAACCTCCAAGGTAATGCTGAGGGAACACCCGCTTGGTCAGCTTCAGAATTTTGCATTTAGAAACGTTGATGTCCAAGAGCGAAGCGACAAAGTGGGAGCAGATTCTAGTGTTTACGCTATATTGGTCCTCGTATTCCACACATTCTTTTCTGAGGACCCATTTGATCACCTTTACATATAACAGGTTGTTTATACTTGTCATGTGCTTAAGGCGCCTACACATAATCTTCCCTAAAAATGCGGCCTAGGTCTTTTTTTAGAATAATCTAATTGGTGTCTCCATTATTGCTTGCTACTCTAACTTGAAGAATGAAAATGCTAAGATTAACTAGGGCCTACTAATAGAAATATTGAAGGTAATTTTGATTAGCAAGCTTGCTAAGGGCCCTATATATAGATTGGTTGGGGTACGCCCGACGATGCAAGCAATGATTACATCAGAAGAAAATGGTGCTATCTTGCCTTGATAATCAGCGTCACGACATGTGAAGTGATGGGAATGATGAGGTACAGTTGCAACTTGCTGAATTAAAAGAAAATAGTCTAGGTTTCTACATAAGAAGCTACCGTCCCAAAAGAATAAAGGAAAATCTTTTGATAAAGTCGTTGGGTGATGTGCCCAAGTACAATCAAGAAATCAGTAAATGCAAAGGAGCTTGTGAAAGATATGGCAAGGTTGTCTTGGTTTGCTATCCAAGAAAAAATTAGGTGCCACCTCATGCAAAATCATGTCTCTTAAATATGGAGAGTAATTTGGCAGGTTGGCAATCTCTTCACACACATGAAAAGATGGTGATGCATGTAGCAACTAAATGTGAAAGGATGGCACATACACTTGCTAAGCCATTTTTCATGAAAATCAAAAAGCAGGTTAGACATGCGAAAAACATTTATTGTAAGAATTTATCAAAAGATAAAAATGGCTAAGTCTTTTGCAAAGAGAGAAAGAGTCTTTCAAAAGCTAAGTCATTTGCAAAGTTTGTGAAGCATATTGCAAATACAAAGAAATGGCTGAAATTGCAGGAAGTTCAACATAGGCGGTGGTCCCTGAGAGCATTAATGAGAAAAAATTGATGACACCCTGTGTAGATATCTATGGCCAAGAGTCTTATGCTACTCCAGGAATCCCAACAAAGCCATCCTAACCCTTTACTAGTCAAGTGGACCAAAAGACACTTGGCATGGTTTCTCCTAGAAACCAAGCTCTAGTATTGGAGGATTGGGATAATGTTTCGGATCCTGAGTTATCTTAGAATCCCAAGAGCCTGAGGGAAGCTACATGTGAGAAGATGAATAAATTATCAGACCCTTTCTACAAATGTCTATGGGACTGTGGGCTTCTCAAGTACATGTTCCTTTGGTGCATTATTGCCAAGAAATTATGGCAGCATGCGCGAAAAACTTCGACCCTTAGACTGGAGTAATAAGTGGCCCTAATTTGAGGGTAGTCATTAGCCCCCAAGCCCTTCAGGATATGTTATGCATCTCGTTCCCCTTGACCCAGAATGTTGAAGATTTTGACATTAAAAAGATGCAAGATCGCTGGATAACTTTCCAGATGGAAAAGTAGTTTTACTACACTGAGATTGATCAGCCGACAAATGTCTCAACGCCTCCCAGATTCCCAATTGCTCTGGGTGCTTTAAAATTGGGGTCTTCTTCCATTTTTTCTATGTTGGCACTGGTTTTTGGGCAAGATACAGACAAGGGAGTTTTCGAATTCCAAATGAGTCTCAACTTTATGCTGAGAAAAAACAATGTACCTCTGCTTATGGACTTCATGAAGGTTATTGTTGATGGGATGATACAACAGTTGTAGGACTTTCAGGTTGGTTCTAGATTCAGGTATTCTTCTTTCTTGGTCTACTTGATATTGCATCAGAATCCAGATTATTTTCAGCAATTCATGGCCCTGGCCATTTTTGACGAGAGTGGCGCAAGGAAGCCAGTTTCGACATGGACTCTCGTCCTATCAAAAACTTTCTATTATTATGCATTTATGGATTCATTCTTAGCTCCGACTTTGCGGGCTTTGGATGGATCTAGGATCAGCATGTCCATGTGATTAACGCCAAGACAATTATCAGGATTGAGAGGCCTCTTGCCACCTTGCAATTGGTTCTTTGGCACAAACTTCACTATGCTTTGCATGCGAGGTTTTATCCGAGAACCCTTCTAGCTCCCACACTTTATTTTTGATAGAGTGTTGGCCCTAGAGGCACTACGACAGCTATGTAATATTGAGAATGACTACTGGGGAGGAAGGCATTTAACTTCCTATTTGGTGTTTCTGGTCATGTTCGGCTCTGTATCACTGGTTAAGAAAAGGAATTCAAAGGTTAACACCTTGAAGATCTTGTACTCAAAGTTGGGTCATCTTGGGCTATTGGTTATCAATGACACCTAGCAATACAACCCCAAAAATAATCTATCAGAGATTGGCATAAAAATTACACACCAGCCTCAGCCCTTCTGGGACCCTCGGAGAAATGTCGAAGAGAGAAATTTAAAATTTTATGTAGGCCTTGAATATTTTCCTACTAAAGAGGGGTGACCACCATGGTTGAACTTTTACCATGTTGTTGGGAAGCCCAACCCAAATCAGAAGATGAGCCCATACCTATGCAGCCAGTTGAATAAGCTCGGATGGAAGCCCGAAAGAATTAGAGACTTCTGGATATACCAGCAGGAGATAAAGACAACGAATGGGCTTTATCAAGAGGTGGATTTAGATGAAAAATTTGATGACCTCTGGGTTCACGAACATCTAGACAGCAAGAACTCTATGAAACCTTCACTTTCGGAGCTACCATGGAGCCCAAAGAGGAGGTAACCTAGAACGCCCCTGTTGTAGGAAAAGATCTAGCACATGAGGAAGATGTCAGTGGATAGCCTGCAAAATAGGAGGATTCACTAGACACAAACATCAGAGCCTTTGAGCTCCTCTAAATCGACTAGGAAGAGGCCAAGGAGTTCTAGTTGTAAAAAGAAGATTATTGTGAACCTTGAGGATTCTCTGGAGGAGAAGCGGTCGCGAATGAGAGAGTCCACTGGAGAGGAGTCACAGTAAGAAGAAGCGGTTGTATCATCAGTAGCTCTTCAAGAGCCTCAGGTATTATTTCCTCCCTCTTCTCTCTCTAATATGTCTCTAGTCTCCTCTTCATCTGCTCTAGCATTTTCATCTGCACCATATTTTTCTGTTGCTGGATATCCCGGTCAGTCCAGTCCTTTCCCTCCTGGTTTTCCATTTCCATCTTGTGCTTTCTATTCCTTACTTGGAATGCAATTTGGTGCTAGTACTAAGCTTATGAGCCAAAAATTTTCATCCCCCAGGCTTGGCCTATCAGTTGGTGTTTCTCGGCCTTTTCCCTTGCCATGTTTTCATTATCTCCAAGTGGCCAGTGTATCCCACCTTTCTCCCTAGCCATTATTACAAGGCCTAGCAAATTCACCGATGCATTAAGCATGCTATCTTTCCCACTAGCAATCCCTCAGGAGTTTCCTTTTGTTGGTGGGCTGGGTATCTCTTCCTAGGAATATTTCTCACAGGTGGAGTCAAATAAGAGCACCCAAGGAAGCCAAATTCAAAAGAGGAGACAAAAGGATGCGGGTAGGCAGGCAGAACATCTCTTACAAACTATTTTCAATGAGAGACAGAATTCAATAATGTTTGCAAAGATCATCCCCAACGTGATTAAACCAGTAGGATAAATTTTGTCGAGTGACTACTCTATCAACACCATTGGGTTGTACCTGCAACAAGCTCATCCATGGGATAAGGTTGAGCTAATGGAAGAGACTTGGAAGATAGTGACCATCGATTACCTCAAGCTCAATTGCCAAGCTAAGAAAAGAGAGGAGCAATTATCGGAGCTAAAGGGAAAGGTTGATATTTGGGTAAACAAGTATAAAGCCCAAGAAAATGAGATAAATCGCCTACAAAAGGAGAGGAGTGATTTTGAAAGAAAAATCAAGGAGCTTCAGGTTATGGGTGCGGAGATTGTTTCGGTCCTACAAAATGAGGTTGAGTAGAGCTGGGAAAAGAAAGAAAAACTTTGTGTTGACTTAATATAGGTGAATGAAGGTATGAAGCAGCTTCGACTGAGCATGAATGATGAAGTAAATGAGATGAATGCCACTCTAGAGTCAAAAATTGAGAAGAGAAAGTAGGCCGAATTGGCCTTGGAAGAAAAGGAGAAAGAAATTTCCACTCTAAGGAGCCAGGTGTCCATATTGGACAGAAGCTTATTAGAGCTAAGGGTAGACCTGAGTAGCAGAATAGCGGAGTTGGATCTTTTAAGAGCCCAACCTCCTACAACACAGATGAGCTCATTGGAAATTGCCAAGGAGTTATACACATCATACTGGGATAAGGTCAAGTAATTATGCCTTACTTTGTAGCCCACCTTGAAGTTTATGGCACAGGAAACCAACCTATGCAGAATAGTCAATGAAACAATCCAGTGGGTGTAGGAGATGACTTTCGATAAAGTTCTGGAGGCCAGGCTTTTGTTGGGAAAATTCTATAGGCTTCTGATGAGGTTCTGAGCAGTGTAGGTATAGCAGACCGGACAATGGCGGCCATGGGCATAAACATTCTCATTTCCATGCATGAGGTCATCCAACATGTGGTAGAGTGCAGAGCCAGATTGAATCAAATTACCAATGACATGCGGGAAAAATTTTCCCATTTAACTCAAAGAGGCTTCCCTTTGCCCTTCATCATAGATTAGGTGGTAGTAGGTGTTGAGCACATTATTGCAATGATCAAGGAGAAGTAGGACCATTATATTTTCCAATCTTTTGATCAGTCTCCGACCTCTAAAAATATTGAAGGTATCATGCATCAGCTGTCACAACTCTTTTTCCAGCTTGAATTGGAGGCAAAGATATCTAGTGGATTGCCCTTTAAGGCAATCATCAATCTCAAATTGGTGCACAAAAATCTGTGAGCTTTCTCTATTCCATCAAATGAAGTCTAGAATGGTCTACAAGCTACCCTCTCTGAGCTATGAGCGATAATGGGATGTTGAACCAAGGTTTCTGGGGTTCTTCATTCCACGGAAAAAATGTCCCTGTGAGTCACCAAACTGTGAACATCATTTCACAAAAACCGCTGGCCTTCGTGGTTATTATTTTCCTTTTTGCGGCTTTGTTGTATTCTTTATCACTCTTAAATTTTTGGCGCTTACCACGTTGCCTCCAAATAGAGATTCCTGTTGTTCCATATCACTTTACTTTTGTCGAGTTTCGTGTGCTTGACGCGTGGCTTTCATTGGCCATTTTCTGAGTTGGGCCCACTACGTATTTATCTTCTCTTAGCATCACCCATGTGGCTTCCTCTTGGAGCCTTTCACTGGGGCATCCCTCATTCTTTTTCCAGGTTCCATTTGCTCGACGCGTGGCATATTCTTGTGCGTTGATTTTCAGGGAGTTTCTGCTTGTGCTGATTTTTCTCGCTTGTCACCGCATTTTCTTCTTTGGTGCCACATGTTCATTTTTGCTACTGCATGGCCTTCTATTCTCTGAGATGGATTTCTAGTGCACTATTGGGTGATCTTTCTATTCGGTGGTAGCTTGAGAAGAGGCATCGATGTTTAATCAAGGCATCTTTATCCATGGTTTTCAGGTGGTCGGCTGGCCTATATAAATAGCCCTGCTTCTCTTTTATTAGGTTGTTGTTAGATAGATAAAAACTCCCAAGCACTAGGAAATGGCCTTTGTAATATTTTATTGAACTTGAAATCTATAGACTGTGCCAATCAATTTGGCCTTTTTTTTTTTCATGTCTTTGATAAGATGGTTAGACTGTGCAATTATTTTACTATGATATATGAATGCCTGTTCTTTAGCTTCTGTAATCTTCTATGGCTTAATAAATACAGATCATGTTTTTTAACTCCTCTATGTTGGCCGAAGTTGTAGTAGATTATGATATGGAGTTAGAAAGTGTTCTTATGTTTTAAAGTGCTTTTGAGAAAAATTATTTAATAAACAACATTTAGTGGTTTGAGCCTTTGCATCCCACACTGTGCTCAGGTAATTTCATTCATGATTTGGCACATTTCCTTTAATCGATATTTAAAATTTTCAGTTATCTTCCTAACCCTTTACCTCCCCCACTAATACGAAGAGGCGGCTTCGATAAATCCTAGAGGTCACTTAGCTAGTGCATTATGTCCCCCAATAGCTAAGTTTCCCATGAGACTGCTGCCATCTACAAAATCTTCCATCAACAGGTAGTAAAAATTAAAATCAACGTGGAGAAATACTAAAGTCAACTTAGGGCAATATGAAAAACCTAACACAAAACTCCATGAGCTCAACTTTTCTCTCATCATTTTGCACCTTTGATTTTGAAGAAGATTTGGGTCTGCTGGATGCCACCACCATGAGACTAGGGTTTGAAAACTTGAGTTTTTTCTATAGCTTCCATGGAATAATATCTCTCATAAAATTCATTGGTGAGTATATCTTTTACAAAACATGCATAAATCCCTCCATTATCTTTATTTTGAAAACATTTCTTGGCTTATAAGCCATGACCACCAACATTTTTCTGATGCATTTCATTTGTTTACATTTTGTTGATGCCTCCTTTGTCTTGAGGCCATCATTAAAGCATTTCCAAAGCTTTTATTTTCATAGGCATTTTAATGTATCTTCTCAATAGAAAATGGGGTAAGTTCCCAACTTTTAACCCTTGCATTATCTCTTTTCTTCTAGTCAATAAAATGCTAAGTCAAGCTTTAAAATGATGAATATGGTTATAAATTTTTCATGCATTCTAGGTTTTGTCATTTGTTTAACATCTATGGCCTTCTAATATCTCCATGTTGGTGGCTTCACTATATGAAAACTTGATCTTTCGGCTCTTGGTTGTGAAAAATTTTACAGGCCACAGCTTCCTAAAAATTATCTCCCATTTTCTATATTTGATGCAAAAGAAAACCACAACCTAGGTTGCGGCTTCACTTATGTTTTTGGGAGCCTCTCAAAACCTTGTACAAGCCTAAGCCTCTTCATTTTATGACTTTGGAAAAAACCTCCATGTATACCCTTGTGGCCTTGGTCACCTGTTGAAGCAAAAAAAAAAAAATCCTAGGTTGTGGTTGACAATGAAGCTGAGAGTTATTTTTGTGTATTACTCTTCATTATGTAGATGGATAATGTGTCCCTTTTTTGAAAATTTGTGGCCTCCATTGTGCTTAACCCTTGATAAAACAAGCTATTTTGTTTTGAAGATTTTTTGGGTTTCTTATTTGCAAAAATAAAAGCTTGTATTTCCATTATATGAAGAAACCAATGAAGGTTATTTTATTTTCTTTTAGGCATCAAGGATTTGTATTTTTTCCACTTTCCAAACCCTTCAACAAGGCATATGCATTTAATTTCTAAATATTTATCATACTCAGCCTTTGATTACAAAATGAACACCTTGCTTATAATAGGGCAGCCATGGCTCTCTAATGCATGCACACACAGTCCACTTGTTGTTTGTTTGCTAGTAGAGTCTTTTCTTGTGAACTTATTATCACCATTCCAACACTTTGAAAACATACATACATATTCATTTAATATGCAACAATGAGTTTGATGGAAATATTCCATTCATTGTATTCTATGCTTATTCCAAAATGTTTGCATTTAGCAATCACAAGAGGCACCTATAGGTGTTATAACTTTTTCAATTTTACTTTATTGTTGTTGCTCACTTCCTTGTACTATGAAATTTTAATTCCTTTCACTCCTTCAAGTCTTGATAAACACATGATTTTTCCCCACCATTATGAACTTTGTAATGAATTCTTAGTGGCTATTCCACCTTAGAACTTTGTGAACAATGCACTCCTTTTTCTCCCCTACGTTTGAGGATTGTCTGTCATTACTTTTTCCTTATCGAAGGTTGTACCTTCAAGGAATGTACTTAAAACACATGAACAATAGAAAATATGATGATATATAGCAGCAATCAGATATGATAACAACAATGTGAGAACAAACAATGACAACATGAAATCTTGCTTGCAAACAAAATTCCTTCAGTAGAAAAATGGTGCATTTAAATTTTGTTCTACATTTTATTGAAGCATTCAAATGATCCATTGTTCATTTATGATTTTCACTTCATTACACTCTTTGATTGATTATCATGAATGATCAATGTTCCTTTGACTCCTAAATCCACTTTGTGAATCACTCCTTCAGCTGAAATTTTATTTTACTTAAGCAATATGAATGTGCACTCCTATCTTATTCCCCTCTTGAAAATTAGGGGAAACATGTTGGGCTCAACCCTTGTGGGAGCCCATTTTATCACCACATGCTATGATGTCTTCAAAAATAAATCAACAACGTGATTTCATCTATACTTGCATAGTGAACAAACATGTTAGATAAAAAAACAATTAAGCTCAATGGTTCTATGATGTTTTAATTTTTAGTCTCTCTTGCATACATCTAATATTTGTTGATCTAATGCATCATAAACATGTGTTATATTTATATTGATGGGGCATATGATGAGACTCATATCTAGAGCTCTAACAATCTTTCTCAATCATTTACAGGTTCACTTGAAGACCGGGAGCAATGAGGGGCAGGAAACAACGAAGACCAACACGAGACCACCATAGGAAATGGTGGATATGTTTCCTTTCATATTTATTTCTATTATTTAATCTTTGGATGTATGGAATATCTTCGATGTTGCATTGGTTCAGCTACTCCCATGGATTGTGTGGGACATTTTATTACTCCTTTCTCTTCTTTCTAATGTATAGAAAAGCAAAACTTATGCAATCTTGTGTATACATCTTTTTGCAAAATGAATAAAAGCAAAATCTTATAATCTATGTAGTCTCCTTTATGTTGCAAAGCATTGAATGAGAAAACTGAAATCTTTCATTTAGTATCTTTAAATATGAAATGGTTAAGCATAGTAGAAATGTTTGGAATGCCTTTCACCTTTAAAATGTAAATAAACCGCTTCAACTCTACCAATTTGAGTTATAGGTGAAAATTTGGTAACATTTCTGGTGATTTCTACTAAATTCTTACCTACTAAGCATATAGACCAGTTGCCTTCACAAATTCATTGGGCATGGAGTCAAATCTGCCCCTTCTCAAACTCATAAAACCATGGAAACTCAACTACAAATACTCCAAATAGCAGAAAAAACCAAACTGAAAGAAACTAACAAGGCCCTAGTGGCTAGCAAACATGTGTAACAACACTTAGGGGAAGAAAAAAACTGAAATAAATGTTCCTTGAGCACTTATTAGCAAAAAAACTAACCTAACCTACACTAAAACAAATGAATAGGCCTTCTAGATGAAACCATTAACTGGATTTACAAAGTAGTTTCCTTTCTTGATCAAGTGAATACACCTTTCTTATTTGTAAGCAGCCAACCAGGGTTGTGGAAAGGGTGGCCATTTAATGAACTTAGGTAATACCTTTTTAAGAAATAGAACAAACACACAAATAGTACAACCATTATGAGGTGGAAAATCTAGTTGTATCTCCTCCCATTTCTACTCATCCAATGCTTTCTCCTTGCTATTCCTAGTTGGGCTAGATGTCAAATGGGACATCTTCTTGAAAAACTAATGTGCAAACAATCAAGGCTGATTTGTTGATTTTCTACCTTATTACCCTTGATGTCATCATCATTCACTAGCTTGGGATTTTTTTCACTACAATAATTCAACAGAGTAGCAAGTTCTCTACAAGCTAAATAGGTAGGATCTTGACACTCAAGAATTGAAGTTTCTTGGAAGGTCTGAATCTCTTCAATCAATTCTCTCAACTATTCTTCAAGGGAGGTTTCCTTCAATGTGTCTATGCTAGCTTCCCCTTTGTCAATTGACTCTTCAACCATCACCCCTTTTTGCTCTACCTGAACCATGCCTTCAATTTCCTAATTATGCTCCATTTTAGGCATGTTATCATGCATACCACGATCTTGAACCTCCACAACAACTCTACCCTCACTCATTTGTTCACGAATTGGTTCTTTTTCAATGTGGTTTTCATGCTCTTGTTGATCACAACTTGTCAATTTTGTTAGCTCACATATATTATCTTCATCAATTTTAAAAAATAAAGCAATCTCTTCAAATAAATTAGTTAAAACATGCACCTCAACCTTTTCCTCCCTGTCTACAACCAGTTGTTCCTAATTTTCTAGATCTTCCTCATCATTGTACTAGTTGGATACCTCAAAATAGTTGTCAATATCTTGTTGTTCTAGCTGATTTTGGTTTTCTAAAATCTTCTTTTGCTCCTTACTTGCACCTACTATAGGTATGAGAATTATTTCTTCATCTTGGTCCACAAAAGAAGGTAGCTTATCAAACCAAAATATAGAGTCCTCCTTCTCATCACCCCTTTCTTTATTTTTATCATCTTGTTGTGTATGATTAACCCTGCAAAAATCCTCACCTTTCCAATTCATTAGTGCTACATCATGCTAGCCATATTCAGGATGAGAACTCTATTGTTCTAGATCTTCTTGTGTTGCATCTTGTTGAATAGAATCATTAGGATTGTAAGGGTGAAAGGTTCTAGGACTGAAATTTCTTCTTTGACCTTGAGAATCAGCTTGAAAAGGCGGTCTATTTGATTGGTTGTGATGATGTGGAGATTGATAGGGTCTAGAATCTTGGCTAGCTTGCCTCTTAATACTCACCTAATCATTTCCTATAGTTCTCAAGATGTTTCTAATCTCTTGAAGTTCTTAAGAATGGGTTGGAACAACATGATCTTGGGTTGTAGCTTGATATCCTATTGTGGGAGTAAGTGGAACAACAACTAAAGGGGCTAATGACACAGGAATAGGAGGCCTTGGGGCTATTCTACTAGCTTTGGTATGAGGTAGTTTTTTTCTCTAATAGCTATATTAAAAGAATTAGGAAGTGTAAACCCAACCATAGATTGGATCATCATAGATATCTCACTATTTAAAGCTTTTAGAAAATACAAAAATGTATGGTTAGTCATAGGCCTTACCATTTCTAGTATTTGATCCCAAGTCCTTTGAAATCGAAGGATGAAATATTTCATATGCTCATGTGGGGCTCTCTTAATGGTACTTAACTGCTCCAACAAAGAAATGATTTTATTTGTCTTCAAACTACCTATTTAGAGCTTCACCTAACTAATCCCACAAAGTAATTGAACCTATAGCCAATCCTCTTAACCACAAAATTGCCTTACCCTTCAGAGATGTAGCCAAAAGCCTCATTGCAACATTCTCTAGCATAATATGATGGATTGAACATAATGTAGCCACATCTCGAATATGCTCAACAGGAGTGGTCTGATCTTCTTCGGTGAAATATGGCATAATTTTGAGGGCTTCTAATGGAATATCATTGTGTTGTGCAAGCAGTAATGGGCTTCCAACATTAAATGTAGCAAAATTCAAATATCTTTCCATTTTGCATAGTAGGCCCAATTTATATGGCAGTCAAAACATCACCATCAACTTGATTCACTTTTAATTCTTGGGCTGTTGAAACTAGTTGATATATGCTCAAAGTCACCATGGTGTTTGATGATTTTTTCTCCAAAGGTTGGTAACACTAAATAAAACACCAGATCCTTCAGTACGTACACTTCTCATAAGATAGTTACACTAGATTTGCATGCACAACCAGAGAATGGAGTCACCAAGTATAAACTAAAAACCTCTAAAAGGTCGAAAACATTGCTACATATACCAGAACAATAACTTAAAGCTTCAAAAACTTTCTCTACAATAATTTTTAGAATCCCACCGAGCATGCCAAAAAATGTTGTCAATCAAGATTGCACCCTAGCTAAGTTTGGCTCAACTATCCTATTGAACACATGGAAACACTCGGGTTTTGGGTGACCTATGGTAAGAATGAATCTCTAGATAGGGTTGGTTCCCCTGGAAGATCACCTAATCTAAAAGACTTTTCTCGGAAAAGGGTTAGAAGGAAAACTCAAAATGAAATCCTAAACCTAATAGGTGATGCACCAAAACTTTAACTTATTTTAATAATTCCACTCACAAATAGTTCTCAAAAAACTAAATTTCACAACCTCTCATGAACATACAACACAAAATTGATTTGCATGAAGGTTTAAAAGAAAAAATAATGTGCAAACTACATCATATGAACTTTCTACACCCACACTTGCAATAATAGGACTTAAAAAGGATTCAAAAGTTGGAATCACAATGAAAAACATCAAACTATTACTGCAAAATGAGACAAAATTGGAGATAGGAATTCTATGTTGCTTTTATTAAACTGAAGGAGTATCCAAATGTGAAAATTGAGTACAAATTTCAAGCTTACAAAACTCTCTGCAAGTGAACCAGAGAGAAAGAAGCAAATCTCAACTTTACTCTAATTGATAACTCCTAAGAAAACTAAGTTTTTCTCCAATATATGCCTCCAAGAGTGAGAATGGAAAAATCCAAATGAACGGCACCTCAAAATAGAAACCTCAATTCCATTTTCGAGCTCCAAAGAAAAGCCTCCAAAATAGTGCCCAAACTGCCTTAGAACTAAATAAAAAATGTGGAAATTTTCTATCCCAAGGAGATCGACCCAGAAAAGACTCAAAAAATCACCAAAACTGACTAAAAACTGAAATAGGAACTTCAGTTTGCCTTCTTTTCCATCATGCACAAAAATACTCAAAATGGAAAAGGAAAGATTCTCTAAGGGTGCCTAGCACTTGCCTCATTTCACTACTTTCAATGACAATTACTTAAGCAATTTATAGGAACATTGCTTAAATAATGCCTTACAATATTCATAGTTTTGTTTTTTGAAAAAATAGATAGGAGAAAAACTCAAGCTTGACTCTACCTTACTTGGCCTTGATTACTGATTTTTGCAATAATATAAGGAAACTATTTGTTCTGATAAAAAATCTGCAAAGTATACAATATTTGGCATTGACTTTTGGTTTTCTATAAAAATCACAAAAACCTCTAAGGAGCCTAACTATATGATTTTCTCCAAAAATAATAAAATGAAACAAAGGCATAAAAAACTAGGAATTCAAAATATGAAAAGGGGCTACATAATACCACAAGGTATTAGTGAAGGCAGTAAAAGCTTAAATCAATGTGGAGAAATACAAAGTTGACTTAGGGAAATATGAAAACCCTAACGCAAAACTCCACGAGCTCCACTTTTCTCTCATCATTTTGCACCTTCAATTTTGGAGAAGATTTGGGTCTGTTGGGCGCCGCCACCATGGGGCTAGGGTTTGAAAACTTGAGCTCTTTCTGTAGCTTCCATGGAACAATCTCTCTCAAAGAATTCATTGATGGGTATCTCTTTTATAAAACATGCAGAAATCTCTCCATTATCTTTATTTTGAAAGCATTTCCTGGCTTATAAGCCATGACCACAAACATTTTTCTAATGCATTTAATTTTTTTACATTTTGTTGATGCCTTCTTTGTCTTGAGGTTTCCATTAAATAATTTCTAAACCTTTTATTTTCACGAGAATTTGAATGTATCTTCTCAATAGAAAACAAGGTAAGTTCCCAACTTTCGACCCTTGCATTATATCTTTTCTTCTAGTCAATAAAATGCTTAGTTGAGCTTCAAAATGATGAATATGGTTATTCATTTTTCATGCATTCTGGGTTTTGTCATTTTTTTAACATCTATTTCCTTCTAATACCTCCATGGTTGTGGCTTCACTGTGGGAAAACTTGATCTTTCGGCTCTTGGTTTTGCAAAATTTTGATGTCCAAGGATTCCTAAATATTATCTTCCATTTTCTGCATTTGATGCAAAATAAAGCCACAACCTAGGTCATGACTTCACTTGTATTTTAGGGTGCCTCTCAAAACCCTATACAAGCCTGAGCCTCTTCATTTTCTGACTTTGGAAAAAAATTCCATGTAAACCCTCATGGACTTGGTCACTTGTTGAAGCAAAAAAATAAGAAATCCTAGGCTATGGTTGACAATGAAGTTGAGAGTTATTTCTATGTATTACTCTTCATTATGCAAATGGATAATGTGACCCTTTTTTGAAAATTCATGGCCTCCATTTTGCTTAACCCTTGATTAAACAAACTAATTTTATTTTGAAGATTTTTTGGGTTTCTTATTTGCAGAAACACAAGCTTGTATTTCCATTATATGAAGAAGCCAATGAAGGTTGTTTTGTTTTCTTTAAGGCACCAAGGCTTTGAATTTTTTGACTTTCCAAACCCTTCTCACAAGGCATATGCATTTCCTTTTTGTATATCTATCATACACAACCTTTGATGACAAAATGGACACCTTGCTTATACTAGGGCAATTGTGATGTTTTGATTTTTCAGGATCTCTTGCATACATCTAATATTTGTAGATCTAATACATCATAAACATGTGCTATATTTCTATTGACAAGGAATATGATGAGACTCATAGCCAGAGCTCTAAAAATATTCCTCAATCATCTGTAGGTTCACTTGAAGACTAGGAGCAAGGAGGGACAGGCAACAACAAAGACCAACACGAGACCACCACATTCAATGATGGATATGTTTCCTTTCATATGTCTTTCTATTAGTTAATCTTCAGATGTATGGCATGTCTTCCATGTTACATTAGTTCAGCTAATCCCACAGCTTGTGTGGGACATTTTATTACTCCTTTCTCTTCTTTCCAATGTATAGAAAAGAAACACTTATGCAATCTTGTGTATACTTCTTTTGTAAAATGAATGAAACATTACAAATTGAAAAAAAGCAACATCTTATAATCTATGTATAGTCTCCTTTATGTTGCAAAGCATTGGAAGATAAAACTGAAATCTTTCTTTTAGCATCTTTAAATATGAAATGGTTAAGCATAGCATAAATTTTTGGAATACCTTTCACCTTTAAAATATAAATAAACTACTTCAACTCTACCAATTTGAGTAGGTGAAAATTTGGTAACAAGAATATACCATACTATAGGAACACCAGGCATTTGATCAGGCATACTATTTAGACCCATCATATTATAGAGATAAATTTTACAGAGAGGGTACTGAGATAGTTTGACAAGCAACAAGGGGTACTAGTTGGGGTAGCAAAGTTTTCTAGGTTAGCCTAGGAGGTCACATGGTGGGGACTGATGATCAACATCTAGGTAGCACTATAGGAGATCGTAGGGTTACAACTAGTTCAGTGGGGATTAGTGGCTGATGTGGCTGATGCAGGTAAGACCATCGAGTATGATGTATGGTGGGAAACACATAGAAATTCATCATTTACTGATCTGGATCAGCCAACACCTATAGAGAGGATGGGCAGAGCATAGCGAGGGAGAATATTAGGTAGAGGTAGAGGAAAAGGATGTGATGGAGATAGAGATGGGGATGGTGATGAAGGTGGTGTGGGCAGTAGAGGTAGAGGGGATAGAGGCCAAGGTAGAGATGGCAGAGGCCAACATGGGAGGGAAGGATTAGCTTTGAGAGAAACATAGAGAGAGGCCTAGAAGATTCCACCCATCTAGGAGGAGGGGGAGTAGATGGAAGTGGAGATGGTGGAGGTCAAAGTGGAGAAGATACTGGGAGATGTAGGTGAGGAGGTGTTTGTCAAGAATTTTATTTTGGAGGAGGCCGAGGATGAGGTTGCTATAGAGGAGGCCACTAAGGATGTAGTGATTATGGGAGAGGGTGTGCATGAAATACCAATCAGGGAGGTTATCATGGATGTCATGGAGAAGGAGGTCAAGGATGTAGGTCAGGGACCTCATGCATAGATACAAGCTCTACAAGCATAGGTACATGCATTATAGGAATAGGTAGCTCAAATACCAACCTTACAAGGATAGGTATAGACCTTGAAAGCTGAGAAGGATCAAGCGGTTATATGGACTCAAAGGGTAGACCAATGATACACAGACTTCATTACTACTATTAGTGGACACACAACAGATATGGACATAGAGCTATATTAGGTATGGAGGGTTGTAGAGTACTATCACAGATACTATGAGGAGGTAGTGGTCACATCGTAGAGAGTTCTTAGCTATACGAAGGGATGAGTTCAAAGCAGAGCTCATTCTAGGATGGCACAAAGAAGTGGTGGTGTCTCACAACAATGATTGAGGTTAAGGCCTTATGATAGGCCTTCAAGATCCTAGTGACGAGATGAGAGAAAGCCACCATCAAGACCACAGGATGAGGGGAGCATAGGTTGTGCCTATTTTTAGATGTTGTCTTTTTATATTTATTCAGACTTATATTTTTTATCGAACCTACAAGATCCATTTTTGAGATACATCACAATGCATGATACTATGTTATGGATTTGAGATATGATGTTATGATTATGCATTTTATGTTTATAAGATGTTCCTATATGATGTGGATTATGGATTATGATATCATGTTATGGGTATGATTTCTATCTTTTATACTTATACATTTTTATGCTATATGGATGGATGCACATAATTACTTCCTATGATTATGCATGTTGGGATGTATGGATGGATATCTATATGATTATGAAATTCTTTTTATGTGATGCTTATATGGATGACTAGTTTTATGTGATGCAATGTTATGGATAATTTTTTGTATTTCCTAATGTAGTATGGATGACTTTATATTGAAAGAGTGAAGAAGGAACCCTTTAAAGTGTTGTCATTTATGTCAACATTAATTGTTGATATATACTCTAATTTGATGAACAAAATGGAGATATCTTAATCCAATATTTTGGTTTGCATTCACTCACTTGATAATATCTTCTTATGTAGAGATAATATGTTATTGTTCACTATTATGTGTATCTATTTTCAAGATTTTAGTTGTTTTGGATGTATAATATAAAATTTATAAGTGAGTAGTTCGGCATGCAATTTTGGCTTTATACAATGCATTTGTGTATGTATAATCCCGTTTGTGTTCCTTCGGTGTTGAGAATAAGACTTTGAAATTTTGGGAGACTATTTATAGGTGTTAGTACACTATATATTCTAGATGGCACATGGTTATATGATCAAATGGATTGTTGGTGGTTGATCAGTTAGCTTATTTTGTGATTAGGTCTAATTTTTGGCCAACCTAATGCTTGATATATGTTGTGGAGATTAAATATGTATTGTATATGTTAATGAGATCTATTCTAGGTCCATGCCAACCTAAATCAAGTGTTGCATTTTTTTTTAGTGCAAATATTTTTTTGATTCAACTATGGAGCCGACAAGGCAATTTTGATTTAATATAGGGCTACATCTAATTAGCCCGACCTAATTGATGTATGCAAATGTATTGGGTATATATGTAAGACACTTTTGAAGTTGTAGGGGTAGTATGATGTGTGATATGATGTGAACGTGTGAATTTATATGTGTGTGATCCAAATAGAAGGAGATTTGTTGTGAATATTGAGTGAATGTAAAGAAGCACAGTGTTTTGTATTTAGAGCTTCAAATGAATTGAATTCAGAACAAGGAAGGTGCATTTTTTATTAGTTCACATCCTATCTATGTGGCCATTTGTGTTTTGTATCTACCTTTTTGTGGCTTTGAGACCTGTTGGATAGTGTGTTCTGGAAGTGAGCCTTTGTAATACTTTATAATCAGTTATAATATGTTGTGACCTAATCCTCACGATGGTTTTTCCTTTTTGGTTTTTCCATGTAAAAATATTGGTTGTTCATATGTCATGTGATCTTTTGGTTGTTTCATGCTTTCATTATTTTTTGTAGTTAGATATGTTTTGATAATTGGATGGATTATGACTAAATGGTTTAATAGAATATTGATTCACCCCCTCTCAATATTATGGGTGTTCAACAATTGGTATCAAATCTTGGTTCCTTCTGAGAAGACTAGTAGCTTGAGGAAGATCTTGGAGATTGAACACATGGTTGATAAAGAGTTTTCAAATTTTATTGAAAAAAGTGATTGCATGATTGATAAAGAAGCACTCCAAATTGATCTTGAAGATCTTGATAGAGTTGAAGATGAAAATAAAGACCTGAAGGAAAATATCAAAGAATAAAATGAATGCATCAAAAATTTGAGAGAACAAATCAAAAAATTTAGAGAAATACATAGAGAAGTCAATGAATAGTTGAAGCAAGCAAATGAAGACATCACTGGATTTAAAATGGATTGAAAATGCAAGTGGAAGAAAAGAAAAGAATTGAGGATTATCTGAATACAATGGTACAAAGAAAGATTGATGAATGCACAAGACTTGAACAAGAAGTGGTAATTTTGAGATCATATCTAGAAAAAGTAAGAGCTCATGAATAAAAATTTAAAACAAGTATTACAATGTTTGATCAACTAATTGAAGGATAGAAACCATCTAAAGATAAATGAGGTTTGGGACTTGAAGAAGGAGAAATTTCAAAGGATAATGTGACTCTAAACAAGATTGACAATCAAAAGAAGACTCAAGGCAATGGAAAACAAGTCAAGAATAAAAGAATCAAAGCTAGAATATCCCCTATTAGATAACCAAATTCTCAAAGGTACCCATCTTTTAATGGTATTTATTTTTCATGCAATAAATTTGGACGTAAGGCAATAGAATGTAGAAGTAGAATGAATCAAAATGTTGGATCCTTCTCTAGACAATGTTTTGCATGCAATAAATTTGGACATAGAGCTATTAAATGCATAAATCAAATGATGAATAGATATAATTTTGGTAGAATAGTTCAATATTTCAATGGTTATTGTTATAGATTCAATGTATTTAGACATAAAGCTAACCAGTGTAAATATAGATTGAATAGAGGTCAGTTTGGCTAGAAAAATGTTGAATGCTATAGTTGCAACAAACCTAGACACATTTCAAAATTTTGCAGAAGCAAGAATGAAAGACAAACCAATCTAATAAAGAGGAATGAAACTATGAAGAAAATTGATCCTACTGAAGTAAAGAAGGAAATGGAGAAGATTTGGAGAAAAAAAGAGGAACCTTAGAACAAAGATGAATCAATTGTATATGTACTTCCCTCTGGTGCAGATAATTCTATTGGAAATTAAAACCTATGCATGGCCTTAGGGGGAGAAATAACAGAAAAATATAACAACCCCCCAAAAATATGAGGTGTCAAGAAGTGACATGAAGATATATGGTGAAAAATGATATGCTTAAGCATTTGAAAAAGAAACTGACAAAAAATATGCAAATCTTAAGAAATGCAGAGAATTTTAGGGCTTACAATGTATCAATAAAGGGTTTATCTACTTTATAGAAACTAAAGCAATTAATGAAAAATTATGGAAGATCAAAAAGGTTTAAAGTGAGTTTCTAAGTTGATTTTAGTCACATTTGTGCATTTGAAGAAAGAAGAGTGAATTGAAGGAGATTTGAAGCAAAATTTTGTGTAGAATATCCAAACCCTATATCCTATTGTGCACATAAATGGTATTTATGACTTTTTGTGCTTTGTGGGTTTGAAATAGAATTGATTTCATAAGAATTTTAATTTTAATTGAAGTTAAAATGGCTACCCCAACCATTGACAACATTACTAAGAGGCCTAGACTAAAATTCAAGAAGTATCTAATGAAAATATTTGATAATGACCCTGGCGATGCCTTCTCAAAGGATACTAGGGAATACATACATGGGAAATTGGAAGAGTATAATCACCAGAAAATTAAAGATATATGGTCTGATCAACTAACTAGAGATTATTTCCTTATAAAATCTAAATACATTAACCTAGTGAAGAAAAAGCTTGATATCTGGAACTAGTTTCCTAACTACAGTAGTGACATGGATGCTAAGTATGTAAGGCTAGCACTGAGTAGGCTGCATGATAAATTCATATGGACCGACATGCATAGAATAATAACCAAGGAGGTGATCAAGGAAATTATAGATTTGTGTGATATCAGACTTGTACTGGTACTTAAATCTATAAAAAATGAGGTTGTTATGGAACTAACTGGTGCCACCTTTGACAGGAGGGCTTTGACAACAAAACCTATTAGGAATCTTGCTACAAAATATGCCTCTATGATGATAGGTCACAATATTTACTTCACAAATAGGGAGAATTTAGTTTTGACTACTGCTATTTATGTTCCACATGAAATGGTAGTAAATGGGAAAGAATTTGATCTATGTGAGTTGCTCTAGCAGAAACTTCTTGAGAATCTAAAGCAAACTAGGGAAAAGAAATATTCCTTTAAATTTGGGACTTTGGTAATGTGTTTATTATTTTAATTTTTTAGAGAGCTTCTTAGAAGAAAGGATATTGTATGGAATAGGATCAGACCTATAGCACATCAAATTCTAGATTATATGCATAACTTAGGTAGCTTGAAATCTCAACATGATGCTTTGACTGCATTCTTTACAATTTTTTAGAAGAACATGTATGAAAGGGAAAGAATTCCCCAAAAACTTGTAGAGAAATATGCTAATGAAATTAGTTTCATTGTGACAAATGATGAGTGTATAATTGAGGTTGTTGAACCTAGAATGATGTGGATTGATCCTCTTGGGTATGAAGTTTTTGAGAATGAAGTTGAACAATATGTTGAATTGTTGCTCAAGAGTCCTAAGGACCCCTCTCAACCAAGACATGGAACATATGAAGAAAAATAGTCAAAGGTACATTTGGAGTTGAAGAAACTAGAAATCAAAAGGAATGCAAGGAAAAAAATGGAAGAATTGGAAAGCAAATAATGTTATACAGAAGAATAGATCAAGGGGGACAGAGCAAGAGAATCCACCATGGTTGGTGAATTCTTTCGACCAAGCAGATCAAGAAGAATGGATTCCAACCCTACCTCAGTATTACCTAAGTCCTTCAGAGATGTTGTGAAATGAAAGGTGGAGCCTAGTGCTCTGGTAATTGAAGAAGCCATTGCACCTTCTAAACCTAGCACAAGGACTAGCAAGAGGAAGAATGTGTCTCCAGTAGCAACCCCTACTACCTTTGGAAGAAGAAAGAAGCATTAAATATTCAAGGAAAAGAGTCTAAGTGTTGTGGTTGAAGAAGAAATTAAGCTTGGGCTAGAACATGAAGAACAACTAACAAGAAAGAGAAGAAGTGGTTCCACTACAAGAAATGAAGGTGCTTCACAAGAGGAAAGAACCAGAGTTAAAAATCTAAAAGTTGACAATGTGGACACTTCTAAAGAAGAATAAATAAATAAAGTAAAAGAGGGTTTCACTATTCATATTCATAAGAATCTTGAGAAGAAGGAGAAGAATTCAGAGAAAGGATCTTTAGAGAAAAATAAAAAGAAGACAAAAACTCCTCCAATAAAAGCTCATACTTCGATGAAGTTAGATGCTTTAGTTAGAAATATCTTACATTATGATGATTTTTTAGAAGCTACTACAAAGTTATATGAAGAAGTGGATGAAGAAGATAGAAAAACAATTATTGAAGAAATCATTTAGTATATTATTGTTTTAGAAGAAAATATGAGTAATATCAGGAAGAAGATCCCTAGAGTTGTGTGGGATGCCTTGGTGGAAAGAAAGCATGAAGCAATTGAAGCTGAGGATAAAATAAAATCTGATGCCTTGGAGTAAATTAGATCCTCCTTATCTAAGGATGATAAATATAATTTGATTGAAGTGTATATTAAATAATTCAAAATCAAACAAAGAGTCACCATTCTTATGGGAAGATAAAAAGATAAAGTAGATAAATTGAAATAGGAAACAATGAAAACTATCAGAGATATAGAAGATAATTTTGGGATGATAACTACTTCATCATTCGATACTGCTCAATAAAAGGAGCATGTTGAAGAAAAGGTTATTGATGGAGAAGAAATTCTTCCTCTTGTTACAAGTTTACCAGTTTTCAAAGAAGTCTTGGAAGAAAAAGAAGAAGAATCTCATATTGATAAAGAAACTCCATTGTTTGATGTTACATAGAATGTGATGTCCTCACCACCACTAGTAGAAGAAAAACATGCTTCCCTAGAGACTTCTACTCCTTAAGATATTGGCAAGCCCACAAGTGCTAATGATGAAAACCAAAGTGTAGAGCAAGAAAAAGAAAAGAATGATGCAAATGGTACCGAGGATCACTCTGATCAACAAAATGAAGATGAAAGAAATGAAAGTAAAGATAATCAAAATGAGAATGGAGAAGAAGGACAATGAGAAAAAGAAGAGAGCAATAATGATGATGATGACAAGAAGGGGGATGGAGATAAAGACAAGAAAAAGGAAAATCCATCTGGTGAAGAGGAGAAAGAAGAGAATGAATAAGAGTTTGAGGTTGGAAAGAATGAATAAGATTCCTTAAAGACCTTGGAACAACCTAAGCCATCCAGAGAATCTTCTAGTAATACACTCAAGGGTCTTTTGTCCAAACAGATTAGGTTCCAACTGACAATTCCTCCCTAGTTGTTACAACTCCCTATGTACAAAGGCATTGTAGATCTAGAGAATATCTCACCAATTCAAAATATGGAGCTCAGAGATGCCTTTCATTCCTCTATAAGAAAAGAGATAATAGAGACACATAAAAAGGTGACAAAATTGATAAATGAAGCCATAAAGACTCTACAGGACGCCACTATCGATACCACAATTGACAATTATCTTATCTCAATTGAAAATATCAATTTTTTAGTTGATTCTCTTAAGGAGTATGCCTCTGATCTAAAGGAATAGACTAAAAAATAAGTTGAATCAAGGTTTGTAGAGAAGAGGCTACTTGAGCTACAAGATAGATGTGCACTAGCACATAGAAAAAAGGAGAAAAGCATAAAGGAAGTGCAAGAATGTGAGGATAAGGCTAAGACTCTTTTTTGTACTATATGAGGTGGCTAGATGTCACTCAAGGAATTAAGGACTTAATGGACTCAATAGAGTGACAAATAGATTATGCCTCTCGCACCTATGGCCTAGCACAAGATATAAATCATACCACTTGGAATTCCATTACAGATCTGTGGATCAAATTTTTCACATTGCAAAGGTAGAAAGAAGACATTATAAGATGGTTTGGATAGATTAGGGACTTGGTGAAGACCAAGAAACTACCGCTGTCAAGTGATCTAGTTGATGCAAAGAAGCTTACAAAGATAAATCCAAATCCAAGCACTCTAAAAGAGGGAGAGGAGAAGATAGTAGAACTAGAATCATTGTACAAATCACTTGGAATGAAGGGAAGTCTACTTGGAAAGCAATTCTTAAGGATATTGAAGGTGCATTCTTGTCTAGTTGAACATTTTTCTTCTATATATTCTTTCATTATTTCAGTTACTTTTTAGTTTTCATTGTACATACAAATGGATCAAATTTTTGGGATAACTCCTTGAGGGGGAGTCACTCTATAGCATTTAGTTGTTCCCTATGCATATGCATCAACTCTGGAGCTTAAATTTTTGTTACTAGCACACCATTTTTCCTTGATGTCAAAGGGGGAGATGGAGAAGTTAGATGTTTAGAGATGGAGAAGTTGGTAGTTTTTGGAGGTGGTGTATGTTCTGAGATTCATTTTTGGCACATTTTTCCATCAATGAAAAAGGGGGATATTTTTGAAAGAATGAAGAAGGGCCCCTTTAAAGTGTTTTCATTGATTTCAACATTAATTGTTGATATTTACTCTAATCCAGTGAATAGAATGGAGATACATTAATCTGATATTTTGGTCCGCATTCGCTCACATGATAAGATATTATGTAGAGATAATATGTTATTCCTTACTATTATGTCCATCTATGTTCACTATTTCAGCTATTTTGGATTTATAGTTTGAAAGTTATAAGTGACAGTAGTTTGACATGCAATTTTTGCTTTATATAGTGCATTTGTGCATATGTAATCTGATCTACGTTCCTCTGGTGTTGAGAATCAGGCTGCAATTTTGGGAGATTGTTTATAGGTTTCAATACACTATATATTATATATTTCACATGGTTATATAATCATATACATCTGATTAGTTAGCTTATTTTGTGGTTAGGTCTAATTTTTGGCCAACCTAATGCTTGGTATATGTTGTGGAGATTGAATATGTATTGTGGATGTTAATGAGATCTATTTTAGGTCCATTCCAACCTAAATCAAGTGTTTCACATTTGGTTTGAGTGCGAAGATGTTTTTTATTCAAGTATCGAGTTGACAAGATAATTTTTATTTAATATAGTGCTACATCTAATTAGGTCAACCTAATTGATGTATGCAGATATATTGGGTATATGTGTAAGAAAATTTTGAAGTTGTAGGGGTATTATGATGTGAACATGTGAATTTGTATCTATGTGATCCAAAGAGCAAGAGAGTTTTTGTGAATATTGAGAGATTTTAAAGAAGCACAATGTTTTATACTTGAAGCTTCAAAGAAACTAAATTCAGCACAAGGAAGGTGCATTTGGTATCAATTCACATCTTGGTTGTGTGGTCATTTCGATTTTGTATCTACCTTTTTGTGGTTGTGAACCTTATTAGATAGTGTGTCCTGGTAGTGAGCCTCTATAATATCTTATAACTAGTTTTAATATATTGTGAGCTAATCCTCACCGTGGTTTTTCCCTTTTGGGGTTTTCCATGTAAATATATTGGTGTTCATGTGTCATGTGATCTTGTGGTTGTTTCATTATTTCATTATTTGTTGTAGTTAGATATATTTTGATAATTGGATGGATTATGATTAAATAGTTTAATGGAATATTGATTCGGCTCCCTCTCAATATTATAGGTGTTCAACACTTTATATACATATGATAATGACACTTATGATGTCCTAACATGATTGCATATGTAGGATAGTACTACTAATGCATTTATTTTTGTGTGTCATTGTACACCATCATGGTGATTGAGAGGGATGGATAGAAGGAATGTTTACATGGAAATAAAGAGCGAGTAGAGGATGGAATGGATGAATGGAGCGGATGAATTGGGACTTGATATCAAGAGACCTTGATAAATAAATGATCAAGCTCTTATTTAGTTGCATAATTATCATTATAGAACTAAGGTGGACTAGGAACTATAGAACCTTTCCAGAACATGTGAGGAAGTAACCATAAAGCATGTCAATCCCTATACAATAAATCATTTTATTTTAGCTTTAGCTTGCATAGGATGTTTTGATTATGCCAAATGGAAAATTTGGAAATGTATAAGGAACCAAGCTGCCCCAGTCATATTGCCAAGACAAACCACAAATAGAAATTAAAGAGACAAAAAGATCATGATCCATCATCACACTTTAAATCCTTCTTGGGACATCCTTGAGGGGCATAGTAACATGACTGAAGATAAATCAATAAAAAGATAAAAAAAATTCTAGACCCACAGAGTCAACATCTAGTTTAGATCGTTTGCTAATGATTGTTTGTGTGATAAAATTTTTGATAGTGATAGTGTCTGGTTTCAAGAATGGTACACCTCATATAAGACCAATGATGGATTGAATGTTGTTTCAAGGATGAAAGAAACTATATAAGATAGTTTAACAAGATAGATGGACAAAGTATAATTTTAGGAACAAAGCATGTTGTATAAGACCAATGATGGATTGGATCTAGTTTCGACAATGTGACCTCTTATATAAGAATATTTGATTGTTTAACCATTTGATTGTTTTATTTTTCAGCTAATTAATCTATGATGGTTGAAGGCTTGTTGTATGTTTTTCTTGTTTTTTCACAATTTTGATGAGCTTAGTGCTCTTGTTTGACCATTGTTTGTGTATGCTCAAAATGTCAACCTTAGCAAGGGATAGTTTTACTATGAGACATGGGAAAATGATGGGTTTATATGATGTTATGAAAAACCATAAGAGACTAACCTAATGCCTTGGGGGCTCATCAATGATGGACTTTCCTAATTTATACACATAGAGACATTGTAGTTCAAATGGACTTTGACCGTGGACATTTTATTATGAGAGGTGGATCATGACTAACTTGACTCGAAAATCCCTAAAGGACTGGCCTAGTGCCTTGGGGGATCATTGATGATGGACTTTCCTACATAAAGTCATAGAATAAACATAGTTCAACCACTTGGATTGACATTGACTCTATTTTTTTGATTTTTTCTAACACTATTTGATTTTTTTGGATTTTGATGTTTCTAATTTTCATTATTTTGACATTTCTAATTTTGCTACCATGTCAAAGATACCATAAGAAACCCAATTCTAGGAATTGGCCCCAATTAGGTATAGGACCAACTTATTATGGGTGAAGGGAGAAGGTAAAGTTATTATCAATTGGATAGGAAAGGCATGGGATGCTAAATGTTAACAGGTCTAAGACCATGAGAAGGATGAATAGGCTTTATCATTTACAAGGAATATGTGTGAAAGATGGGCACAAATGAAAAACTAGATAAAATGATAGTAGACAATGGAGAAAATACTGACTACACATGGTGTCTATTTTCTAGGTTTTCACCATGGTACTTATCCAAAGCGCCACTAAAGTGGTTTTCACTATTGGACAGGTTATTTCTCTTTACTATTTTTTTCTTTTTCTTCTTTTTTTTGGATTTTTTCTATTTTTTGGTGTCACCAAGATGTCTATTTTCTTGATTGTATCAGGGCGATGACTTTTTTTACTTTTGATAGGATTCTCTAAAAGCTAGGTATAGTACCTTCGAAGGTGCATGTTGTTGATAGGCTCTAGTAATGGTTTTCCTTTAGGAGTGGAAATTTAATAGGCACCAAATCCATGTGTTGTTGTTATGTTGTAAGGACCCAACCAATTAGGCTCAAAATTTTCCTAGTTTCCCTCTCTCTATCTCATTCTTTAGATTTTCTTTCAAGACTAGGTTACCAATGTCAAAATTCTTGACTCAAACTCTCTTATTGTAGCTATGATGAAGATGGTTCCAATATTATTATAAATGGACCCATGAATTTTGTCTCTTCTCATCCAATAACTCTAGCTTGTTCAAACAAGATTTACAATATTCTTTGTCATCGATAAACTATTGTATTGATACCCTCAAACATGGTAATTTGACCTCAATCAGAAGAATGGATTTGGATCCAAAGATGAGGGAATATGCAGTGGATACTATGGGAGTGCATATTCTAGTACAATAGGAGTATAATGCAAGATTAAGTTGGGTGTGCCAGTCATGGCCAGTGTCATCAATAGTCTTCTTTAAGATTTTGAGAATAGTTTTGTTAGATGCCTCAGCTTGACCATTGTCTTAGGGGTAGTATGGAGTTGCAAAGTGGTTTTGGATGTGGAATATCTCAAACAATTCAAGGACATACTAATTTTTGGAGGGATGATTGTTATCTATGATGATGGATTGGGTAACACTATACTGACATATGATGTAATTAAGGATGAATTTGGATTTTTTTACTGGTGATATAGGTCATTGGAATAGCTTCAATCCATTTAGTAAAGTATTCAATTGCAACAAGGATAAATTTATGACCATTGACAGAGGTAGGATGGATCTTTCCCATGAGGTTGAGTCCCTACTAAGAGAATGACCATAGTGATGCAATTGGATAAAGTTCTTGAATAGGTACCTACACAAGATCTCCATGTATTTGACATTGGTGGCATTTCTTGATAAAATGATAGGCATCACATTCCACAGAGGGAAATTAATATCCCATTTGCATAAGCTTCTTGGCTAAGGTAGGACCAATAGAGTGAGCTCCACATATACCATTGTGTACCTCTTGTAAATCCATTTGTGCTTCATATGAATTGAGACATCTTACGAGGGTGCTAATCTAGGCTACATCGATAAAGGGTATCATTAATGATATATTTGGACACTTTTCTGATAAAGATATTACATTGGTTAGAGGACAAGTTGGGAGGGATAATTTGGTCATGTAAGTAGACATAAAAAATATTTTTACCAAGGTGAATCAAGACTAAAAATTTCACACACAAGTTCAAATTCAAGGACATCAAATGTGGGGATCAGCAGTTGTTCCACCAAGAACTCATACTACAACATGTTATTAGGTATATCCAAAAGACATCCAATAGTTTCCATTGCATCTACTACTTTGTTCTATATTCTTGGGATATTCTCAAAGGTGATAACATCAAAGTATAGCTTAAAACTATTGACCATGTGCTTGTAAGGTGTGAGCTTTTCATATTTTGTATCATAGTCATCATTGACCTACTGAATGACTAATAAGGAATCACCATAGACTTGAAGATTCTTAATTTTGCATTTGATATCCATTGGTAGTCCTATTAGCAACGCTTCATACTTAGCCATGTTATTTGTGTAATTAAATTATATTCTATATGATTTAAGTATTGAATCCCCTAGAGGTGTAACAAAGAGGATATTGGCTCCTAAACCATTATTCATATAAGACCCAAAGTATAATTTCCATGTTGTGGATGTCTCTATTTTGAAGATAGATTCATCGAGAAAATCTAGCACTAGAGGATGATCTGATGTTAATGGTGCACCTATGATTTGATCAGCTATTACTTATCGTTTCATTTCCTTATGATCAATATACGCTATGCCATATTCACTCAAGATTAGGACCCTTGATATCCAATCTATTAGATTTTCTCTCTGAGTAGATATTTCAAAGGATCAATCTTAGCTATCAATTTGGTTTGATGGATCAACACATAATTTCTAAGATTTTTGTGTGGAAAAAGCAATTGCAATGCATTCTCATTCAATGCGACTGAAATTAAGATCATACCCTACAAGAGTACAACTAATATAATAGATAGCTTTTTCCCTACCATAATTTTCATTTTGTGCTAACAATTCCCCCAATGTTGATGTGGTTTCTAATATATATAATTTTAGGTGTCTACCATCAATGGGAGGCATAAGTACTAGTGGAGTCAATAGATAATCCTTTATTTGTTGAAATGTTTCTTGACAATGTTTAGTCCATATGAATGGTACCCCTTTGCCTAGAAAATATTGAAATGGTGACACTTATCTACTAATTGAGCAATTAATCTTTTGATAGACTGCAATCTTCCTTGTAAAGTTTGTAACTGACTTATGTTTTTTTGGTGGAGGCATTTCCATGATAGCTTTCACTTTTGCAAGGTCAAATTTAATACCTCTTTGAGAGATAATATATCCTAGGATCTTTCTAGATTGGACCTCAAAAACAAACTTCTTTGGGTTTAGTATAAATTTATATTCTTCCAATATTTTGAATATGTTGTCCAATACTGCTAGATGACTATCTCTTGATAAGGATTTTGCTAGTAAGTCATCGATGTAGTCTTTAATAAATGTATGCATGTAATAATGAAAGATAGTGGTCATAGCTCTCTAATAAGTTGTGCCAACATTCTTGAGACCAAATTTCATAATATTCCAACAAAAGGTACCTCAAGCATAGGTGATTTTTTTTTATGTTGATCCTCAGGGGAAATTATGATCTGATTGTATCCTAAAAAACCATCCATAAGCAATAAAATCCCATATCCCACTGAGAGATCTAATTTAATGTCAATATTAGACAATGATAAATCATATTTAGCAAAAGATTTGTTTAAATCTAAAATATGCACATACTCTGATTCCACCAGTTGGTTTAGTGATGGGCACAATATTGGATATCCACTCTACATAATCTATAGGATGAATGAAACCAGCATCCAAAATTTTCTTCAATTCTTCCTTGACTAAGAGTTTGATTTGTGGATTCATTTTTCTTAATTTTTGTTTGACTGGTTTAGCATTTGGAACCGATGGTAAATGATGTATAACAATTTCAGGATCCAACCCAGGCATGTCGGCATATGACCACATGAAGAAAGTGATGAAATCTGGTTTTTCTTTGGTGGCCAAGGAGGTTACAAAGTGAATGATTCTAGGATTGTCTTTTGTACCAAGATTGGATTCTTGTGATTCTCCATGAGCAATGGTGATCTCTCTTGAGTTATGGGGAGACTGTCCAACCCTCCATCCGTGTGCACCTCGAAGAGGTTTTCACCTTTGGATACATTTTTCTTTTTTACGTTTTCTTTGTCCAAAGGTGCCTTTTAGTTTTCACCTAGATACCTATTCTTTTTATTTTTCTCATTTTTCTCATTTTTGCGACTAGAGAGTGGGATAGACTCTCCAAAATATGTTGCATTGTCGAGCTCTATGATAAAACCAACCTTATGATCCCCACTTGGTATCCTTTCTCGAAGTCCCATGAACTTAGCTATTGCTTCATCATTCTCAAATGTGTCTAAAATTAGTGGTTCTTGTTGGTCCCAATCTATTATCTATGGGTAAATCATGTGTAAGCCATCATCAATATCATTGAGGTTCAATGAATAGGCTAATATGGTAAAAATGAAGGTATTGTCAGGATCCAAAAAGGTTTCAATCTAGGCACGACCACTCATAGTTTTGGATTGGGATGAGGAAAGGTCAAGTTCAATGAAAATATCAGCTAGGTTGTAGTCACTAGATGTGCAAGAATCCCACTCCCATTCATTAGAGTTAGTTTAGGTATGATACTCTTAAAATGTCCCATTTTAATTTGAAGCATCAAAATTTTTGCTCAAGGGCAACCTAGTACTAGGAGGACTTGCCATTAGTGGTACATACCCTAGCATATAGTGTTCCTTGGTAATCAAGGAGGTGATATTAGTTTTTTCATCCCATTCTTTTTTACATCAAGATCACTATGTCCATCATAACCTTGTTGCTTCATGATATTGAATCCTTTTTAATATCACTTAACTGGTAATTACTTAGGCTTATTTTCCTCTTCATCTTTGTAAATCCATGTATAAATGTTCTCACCTATAGAATCTTCACTCAACTCAACCCACTTATTGAATGTGGTAGGGGTATTATGGATAACATTTTTGGACTTCTTCTTGGTAGGATAAGGTTTTTCATAAGATTTTGAAGATACGAGAAATTTTCCAACACAAAATAATCTCTCCATATTATATTCACCACATCCCCTATCATGGATCTATACTTTAGGCTCAAAAGGTGCAGTGGATGGAGTGGATGATTTGAATAAAGAGGGTGGATCAATGTAATGTGATGAGGCGTGTATTGAGCCTTCTCGATTAATAGGAACTTGATGCTCAGTGGTCCCTTTCAAATTACTATAATATTGGAAGGGGTGAGGATCAACTAGTATAGCGATTTCAATGTTGTTATGGGGAAACTTAAGGAACTAATGGTACGTGGAGGGAACGGCTCTCATGGCATTGATCCATGGGTGACCAAGGAGAAGATTGTATGGTAGCTCCATATCCAAGACTTTGAATATTTTATTTTGAATGGAAATCCCAACTCTTATGGGAAGTGTGATTATACCCATGGATGAATGCTCAAGATCATTATAAGCCTTGATAATAATTTTCTTAGATTCATCTATACCAACTTCAAAGAATCCCAATGTTGTGACCAATTTCAAGGTTTATTTATTCAGACATGCTTTACCATCCACCAAGACTCATCTAATTTTATGTTTATTAATCTATACCTCAATGTGCAATGGATCATTATGGTTTGGTTTATATGTAAAAAGATCATGCTTAGAAAATGTGGTTTGATGGGTGGTGGCTAAGTATCCTACCATGGCCTGAAATTGATTGACATTTAGATAATTGGGAATGGATGTCTCTTGTAAATATTTGTCTAGAATGGCCCTATGCTTAGGAGATATGTGAAGCAATTCTAGAATGGATATTTATGCTGGAGTACTTCTTAGATGGTCGAGGAGGTTATATGAGATTTTTGGAAATGGATTGGAAGTGGCCCCTTGCAAGGTCACTTTAGCTCTACGAGTAGTAATGGTGCATTCCAAATTTTTATTAATGGTAATGCTAAAAACATGGTCATCAAAGGCATGAATTTGGTTGATGGTATAATCATTTGATACATTGGTTTAATTGGCCTGGTTATTGGTATTATTCCTTGGATGGGAGGATTTTTCTTTTCCATGGTCTTGTAAGAGAGTCTTGAATATGGTATGGTCAGCATTTATTTTTCCTTGTGAATCATCCACTGATATGTTCCCTTATTCAATAAGGTCTTGGATAAGGTTCTTAAGTGTCTAACATGATGATGTCTTATGTCCTTTTCCATGATGGTACTCCCAATATTTATTATCATTCCACCAATTTGGTTTGACTAATGTGGGATCATATGGTTTAATGTATAGGAATTTAAGCACATTGGATTGCAGGAGTTTCTTCAAGACTGACTCGATGGGTTTCCCTATGAGTGTGTATGTTTTTTTAGCTCGTGGGGGACCTCTAAATTATTGATTTTTAGATTTTTTTGGTTGCTTGGTCTTGACTTGGAGTTTCATTTTTTTGTGTAGAAAGACCTTTAAGGTGAATGGTGAGGTGAACTTAGTTAATAACTTTGACATCAACTACCCCATCATTGGTGACATTCTTGTTTCTCGACCAAAATTTCCCTTTGTCACTAGGAGGGTTTTGGTTTTCCTTGAAGATTTTGACTAGTCCTTTTTCCACAAGGTCTTTCTCAATGACATCCTCAAATGTGGTACAACATTAGATTTGAAGTTGGATCATCAGTTATGTGTTGAGGTTTTCTATAAAAATATGAACCATTTATATTTTTTTGGTATATGATAAGGACATTTTATATACATGCTTCACCATCTTTGGTAAAATGACGTAAGAAACTCTCAATTTTTTTGGTTGTGCACAGTTTTGCTAGGGTCATGTCACTCTCAGTGTTATAGGAAAATTGTGTAATAAACTTTTTTATTGTTTCATTCCATGTATGTATCCTAGGAGGAAGGTCTGTGAACCATTCTAGAGCCTACCCCGAAAGGCTACATGGAAATAATATCATGAAGTGTGTAGGCTCATAGACAATGTCCATACATGCAGTGTTAAACTCTCTTATGTGTTCCATTGGATATCCTTTCCCTTTATACTTGTCAAAGCTTGGAGCATTGAAGTGTGGTGGGAAAGGTGGCATATAGGCTCCTGTCAAAAGGATAAGGACATAATTCCTTCTTTTTTGTAGTCAATTGCATGTTTTCCATTTGTTGTTGTATTGTTTACATTCATTGTATATAAGTTTCCGTGGAGGTTTGACCTTGTATGTGAGGTTTGGTGTTGGTGTCAAGATGGTTGTACGATGGGTTTTGGTTGGATGTGTGTGTTGGGTTTGGATCACTGTCTTGTTGCAAATGGTTTTGTTTGTCTTGTTGGTAGTGAGGTGTGAACATAGTATTGGTATGAAATTGGTATTTGGAGTGACATGTTTTTGGGATGGACCTTAGTTGGTGTTTTAGAATTGTGGTATGGCATGTTGGTCTGATGAACCTTGGTTGGTGTGTTGGAACTAGGGCACATAAATTTGGTGTTTGGAGTGACATTTTGTTGGGATGGAGGATTGTTGGCGTTCAAATTTGACCTAAAAGACATGTTGATATTTGGTGTAGTGTTGGTCATTTGGGTTGGCACTCTTGATGTGGCAATATAAACCCTTCTTGCCCTACGTGGGGTATTTTAGTTTGTGTTGGTTTATGGTGTGGTTTTTTGAGTGCTAAATGGATTTGTAAGTTATTCCCATGTTAAATGATGGATTTGGACCTTTTGATGTTGTATGTGTTCTTTTGGTGCCAAATGTTGGAGTGGAGGGGATGTGTGTAGTCATCACATTGTATGTTGCTCCCCCAAAAGGAAAACTAGTGTCCATTTGTTTTTTATAAGATAAGCTACATTTACAGGGTGTAGTACCCTATACGCAAAGGATCCCAGAGGGCCAAATTTAGATCGAATACCAAAAACTAATAGCATACAGTCTAAGTATAGCAACAACAAACAAACACCAAAAACTTATAGAAATAGTGAACAAACAACAAAAGGAAATCCCAACCAATAGCAACACACACCCCACCCATCACTTAGCTAAACCCTCTCATTCCTCAAAGAGGATTTTCATCACATCCTCCTCCATAGCCTTAACCAAGTCAGTAGATTATTGAGCTCTTCTCCCTTATTTGTTCCACCTTATTAGTCTCCTCAATCCAAGTTAGATGATTCAAGGACTCTGATGTGGATTCCTTGAGGATCATCTTTTTCAACTCAAATAAATAGCTTGGACCTTCCACAAACTCCTCAACCTCTTCAAAATTATCATGCTTGATCTCCTCTTTACTACTATTCTACTTAAAACTATTAGAAATATCATCCACCAACACCTCCTTGTTATTCTTTTCCAATCTGTTAGATCTTCTAACACTAGTATACTCAACTCCCATGTCAATATTGGCCATAAAGACCATATCACCATGGGATTATCTATCAATAGATTCCCTATCTTCATTGTATGTGGAAGGTTCCTCAACCTAGCAAGGGGTGCTCTTCTTACCTTTTTTGGTTTTTTCTTGGTGTTGGCAAGCAGTTTATAGTCTTTCTTAGAGGGTGTGTTTTTTAGTTCACAGAGCTTGACAGTAGCTTTTGATGAAGCTAAGCCCATGCCACAATTTTTCTTTTTGGATGGGGGTTTAATTTTAGGATCCTCTAGGGGTTGACATGTCATGGAGGGGTTTTCCTTTTAGGACCTACTAAAGCAATCTGAGAGGATTTATCAGGGGAATGGTTGAGGTTTCATGTTCCTCAGTTCTAATGGCTAAGATGGGTTTAGGAGGATAGAGGGCTAAGTGGAAGTGGTACAGGTGAAGAATGATTCCTTGGTGCAAGGGCAAAGGGTTAGTTTTTTAGGGTTTTGGGCTGCTAAATCCATAGTTTCCCTCATAGAGCTTTTGAAAGAAGAAAGTAAGAAGAATGGAAAGCTTATGAGCATCCTATGTGTAAGATGGTTTAACAAAGGCAAATGACAAAACTACTAAAAATTAAACCTCCCCTAAAGGGTAATGTACTTCATGATAGCCATACAAACTTGGGCACATGGTTTCAACAATGAGCTCTATTAGAAATCGGCATGCAATTTGACTAGCTTTTCATTTTCTCATAAGGCTTGGAGACTCTCCAAATCCTACATCTTAGTGGGATTTTTTAGTTTTTAACCCATGTAAGATAGACCCATAGCTTTTCCTATGACCTCATCATTGATTTCAAATGTGATGCCACCAACAGTAACTCTTCTATCATTCTAAGAGCTTGCAAACTACGTTGAGAGTTTTCATCATGCCTTTGTAAGCTTTCTATTAGAGGAAACAATGCCTCATTCCATACATATGTGCCAGACAAGGGGTTCCCTTTGGAATTCATTGCAAGAACTAGGATCAATTCAGACTCTGTCTCCACCCATTTTCACTCTCTAATTAAAAAATTTCAACAGAGTAAACAAAGTGATAAGTTTTTCAAATTCCCAATGGGTAAAACAAACAACCCATTTATCGCCACTACCATACCAAAACTGAAAAAAAATCCTAATTAAGGCAATTATATTTTTTACACATACCAATGGTCATTCCCAATGAATTTAGAGTCATAGGACCATAGTAAATCTTTCTTAAGTACATCAAGGTATAGCAAAAATCCATGATTACATTTATTGGATCATTATATTAGTGTGCATTTTTTGTGTTGATGGTTGACATTGTGAAAACATTGTTTGACCAAGACCTTAATTTTGTGTTTGTTTTGTTCCCTCTATAATGTTGGAAGTTTCAAAATCAAAGGGAAGCTTAGCACCTTTTTGAGCAAGTGCAAGAAATAAATTATTAGGGTCTACATTGACTAGCTCCTCTACAACTCGAACTATCCTAGAATCTTGGGGAGATGCTTCAACATCTTTAGGTTTCAAACATTGGTTGATGCATTTCAATGTGAAATTATCAAATGGGTTTGGTGCTTCACCTTGTGTTGCTTGAGGTGTGTTTTATGTTGACCCAAAGTTCATGTTACAAGTTTTCCAAGAGTTTCACCCTTGGTCTCCTTGTGATGTGCAGTGTGGCACTTGGGTTTGTGACATGGCTAGACCACCTCCTATAGATCTTATATCTTGTATAAATATGGTGGTTGTATTGGGAATTAACATGTTGATCTTTTGGTGCAATGGTAGCCACCTATGCAAAAATTGGTATCATAGCTAAGGTCACAAGTTTGAACCCCTTGTTTTCACTAGGGGGGATTGTTTCAAGAGTTTCACCCTTGGTATCCTTGTTTTATGTAGTGTGGTGCTTTATTTTGTGACATGGTTTAATCACCTCCTATGGATCTTGGATCTTGTATAAATCCAACAGTTGTATCAAGAATTAATAGGTTGGTCTTTTGGTGCAATGGAAATCACCTATGCAACAACTAGTTAGGTTGAAATAGGGATCATATGAGGAATCCATTTCTCTTCGTTTCCTTTTTTCTCTATTCAATACCATGTAAGACTTTTGACTCTTGGATGATGAGACTTTTGGTATGTATGCAAGTAGGATGGAGATGCAAACTAAAAAGGGAAGATGGTAATGACACTATACTATGTTTTTGGATTTTTGGACTATAAGGATGAAAATTCAAACTATAACCAAGTTTTTTATATGAAAAGGTGGAAATGAGATTAAGACTATGCTTGAGGTGACAAGTACTAACATGAATGTGATTATGACTCTACTTGGGATGGATATGCAATCTTGAATCCTATAGGAGGATGCTAAGAAAACTATGATGGACCAAAGTGCCAATACTAAATGTCAAGACCTCAAATAGAGACCAAGATGTTGATGACAATGGATTGACCAAAGGAAAACCTACACTAGACACATGAGTTTTAGGCCCAACCTAGAGATAAAATTGACAAGAGGTATGATAAGGTCAAGACACCTAGAAATGAGACTAATGGTCTTCCCAATAGTGTGATAAGCTTCCTAATCTCAAGAATCAAATATGACATTGAAATGATGCTAGAATGTAATGGGTGTAAACTAATACTATCCAAGGTGACCTAAGATGAAAGATAAAATGTTATAGATATACTGATTGAACCTAACAAGTCTCTTGTCTAAATACATGATTGTAGGATGTAAGGAAACTAAAATTTTACTGTATATCTATTTCCCCAAAAGTTTTGATCTTGACATTTGTGGTGTTCCAAGCCATAGATGTGGTGTAGAAAGCCAATCAATTACGATGTAGGACTGGTCAATTGCAGTGCACAGACAAAGTCAGGTTTTTGATTTCCTAAGCTTTCTAGTGATTATGGTGTACTATCTATCAACTACAGTGTTTTATCTAACAATTGTGATGTATAGTATTTTAGCCCTAATTTGATATTTTCTATGTCTTTTTTTAGTTTTGGAAAGTTTGAATTTGATCATAAAAAGCATAGAAAACACTTGACAAAGAAATTTGGTTGATTTTGACTCTTGTACTTCTTTGGAATTGGGTATTTTTTCAAGTTTTCTTTCACAAAACTCACTTGTCCTTGGTTCAAAAATAATATACACACAAAACTTAAGGTCAAATAGGGTTTATCTACCAGTGTGGGTGTACCTCACCTTTTTAGGGGTGATTTTAAATCTTCATTCAAGGAGTGGGTGAATAGGGTATACCAAGATCATGGACCACCTTGATACCCCTAGCCTTGAAAGAGTGTAAACTCTAGCAAGAAACCTTACACCTCAACCATGGAAAAACATGGTATGTAGCTTTAGGGTATGATATGCATCCTTGGCACCACACTAATAAACAACTAAACAAGTCTTGGTCTCTAAAATAAGAAGTTTCTAATGACTTGATGAATACCGTCAATACAACGTAAAACGTGAGACACTAATGCCTCTAGTCAATGGATTGGGTCCTATACATTCACCCACAACCTTGGAACACATGGTTTACTTCACTAGATAAGTGCTACTTACTTTCATTTTCAGACCCTTTGATATAGCCCACCAAAAAAAATGTGCTTTGGGTCATTCTCAATGAGTTCTTTGTTAGGATGTGTCTCAAAGGCAAGACCACTAAAATATTGTATGTGTTTCTCTTACACCCAAGATTGAACAAGCTACAATGGGAGAGGATACACACATAACACTCTTGAGATTAACACAATTTTCAAAAGCACCAAACACAAAAGACACTTGTTATTTTTAAGCACCAATTCTAAATGTTCCTACTTTGAAAATCACAAACACACAATGGAACCCTACAAGAAATTGTGTTAGTAGTTTGGATAACAAATTATTCTCCAAAGATTACCGCAAGCTATAGATCAAATAATAGAAAAAAAAAAAACCTATGCCCTAATGAATGCAAAAAGTAGAAAATGAAAACCTCAAATTTATACCCTCTTTTTTATGATAGTTAGTTATGATGCATAGAGGCTCAAATGCATCACACGAGCGTGGTATAGAATCAAATAATTGTGATGAATAAAATATTGACTGTGGTGAAGGAAATATTGACCATGGTTCTTAGATAAATGATTGTAGTGTTCTATCAAATGACTGCAACACAAAAACCCTATGCTACCAAAACACATAGATCTGACAAAAAAATAGCATTAATAATGATGGATATTATGTTAACAAGCTATTAAAATTTTAGAACAATAATGAGTATCCCAAAAAGTGCCCTAAACTACAATAATTGAATAATTCAAGGTTTTGAACAATAACAGTCAGATGCAGAATTTCAGGCGATGATTGTGACTCTCTTTTTCAAGGATTGGAAAACATCATATAATGATTGAGATGTTTTAAACCTCAATTGCATCATTTTGTGGATCAATTATAGTGGACTCCTAAAAATTAGAAGTTTGCTAAAAAAATTAAAATTTCATTAGTTCACATCAGGTTCATCAAATGTAGATAGGGTTTTAGAGTTTGAGGAAATATGAATGAATCAATAATAGCAACCACAACTATCTAATTCAAATAAAAAAAGACCCTAATCCAATAATGAAGTACAAATGAACATAGAAATCTCAATAATAATGCAATAAAACTCAAATCTCTATGTCATAATTGAATCACCTCCATTTCTCTTCTCCATTTTGCTTTATTTGTTCTTAGAAATGTAGTATGCAATATACTAAATAAGCTTGGTGTTAAAAATTGACAACTTGATCTCTTGATAGCAAAACTTTAAAGATTGTGGTTGTAAGGCTGAAATGAAGACAATGACTTGCTTTTATAGAAATCACAATTTAAATGAAGGGATAAGATTAAATGATGAGGTATGGTGATCAATGGACAAGGTTGATTAAGACAACGATATGGATGAATGGATCAAAATTCGAGAAAGTGGTTGAGATTTAGGGCTTAGCTAGGAAAAGGATAAATTTAATTTAGGAAAGGGTGATATGAATAATTAAATAATAAAAATATTATTTAATTATAGAAGAAGAGGTGGGATGTTAAATATTAAATAATTAAAAAATAATTATTTAATAATGGAATGAGGGAAATGATAAATAATTAAATAAATAAAATTTATTTAATTATGGAGAGAAAAGTCTAATGAATAATTAAATAATTAAAATTAGTATTTAATCATAGAGGAAAATAGAAATAAACAGTTAAATAAATAAAATTTATTTAATTATAGATAGGAACTGATAAGTTAGTGACATAATTCAAATAAAATTGATATTTATTTAAATTAATCAAAGGAAAAATAAGAGAAAGTGAAATAATTAAATAATTAGGAATTATTTAATTAATAGAGGAATTATGACATTAGAAAATAATTAAATAATTAAAATTATTTAATTATGCTAGGAAGAAGGCAGGTCATAAATAAAATGTTTCTTGTAGGCTCATGAAATTTTCAATGTCTATAGTATGTATATGCAATTGTTCTAATTTCCCAAAAAAAAAATAGATCCCAAAAGTTGACACTTGAAATTTGAATTTTGAAAGTTAAAATGTTGTCAACAACATATTAAAATTGGTCCCCGACAAGATAGTGGGACCCATACACCCATGGGAATATGGGTATTGGACCTATCTTCCATGGCATTGAGTGTCAGGATCATTGAAACATTAATTTTCTACATTTATTAAATGCTTGCAATCCTTTAGAAAATGGTAAAAATAGGCCTTTGGAATGCATAATTTAGCAAGTTAGGGACCCAATTAGGCTCAATAATTTATGAGGAGCAAAACATAGTGTGAAATTTTTATGGGTGATAATTTATGATGCTACATTTAGCCCCCAATTTAGTGAGAGTGTGAACTTACGCTCAAACTCACACTAAATTAGAAAAATATGTCAAGAGGGGTCTGATTGTCCAAATGTTGAAGAGACAAGATGATAAAGGATCTAGGGAGATGATCAAGCCACCAAGATCCAAGATCACATGGAAAACCAACATAGGAAAAAAGGAACACACATACATGTAAGATATGTAGCAAGGAAAAATACGCAAACATACATGTCAGAAAACATGAAGCATACATGGAGAAAACACACAACATAACATATGGATAATGATAAAATTAAAATAGACATGATGTAAACACAACACAAACACAAAGAAAACACAATAAAAAAACACAACGTTAGTACTAAAAGGATTCGAATCGGTAAGGTAAAGAGACCTCAATCTTAAATTTTCTCAAATAAAAAATGTCACCCATTGAATAAATGTTAGCACACATGAGGACTAGCAAGTTGTGTTATGCAACATCACTCATGAAACACATGGCTCCACTGGAAAGAAAGGTGTGTTATGTTAAGTTTCCATGTTAAAAAGGGGTATTCAATTTTAGCTTCTTGAGGGATGAACAATACTCACTTCAGGGGGTACATAAAACTCACCTCAGGGGGTGCAATAAAACTCACCTCAAGAGATGCAAAAAAAACTCACCTCAAGGGATGCAACAAAACTCACCTCAAGGGGTGCAATAAAACTCACCTCAAGGGGTGCAACAAAACTCACCTCAGGGGGTGCATAAACAATAATAGGAAAAGGCTAAAAACTCAAGGGATGTTATATCATCACCACCATAAGAGATGATTTACACAAAAATAACCAAGGGTATTTTCTCAATACACAAAAGGTCATACCTTAGGGGATATCTCTTATTACATCACCACCAAGAGAGGACAAGTCATGGAAAAATAAATTATTGCCTTAGGGAATACTAGCCATAGCATTACCACCAAGGGGAACATCATATGCCAATAAAGGTCACTCTCTTAAGGGATATCAAGACTAATATCGCCACAAAGGAGACACTAATCATAGATCAAGAAGGTTACACTTTGATTAATAAGGTCACAATTCCTAGGAGATGTATGTTATCATCACTAAGAAGGGACTATTTTTATGAAAACAATGAGTGGGGGACTATATGCCCCCCCTTAAAATTTTAGTGTACTTGCTACACTAACATTTTAAGGAGATAAAGAGGTATCCCTTGCTAGAAGAAATGCACATAGGACAAGTCTAACTAATCCCTTACCCCAAAGTGTAGAGACAAAGGTGGTCTAGAGGGATTAAGATGTGATGTTCCTTTAAAAATAAAGTATGGTTGCATAAATCTTAGTTTATACCCTCATGGATGGTAGTGAGTGTGTTATGATATTAAAACTACCATGTGGCAAGGAGCAAGGAAAATGAATGTTAACATTGTTACCAAAATTTTTACCTTCAACTCATTTTGGTAGAGATGGAATTGTTTGCTATATATAAGGTGAAAGGTACATTCATTTTATGTTGATATTTCATTTGAAAATGATGGATTTCAAATAAGATTTAGTTTATTATGTGAAATTCACACAACACAGAAGATTCATCAAAATTGCATAGTGTTGTATTTTATTCATTTTGAAATGAAGGCACATACAAGATTGCATAAACATTGTTGTTTCATACTTAGAGGGGAAAAGAGTGTTTAAAAGTCCCACACAAGCCATGTGAATTGATGAGTATAGTTTATGGTTCAATTTTGATAGAGTTATTATCCATTTGTTGTAGTTGTCATAGACTTTGATGCTTGGATGTTGACCTTTTATTATGATATTTCCTCAAAACCATAGACATTGGGCATAAGCTTATTTTCATAACCTTTAAATGACATTGGCATGCTATATGAACTATCTATGTTAACTTTACATGTGGATTAATGAATGTCACTTTAAGATAGTTACAAATATGCAGTTGTTGTGCATACTAATATTATCATACAGATATAATTAGAGGCCTACAATTGAGGAAGATTTTATCGGCTAGTCATTTGCCATAACGGTCAACAAGGTGATCATTCAAAGAGGGAAGACTCTCGACGGTGGGAGATTCCTAATTCAAATTAAAATTGTAACCATCTTGTAAATAATTTTAATTATCTGTTGAGAAAATATAGGTGTAACTGTTGTGCTAAATTTGTGTTAAGGAAAACATGCTTGACCAGATCACGTGCATACATAACCACCTCTCCACTTTTTATGCTTTCCCTAAAGTGGCATCCTCCTGATCTATGGGAGTTGACCACCTGCTAGGTGATTAGTCAATAGCTTCTTTTCCTATAAATAAGACTCGGATGCTCCTTCTCAGAAGGTTGCTCAATCTGATGATGTACTCACATTCTTAGTTTTTTAGTAATATAGTCATGTTGCTCGATTGTACTCATGTTTTCCAATGAATAAAATGAAGTTATAAGTTCGTACATCTGATTTTACATTTTTTTAAGGGATACTCATCCAAGGGGGCCCACTTGGTGAGTATTTCATCTTTTAGTTTAGTTGTTATTTTTTGTTCAATAATTAGTTAAGAATTTGGCACTGTCTATTCCTACAGCCACTAGAATTTCATTATGTGACTATTCTCGTAGCCAATGCCGACAAAGTAATTTTTTGTTTGTTCACTCATATTTTCATTTATGTCATGCATTTTAGCTTAGTATAGTTATTGGTTGATGCTCAACACTTATGTTATTTCCTTCCCAATAATTTACTTTCAGCATTTTGTATTTCTTAGCTGTAGGATGAATATGGCTACTTTAGATTCCTAGTGCACATATTGTACTGACCCATTTCAAGTTTGTGTCCCTGGGTTGACAAGTTAAATGCACCTTCATGATGATTGAGATAGCTATTCAGGTTAGATTTCTAATCTATGAATCATAGCTTTAAGGGCTTAGTTGTTAAATCATTGTAGGAGGCCAACATTTATGGTGTCATGATTAGAGATGGTGTCAAACTAGGGAGTTCTTTGGATTCATTGATAGTTTTTATTGTTATAGTATTTCTAGAAGGTGTTCTTAGTATACCCCTCATTTAGGAAAGTAATGATCCCCCCTATTCTTTTTCCAATTCTTGTGTGAGCTGGCTAATAGTGAGTTGATACCGTATGCATAGAGGAAGGAGGAGAGATGCTTGTGGGAGATTGCTTCCTAAAAATATTGATCTATTCCAGATAGTTGAGTATCAAAACCTGCCAAGAGACAAACAAAAAGAAGAGCCACACCCCTTTACTGATGCATCTCTGGATCTAACCAATTTTGAAGTTTCCTCCGAAGATCATAATATGATGAAGAACCCCTTTCCTTTGGAACTTCATCAGGTAGGCATGGGTGATGAAAATAGAAACAAACCTAACTAACTGGATTTTCCTTTCCTCATTGCTCATTAGAATGAAGTAGACAACCTCAAAAATATCCATGTTTTAGTCCTTACTAAGTTCTATGGACCTATCATAGAAGATCCTGATACATTCTTATTCGAGTTTGATATACTCTGCAGGAGTTATGACTATACCACTGATGCCCATAGGCTTAAGCTATTCCCTGCCACCTTCAAAGAAGTTGCATTAATATGGTTCATGAGCCTAGGTAGAAATACTATGGAGACTTGGGAGGACATGAAGATAAATTTCCTTGAGAAATACAAGGAGTATTGCAGGGGCAGTGACATGAGAGGAGATGACATTTTTAAGATGCAACAAAAGGAAGATGAGAGCCTAGAAGATTACATTTCAAGGTTTCTATTTTTCCTACAGAAATCTCCACACCATACACTCAATGAAGAATCACATAAGATACTTTTATTAAGAGGAATTAATGATAGTTGCATAGATTCCTTGGACCTAATGGGAGGAGGAGATATCACCCAAGTTCCTTGGGAGGAAATCAAGAAGATATGTCAGAACTATTCTAGGGAAGCTTCAAAGAAAGGGAGAGCTTACCAATCCTCCATGGGTAAGTCATCTACCAGTGGAGTTTCAAGGATGGAGATTACTCTCTTACTAGCAGACTTCAAGCAAGACATCATAAAAAATATGGCTACTCAGTTGGATACACTTCACACCAAGAAGAAACAAGAAGAGGTAGAGGCAATGTTGGCACAATATTTTCCTCATTGTAGACAAAAGAAGAAGGACTGTAGATGCAAGATGATAGCTAATATTGACAACAAGTAGATGGTACCTAAGTTCAAGCCAATTCAGGGTGAAGATGATTAAGTCTACTATGTTGCACAAAGGATTCCATGGGCTCCAAGACAAGCTATGCCACTAGATCCACTATCTTTTGTTGGGCCATATTTCAATTCTTATTCATCTGGTAACCAATGGAAAGCCCCATATCCATCCAATTATGGAGGATAGCCACCATAGCCTTTGAATAACACTCCAAATGCCTAGCCCAATCACCAAAATTCTCCACCCCACTGGTAGAAACCTCAGGGGAATTGGTAGCAATTTCAAGTAAATTGGTAGCCACCTCTAGGAAACTGGTAGCAAACATCTCAATGGAGGGGAGGACAACAATGGCCAAACCAAACAACCAATTACATGCAACCACCTTCTCAACCCCAGTAGCCTGCTATAATTCCTCCTCCTGATAGTTCAAGCTCAAATACACCTAAACCTACTCAGCTACCAGCTTGGCCCATACCTAACCCAAATAATAAACCACAACAGTAGTTGGTATACTCTGGTGATCCAAATAAATTCCCTACATATACTGTGATTGTAAGTGACATCTGCTTGCGTTCGAGAACTACTTTTCTAGCTCCTTCCACACCCATTATCACTGAGCTTCCTGTTGAAGAAGAGGAGCCTCTGAATGTCCCCATTCAACTAAGTCCACCTAAAAATCCTGAACCAATCCCAGTCAAGCAAAGTGAACCAAAACGACCATTTCCCTAGAGTTCAGAAACTATGAAACAAAAGGAAGAGAAGGAGGACACAACTTTTAACATTTTAGATCAGTTGAAGCATATATGTGTCCAAATAACTCTATTTTAGGCCATAAAAGATGTCCCCATATATGGAAAAGCAATCAAGGAAGCATGCCTTAAGAAACCAGGTAGTAAGAAGAAAGACCCCGCTATGGTTCATGTGGTGGGATAGATGGTTGACATCATGTTTGGAAAAGTGATTGTTCCCAAATATAGTGACCTAGGGAGTCTTATGGTAGGAGTTGTTATAAATGGGATCCAAATAAAGAATGATTTGATTGATTTGGGAGTAGCAATAAATGTAATGAATAAGTACATCCTACAACAACTAAATGTTGCTAGCATGATAACTACTCCTACTTTCCTACAACTTGCTAATAGTTCTATTTTTAAGCCTAATGGTATAGTAGAAGATCTGGTTGTAACTCTAGACTCTTGGGAGTACCTAATAGATTTTATGATACTTTCTCCTAAGGCCACACAAGGTGGGTACCCCATTATTCTTGGAAGGCCATGGTTAGCAACAAAAAATGCCTATATTGGATTTCAGATAGGATACATGACCATTTTTTATGGAAAGAGCACCAAAAATTTTGTTCTCTACTCTCCTACTTAGCCATCCCATGATAGGAATGATCTCGTATGGCCACATGTTGGTGAAGAGGCTGAGGAAGTTAATTATGTGGCACAACTTATGATGTTAGGAAAAATTTCTTTCATGCAGCTTCAAGATGAAGATGAAGTATTGTCTAACATAATTCAGAGCCATTGTGAGGTAGAGGAAGCATCAACCTCTCATGCATCTAATTCTATTAATCCAATAAAGACACTCTTTCCCACTCTTCCTGTAGCAATAGGTATGTCTCATACATTGCCGCCACATAAACTCAAGGTACCAAGTATTATTGAAGCAACCATGGTAGAGTTAACTACACAAGTGTAGGTGTCAGAAGGAAAATATCTAAATATTAACAGCAAACTGAGTGAAGAACAATAGTTTTCATTGGTAAACTTCTTGAGGGCCCACCAATGTGTACTTGTGTGGGACTATCATAATATGAATGGATTGGACCCTAAGCTTTGCAATCATAGGATATATAAGAGATGATTGTACACTAGCAAGGCAACCACAAAGAAGAATTAATCCTACATTGAGAGAAATTATAAAAGGGGAACTATAGAAATTACTAGATGTAGGATTTATCTACCCCATTTTAGATAGCCAGTGGTGTTATGCCTTGCATAACCACCCCATATTTTTCCTTGGTCAAAATGGGTCCCCCTTTTGTGTTTTTTATCCTTGGTTGTTTTTCAACAAAGTTTGGAGTTATTCTTTCTTCCAACACTTTGTTTTTCTTTTTTTTGTTGTTCTACTGGAACCAAAACTAAAACAAAATCTAGGTTGAAACTTGTTTTGAGGATTCCATTATGATCTCGGTCCCGTTTTTCTTTTCGTTGGTCTCTTTATTTGTCTTTTTCGGAGCCAGAGCCAAAGTGGATTATAAGTTTGAGATTTATATATAGTCTCAAACTTATTTTTATTCCACCTCTGCCTCTACCTTTTGGTTTGTTTGCTTGGACTTGAGATCAATGATAGGTTTTATTGTTTTAGTCTTGGTTTTTTTCTTTTGGTTATTTCTTTCCTTTTCTTCTTTGTTAGGAGAACCGAAATTGAAACCAAAACAAAACTCGAAACTTGGACAAAGTTTCTAAATCAACTTCCATTATGTCTCTGGTCCCACCTTTCTTTCTTTTTATGTCTGACTTTACTTCAGTCGCACAATAGTCTTTTTCTTGTTCCCTCCATGGTTCTGACTCCGATCTACTACATTTATGGCATTAATTATAGGTGCCTTACACATATGAAGTTGGGTTTTCAACCTTAATTTAGGTTAATTCGATGGTTATTATCACTGTTTAAATAGTAAGCACGAACCAGAGCTACGGTGGAGCATTTGGGAGGGTGATTCAATCAAAAGTGAGAAAATTTCACACGGATTCACATCAAAGGACTAGACTGTTGGATTGCGTTTGGAGAAACTAAAGAATTTATGGAGCATCGGGTGAGGCTTCTCAGAGGAGTCAACTTGCAGAAACTTCAAAAGTAACAGCTAAGCCTAAAAAGGTTACACCTAAAAAGCTCCCTTATACCTTGAGGTATAATCATCAGGGTCCTATCATCACAACTAGCAAGGTGGAGTCTGGTTGGGTAGACATAATTGATACAAATCTGGGTCTGTTCCATTGTGAGGAGTTTTACTCTGAAATATTTGTTGAGGAGGTGATAGGGAGAACCCACAGGGTAGTTGAGTCTAGCTTGCCTCACATCATTATTTTTCCTTTGTCAATCCAATGTCCTAAACTAATAATGATAGTAGATGGAGCTTATAATCTGGCTACTAGACAATGTGTGGATTCACAAGGCAATGTCATCATAGATTTGACTCCCCAAATGTTCCAGTTTATGTTCAATGTCCCTAATCCAAGGAATCCTATCCAGCTCAATGAGGCGGAGGCTTTGAAAATATATAGTAACCATAAGGAAGCCAACAAAGCTCATTTGAATAAGAAATAGATGAGAACTGAGAAGAAGTCTCTGATAAAGCTTCCAAATCAGCCTAAAAGTGCAGAGTTCTACAAAGAGGTAGGGGACGTAATAATGATGTTATCCAAAGTCTTTGGAAATAGGGATGCTTTTCACTTCAAAGAATGGATTTTTCCATTCATTCAAACAATCTTCGATGGTAGGCAGTAGTTTAATTGGCCCATGATTGTGTCTGAAAGTATACATAATCAAATGGTTAGAGTAAGAGAAACCAAGAGTTTCTTTATGACCTCTTATGTCATTTATGCAGCAGCAAGGAGAGGAATTTTTCTAGGGTTAAATAGAGTGGGAGTGTTGGGAGAACCTAATGGACACAATAAAGTATGGAACTATTATGACCAGCTATCCTTATAGATCTTTGAACTACATTATAGAAGAGTTAATGATGCATTTATGTATGTTATTATTAACCAACTCAATGGAGATGTAGGGTATAGACCGAGCCAGGAGGCCATGGAATTCATTATAGAGTGGGGATATTGGCTTATCCAATACCCAAGCTTACTTATTTTAGGCTAGCTAAGTTTGATGGTCATCCTCATTTACTCCCTAGATGTTGCAGTAATAGGATGGTTTTGATGGAATTTGTTTATCAATCCTTAGGGGTAAATGCTAGATTTGAAATAAAGCATAAGACTGGTTGTCACAAGCTCCCCATGCAGTTGGGTGAATAAAGCTTCCCACACCTTGTGGGAGCTAAGGTTGTCTGCAATTAATTAATGCATTTGAAATTGGGCCTATATACCGATAGGAAGCATTTTGATCCAGAGAAAAAGATGAATGCCTTGCTTGCTTCTGTTTTTGATAAAAATTTCAATCTGTTGGACTTCTGGAGTGATCTTCTGGATGAATATGATTTGAGGAAGAGGAACTATGAAAGACTGCCTATCGCACTCGTGGTGGAATGTGGGGTCAAAGTGGACATTCCTGAAACACTATCAAATGGTGGTGTAATTTTGGATCCCTTATATGAAGCACATGATGTAGGTGTGAACCTAGAATAAATGGAAATCTGCATAGGTAGACGATGTTAAATCTAATCTAATAAATATTAATCTAAAATCAAACAACTAAGAATGATTAAAAATGAACAAAACAATTAAAACTATAACTAGAATAGTCTCATCGAATATGCATCCACTCCTTCAAATTATCTTGATTGTCCTTCTCCATTTTGATGCATCAGTATTCTTGCGCTCAGATTTTTAGTATTGATGCAAGCATAACCTGGATGTATTGTCTCAGCAAAATATCGAAGATAATAGGTTCTTCTCAAAAGTATTGATTTCAGGAGGAATAATAATGATAATGACAGGTCAATTTATAGATTTTGGGTTTTCGAATGATTGGCTCAAATTCGAAAGAGAGATCAACAATCGAGATTGATGAATGCCATGTGATGTGAGTTTTGTGTCAGTTAGAATGTGAGTTAGGAAATTCTACAGGATAAAGATTAAATTAGAACAATAACTTAATCTTGTGTCAAAACTATTCAAAAATAGAAAGAACACAAGTTCCAGATTAAATAAACAATTTAATCTTCAGTTGAGAGTCTTCAAAAAATACAAGAAATAGACTTTGAATGAAAGTACAAAGTTAGAACTCGAAGAATAATCCATTCGAATGCACACATGAATTAATTAATTAAATAAAGATATTTAATTAATAAATTCATTCATGCATATGAGTTAGAACTAGTTAACTGACTGGTTGTGACAGAGAGTCATTTCGCAGAGATGATCAAATATCGAATCTGAAGATAATTGACGGATTTAAAATAGATCTCAAGTTAGAAGGTGAGTGAATGATTAGATAATTGGACAACAGAAGAATGTGATAGAAATAATTAATTATGAATTAAATGTTAATTTAATTCAACATTCGAAATTGAAATAAATTGATTAAATAAATAATGTAATTTATTTAATTGACTGTTGAAATGGATTAATTCAATAATTAAATAATAAATATTTAATTATAGTTGAAATATGACAAAGGGGTAATTAAATAATAAATTATTTAATTAAGAAAGAGAATTAATTAGTTAGCGACATAATTAAATAAATATGATTTATTTAATTAATCAAGTTGAATAAAAGGCCATAATGAATTAATTAAATAATTAAAAGGGTTATTTAATTAATAGAGGAAATATGTGTTTAGAAAGGTAATTAAATAATAAACATTATTTAATCATGACCATGGATAATAGAAAATTATGTTGAAAGTGGTACTCGCAAGCCTAGACCAATTTTCGGTGTCTATAGTTTGCCCCTCTCTGATACAATGTTGTTTCAGTGTTGTGTCAAAGAAAATATACGCCGATCATGCCCTAGTATGAAGCAGGTTAGGGTATGCCCCCTCGGGAAAATTGACAAATTTTTGAAAAATTTCAAAAAAATCAGGAAATATTCTCGATAAGTCAATTTGATGGTCAGAAATGCTATGGAGTTGACGAAATTGAATTTGGAAGTGTTATGGATGTGTACGGGTTATCATAAGTTGGAAGGTTAAGTGGCCAATAGACAAGGTCAAAAGAAATTCCACCCAAACCCTAGGTATAAATAGAAATTAGGTTGAAAACCAATTCATTTGCGCTCAGAAGAGTTGAAGAATTGAGAATTTTGCTTTGAGTATTGGATGAAGATGTCTCCAATTTGCTACACTACGCATCACGGATATCAGATCTAGACATTCAAACAGCTAGCTGACACAGGACTCCCGATATGTACCCTAAAATGAGCTTTTGAAATTTCATTTTGCACATAGCTTTAGGCACTTAAAATTTATTTTGCACATGCAGTCTTTTGTGTTCGACGCATATGCATTCATGTGCAACACATCTTCTTACGGAATGACGCATTTGCAAAAAGATGTCTAGGCTATTTTAGGTCATTGAGGCATTAGTCGCATATGAGAATAAATGCACCGCATTTGAATTTATGCATCGCATTTGTGTTTTAGATAGGCAAAATGAATTTGCACTGCATATGAATTGAATGATACATTTTCTTATTTTTGAAAATGAAGTGATTTGTGCAATGCATATGAAATGTATGACGCAAATGCTTTGGTTTGCAATGCATTTATAGAAATGCACCACATGTGCTATAGTGAGCCGCATTTGGTTGCTAAAATTTTCTGATAAAAACTTGAAAAATAAAAAATGGACCTTTGACATCATGGTTGAAATGAACTATACAGGTTATTTTAGATCCCATCTATACTTGGGAGACACGACCCGATACTTTCGAGGTAAGAGCTTAGTTGGTCAGTGCAGAGACATGATTACTTTGGAGACTGGGACTACAACATGTACTGACTATGCCCACAATTAGGGAAAATAGAGGTATGTTGACTGCTTTGTGTGAGCATGGCATTCTGAGACCTCATCATTTCATTTTCCAACTGGGGAAGTGACAGTTACATTAGAGAATGTTTACAGGATTTTGAGACTACCTATTAGAGGAGAGAGGGTTATGTATGACACACAATGTGGGTACAACGAGCTGACTAGATTCTATGTTGTAGATGACATTAGGAGATTAGGGATAGAGCACTATGAGATCAGATGGCAGGTTCTAGCGGATAGGTACGAGAGGATAGCTTGCATCCTATGTACATTGATTGGAGGGATAGTTCTTCCTAACTAGTGGGGTCATGGATTTCCTATCAGGTGGGGAGAGATGCTTGTGGGGATGTTAGAGAGAGACGTTTTGTATGCCTGGGGTCCCTGTCTATTAGGCATGATATACTTCCATCTACATGATATAGTGTACCGAGATGCACAATCTATGAGTTGTGGTACCACTCTTCTCATGGTTTAGGCATGGGAGTGTATTGTTGTATTTCAACCTCATGTTACTGTAGAGCGAGAGGCTAGATCTCCTTATGTTTTCTGGTATATGGGAAACATTACTCAAAGTCATGTAGGAGACATAGGCTAATGGAGACATGCACTAGACACACTGGTTCAATTCACGTGGAGGCCATACATGGATTGCAAGAGATGGTCAGATGAGGACGGGCATTTGACCTACTATAGGCAACCACAGTATTTGATTGGTAAGATTTTTTTGAGTGTACACATCATTGAGAGGCACCCTCTTGATCGGGTTTTGAGACAGTTTGGGGAGGTTCATGATGAGCCTAGAGGAAGAGCAGAGTTTGCTCAATCTTCCAGAGAGGTTCCACAATGGGGACCTATGATACCAGTGGCTACTATAGAGGTAGAGATTCAAGCTTTACAACCTTTACATTGGAGATGGAGAGGCAGAGCACCAGATCTAGGGACTATAGCTGCTTATGACACATGCTTAGTAAAGCATCGTCCTATTCCATATATAAATCCAGATCAACTGGCACTAGTAGAGAGATGAGGTACAAGGCTGAGAGGGTGGCATAGAGGTAGAGGTGGTGGTAGGGGTAGTGGTGATGTTGGTAGAGGTGGTGGTGGTAGATGAGGACGATGGGGATGGAGAGGTGGTCGGGTAGGTGGATTATCACCTATCCGAGAGGTAGAGGCAGAGGATGTACCAATGTTGGACCTCGGAGGTGGCATAGAGGCACAGGTTGGAGAGGAGCATGCAAAGGTAGAGATTGGTGTAGAGGACCTTGTAGAGGAGGAGGCTGATGTTGAGGAGGAGGCGCCTATGGAGGAGAAGGAGAGAGAGCTCTGAGATCAGATTGTAGAGAGGCAGCGGGATGAGGAGGCTCCTAGGGATAGTGATAGGGAGGCATTGCAGGAGAGGCTCAAAGTGGTTACAACAGAGCTAGATGCCTTGCAGAGAGAGAGATAGTGCTTTTATGGAGAGAGATACTGCTCTTATGGAGGGGGACCAGGAAATAGCCCAAAGATAAGAGATAGAGTAGAAGTTCATAGAGGCTAGATGCCTTTGTAGTGGTACTTCATCTAATGGGATGGTTCATGAGCTAGTCAGATCAATAGAGAGGGTGACATATTATAGATATTTGTATGAGTTAGGGGTGCCAACAAAGAGATGAGCTCTTAGCTTTTTAGAGGTTCACAGTCACAGATCACAAAGTAGGAGTCAAGCTAGGACTCAAAGCACAGAGGGTGTCGTAGGACCACCAAGATCAGGTCTGTATGATAGGCCTTCCACCTCACAGAGATTACCTCTGAGGTAGTTTCCTCCACCTTCACCATGTGACAATAGTGGTAGTGGGACACATTGACACTATTATATATATAGACACTATATTTTGATTAGAGAGCCTACGAGCTCATTTTTATTTATGGATACATTTCAACACTGTACTGTGACACGTTATTTTGAGCGATATATATATGATTTTTAGCGGCTTCTATATGATATGCAGTTTTATTTTATAGTGATGCATTGCTTCTATATGATTATGTTTCCTAGATGATGTATGTACATGTGCTATGGATGGATGTTTCTCCATGATGATGAGTTTATGCAGTTTATGATGCTATGGTGACTCTATTTACTTATGATAATGGAATGCAATGTTCTAAATGATGTTATTTTATATTTGATGGTTATATACATCTAATGTTTCCATTATGTACCTTATGATGATGGAATGCCTATTATGCAATGATTTTCCTAGATATGCAATGAAGATTTCTAATGTTCTTATTTGTTTGAAATGCAATGTAATTATATGATGTACTACATTATTTACATAATGCTTATGGAATGTATGCATATACAAATTATCTAATGTTGTTTTTGTGTCATAGGACTCTATCATTATATCATAAAGAAAAATTTTAGCGGAGATGATTTCAAAATTTTAGTAAGAAACAATGAAGGTGGTTGATTGAAAAAACATATGATCTTCGATATTTTTCCATATATGCTAAACTTTCTTTTATTATCATCATTGGGCGGGAATGAAACAATTGGATAGTGCACACCATGATATGATATAGACCATAGTGTACAAATTCATCCATCTATGACAAACAAACAGTCGTAGACAAGGAGTGTCTTAACTCATACTAAGGACAAGATTGCCCCAGTCATTTTGTTGAGACAAACCACAAACAACAAACAAATAAAAGACAGGTCATGAGACATCATTGCTCCTCTAAATCCTTGATAGGACATCCTTGAGAAAACTAGTAACATGACTCAAAAACCAAAGTTAAAAAGATAGTTGATAGACAACAGCCAAAGAAAAAGAGTCCTGAGACATCCTTGCTTCTCTAAATCCTTGATAGGGACATCCTTGAGAAAGCTAGTAACTAGACTTATTCACAAATCAATAGAAAGATAAGACAAAATAGGATATAAAGTCATAAATCCAAATAAAAGTATTCACCAAAACTTGATCTTGTGGGATTGTTCGATGTTTGATGTTTGACATAGTGTAATGTGAGGGATGACACATACCGCATAAGATGTTGAGTCTGGTTTTGACTTGGTGACTATCTGTGTAAGGCATGACAAAGCCTGGTTTCAAAAAGACATGTGCCATATAAGATGTTGGAGCTTGATGCCGTTGATGTGACAAGCTACATGAGGCTATGACAATTTGATGATGTTCGTTGATAAGAAAGACATATCTTTCTTAAGACATAAGTTGATCACTCTAACAATGTGTTTGATTTTGACTTGATGACAGTTTTAAGATGTTTTGCTTGTTGATGCATGACTTGTTTTGATTCCTTGACTGGTTTGATTGTGTGTGTGTGTATTGACATTGTATGACTTGAGATTATATACCCTAAAGGACTGACCTAATGTGGCCTCAAGGGCTCATCGATTGATTAGCCTTGCCTACGTTGTACACGTAGAGACCTTGTAGTTTGACACAACTTTAACTAACATAATTGACTAAAAATATGTACTTAAGTTTGGTGATATGTAATGTGTGTGATAGTGAATATGATAAACCCTATTGGACTTACCTAGTGCGGTCTCAAGGGCTCATCAATTGATTAGCCTTGCCTACATTGTACATGCAGAGACCTCGTAGTTCGACATGACCAATGACTTTGAATGTACGAAGAGTCATGATTTTAATGTGTGTGATACATGAAAAACCTAGACAAATAGACCTAATGCCTCAAGGGCACATCGACATATGGCCTTGCCTACATCCAGTCGCAGAGGCAACATAGTTCAACTATGTATATGACTAACTTGACTTTGTTTTTGGGATTTTCTAACATGTTTTGATTTTTTTGTCTTTTTGAGGTTTTCTACTATTTTTGAATTTTTTCAAGACATTTTCCAATGGTGTAATACTATGTACAAGGTTCTCATGGCATAGAACAATGATTTTCCCCCACTTGGGAATAAGACTTGTGAGATGGAGTGGGGAATGTGATGGAATGGAATTGATGTCAATCATTCCAAACAATGGATAAGAGAACCATTGATTATGAGGGACGATGAAAAGTCTGATTGGAATGATGGTAGATGAAAGAGTGAGTTTGACTACACATGGCGCCTGTTTGCTAGGTTTTTGCCATGGTAATTATCCATAGTGCCAACGAAGTGGTTTTCACTATTGGATGGATTATTTCTCTTTACTCTTTATTGATTTTTCTTTTTTTTTGGTGTTACAAAGATGTCTGCTTGCTAGGTTTTCATCCAGGTAATCATTTTTTTGTTTTTTATTTCTTTTGTATTTTTTTAATTAAGACAAAGACTCTCAGAAGCTACGCATAGAACCTCTTTAGATGAAGGTTGTTGATTGGTGACAAAAGTGGCTCTCCTTCAGGGGTAGAGAGTTGGTATGCTCCTGATCCAAAAGCTTATGTGACAATATAAGGCCCTAACCAGTTAGGTTCAAACTTACCTAGATTTTCTCGTTCAACTTGATTCTTGGGATTCTCCATTAAAACCAATTCACCAATGTCAAAGTGTTGATTTAGAACTTTCCTATTATAGCTATGATGAAGATGATTTTGATATGCTTGCAAATGGTCTAGTGCTTTCTATCTTCGTTCATCGAGTAATTCTAACTCTTGTAATCTGGATACACGGTATTCTTCATCATCAATGTGACCTTTCAAGGACACCCTCAGGGAAGGAATTCCAACCTCAATAGGTAAGATATCTTTAGATCTGAATACTAGGGAGTATGGAGTGGTGCTAGTGGGAGTACGGATGCTTGTGCGGTAAGCCCATAAGGCAGGATTAAGTTGTAGGTGCCAGTAACGACCAACATCATTGATAGTCTTTTTTAGTATTCTAGAAATGGTTTTATTAGATGCCTTGGCTTGGCCATTACCTTGTGGGTAATATGAGGTGAAAAATGATGTTTGATATGGAACTCTTCACATAAATGGCGTACTTCTTGGTTTTTGAATGGGTGGCCATTATATGTGATAATGGATTGGGGTACACCATACCAATAAATGATATAGTTTAGGATAAACTTGGATATCTGTGTGTCGGTGATGTAGGTCATGGGAATAGATTCAATCCATTTGGTGAAGTATTTGGTGGCAGTTATGATGAATTTATGGCCATTGGATGATGGAGGGTGTATCTTACCTATGAGGTCAATTCCTCATTAGGAAAAGGGCCATGGTGATGTAATCAGATGAAGCTCCTGTGCTAGTGCTCTTATCAAATCTCTGTGTATCTGACACTATCTACATTTATTTACAAATATATATGAGTCTTTTTCCATTGTAGGCCAATAATAACCTAATCTCATAATCTTATGGGCTAAAGTAGGACCACTAGAATGAGATCCACATATACCCTCATGCATCGCTCACAAGGTTTTTTGTGCTTCTTCAACATCGAGACATCTCATTAGGGCATTATCTAATGTACGTCTATACAAGGTATCTCTGATGATGGTGTATTTAGCTGACTTACGGATAAAGGTTCTGCATTGGTTGTTTGACAGGTCTAATGGTAAGGTTTGGTCATTTAGATAGTTGAATATGCCTTTGTACCAAGGGGAAGTAGGACCAAAAATCATACACACCATCACAAAATCAGGGACATCATAGGTAGGGACCAACAACTGTTCAACCAAAAACTCAAACTTAGGCATGTTGCTTGGAATATCCAATAAGGAACCCATGGTTGCCATAGCATCTACAACCCTGTTCTGAATACATGGTATTTTTTGAAAGGTAATGTCATCAAAGTATTGCTTGAAATTTTCGGCCATGCACTTGTAGGGGGAAAGTTTCTCATCCTTGGTTTCATAATCATCATTTACTTGTCAGACTACTAGCTGAGAATCGCCAAAAACATGTAGACTTAATCTTCCATTGGCTTGCCATTCTCAGTCCTGTCACTAAGGCTTCATACTCTACTATGTTTTTGGTGCAAGGGAAAGAAATTCTAAATGATTTAGGAATAGTATCACCTTGAGGTGTAACAAATAGGATACTTTCTCCTAAACCACAATTTTTATGTGACCCGTCAAAGTATAATTTCCATTCGGTTCTAGTGTCAACTATGAAGATAAACTCATCAGGAAAATCCGCCACTAAAGGATGGTCTGCCTTCATAGGTGCATCCACTAACTGATCTGCAATCACCTATCCTTTTATAGCCTTCCTCTCCACATATTGGATGTCATACTCACTAAGTATCATAACCCATTTAGCCAATCGTCCTATTAATGCTACTTTACATAGCAGATATTTGAGGGGATCAATCTTTATGATCAACATTGTTTGGAAATTTAGCATATAGTGTCAAATTTTTTGAGTATCAAAGACTACCACAAGACATGCACATTCTATGTTATTATAATCTAATTCATATCCCACCAAGGTATGACTAATATAGTACTCTTCTCTTTCATGACCTTGATCATCATTTTGTGCGAGAAGAGCTCCTAATGCTGACTGAGTTGCTGAAATGTATAGTATCAACGGTTTTCCATCTATAGGTGGAATTAAGATAGGTGGAGTGAGCAGATAATCCTTGATCTATTGGAAAGCTTCCTAACATTTAGGTGTCCACACAAATGGTACTCATTTCTTGAGTAAATGTTGAAATGGGTGTATTTTGTCTGCCAGTTGTATAATGAAACGCCTGATAGATTGTAATTTTCCCTATAGTGTTCTTAGTTGACCAATGTTGACTGGAGGAGGCATTTCTACAATAGCTTTTACCTTCTCTAGATCTACTTCAATGCCTCTTCTAGAAATGATATACCCTAGAAGTTTCCTTGATTTCACTCCAAAGACACATTTCTTTGGATTTAGTCTGACATTGTAATTCTCTAGCCTCTAGAATATCTTGTCTATAACTTTCAAATGATCTACCCTTGTTACTAATTTATCTGTAATGTCATCGACATAATATTCCATGAGAGTATGTACAAAGTCATGGAAAATAGTAGTCATTGCTCGTTGATAGGTATCTCCTGCGTTCTTAAGCCCAAAAGATATAACATTCCAACAGTATGTCCCCCATGGACACGTGAAAGTTGTCTTGTGTTGGTCTTCAACTGTGATTTTGATTTGGTTATATCCAGAGAAACCATCCATGAGGGATAACATCTTGTATCCTATTGTAAGATCTTACTATCATGTCTGTGTTCGACAAAGGGAAGTCATCCTTAGAACATGCCTTGTTGATGTCTCTAAAGTCTATGCAAATGCAAATTCCCCTAGTTGGTTTGGTCACTCGCAAAAGATTTGAAATCCTATCTACATAGTCTATGGTTCTTATGAATCCGACATCCGAGAGTTTCTTAAGTTCTTCTTTGACCAATAGAGCAATCTGTGGATGCATTTTCCTTAACTTTTGTTTGACTGGCTTAATACTTGGCTGTAATGGTAGATGATGCAATATAAGGTCTGGATCCAGCCCAGGCATGTCTACATATGACCATGCAAACTTTATCTATCTCTTTATGAAGAAGTCATGAAACTCTTATTTTTCTGTCTCTGTCAATGATGCCACAAAATATACTATCTAACAGTTCTCTTTTGTATTTATGTTGACTTCAACAGACTCTTCTACTAGCATTGGTGACTTTTCCTGTTCAACTGGGAGAATGTTTAAACCTCCATCCTTGGGTGCCTCAGAGAGGTTTTTTCCCTTAGATACGTCCTTTATTTTTACTATTTCTTCGTCCAAAGGCGCCTTTCAGTTTTCACCAAGGGACTTGTCATTTTTCTCATTTTCATCATTTTTCTTTTTATTTTCATTTTTGTGACTAGAGGTGTAAATAGACTCCCCAAAATATGCTTTGTCATCCAAGTCTATGGTAAAACCAGCTTTATGATCCCCTCTTGGTATTCCTTCTCGAAGTCCTAGGAACTTAGCTATTGCTTCGCTCTCGAATGTGTCTAAGGTGGGTGTACCTTATTGATCCCAGTCGATAAGTTAGGGATATATGAGAGTCATGTCATCATCAGAGTTATCAAAGGTGGAAGTTGACAAGGTGAATATAGAGTGGTTGACATGCTCATAGAAGTTTTGGAATAACTTCTTTTTATTTTTCCTATGGGTAGGTAAACTCTGATGTGGGACTATTGCAATGGCTAGGTTGTAAGAAGATGGTTCGTCAGGTGCCCAAGATGCATGATCAAGGGTTTCCCAATAATAGTGCTTAAGCCATTCTTCTTTGGACAAGGATTTCTTATTATGTGGACTAGATGACTTTGGTAAGGGTTTTATCATTTTTTCCAATTCTCCAAATAGATTATCTAGGTTCATGGAACTGGTAGAGGAAAGGGAATCCCATTCACAGTCACTTGGGTTAGGGGATTCATCATAAACTGGGGGAAGTGGTTTGTGAGATATCTCGATGTCTTCATAAGTAGTCACTTCCTCTTGAAATGGTGGCGAAGTACTAGGAAACCCAATTCTAAGTGGTTGAAACCCTAGCCCTAGGTATTTTGGTCGTGGTGATACAATGATTCATTCCATCCTTCCATTTTGATGTAGTCCTAACCCACTATGTCCATCATAGCCTTTGCTTTGCATCATCTCAAAGCCTTTTCCATATTGATCCTTAGCTATTTGAATAGACGGTGAGGGGTATTCATTGTCTTCCTAGTACAACCAGGAGGTAATATCACCTTGGTCCATAAATTCTTCACTTAACTCTCCCCATTTGGTCAATGTCATTGTAGGGGGAACATGAAATGTGACTATTGAATGTCTTCTATCTACCATGGGTAAGCCATATGCCTTAGGTGGAACCAGCTAACTAACACAATAGGATGCCTTCATGTGATATTCTCCACAACCTTGTCTTGGATCTCGACCTTAGGAGCAGATGATGGTGGTTTGAATGAAATAGACTTGGTAAGATGTGATGGATCAATGTATAGGGATAAATTGCATGATGAAGCTTCTTGGTTAACTAGTACATATCATTGTGGAATTTTCCTTAGGCTTGTACAATATTGAAAAGGATCTAAATCACCATCAATCATGATCTCGATGCCATTATACAAGAATTTAAGATATTGGTGATATGTGGAAGGTACAGATTTAATTGCATGTATCCAAGGCCTACCTAACAATAGGTTATGCAGAAGGGTGAGATCCAAGACTTGGAAGCTGGTGTTCATAAATATTGGGCCAATTCTGATAGGGAGTGTGACAAATCCTTTGGATGATCTTTCCTCATCATCATAAGCCTTGATGACTATACTCTTAGAGGTGTCTATGCATTATTTTGAGAATCCTAATGCCTTAACCAATTTTAGGGTACACACATTCAAACCTGCTCCTCCATCTACCAAGACTCGTCTGACTTTGGTTTGATGGACTAGGACTTCAAGATGTAATGGGTCATTATGATCACTCTTTTTGGTTGAGTAATCCTATTGGGAAAATGTGGCATGATGGGAATTGGTTAAATATCCCACCATTTATTTGAAATGATTGACATCTAAGTCTGTAGGAACAATCATGTTCTATAAAGCTTTTTTGAGAATGGCTCGATGATCAAGTGATAAGGTCAACAGTTCCAAAATGGATATCTAAGCGGGGGTTTTTCTCAATTGATCAAGGAGATTGTACTTAGATTTGCAAGACTATGTAGGTGGCTCAGAAGAAGGACCTGGAAGAGTTATCTTAGTTATGTGTGTGTTTACAACACATTCTAGATGCTTCTTAATGGTGATGGTATGGATATTTTCATTTGCAGCTTGGAGGTGATTTATGATCTTTCCTTTTGCATAGTCATACTTGGTATTTGCATAATTGGCTGATGGAGTATTCTTGGTTCCCAAACTGGAGGCCTTTCCTTTCGTGTGGTCATGTAATGGGTCTGTGAAGACCTTATGATCACTATTCTTGGTATTTTTCTGCCCATTGACCTCTATGGTTTCATTTTCAACAAAGTATTGTATAATATTCTTCAGTTGTTGACATTGTTGTAGGTTGTGTCCTTTTGTTCGATGATAGTCACAATAGGCATTATCGTCCCACCATGAAGTTTTAAACTATCCAAGATCATACTCTCTTGCTTCCAAAGGTTTAATGAGATAATGTTTAATCAACTCTTTGAAAATTATCTCGAGTGGCTGCCCCAAAGGGGTAAATTCACGTGTAGGAAATCTCCTTTGTGGTCATTGTTGTTGTGAATTTTGGACAAAATTTGTTGTTTGATCTGGACTATTTGTCATGTCTTGATTAGGGTTGTAACCTCTAAGTGTGATAATTGGTCCCATATGTATGGTCTTAGCATCAACAATGTTGTCATTTGTAACATTTTTGTTTCTAGACCAGAACTTGCTTCTATCATTGGGTACATTTTGATGTTGAACCACTGGGTTTCTGCGTGGTACTTTAATTTCTCCTTTGTCAATAAAGCCTTTTTCAAGGATGATTCCCTTTTGTACCAAGTCTAGGAATGAAGTACAACAATGTACCCTTAATTCACCTCTCAGTTTTGGATTGATGTTTTCAAGGAATATTGTGACCTTTTGTTTTTTTGGTATTTCAACTCGACATCTACTAGCTAGGCTTCTCCATCTCTAGAAGAAAGTGGTGAAATTTCCGCTGTCTTCTTGTGTTGTGTGGCACAAGGTAGCTATTGTTACTTCATTTTCTATGTTAAAGGAAAAGTGCTCGACAAAATTCTCAGCTAATTCACCCCAGGATCGTATTCCATATGGTAATTTAGAGAACCATTACAATGCTATCCCGATAAGGGTTAGCAGAAATAGTCTCATCAAGTATGTGGGGTCATATGATATGTCCATGCATGTCGTAGAGAATTATCTAATGTGTTCCAAAGGATTCTTCCTCCCATTATACTTAGGAAAAATTGGTATAATGTATCCATGGGAGAAGGGTGTCATGTAGAGCACTTTGTCAAAAGGACATGGACATAGATCTTGTGCTGAGATAGTTCGTTTGCCTGACATAGACATGTTGTCCATATGTTGTTGAAGCATTTGCATTTGGTTTTGGAGAACATCCACTTGTGTCAAGGACATGTTGTTTGTGTTGTTTGGATCAATGTAGGTGTTCTAAAATATTGTGTTCTATGATGGATTGTGATTTGGCGAGGGAATATATCCCGTTAGAATGTTTTGATTTGGTGTAGGAATATTTCTTTTCTGAATGTTCTGATTTGGTATAGGAGTTTTTCCTATCTGAATGTTTTGATTTGGTATAGGAATATTCATGCCAACTTTGGATCTCTTACCAATAGTGTTTGTGCCAAAGGGGTTTGATGACGTTGCTCCCACAGTAAATTATAAACCTTGTGTTACGTTGAAAGGGATTGTACTTACAAGTGATGATATTTGAGTAGGTATGCTAGTTGGTATTGCTGCAGTAATTTGGGGAATAGAAACACTTGACGTCACAATTTGTGTTGGTTGAGTAGACGGTGTTTTCAAAGTATGAATATCAAATTTTGGTGGTAGTGTGGCACCTTCTACTAGAAAATTTTCTAGATATCATTGGGGATCATTTGCCAAACACTCATCCATAAAGGATGCAAATTCGGGATCGTGTACAGGGGCATCTATGTCTTCAACATAAATTTGTCCATGTGTGTCTCTAGTAATGTATTTTTCAAGCAAAGGTTTGTGTGGTCTCTCTTTTCCTAATGGTTGATTTCCGAAAGGATTGACAAATTTGTTAGGGTCTGACATTTCTTTCTGTTTCTTTTTAGACCTTGTTTCAACCATGAAAAGTTGCTCAAAATGGGGTAATGCAAACTATGTCTAAAAACCAGTATGTCCTATTTCTATGTTTTTTGAATTTTTTGAATATAAAGGATATTGCTAAAGATTTCTAAAATGACGTATACTAAGATGATGTATGGTAGGATGGACAATATGAAAAATCTCGAATAGACTATGACGGTAAATGATTCTAAGATGTGTATAACCTACCACCTATGGAATAAATCCAAGCAATGATTTGAGCTGACCAAGGAACTTGATTGTAGGACAAAGACAGTTGAGCTGGAAAGATTCACAAATAGGATAATAGTGACTAGGTTCAATGATAGTAAAAAATCAGAACATGAACATATCCAATGACGAGGAAAGTTATTCTATTCTACGATATGCAATTTCCTAGGAAGTGTCTAAATGTATGCAACTTACGATGACTATGACTAGGATGTATATGACACCTAATAATGCAAGGTTTTGAGTAAATTTTTCTAGTTTCTATCCAAGGTTGATCTTTAGAAACAAAAGCGAAAAAGACAGTTATGCTTTCAGACTCAGTTTGCAATTTTCAAAGTTTTATGTTGACAGTCAAATGTGGTTCACCTATCAGATGCTATTCTATTTTTGATAGACGCGTTTTAGGTTATCGATGAGGTGATTTGACTAAAACCGGTTTCAAATGTTGACAGGCAATTACGATTTTTGGATAGATGTGGTTTAATTTATTGCAGATACGACTCAAAATATGGACTTTTTGAATCTAACACTATTGACAGACACTTGCAACTTTTCATTTGACAGATAAGGTTTGCATATACACATGCAAATCAAAAATAATAGTTGCGGCTCAGAAACTAGACTATGTGAAGTTATAAACTTTTGATAGAAACATGCGGCATTTAACTTAACAATTGCAACTCTCTAAGATAGATGTGGTTCTAAAAATGACAGTTACGACTCTATTTGATAGTTGCGATTTTCTGAAGATGATGTTTCAACTGACTTCGTTTGATGATCAAGTTTTTTGATGAATACAGAAAAAACAATCACATAATACAATGTGTTTTTAGTTTGTAGTGATAGATCTGTTAAAATCAGAGAACAATTACTCCCTAGGTTGTGTTGGACAATATTTACTGAGTTCTTACTTGGATAAATCTAGCTATACATATTCAAGGCAGATGACTAGTAGCTTGACCCCACTAGCTCCCCTCCATGACACTCACTTATATGGGGCATCCAAGCTACTATACCCATGAAACTCTCATGGCATACATCTCATCTCCACACATGAACTGTAAATATGTAAGATGGATTCACAGGTCCGAACCTACTGCACCAGCAAATAGAAAGGATTTTATCAAACTACAACAATTTGGATTTTTAATTTAGGCACCCATTCAGAAGAGCCATGCGAGAGGCAATATCATCCCAATTTTGCAGGGGTTAGGCTCTGCAAGTTTTAGCATACCATAAGGGTACTGCGGAGTCAAGTGCTGGTCTATTGTGATCCTTGTAATACTGATATTTTCTTGAGTATTAAAATTTGTATACCAGTTGGGAGTCGTTGGTGATAAGCGTATAACCGGTTTTGAGTCATCTTGGGGTGAGTACTTTTTCCCACCAAGACAGGCCCAAGTTCTAGAGTCAATAATCATTTCTCTTACATGCAAGATCGCATAAATGCGGAAGGGGAGAGGATACTTCGATATACCAAATCAGGGTTCTAAACTAAATAATTGCAGACATGAAAAACATTTGTTAATTTTTAAACCCAAATGATATTTTTCTATCTACCAAATAGAAAAGTGTTTTAAAGAAAATAAACAAATTCAATGTCTTCACATAAGGTCCTACATGCAACTGATTAGTAATTTATCTATGTCTTCGGCTTTCATCTTGCAGAAAAGATGTTTTTGGTTTTTTTTTTGGTCTTCTACGCTTCATCCTACAAAAACTAAATTATCCCCCTTAACACAGCTACAAACAAAACATTAATGAAAACAAAACAAGACAAAAACTAAAAATCAAATCATGAAAATACGAAAGTAAAAAAAAATGAAAAGAAATTTTACCAGGCAGATGCGACTTTTAAACTTACAGATGTGGTTCAATGTTGACAGTTGGATGCGGTGCGGTGTTGAAAGTCGGATGCGGTGTGGGATGTTGACAGTTAGATGTAGTGTATAATGTCACAGATGTGGTTCATATTGTCAGATGTGTCGCATGATGTATCAAATGCGGTTCATGAGAACAGATGCATCGTTTCTTCAATCAATTGCAGTTTGCGGTACAATTCCTACAAAACAAAAAAAGGAATGATGAAAAAATGTTGCGAAATTTGAAGTGTGATTCACATCGGGTTCACCAAATGTAGACCTAGAATAAATGGAAATCTGCATAGATAGACAATGTTAAATCTAATCTAGCAAATATTAATCTAAAATCTAACAACTAAGAACTAGTAAAAATGAACAAATCAATTAAAACTATAACTAGAACAATCTCACCGAATATGCGTCCACTCCTTCGAATTATCTTGATTGTCCTTCTCCATTTTGATGTATCAGTATTCTTGCCCTCAGATTTTGTATTGATGTAAGCATAACATGGATGTATTGTCTCAACAAAATATCAAAGATAATAGATTCTTCTCAAAAGTATTGATTTCAGGAGGAATAATAATGATAATGACAGGTCAATTTATAGATTTTGGGTTTTCAAACGATCGACTCAGATTCGAAATAGAGATCAATGATTGAGATTGATGAATGCCATGCGATGTGAGTTTTGTGTCAGTCAGAATGCGAGTTAGGAAATTCTACAAGATAAAGATTAAATTAGAACGATAACTTAATCTTGTGTCAAGACTGTTCGAAAATAGAAAAAACACAAGTTCTAGATTAAATAAGCAATTTAATCTTTAGTTGAGAGTCTTCGAAAATAGAAGAAATAGGCTTTGAATGAAAAAGAAAAAGTTAGAACTCAAAGAATAATCTGTTTGAATGCACACATGAATGAATTAATTAAATAAAGATATTTAATTAATAAATTCATTCATGCATATGAGTTAGAACTAGTTAACTGACTGGTTGTGATAGAGAGTCATTTCGTAGAGACGATCAAATATCAAATCTGGAGATAACTGATGGATTTAAAATAGATCCTGAGTTAGAAGGCGAGTGAATGATTAGATACCTGGACAATAGAAGAATGTGACAGAAACAATTAATTATGAATTAAATGTTAATTTAATTCAACATTCAAAATTGAAATGAATTAATTAAATAAATAATGTAATTTATTTAATTGACTGTTGAAAAGGATTAATTGAATAATTAAATAATAAATATTTAATTATAGTTGAAATATAAAAAAGGGGTGATTAAATAATAAATTATTTAATTAAGAAGGAGAATTAATTAGTTAGCGACATAATTAAATAAATATGATTTATTTAATTAATCAAGTTGAATAAAAGGTCATAATGAATTAAGTAAATAATTAATAGAGGAAATATGAGTTTAGAAAGGTGATTAAATAATAAACATTATTTAATCATGACCATGTATAATAGAAAATTATGTCAAAAGTGCTGCTTGCAGACCTAGACCAATTTTTAGTGTCTACAGTAGGTACCAAGAATTTAGATCCTATAGATTGGGATTCAGAGGAGACAATTGATATTAAGCAAATGGCAAGACCAGTGTTGGATAGAAGTATCCAATGGGTCATACTGAGAACCAAGGAGCCTAGGGGTCAAACCTCCAAGAAAAGAAAAGGTGCAAGTACCTCACAAGGGTATAGGAGAATGAATAGGAAAATGCCTCCAAAGGAGCCCTTGGAATTCTTCCCTCCGAACGTAGAGGAATTTTAACTTGAAGCTCTAGCTCAAGATTTTCCTGAAGCATAAGAACAAGAAGTCCCAATAGGACTTGTGGCCTCGGCATTGGTCATGGGTGATTTTCCTACTCAACTCCCTCCTACAGAACAGCCAGGTGGAGAAGTCCCTAGGGGAACCCTTCATATGGAAGCAGAGACTTCAAAGGGAAAGGAGGTTGAGATGGAAATTCATGATGTAGAAACGGACTCTAAGGGTACTTTTTTAGATAAGGAGACACTAGAGGAGATGCCTCTTGATGAAACCGAGCATTTTTTGACAGCAAAGGATCAATGGGTACTATTTGAAGAGGTTAAGAAAGCATCAGATTCCGAAGAAAAAGCTGAGGCTTTGGAAAAACAATAGGAATTAGATGCTAAGGAACATGCTGAAGCTTTGGCAAAACAAAAGTAAATGGATACAAAAGCACAAGATGATGCAGTACTCTAGCAACAACAGTTAGAGGCGAACTGGAAAGCTAATGAATTGATCAAGAAGCAACAGAAAAAGGAGCATGAGCTCAAGAAAAAGCAGGAAAATGATAGATTGGAGATGGTGCAAAAGATACATGAGCTAGAAGAAGAGAAGGCCAAACAGAGAAGAGAAAGGGAGGCCCTTGCGGCTAAGCTTAAAATGGTTGAAGAGGCCTATAAGAAAAGAGAAGAAGAAGAATGCTTGCATAAAGAAAAGGATGTTGAAGAGCTTGTTAAGCAGCAACAGAAGGAGAAGGAAGCATTGGAAAAGATCAAGGACTTGGAAAGAGAAAGAGACAAACTACTTGAAGAGAAGAAGTTAGAGGAAGAATGATTGAAAAAGGAGCAAGAAGGATAGGGAAGAGGCTAAGAAACTGGCACAAGAGAATATAGAAAAAGAATAGCAAAATGTGCATGAGGTTGATTCTCAACCTAAAGTTAATTTATTACATCCACTATCTTCCACAACTGTTGCCTCTTCTTCTACAGTAATGGCTACCACTCCTAGTGCTCCTACCTGGTTGAAACTTGATCTTGAAAAGAAACAAATAGCTCCAGCACAGCCTCTTAATTGGGAAGAGATGATGAAGGGGATGGAAAAGGAGAGACCCAAGAAGAAGTTTAGAATTCTTCATTCCACAAGATTCACCGAGGTAGGGGAGATTATTGCAAAAATGTGCAATTCTAGTAGTGGATAAGGATAGGGGAGACATGTAGCTAATTGATTATCAACTAGGCACTATCAATTTAGGGAAGCCTACAAGGAATCAGCAGATGAATCTGATTGATGTTGTAGCTTCATCCACCAAGTCTAGAATGATGAAGACAAACAAAGAAAGGACGAGCTAAAAGCTCAATTGGATCAGCTACATAATTTCTTAAGGGATGTTTCCACTCCTAGGTCACAACAAATTTCTACCTTGGAAACACCAGTTTTTCTCAACAAAAGAGAGGTTGATAATCTGGTGCAAATGAATAATAAGTCTGGGATGATGGATAGGTGGATAGATAAACTTAACTAGGAATTGGGTGAGGTATTAGTAAGAAGTTTTGAGATTCATAAGAAAGTGCTGGAATTGATAGAGGAAATGAGTCACCACACTGAAGCTTTGGGAAAGAAAGAGGAGGAATATAGGGGGTATGTCCAGAAAATAAAGGATATAAATAAGTTTCCAAAGTCAACTCTTCTTGAGAAATCAATCCTTGAGGAAGACAATGCAGATTTCTTGGAAAAAGCCTCTAACATAATCCAGTTTAGATCTGATTTTATATACAAGCATAGGAATGAAATTCAAGATGCTAGTAAGGATCTAAATGAGAAACTTGATGAACTAGAAGCTATTGTATCTATTCTAGTTAATGTGGATATACTAGTTAAGGAGGGCCTACCTCTAAATCAATTAAAAGAGAAATAGGACAATAGGTTTCAAGAGGTTATGCAAAAAGAGGATGATGGAGAGGATCTATTATTAGATATATTAATGGATGTTAAGGAAGAAGTGAAAGCTGCAAGGAAAGAATTGAATAAATTAAAATACATGAAGGCGTTTTCCTCTATAGAATTGAAGAGAATTAAATTTGACAATAGCTAGATTGATGGGTCGGATGTAGATATTCTTCAACAAGCCTTTGCCAGTTATGATGAATACCTTCTGGAGAAAACTATGCAGGAATGAGTTGGCATCAGGATGGTCTATTTTGGACACATGACTTCCCCCCCTTTTTATGTCCTATTTCATAGGGCAATCAGCATTGGAACTGGAGATTGGCTAGTCTAAAGTTTTTGAGGAGGTTCCAATTCCTTGATGAGTGGATCTCAATTTTGATTGAGAGGGATTTGTGCTTAGCATGCCTATATGTATTTTTGAACTCCATATTGTAAGGGTTGGGTGATGAAAGTAGAATTAACCACCTGATGTAGTAGATAGGAACTTGTAGCTTTAAGTAAAGATACGTTGTTTTAAGTTTAGTTGAATTGAGATACACTTTTATACAATGTTATGTTGGAATTGAGTTTCTGGGATGAGGTTAGTGAACCATAATCGGTCTGTATTCTAGTGAGTTTTTTATGCATAAATGTTTCTTATTTGATGGGAATCAATAGGAGAAACTAGATTTCAAAGATTATTTCATTGAATTGTCTATCGATGGAATTGTTACATGTTTGTTGATCTATGTTATTGGCAATGAATGAAGAGTTTGTTCTTTTAAATCTTAAGGTTATTGCGATGAATGATTGTGATGATTAAACTAAGCACTATAAATGTATGCAATGGTATGGATTATTCTATGAATTGTATCATGTTATGGTTTTCTTGATTTGTTAAGGAGAATTCATTGTTAAGAATATATGTTTGGATGTTAGAGAATTTTCTTCATATTTTACTAATCTATCTTTTACTATTCATTAAAACCCCCCCCATTAAACATAGATTGATGAATTTGTTGTTGTTTGTATTCCTTATCACCAACAAAGGCCCCTTTAATATTATATTTGCATTGGCCAATTGAGTGACATCAGGCAAATGAGAACTAACTACCAAGACCTTGGGATTTAGGCTACTATATGTTGTCTTTCTTTTTCAAGAGAAATATAGTAGAAATATTTTTTTTTACGTTGCTTGTGTCATTTTCACCATCAACAGATCTAATGCTAGAAGGAGGGTTGAAGGAACAAGCTGGCTCAGATTGGGTCATTCTCACCGGAAAAGTATGGGAGGATTCTCAGATCCTCTACTGACCCTGAACCACTAATTGAACTTACAAACCCCGGTTAGACATAGACCCCAAGCTTGTAGAATTTTGATCCCACCATTGTCACCACCACTTACTCCACTTGGGTTTTGGCCAAATCCATCTTTATCGCCCCATCAACCTAACGTACCAGTCCAACCAACATCACCACCGATCCAACCTACTCAACCAATCCCACCACCACCCATGGCTTACTTCGTGAATAACCCCTCTCCATTAGGGACTATTCCTGGGGGTATCCATAAAGGTTTTTCCCCAAGTATATGCATGGAGAATCAAGAATCAGGGAGGAACATATACAAGCATTTAAGGATGCCTATACCCGTGCTCAGGTGGCTCACCAGGATGTTGTATGTAGGTTGTTTCCTTATTATTTGGGGGACATGGAATACAATTGGTATCTAAACCTGCCCCAGGCATCTATTCTAACATGGGTGGATTTAGAAAATGCTTTTATTAATCAGTTTTGGGTCTCTGTAGACCCGACCATCTTGTATCATCAATTCACTACCATAAGAGAGAAACATCATGAACCATTGCTATCATTCAACACTAGATTCCAAAGAATGTTCCACAAGTTACAAGACCCCTACTTAGTGGCTGAAAATATTTCCATTAAGGCATATTTAAGAACTTTTGATCCCCTGATTGGCCTATTCTTGCAGAGAACCTATGCTGCCAATGAGATCAACTCTTTTTCTAAACTTTATCATCTAGCTATTAAATTGCAACAGTAGATAAGTTTGTAATCAAGAAGTTTAGGAGTAGCTCTCCCTCCCATGGGTTATTAGATGCCTAACCCATCATTTTTCAACACAGTCCTAGGGATGTCTTACTCCCAATATGGACCTGCTTCTGAGTTACAAGCCTCACCTAGCATGCCCTTTTTTGCCAATGGTATGCAGGATTCTTCCCAATAGTCTCAAAACCACCAACAAAAAGGGGGAGGGTCAGCTCATGTTCATTCTCCATCTGTAGGGAAAATTGTGCAAAATGAACAAACTTTACAACTAACCAATGAGGTAGAGACTCTAGAAAAGACTCTATCTCAAATGTCCAACAACATGGCACAATTTAGATATAACCCCCCTCAAAACCAAAACTAGAATTATCAAAATCAGGGAGGTTATAACAACCAGGGTAGTTACTCTAACGAGAATGCAAATCAGAACACCAATAGGAACTTCTAGAACCAAAAATCCTCTAACCAAAACTATCAAAATCAAAATAGAGGATACAATCAGAGGTCCAACAATAATAATAGGTAGTGGAACACCGGACCCAACAATGGGGGAGTTCCCCATAACTATCAATCTGGTGAGAATAAACCACACACTGCTAATGTGGTGGACCTCAATTTCATGACTAATTGGTGTATACTAAATGATATTGCAGCACATTCTGAGGTCAATTGCCCAGAGATGGAAAAAATGGTGAAGATTGTGCAAGTTGATTCCCACCCTCCACAAGGAAATTCCAATCAAGATGGTGGGTTTGTAAGTACTTCTATGACTTATGAGACCATTGAGAAAAAATATGAATTTCCCATGTAGGGAGACAATGAATAAGAAGAAGATGTGTATGATGCCCAAGCCTTCCAATCCAAAGGTGGTCACTTCTTGAGAAATCAGAATAAGGGCCCATTCACTACATCTGCACCCCCAAACAACATGGTCCCACCTAATCAAAATGTAGATAATAACCCACCACCATCAAAAGGACCTTCTGACTCACATAATAAAGGTAATCCACCTTCTTTTCCTAAATATCAAGTTAGGAATGATTCAGAGTTTGATTTTATTGCATAACTGTAGAGACAAAAGACATAATTGTCATTCTTTGACATTATGAAGTGGTGCCCGGCCCAACGAGAAGTTGTGTTGAAAGCCCTGGAGGAGGCGGATCATCCAAAAGGAAAAGGTAAAGTGACCCTAGTGAAGTAGATGAATGCGGGCATCTATAAAGGTCAAACTAGTACCCCACCTTTCCTTTTAAGTCTAAGGATCTTTGGAAAGAATCTGCATAATTGTATGTTGGAATCCAGAGCATCGGGTAATGTCATGCCATTTTCAATTTGCAAGAGGCTAGGATTAAGTCCTGCCTAGACTAATAATAAAGTAATTCAATTGGAAAAAACTGAGGTTAATGTGGTAGGAGAACTAAAGAACATGCATGTACAAGTTGGGTCGGACCCAAGGATCCAAACTTACATAGATATCCAAGTGGCTGATATCCCAGAAACATATGGTATGCTCCTGAGTCAGGAGCTACTGAAGAGTATTGGGGGGTATTTGTCTTTGGATTTCTCTCACATGTGGCTACCCTAAAAAGGGATAGCAATATAGATTAGAATTGAGAGTGAGCCTAGGCTCAAAAACATGATTACAAAATATGATTCTCCAAATGAAGTAGCATACTTCAAGACTGAGATAGGAGTTTACAAGCAAGAGGAATTCATGAACTTCTCAGTACTCAATCCTAATGATGCACTACCCCTAGAACAAATTGACCCAATGATCTCGGTCAACCAACAAGTTCTGATAAGAAAATTGCAACAAGATAGGCTAGTATTAGGAGAAGAGTCTGATTTGAGCAATTTGTTGCTTCTTAATTGGTGTAGGATACATTATCAGAATCATTCTGAATTGACATGTCAACCCTACCTAGATATCTTAAATCATATAGGCCAACCTCAACTGATTGGCCAAGATCAACCTCAAGCACCCATCAATGAATTACCATTTGAAGCTAAGGATGCTACCATCCTTACTAGAACCAACCTTTCTCAAGGGGAAGATTTCGAACCATTGGAGTAGACTCAAGTTCTATGCTCCGAGTTTTAGGAGGAGATTGAGGTGTCTCATCCATTCTCCAATACCCCTACCTTGGATACTCTACCAATGCCTAAGGCATTGATAAAAAATGAATTGGATTTCAAGTTGATCTAATAAATTGTTTAGGAAGTGATTCTTGAGCAAGCTTTAAATATAGAAAATCCTTTAAGTGAGCCTTGTCCCTAGTCACCTTTAATTCTTGATGGCCAGCAAAAGTCTGAGTTGCCACCTATTTCAAGTAAGTCATCCCCTATTATTAAAAAGAAGAAAGAGCTCCTAGCTAAAGATCAATTATGGAGTCTTAAATTTGATGGATGTAATTCCAAAGTAGGAAGTGGATCAGGGATTGAACTAAATAACCCAAAAGGGAAGACTTACTTTGCATCTTACAGGTTGTAGTTTGGCTACATGAACAATGTGGTTGAATATGAAGCACTCGCTCATGGAATTATATTTTTCCATAAAAAAGAAGGTCACCACTCTCATGGTAATTGGGGATTCTGAAGTAATTGTAAAGAAGGTACATAGCCAGTATACATGTCATAACAAAAGATTGGTTGCATATAGAAATAGAATTTGGAATCTGATTGAGGACTTTGGCACTTTTGGGATCACTCTGATCCCTAGAGAAGCTAATCAAATTGTAGATGCCCTTGCCATTGCTTCTAGCACCTTGGAGCTTATGCAAGACTCTAACCTAAAGAGATTTTTAGTTGAATTAGTCTCAGTCCCAACTGTCTTGAATAATGTCCAAAATTTTTAGGTATTCGATGATGACCAACATATATTGGCCTTTTTGGCAAGTTCAGATGTGTTCGAAGGACAAATAATAGATGAATCTGAAAGAGATTAGGGAGATTGGAATCCTCAGAATGGTGATGCAGAAGGGATATTGGAGTTGAAAAGCAATAGTATTCCAAATGGGATGGTAGCTTTGGAGAGAATATTTGATTCTGACCCATGGGCTCGTCAAAGGGTGCCCACAGAGAGTGATGGGGGGAAGTATGAATCTGTTAATCTGACTCACTTGGGTCCTGAAAGGAATGTTCTCATAGGAAAGACTTGTCCTCAATAATAAATTAAGGAAAAGATAGTTAAAGTTTTGGAGAAGAACATTACAACCATTTCTTGGAGTTATGATGACCTTAAGACCTTTAACACTTCATTGATTAGACATACCATACCTCTTAAGCCAAAAGCCAAGGCCTTCCATAAAAAATAATGCTCGGTCAATGCTTTGATTGAGCCCCTAATTCAGAAGGAGGTGCAAAAGCTCCTTTATGCAAGAATAATCTTCCCAGTTAGACATTCTATGTGGGTTGCAAATTTAGTTCCTGTGCACAAGAAAAATGGTGAGATCAGGTTATGAGTTGATTTCAGGAATTTAAATAAGGCCTCCGAGAAGGATAATTACCCACTACCTTCTCTTGATGAGGTATTACAAATATTCAATGGGTCCTAGATGATGTCATTTCTCGATGGCTATTCTGGGTATAATCGGGTCATTGTCAGTCATTAGAATAGAATGAAAACTGCCTTCACCACTAAGTGGGGCACATTTTCTTATTGGAGGATGTCATTTGGTCTCATCAACATTGGGGAAACTCTCAGCGTGAAATGGACATAGCATTCAAGGATATATTAGGTAAGTGTATCATTATTTATGTGGATGACCTAACTATCTTCTCTAAGAATTGGGGAGACCATGTTGTAGATCTAGAAATGGTCCTCAAAAAGTGTATAAGCTATGGTGTCTCCCTCAATCCAAAAAAGTGTGTGTTTGGAGTATATGAAGGGAACTCCTAGGCTAGATCATATCAAAAGAGGGGATATCCATAGATCCTCATAGAGTGGAAGCCATCTTAAAGCTGACAAGGCTAGAAAGTAAGAAAGAAATGAGATCCTTCTTCAGAAGGATTAATTTTGTTAGAAAATTCATAACAGGGTTTATGGAAATTGTCAAACCCCTTAATGAGATGATGAAGAAAGAGGTGAAAATAGAATGGAGCAATGAGGCCAAATCTTCTTTCTCACAGATCAAACAATCGATATCTGAGGCACCCATTTTGACTAGCCCAGATTATCTAAAGCCTTTGTATATCTATTATTTCACGTCTGACGATTTGTGTGCAGTTGTTTTAACACAACAAAGAGGCGAGGGAGAGGAAAGACCTATCACCTTCATGAGCTCTCCATTTAAGAATTCAAAAGTTAGGTACCCGCCCCTAGAGAAACAAGCCTTTGTATTAGTTCGAGTGGTAAATAAATTCAGGAATTACATTCTTCAAAGTTAGGTAATGGCCATAGTTCCTGATCCTACTATAAAATATCTCCTGATGCAAAGCGAATTGGGAGAGTGAAGAGGAAGTGGATGGCTATTTTGCAAGAGTTTGACTTAGAGATTCATCCAATGAAACTTATCTGAAGGTAGGGTTTATCGAAGGCAATGGTAGATGTGGACAAGAATATCACATGCCAGCAGTACACTGTGCAGTCATTTACTAAGGATCCCTGGTACACATATTTGATCTTATTCCTCCTCAACAATAGATGCCCAGAAGGGATGAATGCTACTCAGAGGAGAGAATTGAGGATGAAATGTGCTTATTATATGCTTAAAGGGGGATCTATCTATAGAAGGAACTTTCAAGGAATTTACCTGCGATGTTTAGATTAGCAAGAGGCTAAGCATGCCATTGCTAAGTTTCATGGAAGACATGGGACAAGACATGGATCTGCAGATGCTCTAGCCCATCAAATTCTTAGATCAAGCTATTACTAGCCTTATGTATTTCGAGATGCACACCAACATGTCCAAACATGCCATGTATGCTAGACTTCTACACCCAGGGAAAGAAATCTAGCAATGCCTTTGCAACCAGTGTATACGGTAAGACCATTCAATCAATGGGCACTAGACTTTGTAGGTGTCATTAACCCAAACTCTTATGCAGGTCACAAGTTCATCTTGACTTCCACTGACTACTACACACATTGGACCAAGGCTCAGTCCTAGAAAAATAGCACCACAGAGGTGGTTATCAAGTTTCTAATTGAGAACATCACCACTAGGTTTGGAGTACCATTCGCCTTGGTATGCAATAATGGCCCTACTTTTTCTTCAACTAAATTTATTCAATGGGCTTATGAACATTAAATAATTTTGAAATATTCGTCTAACTACTAACCTCAGGGAAATGTAGTGGCTGAGTCCACTAATAAAAATCTGTTGGAAGTAATAAGGAAATTGTTAGAAAATAATCCTAGGGACTGGAACACCCAGTTGAGATTTTCCCTATGGGAAAATTGAACTCAAATCAAAGATGCCATAGGAAATTCACCATTTAAGTTAGTCTACAGCCAAGACCTAGTCTTCCCGATCCATTTACAAATACCTGTCCTCAAGTTTATGTAGGAATTTTATACAAATGATGATAGGATCGAGGTCAGACTAATAAATTTTCCCAACATGGAGGAACAGAGAGATGCTGCTTTGCAGTAGTTCTCTAAACATCAAGTTGTTTTCAAACATTGGTTTGACACGAGGGCCAAAGTCAAGGCCTTTAGGATATCATACCTTGTGTTACTATGGGACAAAGCTAGAGAGAAGAAGGGAGATCACCAGAAATTTGATAGACTCTGGTTAGGTCCATATCAAGTGGCTGAGATACTAGACAAGAATGCTTTTCATTTAAGTACCTAGATAGGAGAACCTATTCCATTTCCAATAAATGGTTAGTTTCTCAAGCACTACTTTGGTTCATGAAGGTTTGATGCTTTGGAATAATTGTACTATACTGTATCATATGTAATTAAGTTTTGTTTTTTTTTTTTTTGTTTGTTCTTTTGTTTTTGCTTTTTTTCTTTTTCTTCATTTTATTTTGTCTTGTCTTGTCTTGTTTTGTTGGGGATCTTCATTTCTATCCATCCCAAGAAAGGGGGTTGTTATTCAAAGTATGCTATAGGCACTAGGAGAGAAATTTATTTAGGTATCTTCAACAAGCATCTTTTGTAGGATTTCGTTCTAAAACTCATGCCTTATGACCATTCTAATGTTGGTTTGAAAATTTATTAAGGGTAAAAGGGTACATTGTGAATATCTCATGAATTATGATCAATTTTTTTCACCAAAATAAATAAACATCTGCTTAAGTAAAAACCTATTTATTTCAGGGTGGCTTTATCTCTGATTCAAGTGAAAAATATGATTCCAAGACTGTCATGAAATTCATTATAGTTCTCAACCCACATTTCAAACTGATTGTATTTGAGTATTGAGAAAAGTTCATAAAAGGTTTCTACAAGTGAAGCTCAAGTAAAAAAACAAAAAAAAAAGAGAAAGAGAGAAAAGGAAAACTCAATATCAAATGGGTGAATCAAGTATCTCTATCAGGGCTATGGACGCCTATCTCATAGTAGAGAAATGCTTTGAGAGAACTAGAGGTATCTCTATTAGGGCTATGGACACCTGTCTGGCAGTGGAGCAATGCCCAAGATTTCATTGCACGATAGTTAAAGGACTCAACCTATGTAGCTTGAATCTTAGGTATAGTTGTTCAGGAGTAGAGAAAGTGTCTATAAAGAATGATGCACAATATACACACACACTTAGATTTAGAAAGGTTCACGAGCACATACATTTGAGATTCTAGCTCAATCTTATTCTATATATCTAATCTTATTCAAGTTAACATGCTTCATAAGCTAAGTAGTTTTTGGGTTTCTAAATTTTTTTGGGTGTCTTGAAAATAGGTAAACCATTTTCCCAGCCGAGTTGCCATTTGTTATGCCTTGCATAACCACCTCATCTTTTTCCTTGGTCAAAATGGTCCCCCCTTTTGTGTTTTCTATCCTTGGTTGTTTTTCAACAAAGTTTGGATTTGTTCTTTCTTCCAACACTTTGTTTTTCTTTTTTCTTTTTTGTTCTGCTAGAACCGGAACTGGAACAAAATCTAGGTTGAAACTTGTTTTGAGGATTCCATTTTGATCCTGGTCCTGTTTGTCTTTTCGTTGGTCTCTTTGTTTGTCTTTGTCGGAGCTGGAGCCAGAGTGGATTTTAAGTTCGAGATTTATATATAATCTCAAACTTATTTCTATTCCACCTCCGCCTCCACCTTTTGGTTTTTTCATTTGGACTTGAGATCGGTGATAGGTTTTCTTGTTTCGTTCTTGGTGTTTTTCTTTTGGTTCTTTCTTTCCTTTTCTTCTTTTTTGGTGGAACCGGAATGGGAACCAGAAAAAAAATCGAAACTTGGATAAAGTTTCAAAATCAACTTCCATTCTATCTTCGGTCCCACCTTTCTTTCTTTTGTTGTCTGAGTTTACTTCGGTCGCACCTTTCTTTCTTTTGTTGTCTGATTTTACTTCGGTCGCACAATAGTCTTGTACCTATTCCCTCCATGGTTCCGACTCTGATCTATTGCATTTATCGCATTACTTATAGGTGCCTTACACATATGAAGTTGGGTTTTTAACCTTAATTAAGGTTAATTTGATGGTTATTATCATTGTTTAAAGAGTAATGATGAACCAGAGATGTGGTGGAGCATTTGGGAGCATGATTCAATCAAAATTGAGACATTTTTGCATGAACTCGCATCAAAGGACCAAACTGTTGGATTTCATTTGGAGAAACAAAAGAATTTTTGGAGCATCAGGTGAGGCTTCTCAAAGGAGTCAACCTGCATAAAATTCAAAAGTAGTAGCTAAGACTAAAAAGGTAAAACCTGAACAACTCCCTTATACCTTGAGGTATAATTATTGGGGTCCTGTCATCACTACTAGCAAGGTGGAGTCTGATTGGATAGACATAACTAATACAAATCTAGGTTTGTTCCATTATGAGGAGTTGTACTTCAAAATATTTGTTGAGGAGGTGACAGGGAGAACCCATAGGGTAGTTGAGTCTAGCTTGGCTCACGTCATTGTTTTTCCTTTGTCAATCCAATGTCCTAAATTGATAATGATTGCAACTGGAGCTTATAATCTGGCTACTAGATAATGTGTGGATTCACAAGGCAATGTCATCATAGATTTGACTCCCCAAATGTTCCAGTTTATGTTCAATGTCCCTAATCCAAGGAATCCTAGCCAACTCAATGAGGCAGAGGCTTTGAAAATGTATAGTAACCATAAGGAAGCCAAAAAAGCTCATTTGAATAAGAAATGGATGAGAATTGTGAAGAAGTCTCTGATAAAGATTCTAGATCAGCCTAAAAGGGCAGAGTTCTACAAAGAGGTAGGGGACGTAATAATGATGTTATCCAAAGTCTTTGGAAAGAGGGATGCTTTTCACTCAAAGAATTGATGTTTCCATTCATTCAAATAATCTTCGATGGCAGGAAGCAGTTTGATTGGCCCATGATTGTGTCTAAGAGTATACACAATCAAATGGTTAGAGCAAGAGAAACCAAGAGTTTCTTTATGACCTCTTATGTCATTTATGCAATAGCAAGGAGAGGCATTTTTCTGGGATGAAATAGAGTGGGAGTGTTGGGAGAAGCTAATGGAAATAATAAAGTATGGAACTATTATGACCAACTATCCTTACAGATCTTTGAACTACATTATAGAAGAGTTAATGATGCATTTTTGTATGTTATTATTAACTAGATCAATGGAGATGCATTGTATAGACTGAGCCAGGAGGCCATGGAATTCATTACAGAGTGGCGATATTGGTTTATCCAATACCCCAAGTTTACTTATTTCAGGCTGGCTAGGTTTGATGGTCATCCTCACTTACTCCATAGATGTTGCAGTAATAGGATGGTTTTGATGGAATTTGTTTATCAAGCTTTAGGGGTAAAAGCTAAATTTGGAATAAAGCATAAGACTGGTTGTCACAAGTTCCCCATGCAGCTGGGTGAATACAACTTCCCACACCTTGTGGGAGCTAAGGTTGTTTGCAATTAATTAATGCATTAAAAATTGGACCTATATACTGCTAGGAAGCATTTTGATCCAAAGAAAAAGATGAATGCCTTGCTTGCTTCCCTTTTTGATAAACATTTCAATCTGTTGGAGGACTTCTGGAGTGATCTTCAGGATGAATATGATTTGACCAATAGGAACTATGAAAGACTGCCTATCCCATTCATGGTGGAATGTGGAGTCAAAGTGGAAATTCTTGAAATAGTATTAGATGATGGTTTAGTTTTGGATCCCTTATATGAAGCACAAGATGTAGGTACCAATAATTTAGATCCTATAGATTGGGATGCGGAGGAGACAATTGATATTAAGAAAATAGCAAGACTAGTGTTGGATAGAAGTATCCAATGGGTTGTACTGAGAACCAAGGAGCCTGGGGATCAAACCTCTAGGAAAAGAAAAGGTGCAAGTACCACACAAGGGTACAAGAGAATGAAGAGGAAAATTCCTCCAAAGGAGCCCTTGGAATTCTTCCCTCCATACATAGAGGAATTTGAACTTGAAGCTCCGGCTCAAGATTTGCTTGAAGTACAAGAAGAAGAAGTCCCAACAAGACTTGTGGCCTTAGCATCGGTTATGGGTGAGTTTCCTACTCAACTCCCTCCTATAGAACAACCAAGTGGAGAAGTTCCTAGGGGAACCCTTCATATGGAAGCATAGACTTTAAAGGGAAAGGAGGTTGAGATGGAAATTCATGATGTAGAAATGAACTCTGAGGGTATTTTTTCAGATAAGGAGACACTAGAGGAGATGCCTCTTGATGAAACCAAGCATGTTTTTATAGCAGAGGATCAATGGGTAATATTTGAAGAGGCTAAGAAAGCATCATATGCCAAAGCACAAGCTGAGGCTTTGGCAAAACAATAGGAATTAGATGCCACACCACATGTTAAATCTTTGGAAAATCAAAACGAAATAGATATAAAAGCACAAGTTGATGCAGTACTCCAACAACAACAGTTAGAGGTGAAGCGGAAAGCTAATGAATTGATCAAGAAGTAGCAGCAAAAGGAGCATGAGCTCAAGACAAGGAGGAAAATGATAGATTGGAGATGGTGCAAAAGATACATGAGCTAGAAGAAGAGAAGGCCAAATAGAAGAGAAAGGGAGGCCCTTGAGGCTAATTTTAAAATGGTTGAAGAGGCCTACAAGAAAAGAGAAGAAGAAGAATGCTTGCAGAAAGAAAAGGATGTTGAAGAGCTTGTTAAGTAACAACAGAAGGAGAAGGAAGTGTGGGACAAGCTCAAGGACTTGGAAAGAGAAAGAGAAAAATTGCTTGAAGAGAAGAAGTTGGAGGAAGAATGATTGAAAAAGGAGCGAGAAGATAAAAGGTTATAGGAGTAGAAGGATAGGGAAGAGGCTGAGAAACTGGCACAAGAGAATGTAGAAAAAGAACAAAAAAATGTGCAGGAGGTTGATTCTCAACCTAAAGTTAATTTATTACAACCACTATCTTCCACAACTTTTTCCTCTTCTTCTATAGTAATGATTGCCACTCTAGTGCTCCTACCTGGTTGAAACTTGATCTTGAAAAGAAACAAATAGCTCTACCACAACCTCTTAATTGGGAAGAGATGATGAAGGAGATGGAAAAGGAGAGATCCAAGAAGAAGGCTAGAATTATCCACTCCACAAGTCCCACCCAGGTAGGGGAGATTATTGCAAAATGTGCAATTCCAGTAGTGGATAAGGATAGGGGAGACATGTAGGTCACTGATTATCAATTGGGAACTATCAATTTAGGGAAGCATACAAGGAATCAGAAGATGAATCTGATTGATGTTGTAGCTTCATCCACCAAGTCCAAAATGATGAAAGATAAACAAAGAAAGGATGAGATCAAAGCTCAATTGGATCAGCTGCATACTTTCTTAAGGGATGTTTCCACTCCTAGGTCACAACAAATTTCTGCCTTGGAAACACCAGTTTTTCTCAGCAAAAGAGATGTCGATGATCTAGTGCAAATGAATAATAAGTCTGGGATGATGGATAGGTGGATAGATAAACTTAACTAGGAAGTGGGTGAGGTATTAGTAAGCAGTTTTGAGATTCATAAGACAACACTAGAATTGATAGAGGAAATGATTCACCACATTAAAGCTTTGGGAAAGTAGGAGGAGGAATATAGGGGTATGTCCAGAAAATAAAGGATATAAATAAATTTCCAAAGTCAAATCTTCTTGAACAATCAATCCTCGAGGAAGACAATGCAGATTTCCTGGAAAAAGACTCTAGCATAATCCGGTTTAGATCTGATTTTATATACAAGCATAGGAATGAAATTCAAGATTCTAGTAAGGATCTGAATAAGAAATTTGATGAACTAGAAGCTATTGTAGCTATTCTAGTTAATGTGGATATACCGGTTAAGGAGGGCATGCCTTTGAATCAATTAAAAGAGAAATGGGACAATAGGTTTCAAGAGGTTATGCAGAAAGAGGATGATGGAGAGAATCTATTATTAGATAGATTAATAGATGTTAAGGAAGAAGTGAAAGCTGCAAGGAAAGAATTGACTAAATTAAAAGACATGAAGGGGTTTTCCTCTATAGAATTGAGGAGAATTAAATTTGAGGATAGCTGGATTGATGGGTCGGATGTAGATATTCTTCAAAAATTCTTCGCCAGTTATGATGAATACCTTCTAGAGAAAAGTAAGCAGGAATGAGTTGGCATCAGGATGGTCTATTTTGGACACATGACTTCCCCCCCTTTTTCTCTCCTATTTCATAGGGAAATTAGCATTGGAACTAGAGATCAACCAGTCTAAAGTTTTTGAGGAGGTTCCAATTCCTTGATGAGTGGATCTCAATTTTGATTGAGAGGTATTTGTGCTTAGCATGCCTATATGTATTTTTGAACTCCATATTGTAAAGGTTGGTTGATGAAAGTAGAATTAGCCACCTAATGTTGCAAATAGGAACTTGTAGCTTTAAGTAAAGATTCTTTGTTTTAAGTTTAGTTGAATTGAGATACACTTTTATATAGTGTTATGTTGGAATTGAGTTTCAGGGATGAGGTTAATGAACCATAATTGGTTTGTATTCTAGTGAGTTTTTTGTGCATAAATATTTCTTATTTGATGTGAATCAATAGGAGAAATCAGATTTTAAAGATTATTTCATTAAATTGTCTATGGATGGAATTGTTACATGTTTGTTGATCTATGTTATTGGCAATGAATGAAGAGTTTGTTCTTTTAAATATTAAGGTTATTGTGATGAATGATTGTGATGGTTAAACTAAGCACTGTAATTGTATGCAATGGTATGGATTGTTATGTGAATTGTATCATGTTATGGTTTTATTGATGTATTAAGGAGTATTCGTTGTTAAGAATATGTCTAGATGTTAGATAATTTTTTTCATATTTTACTGATCTATGCCTTGATCTATATTTTTCTATTCATTAAACCCCCCCCCCCCCCATTAAACATAGTTTGATTAATCCATTATTGTTTGTATTCCTTATCACCAACAAAGGCCCCTTGAATATTATAGTTGCATTGGCCAATTGAGTGACATCAGACAGTTGAGAACCAACTACCAGGAACTTCGGAGTTAGGCTACTATATGTTGTCTTTCTTTTTCCGGAGAAATAGAGTAGAAATATTTTGTTTTACGTTGTTTGTGTCATTTTCACCATCAACAAGTGGGTTTCCCCATTGGTGATTGTTCCCAAAAAAGGAGGGAAGTGGAGAGTTTTTGTTGATTATAGGGAACTTAATGTTTCCACCAAAAAGGGTCATTTTATCTTACCTTTCATAGATCAATTTTTGGACTCACTTGCAGGGAAAACAATACTTTTCTTTCCTAGATGGATTTAGCAACTATAACTAGATCCAAATTGCACCAAAGGACCAAGAGAACACCACCTTTACCTATCCATAGGGACCTATGCCTACTCATTACTTCCATTTGTCTTATGCAATCCACCTGCAACTTTTCAGAGGGCAATCATTAGCATATTTTCTTGGACACTACATCTCTCACAAAGGAATTCATGTAGATCCTACAAAGATTGAGGTGATCACCAATCTGTCTATCCCTGCAAAACAAAAAGATGTTAGGAGTTTCCTAGGACATGTAAGTTATTATAGGAGGTCCATCAAAGACTTTATCAAAATGGTAGCACCATTGTATAATCTCCTAACTAAAGATGTTGAATTCGAATGGACAAATGACTGTGACAAGACATTTTCTAACTTGAAAGCAGCTTTAGCTCATGTTCCTATACTCAAGGGTCCTAATTAAGAGCTTCCTTTTCACATCCATATAGATGCATCAGACTATGTTATAGGAGAAGTCTTAGGATAGAAAGAAAGAAATATTGAAAATGTTATTTATTTTGTCAACAAAAATCTGCAAGGAGCTAAACTCAACTATACAGTGACATAAAAAGAAATTTTGGCCATGATCTATGCCTTAAAGAAATTTAGGCACTACATAACAGGCTACCAGATCTTTGTGCCCACCGATCATGTAGCCATTAGATACCTCAAAAATAAACCCCGGATCTTAGGTAGGCTAGCAAGATGGTTATTATTGATGCAGGAGTTTGACATAACCATTGTAGATAAACTAGGGAAGGCCAATATTGTTGCAGAATTTCTTTCGATGTTGAATACATCAGAGGACAATAAAATCATAGATCTCTTTACCTAATGATAATTTATTTTCCATCAAGTGTAGACACCCTAGTATGCTAACATATCTAATTATCTGGTAACAAGGAGACTTCTTCCTCACTTCTCTCCAAAAGAGAGGAGGGTGCTCATTGAAAAATATTTTCCTTTCTCATGGGTTGTTGGATGTTTGTTCTACACTAGACCAAACCATGTCATGAGGAGATGTGTGAGCGAAGATGAGACATATGATATTTTGCATGCATGTCACAATAAACTCTGTTGAGGTAATTTTGCATCCAAGAGGATAGTAATGAATATTTTGAACATAGGATATTACTGGCCCACACTCCACAGGTATGAAAGGAGATATACAAGGAAGTGTGACAAATGCTAGAGGATGGGTTGGCCAACCAAGTCTGATGAGATTCCACTTTACTCCTAGGTAGTAATCACTCCATTTGATAAGTGGGGATTGGATTTTGTAGGACCCATTGATCCCCCATCAAAGGGTAAATCATATATCTTGGTATGCATTGATTATGTAACCAAGTGGGTAGAAGTTAAGGCCATGAAGCATGCAAGAGATAATAAGGTTGCAAAAATTATTTACGAGGAAATTTTCACATGGTATGGGATTCCAAGAGAGATAGTGATTGATCAAGGGGCTCAATTCACTTCAACCCTTGTTACAACACTGGTCAATGAGTAAAACATTAGGCATGGGAAGTATACTCCTTATCACCCTTAGGCCAATGGCCAAGTTGAGGTGACCAACAAATAAATTGAAGCCATTCTAACCAAAACAGTGGCTATCCATAGAAAGGATTGGGCAAGAAAGATACTAGAAGTTGTTTGGGCCTACATAACTACTTGGTAAACAACTACAATATTCACTCCATTTGAGTTTTTGTATGGAAATATAGCTATGATGCCCATTGAATTTGAGCATAAGACTCTTAGGACTGTAGTAGACTTGGGGATGGATATCTCTAAGGCATGAAGGGACATAATCATGTAGCTGAATGCTTTGGATGAGATGAGGAAGGCTGCCTTGCATCACATAGAGGTAGTGCAGAATCATAGTATAAAGTGGTATGAAAAATTCATAAAGGATAAGAAATTCTAGCTAGGTGATTGGGCACTTCTCTATGACTCAAGGTATCAAGATAATGCAGGAAAATTGCAAATAAGGTGGATAGGACCATATGAGGTTACTGAAGTCTTTCCCAATGGAGTTGTTTCACTCACTACCATTGACCATGTCATATTTAAGTTGCTTGTCAATGGTCATCACCTCAGGTTGTATCACAAGACAAATTCCAAGGAGGAATTCCTATGGTAATTCACTCAGCATGCAACACCCAAATTTCCTATAGCCAAAGGAAGTGGACCTAGTGTCCCTCCTTCTAGCTAACTAAGATACGTAACTTGTCATAATAAAGAATTCCACTTTTGTGGGGGTCCACTTCTTCACCCATTCACCCATCCATCTCCACCTTTCTCTCTCCTCCATCACACCACCATCATTTCACCTCATTCCAATCCACTTTCATTAATTTCTCAACTGGTTTCTTAAAAGTGACTAGTAATTTTTCCATAATATTTACAACAAATCTTCCACAAATTTAGGTACGTGCACATCAATTTGTTATATCTTAATTGTCTTTTAGTACATTCATTTAATTGTTGTACATTAATATGGACGTTCTTCATAGCATTTAATTATTCTCTGCCCCTGTCAAATCATCATTGCCACCTCGCATGTGAGGAAACATGTGAAATTTTAGGTTGGGGGGGAAAAGTTTGAATACCATGTTTGCGTGTCTATCCATATTGATTCATGTCAGCAAAGTTTAAATTATTGAGCCGATTTGAATTCTGAGTGATGACTCGCATGTGTGAAATGACATCAGCCGCCACCATTTTTCTTGATCATAGCCTTCATTTATTACTCCTTTACTACCTTTATTGCTCCTATCATAATCTTAAGCCAAAAAGGTAAAATTCAGATGACATTGGCATTGGAAATTTAGCAGCATTGCAAGAAGGAGAAGTTTATCTTTCAGACGAAGATTGCAGGAAGGGAAAATTTGTAGATCGATTGTTTGATTACAAACAATTGAACAATGGGAGGTGGGTTAACTCGAAATGAACCCATAGTTCATGATGTATTACTGCAGGATGCACCTTACAAGGAAGAGTTCAAAAATTTTGGATGGTCAGATTATTTCCTGAAGCTGAATGGTTTTAATGAAGATGTCATGTTGGAATTTTCCTAGACATTGTCTAAAGGAAAGGCCACGGTAAAAGGGTTGGAGGTAATATCCACTGAAGAGAGGATTGTAGAAGTTATAGGGTTACTTACCAATGATGAACATTACCCTGCTACTAGAGACACCAAGTCAGCTAAGGCTGAATTTATAGAACCTAGTGACCCTCCATTGAGTGTGGACAAACAAGGTGCAAAGAGAACCTCTTTTCTTGATCTATGGAAGCAAGTAGTTGTTTATGTTGTGAAGTATATTACCTGTAATCAATTGAATCTACATTTTTTGCACTTCAAATTGTTGAATCACATGAGGCATGGGAGAAGAATAAGTGTGCCAAATGTGTTATACCACCTTCTTTAAATCATGGTGACTGAGACCCAAAAAGGTAGGGATAATTTTGTTTCCCACCATTTTCTGATCAAGTTATTAGTTGAGAAGTCTCTGCATGATGTGTCTGATATGACTTGGGAAGAATTCTTGAATATTGATCAAATTAGACCAAAGAATTTGTGACCTAGGGTTTTTTCTGAACCTCGTAGAATTAGTAGGAGAATGAGAAATTTTGGAGCCACTCCTGGGACCTCAACTTTGGGTGCAAGCCCTGGTGTAAACCCTTTTACAACCAAACAAACCATAAAGATTAGTTCTTCTGAGGTAGAACATTCAGACAAACAAAGTTCCTCTCTAGATTTTGATGATGATGTTACTTTTGGCATCCTAATGAGAACTAGGGCATAGAAGGAGGAAAAAATAAGGGAAAAACTAAAAAGAAAATGGCAGAAAAGGAAGTGCCAAGCTCTAAGAAATGGAAGGTTGACACTTTTTTTCCTGTAGCAAAAGAAAAACATAAAATCCCTTCTAGAAAATCAATTACAGCTGGGCCAACCTTTGGTGTATCTCTAGAGGGAATCCCTAAGCCTAGAGAAACATCACGAGAGGATACAAAATCTCCAATGTCGCAGGTGAATATCAAGGAAAAGGACATATTTGAGGAAGCAGCAAACATAACGCTGGCAGATCTTGTTGACATTGTAGAACAAGTTGAAAGCCAAGAGTATGAGAAAAATCAGGAGCTCCTATAGCAAGAGCAGAAGCAAGAGTTCATGCAACAAGAGAAAGAGAAAGAAAAAGAGGCCCTACAATCAGAATTGGGAGAACAATCAGCACCCCTACAGCCAGAATTAATAGAACAAACAAAATCCCTGTAGCTGGAGCTATATGAAGAGCAAGCAAAAGTGCTAGGAATTTTTTTGTAGGAATACATAAGCCCTCTGATTTTTTAATGCACATGGTAGCCATGAACTTATGGAAAGAAGTGAAAAGGATGGGAGAAGAATGGAAAGAGGAGAGACACAAGCTAAAGAGGGAAATTCAAAAGAGAGATGAAGAGATTAAAGATAAGAGTAAAGAAATTGCTACTTTAAAGGAAAAGGTGGATAATATGGCAGCCTTAGTACCTCGATTTTAGAGTGCAAGACTCCTCCAAGGGTCTATGCTCTGTATTTGAAGGAGAATTATTTTTCTTTTAAGCTAGCAAGGATTGTTTCATGTTTGAATCCTTCCATTGAGACTCTTGAATTTTTTAATGCTTATCAAATTGCTCCTCCTAAAATGAAGAATTTGTTGTGTGAATTCTATTTGCATAATTATGTTGTGACCCAAGACCATGATTGAAATCCAGTGTTGTATGTTGGAGATGTCCAATTAAGGGAATTTATGTCCTAGATACAAATTGAAATTAGTTGTGGAAAAAAGTTTGATACTTATAGGAAAATTGAATCCAACACTCACTTGTCCATCAGGTCTGAATCTAGAAATCCAGGAGACATTTTTTCAAGGATTGGCACAAAATTATTTACTGACCAAGCTATGGCAATAGGATCTTGTTTGAGAGAGAATAAGTTTATAAAGAATATGAGGAGGTAGAAAAGACCATAGGGGAATCTATAATGGGATACCTGTCACAAAGGTGGAACAACCTAACTGATGAATTGAAACAAGTTGAGCCTCATTCTATGTAGAACTATGTTGCAATAGTTAAGAGATTTGATAGATATATATAGATTGGAAGGACAAAGGGACAATTTTGGATTCCACTAACTTTTCATCCACCTATCCTATTGTGGCTTGTTCCAAATTTTAGGTATTACCAGTATGATATAGTTGCACAGAGACAAATATGGAGCAAGTTGGATAGACATGAAGGCTTCTATTGGAACCCTAATTCACACACAATAAGAACTGATGTAGGATAGATGGCAGTTGCAAATTTCAAGGTATTGACCAAGCAAAAGAACAACTCTTCCTTTGTTGGAGGAACAACAAAACCTTAGGTTGGGGGGGAGTGATGAGTCCAACTTATGGTTAAATTTTGATAGATTTTACTATCCATTTGTTGCAGTTTTCATAGACTTTGATGCTTGGATGTTGACCTTTTTTTATGATATTTCCTCAAAACCATAGACATTGGGCATAAGCTTATTTTTATAACCTTTAAATGACATTGACATGTTGTATGAACTATCTATGTTAATTTTACATGTGGATTAATGAATGTAACTTTAAGATAGTTATAGATATGCAGTTGATGTGCATACTAATATTGTCATGTAGATATAATTAGAGGCCTGCAATTGAGGAAGATTTTGCCAACTGGTCATTTTCCATAACAGTAAAAAAGGTGATCATTCAAAGAGGGAAGACTCGATGGCAGGATATTCCTCATTCAAATCAAACTGTAACTACCTTGTAAATGGTCTTGTCCATTCAGCGAATATAGGTGTTACTGTTGTGCTAAATTTGTGTTAAGACAAACATGATTGACCAGATCCCACATATGCATAACTGCCTCTCCACTTTTTATGCTTTCCCTAAAGTGGCATCCTACTGATCTGTGGGAGTTGACTGCCTTGCTAGGTGATTAGTTAGTATATTCTTTTCATATAAATAAGAATTGAATGCTCCTTCTCAAAAGGTTGCTCAATCTGATGTTGTACTCACATTCTTATTTTTTCAATAATAAAGTCATGTTGCTCGATTGTACTCATGTTTTCCAATGAATAAAATGAAGTTATAAGTTTGTGCATCTAAGTTTACATTTTTTTTAAAGGATACTCATCTAAGGGGGCCCACTCGGTGATCATTTCATCCTTTATTTTATGTTCAGTAATTAGTTAAGAATCTGGCACTGTCTGTTCCTACAGCCACTAGAATTCCATTCTGTGACTATTCCTACAGTCGAAGAAGAAAAAGTAGTTTCCTATTTGTTCATTCAGATTTTCACTTTTGTCATACATTTCAGCTTAGTATAGTTATTGGTTGACGTTCAACACTTATGTTATTTCCTTCTAAGAAATTTACTTTCAGCATTGTGTCTTTCTTAGCTATAGGATGAATATGGCTACTTTGGATTCCTAGTGCACATACTATGTTGACCCATTTCAAGTTTACATCCCTAGGTTGACAAGTTCAATGCACCTACATGATGATTGAGATATCTATTCAGGATAGATTTCCAATATCTGAATCACAGATGTAATGGCTTAGTTGTTAAATCATTGTAGGAGGCCAACAGGAATGACTAAACCACATTGATAAAACATAAGAGCTAAGTTATTCAACTAAAGATAAGAATAGGAAAGCATATAATGAAACATTATATCCTTCATTTCATGTTCAATGTTTTGATGTTCTATCTTCAGCTCTATCATTAGCTTCCCTCCTATCTTCAGTCCTTCATTCCCTAGGTTTAGGTGTACCTACAAGATGTTAAAGAGATTTGTTAGAGCTTGGGACTTAAATTTTCATCATATGTTATCAACACTTGAATAACTTAAACCTATGAACTATCAATCCAATTCAGCCATATCAGAAGTGTACAAAGGAGAATCATGATTAGATCATCAAAGTGAAAGTGAAATCATGATCAGGAGGAATATTGAATTTCTTTTATCTAACATGTTTGTTGAATGTGTGGATGCTAAAATCTGCAAACAAAATCATCTCAAACAATTTCACGTTGTTAGTATGAAAGTTAGTTTAAAACAGCAAATTTAACATCCCTATGAGATATTCAATCATGTCTAAATATGCAACTAATGAGCATAAAAGCAGGTTAAATAGAAGCATATAAAAACACGATTAAACCTTTATCCCATAGTGGATTGGTGCCACCATTGTTGTGTAGTAAGCAGCCCTTTCCCAATCCTTGAACAAGCTAAATGATGGTATGAGTAAGATTAATTCTCAAATGAAGAGAATAACCTTGCATGAAGATGTGGATATTGAACTAAATTTGAGTATAGTAAGTCTACTCAAAATTGTGGATGGATAATGAGGAGAGAAGCCTCCAATTTATAGATTTCTAAACTGGAAAAGAGAGTAAAATAGAGCAATGTGGGATCATTCAACATCCAATGGCCAAGTGCCATTTGTCAAGATGTGAATGGCTGAAGGTTGTGCACATTTTGGCCAAAGTGCCAATAAATGCAATTAGGTGGCATTTCAAATTTGAGAAATGACATGTGAGAGGGAAAAAGGAATGAAATAAATGCCACTTGGCTCAATGCACAAGGACATGTAAGAGGAATGAATGCCTTGTTGGATGTACAAATCCACTTGGCCTTTTTGAATTCAAAAGAGGAATATTCTCTTTTTGATGCTTTGTGAGGGAAAATAGGAGAATTAATAAATCAAAGTAATTGATTTATTGTGCAAGTTGCATTCTCTAGAGGATTTTAGTGAGAGGGATTAAGTTAATCATGGATTTGATTAGCTTAATGAAGAATTAGGTGATGTGACAATTTAGACTTAGATTTATGAATTGATTCAAGTCAAAAATTGAGAGGAAATGATTTATTAAATAGATGATTTGATTTATTTAACCAAAAAGAATAATGTTAGATTAAATCAAACAAGGTTTAATTTAATGAGAAGACTTAGGGATTAATTAAATAAAATGATTGATTTAATTAAAAGAGGAATTACAGAAATAATTAAATAAAATTTATTTATTTAATTAACAGGAGATGAAGAGTGATGAATTTAATCAAATATAGATTGTTCGATTAAATGACTAGCAAAAGAGATGATTCAGGATAAAATGGTGTTAATAGATCAAGATTCAATGTGTCAAACCGAATTGTACATTTTCCATGTCTACATTTTTCCCCTCTTTGAAGCAATGTACTTGTTGCATTGGTTCAAAGAAATAAACTGCTATGATCAAAAGTTAAAAATTTCTCGATTTTTCAAATGCCCCACTGTTGCCCTAGCGGAAGGATAATGTTGGATATATTGCCCCCTCAAGAGATTGAGTGGAAATGTTCAATTTTTCGATCGAGATCATGATAAAATGTGAGAGGAGTGGTTCTCTTGATTAGAGGATGAAACTTATTTGATGTAGACAAATCTGATGATGTATAGACAGTCATCGGCCATGGGTAGCCTCATGTAGTTTTTGATAGAGTGCACCAATTTTAGATAGACATGTTAGTAAAGATAGAAGAATAAGAAGAACAAGATGATGGAAGGAGGATCCACAGAAGTTCACATTATTACCGATGATGATGATGCATTGCTTACCAGGAGTTGGGATTTTCAAAGGACCAATTACTTTATGTTTGATAACACACATAGGTACGATGCATCAAGGTATAAAGGACCAGGATGGCGTTGTACCTAGTGTGATGGACTTTGACTTGAAAATCAGATAGGAGTACTCTTGTTCACACTTGACAAACATAACCTTATTCAGAATGCAGTTCAGATATTCCAGGCATCTCGGGCCAAAACATAAGAAGGCAAGCCTTCTTATGTGGTCAACAAGATACCTAAAACATCCTTCCTACAAACAAAACAAAGTATGCATGACAAAGTTATTTTACAAGAATATCCAACAAGCACAACAGATAAAAATATAATGATCGTTGCCCCATTCCTTTCTCTCTAAACCTGTTTTGTTTAGGCATCATTGAGAGGTCCTTGGAATGAGCGCAAAATAAGATAAGTCAAAACAAGACCAAGATAAAGTAAACAAACAAGCTGATGTTCATCGTACTACTAGCCAAGGCTAAACTACTGTGGGGTACCTGATGCTTATGTCCATTGCAGGAAAGCTTCATCCTAGGACATGTAGTGATCAGGGTTTTGGTGAGACTGATTGGGTGATAAGCTATTGATACTCCGTCTTGACCAACTTGCTTGCTTACTGATCTAGACTTGAGACTTTAACGATTAAGCGTTCACTTTGGAACCTGCTACACTTATTTCTGACTGACTCCCCAAAGGGTGAAAGATACGATTGTTTTATTATAAGTGATGACAATCACGGGTGAAAGCGAATGAAATGGATGCACCATTTTGGTTTTTTCAAATATTTTGAGGCTGTTTTTGGTTTTTTGGAATTTTACAAATGTTTTTGGTATTTTCAAGATTTTAAGACAAACAAACTAACTTAAAGACCTATCCTAGGGGTCTCGGGAGCTGATCCATAGATTAGCCTTGCCTACGTTATACACGTAGAGACCACGTAGTTCGACTGGTGGTGGACTGACTTGATGATAAGATGGACAAATGGATTGCCATTTTATTGCTTAAAGAACTGACTTAAGATGCAGACTAGATGGGCAAACGGATTGCCAATGTGACGGACGCCTAAAGGATTGACCTAACTGTCTCGGGGGATGATCAAAGATCAACCTTGCCTACGTTCAAGCTCAGAGATGACGTAGTTCGACAAGGTGGAAGACTGACAAGACTAAATGATGAATTTTGAAGATTTTCCGATATTTGACATGTTTTTGGATTTTCTGATGGAATTTTTTGATGATTTGAAAAAGATCACGAGAATATACACGAATCTGATCCGATGTTGCAAGAACGTGCCCCCAGTGTGGTGTGACAGACTACTTCGATAAAGGCAGGACAGACTGACCTTCGAAATGCCAAGTAGTTCCAATGGTGGAATATAGTACAGACACCAACGCAGGCTATGGTAGGAATGCGAGTGGATGAGTGGAATGTGATGGAATGAATGAGTCATGCAGATCCTGGTAGATGGGGAAGGTGCTTTATTTACACTTGGTGCCTTTTGCCAGGTTTTCACCAAGGTACTTGCCCAAAGCACCACCGAAGTGGTTTTCACTAGAGGATGATTTTGTTTTTTTTTTACTATTTTCAATCCTTTTTCTGATTTTTTTGGATTTTTTGTATTTTATACCTTGCAAGATTTAGGCATAAAACTTTTTGAGGTGAGAGCTATTCAGAGGCTCCTGTAGAGGCTCGCCTTCTAGTGTTGCTAGTTGATATGCCCTTGATGTGTAACTTGCAGTGATGACAAAAGGTCCCAGCCAGTTGGGCTCAAACTTTCCCTTTGTATCTGGATTTGGCACGTTCTTTTGGTTTTCTTTCAGCATGAGGTCACCAACTTGGAAAGTGCGTTGTCTGATCTTCTTGTTGTAGCTCCTTTTTAGGCAATTTTGGTACACTTGTAGATGATTAAGGGCATCCATGCGCCTTTCATCTAGTAATTCTAGCTCATTGAGTCTTGTGACCCTGTATTCCTCATATGTGATGAGGTTTTACAGTGATATCCTCAGTGACGGGAGCTCGATCTCAATGGGGAGTATGGCCTCTGATCTGTAGACCAGAGAGAATGGGGTGGCGCCTATCGGCATGCGAATGCTGGTGCAGTAGGCCCATAAAGTGGGATTTAACTGTAGATGCCAATCACGACTAGAGTCATTGACTGTTTTCTTGAGGATTTTCAAAATGGTTTTATTTGTAGCTTCTGCTTGGCCATTGCCTTGTGGATAGTATGGAGTGGAAAAATGGTGTTGGATTTTGAATTTTTCACACAACTCACGGACATCCTGATTTTTGAAGGGCATCCCATTATCAGAGATAATGGATTGAGGGACATCGTATCGGAAAATGAGGTAATTTAGGATGAACTTGGATATTTGTTTTCCCGTGATGTAGGTCATGGGAATTGCTTCGACCCACTTTGTGAAATATTCAGTGGCGGTGATGATGAACTTATGGCCATTGGATGAGGTGGGTGATATTTTACCAATGAGATCGAGCCCCCATTGTGAAAAGGGCCAAGGTGTAACAATGGGATGGAGTTCTTGAGTTGGTGCATGAATAAGATCTCCATGCTGTTGGCATTGCAAGCATTTTCTGACAAAATTGTGTGCCTCTTTTTCCATCATCGGCCAGTAGTACCCTATTCTTAGCAATTTTTTAGCCAAGGTCATACCACTTGAGTGTGACCCACACGTGCCATTGTGTACCTCAGTTAGAGTAGTTAGGGATTCCTCGAGTTTTAAACAACGTAGCAGGGTTCTGTCAGTACTCCTATGGAAGAGGGTTTCTCCTAGGATGACGAATCATGAAGTCCTTTTGATGAAAGTGCGTTTTAGGTTCGGGGTGATGTCAGTGGGGAGGATTCCTAACTTTAGGTAGGTGTATATATCATGATACCAAAGATCACCAGGACCAACGAGTTCACATGCGTATTTTGACTCTGGTACCTCGAATGTGGGTACGAGAAGCTGCTCTACGAGGAATTCATGTTTCGAGACGTTACGAGGGATGTCGAGTAAGGATCCAATTGTCGCCATTGCATCAACCGCTCTGTTGTTTGTCCTTGGTATCTGCTCAAAGGTAATATCGATGAAAGATTCCTTGAGGCTTTCTACCACCTTCTTGTATGGTGTGAGCTTATCATCCTTGGTTTGGTATTCACCGTTGACTTGGTTGATGATAAGTTGTGAGTCCCCATAGACTTTTAGTGCCATGATTCACCATTGTGCTGCAATCTTGAGACCTATAGTCAAAGCCTCATATTTTGCAATATTGTTAGTACAAGGGAATGCTAGCTTATATGATCTAGGTATGCAGTCTCCTTGTGACGTGATGAAGAACACACCAGCTCTTGATCCATGTTGTGTGTGAGAGCCATCAAAGTATAACTTCCAGTGGTCTGCTGCACCAAGGTAAAAAAGGGACTCATCTAGGAATTTTGATATGAGTGGGTTATCTGTGTAGAGGGGAGCTTTTTCCAACTAATCCGCAATGACTTGTCCTTTTATGGCTTTTTGTTCTACATACTCGATATCATGTTCAGATAATATCATTACCCACTTAGCCATTCTACCTATAAGCGTTGCTTTTGACAATAGGTACTTTAGAGGGTCTATTTTGGCAATCAACTTGATTTGGTGCGCTAGCATGTAGTGTCTGAATTTCTAAGCCACAAATACCAGTGCTAGGCAAGCTTTTTCTATTGACGTGTAATTGAGCTCATGTCCCACCATTGTTCTACTGATGTAGTAGATAGCCCGCTCAGTTCCCTTTTCATCATGTTGGGCTAAAAGGGCCCCCAGGGCAGCTGTTGCTGTAGAGATGTATAGGATTAATGGTTTCCCCATAATTGGTGGCATCAATATAGGTGGTGTAAGTAGATATTCTTTTATTTTTCTGAATGCTTTCTCGCATTTGTCATCCCATCTGAAAGCTACTCCCTTGTGAAGTAGGTGTGAATAGGCAATCTGTTTATCTGCCAATTGTGCTATGAATCTTCGGATGGAGTAGAGTCTTCCTTGCAATCCTCTTAGTTGTTTTAACATCTTTGGCACTTTCATTTCAAGGATTGCTTTTACCTTTGCAGGGTCCACCTCTATTCCTCTCATTGAAACTATGTATCCTAGCAGCTTTCCTGATTGTACCCCAAAGACACACTTCTTCAGATTGAGTCTAACCTTATATTGTCTGAGCCTGTCAAAGATAGCACTTAGAGTTCCTATATGGTCTTGTCTCTTCTTTGATTTAGCTAGTATGTTGTCTACTTAATCTTTGACTGTTTTATGGATCATGTCATGGAAGATTAATGTCATGGCTCTTTGGTATGTAGCTCCTGCATTTTTCAACCCAAATGGCATTACGTTCCAGCAGTAGGTGCCCCAAGGACATGTGAATGCTGTCTTGTGTTGGTCTTCTTTTGTGATCATTATCTAATTATACCCTAAGAAGCCATCCATTAGTGAAAGCATCTCATGTTCGACTGTCATATCCACTATCATGTCAATGTTGGGTAGTGGAAAGTCATCCTTGGGACATGCTTTGTTTAGGTCTCTAAAATCAGTGCAGATGTGGATGCCCCCTTTTGGTTTTGAGACTGGTACGAGATTTGATACCCATTCTAGATAGTCGATCGGGCATATGAAGCCAACATCCAAAAGTTTCTGCAGCTCAATCTTTACAAGTAAGGCTATTTGAGGGTGCATCTTCCTTGGCTTTTGTCTGACTGGTTTTGCTCTGAGGTAAATGGCCAAATGATGTACTACCACTTCAGGGTCCAAGCCTGGCATGTCTGCATAGGTCCACACAAAATTTACCTTTCTCTCCTTTAGGAAAGTTGCCAATAGTTCTTGTTCTTCTTCTAGGAGGGATTCTGCATAGAAGGTAATTTGTGGTTTTGATTTTGTTCCTAAGTTGACTGGGTTGCACTGTTCTGCCAATACTGCTGACTTCTCCTGGTGTAGAGTAGTAGGGGGGAGATTGAATCCTTCATCCTCTAGTGCCTCGAGGAGGTTTTCACCATCGGATGCATCCTTTATTTTTACTATTTTATGGTTAGAGACTGCCATAGTGTGGTTTTCACTCAATAACTCCGAGCTTATTCTCGATATTTTCCTTTTGCGACTGAAGGACTCAATCATCTCCCCATAGTATGCTTGTGTGTCTAGAGTGATATCAAATCCTACCTTGTAATCTCCACATGGAACAATATCCCTTAGTCCCATGAATTTCGAGAGAGCCTCATCGTTTTCGAACGAGTCTAGATTCAACGGTCCCCATTGGTCGTGATCGATGAGTTGGGGGTACACTAAGTGGATTTGGTGGGTTTGTTGGATTGGCTCAGCGGGTGAGACACTAATCATTAGTAAGGTGGAATCTTCAAAGAGCCTAGGTAAGCCACCTATGGTGTCATCATCGTCACTGCTACTACAAACATCAGTTATGTCAAATGTGAAGTTATCAAGAGGTAGGCTTATGGACACAGGTAATCTAAGGTTAGTTGTCGAGACCCGAGGAGAGGACTTGACTGCCCTATTAGGAACACTTCTACCACACACAGTTATACTCGAAGGGGTATAGCCAAGGCCAAGGTTTTGCATTCTTCTTTCTACAATGATGGGCTCCAACCCTCCATCACTGTTTCTTCCTAGGCTTTCATTCCTGTTATAGCCCATGCCGAACATCAGTTATAACCCTCTATTTGTTTCCTCCATGGGTAGGGTGGGAGTGGGTCTTTCATCTTGGTATAGAGTGTTTGTGATGTCCTCCTCATCCACATTCTCCTGACTGAGATCCCCCCAACTGTGGAATCCAGCGGGTTTCGTTCTAGTGCGAACAGGTGTTTGAATCAATTGTGGTTGCCCATGTGACCTAGGAGATTGTGGTAACTCTCCTACAACAAAAGAATTTCTCTTCATTCTATAATCACCACATCCATTATCTTGTATCATGTTCTTGATCTCAGATATGTTGGGGATGGCGGGTGTCTCTGTCACAGAAGTGGAGGCGAGATTAGCTGGGTCTATGTATGAAGTGGATGGTCCTTCATCATTTTTAGGTACTTGAGGGATCTTGTAAAACTTGGCTTCCAATTTTTTGCAATAGGTGAAAGGTTCGAGATCCCCATATATGGTAACCTCCTCGTTTTGATATGAGAACTTAATGCACTGATGATAGGTTGAGGCCACTGCCTTCATTCCGTGTATCCATGGGTGTCCCAGGAGGATGTTGTATGGCAAATCAAGGTCAAGAACTTGACAAGTTGTTTCCATGGTTGCTAGCCCCACTTGGATGGGGATCTTGATAGTGCCCTGAGACACTCTTTCCTGGTCATCATATGCTCTTATGGTGATACTTTTGTTCTTATTGATGGAATCCTCAAGGAATCCCAATTTCTTTATAAGTTTTAGAGAACAAATATTAAGACCTACACCGCCATCTACCAGGACTTGCTTGACTTTCTTTTTATGGACTAGGACTTGGAGGTGGAGTGTGGGGTTATGAGATAGTTGCGGGGGGAAATCTTGGTCCGAAAATGTAATTAGATTCGGGGTAACAATGTTACCTACCATAGCCTTAAATTGCTCTATGTCAAGGGTGGTGGCAACAATAGAGGCGGCTAGTGCTTCATCCAGGATCTGTCTATGAGCAGCAGAGATTTTTAGTAATTCCATGATGGATATTTGTGCAGGTGTTCTCTTTAGTTGGTCAATTACATCGTAATCATAGGGGATGGCCTTTGTGTTGGTAATGGGGGTCTTAGCAGGTGCCTCGACAATGGTAACTTTTCCGCCTCGTGTGGTGACTCCACAGTCAATGTTGGCTCCCTTGATATTTATGATAGTGACCAACTCATCGACACATCTGACTATCTCCTCATATACTAGATTAGCACTAGCATACTTTTGTTTACCCTTATTATTCCCTCGGTTATTTCCCTGATTATGATTCGGCATCGGATACGTGTAGATTTTCAGGTCTTGGTTTTCGGTCGGCTGCTCGATGTTGATGACCTTATCCTCGATGAGGTCTTGGATGATATTCTTGAGTCTCATGTAGTTGGCGGTGGTGTGTCCTTTGACTTTGTGAAAGTCACACAGGAGATTCTCATTGTACCATGGCGGTTTGGTCATGGGCTCCATGTATTGTTCGGAGTTAGAGATTTTGATTAGGTTTTCTTTGACCAATTTCTTCATGACAGACTCAATCGATTCACCAACGGTTGTGAACTTCCTCTTGGGGGGAAACTTGTTGCAGGGAGGTGGTCCTCCTTGATTACCCACATTGTTGACTTGGCTGGTGGAAGGTGGTTGTGACTGTGCTACTACCACATTAGCCTACACATTGTTGTGGTTATGAGTTTGCGGTTGATGATGATTTTGGGTATTTTGCTTAGGAGCACTGATGACTACCTTAGCATCGACCACGCAGTCGTTCGTGATATTTTTGTTCCTCAATCATGTTCGAGGTTTATCATTGTAGTTTTTGGATGGGCGGTTATCCTATGGTGGAGTGAATGTAGGTGCGCCTCCTCACGCAGTAAGGGCTCTTTCGATGTTGAGTGCCTTTGGAATTAGTTGATCGTAAGATGTGATGCACTGCATTTTTAGGTAGAACGCCAAGTTTTCATCTAGGTTGGCTATGATGGTGCAAACTTGTTGTTACTCTAGCATGGTCCACTTGCTCTAATTGGCCTTGGATCGCCATCTTTGCAAGAAGGATGCAAATAACTCTCCTCTTCTTTGTTTGAGTGTAGATAGTTCTTCTAAACTGACATCCACACCCATATTAAAAGCGTAATTTTTAAGGAAAGCCTCCATAATTTCCTCAAATGTTTTAATGCCCATGGGTAGGCGAGAAAACCATTCCATAGCTGGACTAGTCAGGCTTTGGGGGAAGAGCCGCATTAGATACATGTCATCATATGTGACTTCCATGCAGTGCACCTGAAATTCCCTGATGTGGTTTTCAGGGTTGCCCGTTCCATTGTATTTATCAAATTTGGGGATCTCGAATCCCTTTGGGAGTAGTACCATGGTGAGACATCTATCGAATGGATAAGGGCACAAGTTTCCTGGTGTCCTTGTGGTTTTTCCTGCTTGTAGTTCCAACACTTGTTGTGAGAGCAATTTGATCTGTGTTGCGACATCTTTGCTTGGATTGGGAGGTGGGATAAATGAGTGGTGAGGTGTTGGAGGCGTTTGATGGGTGGGGAGAGTACTAGTCGGCATTTGTTGTGAGATTGGTTGTGCATTTAAGGCTTGTTGGTAAGCCTGCATTTGTACCAACAACGCTTGTTGTTGATCTTGCTATTGTTGGTCCATCTGTTGTTGTTCCCATGAAGCCTGTTGTTGGTCAATCTGTTGTTGAGCTAGTAATGCTTGTTGTTGGTCTAGCTGTTGTTGTGCCAACAATGCTTGTTGTTGGTCGAGCTGCTATTGTGCCAATAAATCTTGTTGTTTAGCTTGGTGATGTGCTCAAAAGTCTTGCAGGGCTTGTTGGTAGGCTTGCAGGTGGATTGCTTGCAATTGCGCTTGGTATTGAGCTTGTGTCTTTTGTTGGGCTTGAGCTTGTGCTTGGGCTTGAGCTTGAGCTTGGGCTTGAGCTTGTGCTTGGGCTTGTGCTTGAGCTTGTGCTTGGGCTTGTGCTTGAGCTTGTGCTTGGGCTTGAGCTTGAGCTTGTGCTTTTGCTTGTGCTTGTGCTTGGGCTTGCGCTTGTTCTTGTGCTTGAGCTTGTTGTTTTTGGAGTGCCTTTTGGTGGGCAGCTTGTTGTGCATTTTGCAACATGATGGAGAATGAATTGGTTGTGTTGTTCTTTGGTGGTGGGATTGGTGGTGGGGCAGGAATCATACCAACTGTCATGGTGGGTGGAGGGATTGTGGTTGTGATTATGATTTGGGTTGTTGGAGGGGTGTTTGAGATAATTGGTCCTTGATGGGGCATGCTTTGGGAGACTTGAGGACCAATAGATGCATTAACTGTGGTGATAGGAATAGTTGTGATTTGTTGTGAAGATATGGGCAAAAGCAACAGGTTCAAAGTGGTGGTCAGATTGCTTGGATTGGCAAAATTTTTGATGGGTAACAGTGGAAGACCTATTCCAAGAGGTGATGTGGATGTGAACGGAAGCGGGGGAAAGGATGATGTACCTATTTGGAAAGAGAAAGGATTGATAGCTTCCGTCATTCTAAGCAAACCAACTTCCTCGTGTGGTGGGGCAATTGGTATGTTCAATTGATAGGCTAGTGTGACGTGAAATGAGGATGAACCAGTGGGATTATGAAATGTGAGTGGGACGTAAGGGTGAGATGAGTTTTCCAGAATAAATGTAGGGGTGATGATTGCTTCTTCATTAGCCACAAGGTGGTGTTCTTGCAATTCTTGGAACATGGCACTCCCCTTGTTCACAATCGGGGAGGTTGGTGTGATGATTGAGGTGGTGCAAGGTACTTCTTGATTGATGTTTGACAATGGGGATGCAACTGCACTAGTGCTTGTGTTAAGGTTGGGAGGGGGCATGCCCCCTCCTCTTTCCATTGAATTTATGTATTTGAACATAGCACTAACAATTTTGTGGTTCTCAGGATTTCAAATCATTTCCATGATTTCATTTGGTGTCATCCCCATGTCTTCATTTGTGTCGTCCTCTTGATGACTCTCCTCTTGAGGATTTTGTGATGATAAGGGAGAGTTGCTTGGGGGATTGCTTGATCCTGCTAGGTTCACTTTGGTATTTAGATGACTCATGTCCATAGAAGCTGATATTTCTCTGATATTCTCCATGTCCTTCTTGTGTTGAGATCTTGTTTGGACCAGAAAAAATAGGGATTTGTTCGATCCTAATCCTTTAGGTCCAAAAGAGAAGAACTAGGGGAGCTGAAAGATCAAAGATGGTGATGATGGTGATGGGTTAAAATGGATGGGAGGAGTGAATGAAACCTTTGGAAAACTTTTTGAATGTATGTGCTAAACTTTGAAAGGGCTTTTGATTTGATTTGAAGGTGATAATTTGACTAGATGCGTTAAGTCAAACAAGATTGTTGTGAAGTTGTTTTCCCTAGGAAGTTGTGTTATCCTAAAGAAACTTGCACAAAGTGGATGAATTGACAAAGTGTGTTATGCCAATGTGATTGAGAACCAATAGTCTTTAAGAAGTTGTGTTATCTCAAAGAAAATTTGTCCAATGGTTGAGACTATGTTGGCTAAGTCTATTAAGCCAAGGTATGATGATGTTGATTTAGCCCTCTAAGTTTAGCGTGATGATTGATTCTAGAGTTCTCAAAAAAGGTTTGATGATGAAATGAGATTTGGTTGATGGAGGAGTGGATGAGAATGACAACTTTGATCTTGAACCTTAACCTACATGCGACTCTCTCTACGAAACCTCGATATTGAAGAACATGCTAGACTTCCTATGGGAGAAATGAAAACCTTTGAAAAAGTTCAGGATTTTGTTGATAATATAATGCATACAATGCGGGGTTGTTCCTTGAAGCTTTTCTATAAAATTTGTAGACCAATCTTTCCCTGAATTCAAAAAATCTCTCAAGACGCTCCTCATGATTTTTTAGACTAAGTTTCTTGAACTTTGGCTTTGGGATTTTAATCTTGCGGGAAATCATTGGAAACAACACATGTGAAATTCAATTTGTTTCTTTATCTTGGTTAAGTGAGGTTCTTTTTATCCAAGACACTTTCTTGCTTAGATTTTCAAACTATATGTCTAGTGTCCCATTTTCTTTCTCATCCCACAAGGTCCTTTATGCAGAAATCGAGGAAAATAGGGCAAAAGTTCCTTATGTTTATCCTTATTGGAAACAAA